>NBND01000011.1:0-600000 GCA_002196765.1 Millerozyma farinosa | reverse complement strand
GTGCGAAGGCTCGAAACATAAATTAGTTCTCAATACTATTGCTAGAATTAAGATCAAAGAATCTTAGATCTTTGAATCTTCTGTAAAACCTGGCAAGGTAGTCAGTTGAATTCATGACTGCGTAGCTGAGAATACTTTCATTTGAATTGAACAATCTCTCTTCCTCTCTCACAGATGCTTCATACTCACTAACCGTTTCTTTTATGAAATAAAACAATGATCTTCTGAATAAGCCAAAACTGAATGGAGCTGGCTTATTGTATACAACAGCCTCCTTGTAGAACTTCAACAGATCTTGTGAAGAAACATAACCCAGTGTCTGGATAGCGCGCCCGTGGCCCCTTCCAGAGATTATAACTAGGTCTGTAGATGGGGGGAAGAGAGAGGATATTTCAATCTCGTCTTTCTCGTTTTCTTTAAGTTTTTTTACTGCATAGTCTTCCAAAGCAGAAGTCCTGGCTCTATGATCTGTAAGATATACAAAAAGCTCTTTTCTGTCTGAGTATGAGCTGATCAAACTTTCAATTGCGCTTGCTTCTTCGAGTACAGTAGCTCCATTGCTACCTGATTTCATGGCTTCACTGTTTCCATCTTGAATTGAGTAGCTTTTGCCAGAAACAACTTCTACAAGCGTGATTTTAGGAAGCATCGACCGAATGTCCTCCAATTCAGCCTCGCTACACCCATTACTAAAAGAGCTAAGTTCACTCAATATTGAGTTACCAATTTCCCGAAGCATATCGATAGTATCAAGTTTGTCCCAGCTCCATAACGTACCGCTATGCTCGTAAATATTCAAGGACGTTATTGGCAGCAAAAGAGCGCTCCACGTTACAAATCTTCCGATCTCACTAAGCAATCTCACTCTTTCAGCAGCCATGTGGGCTCTCTGCTGAGTGAAATATTCATTGCGAAGTGATAGTACGTATTGAACTTCTTTTGGATTGGGGATCTGAACCTTCTTGTCTGCATCTAGATATGGCTGAGGAACTTCGGGAGGCTGTTGCACTGCATAATTGTTAATTTTGAGAATTAATGCGATACTTTGTGGTAATAAAGCCGAATCTTGCAATGGCAACGCTGCCTTAAACTGGAAAAGACCCGATGGAGTGTTCAAAATAAGGCTGTTATAAACCTCCTGCAACACTACCTGGGGAAAATGGGATAAGATATAATACTTAAACAAGAAGAATTCTATTATCCCTCGCACAAATCCAATCGGAGATTGCGTAGAAACGGCTTTGATAGTAGCTTCCACTGTTGTTATGTAAATTATCTGATCGAAAGCCTCTTTTACATCTTTGAGTTTTTCAATTTGCGTCTCATAAGTCACGAAGATCAAAAGCAAGAAAGTTACAGCAATCTTCAATAAATGTGCCCTCATGATACTTGCAGTAGTAACTTCTTCCCCATTAGCTAGGGCGTTTAGCATATCTTTACCCTCGTTAATTCCTATAGGACCAAGCTTCAAATCTCTTACGTCCTCGAAGCCACCTAACAGCTTAAGTTTAGTGGCTGCACCATCTAGAACCGTCGAATTCATGCCTTTCGCCTCTGTTGAATTAAGACCTATAGTATCTAAAGATACATCACTCAAGGGCAAACTCAAGGTGAAGTCGTTGTTATCTCTTTCCTTAGACATTATTATGGTACTATATGCTAGTACAAAACCTTAGTATAAATTAAAAAAATTTATGGTGCTAGTTCTTATAAATAATATCTCAATGTATCAGAGATTGTTGCAAAAAAAATCATCACTGTAGTTTCGTTGCGTGTTAATAAATGCCGCTTCACGGTTCGCACCTGCTACTTTCTATGTTACAACATTTGCCCACTGTGCCAGAACGTAAAGATGCGTGTCCTGTATATAAACAGCTGCTAAAATCAAAGGCCTTGGCTTTAATATTGGACTATTCATGGTATTATAGCGGTACTGTAAGCAGTTGTGAAAAGGCGTTAAGACTACAGTAATATAGTAGCATATACTGATATAGCATTAAATCGTTAATTTCAAATACAACTAAGTGGCTCCGCAAAGAGTGGATACAAAATTAATATAGTTCCGTTAGTTTTACAAGCCATTTATAAGACGTAACAATTGTCCTCCTCATCGTATTGAAAAGTATACAGTAAGCAGTTTCCAATAAGGTGAGAATATTAATTTACGGGAGTATAGCTCGTACAGCACCTAAGCAATGTTTTGTCATGTAATTGTCATATCAGCGAGCTATAGTTTAATGAAAGAATATCAGAATTCGAGTAATTGAAAACAGTGCTGTAATTGGGAACCCTTTTTGAATTTGGAGGAGTTTGGTCCGATGATAAGCTTACTAATTTCTCTTCTGATGACCTCTTTGGATACCCAATGGCGATCTGTAAGTTCTCAAGATCGAAGAAGGTGTAAAACTTAGACAAGAACACTTCGCCTAGAATCATAAAATCATCACCCGAGTCTATCATAGGAAGAAAACACGAATCACCCTTATTAACCGAGATATCGCTTGCAGAAACCTGAAGGTAGGTCCCTCCAAAATAAAATTTCAACTTAATATCATTAGTGCAGGGATAAGCGATAGCTGATTGCTTAGCCAGAAACTTACCACCCAAAAGGATGGCAAGATTTTTAATCACCTTGGAAGGTGCTGCAATAGGATAGGTTAGCGTATCAATAAGCACCGGATAAGGTTTACCTAGTATAGGCTTCTCTGTATTGTTTCTAACTACTTTCACCTGTTCGAGTGACACAGTTAAAAGGCAAGGCTCGTCATATGATTTCCAGTCTCCTGTAGATCTTTGTATGATTGGCATTAGCAACAAATTTTCATACTTGGCCGTGTCCAAGCCTCCGAAAGTTATGACTCCATTCTGATCTGAGCCTTCTTGTGGGTACAATATTGAATAGCAGACTTTTTTTATATAACCCTCATCTTTAAGCCTCGTGGGAAAGTTATCGTACACAAATCTTGGACGATGGCTTTGGTGAGTGCTTCGAGTTACCTTATTTATCCCGTAAGAGAATGTGTATGTAACCTCAAACTTTTTTAACCCTAACCCCACAATACCATAACTGGTTGCATCTTGGGACTCTTCCACTACCCCAAATCTATATGACGGTATGGTTCGGTTTTTCACCACAACACTGTCGTATGCCCATGCACCCTCGACACTTCCCGTCCCATATATGACACTGAAGTCTTCTCCTAGTGGTTTAAAGGTTGAAGACTGGCTGATATTGAAAAATTGGTGATCGCTTTCCTTGCATGGCTGCTCTGACTTCTTACAGTCTGTCGAATTGATCAACCGTACCCAAGTATCAGAGGAACCTGTATCAAAGGCAACTAGTATTGGTTGACTTGGATTCCCGAATCCTAAGCTTGTTACGTAGATCCCAGTTTCGACTTTTTGTAATTCCAATGAGAAAACGGTGCGATCTACTGATAGCTGCGAATCTCTAGCAATTTTACCATATTTACCTCCCACTGGCCCCGAAAGTGTTAACGATGAAACAGCCCAGGTAAACCATAATGTTGAAAGAATCATCATGCGAGCAATTGGTTCTATCATATAGCTATATGAATAGAGGCAGTACCTGCCAACGTATTTATACTTTATGTGTTTCACAGTATATATTTAAAACAGCTGGTTCGCAACCAGCCCAAAAGTACCACATTTAGAAATAAAACCGTTAATTTATTATTAGTCTTTCCATCAATATACCAACTAAACACTGTGTCTATATAGTCATGAGTGCTATATTAGATAGTTGTGGAATCGTTATCGAGGGGGTTTTCCTGGTCTTTCTGGCCATCATTCCTAGCCTCATTTATCGCACTCCAACCCATGCGTCTATTCAATTTTTCGTACTTCATACGATCCTTATCCGATACACTAGGCTTTATATTTGAAAGAGCAGCGTCGAAGTCCTTTAATGTTACAAGAACGTCATTGTCATCGCCCAGGCTACTTTCCTCATAATATTCAGATTCATCTAGTTCTTTTATCTGCTTCCCCTTGAAAAACTTTCTCTTCAAAGCCAAGACACTGGCTTCCCTCACCAAGAACGACAAGTCAGCACCAGAAAAGTTTTCACATCTGGAGTCAAATGCTATTGACCGTAAGTCGATTTCAGGAGCAATTGGTGTCTTGTTCGCAGATACGATTGTCTTCAAAATTTCGCACCTTTCGTTACCAGAAGGAAGCTCTATGTATAAAGTTTTGTCCAAACGCCCAGGACGAAGCATTGCTGGATCGATCATATCTGGTCTATTTGTAGCTCCTATAACAAACACGCCACTTCTTGCGTTTAAACCATCAAGTTCCGTCAAAAGAGTGTTCACCACCCGCGAGCTCGATTCCGATAAGGAGGCATCTCTGCGAGGTACCAAAGCATCTAACTCATCGAAAAATATTATGCAAGGAACAGATGCATTGGCTCTTTGGAAAACCTGTCTCACTGCTCTCTCAGACTCACCCACGTATTTATTGAGAAGCTCTGGACCCTTTACAGATATGAAGTTTGCTCTAGATTCATTAGCCACCGCTTTAGCTAATAATGTCTTACCACAACCCGGGGGTCCCCACATAAGAACACCGGCCGGTGCAGTTATACCGACCTTTATATACAATTCGGGCTTCTTTATGGGCTGTACAATGCACATATGTAATTCCATTCTTATATTGTTCAAAGCTCCGACATTCAGCCAAGTGACATCAGGTACAGTTGCGAACCCTTCTCTCTTTGCCGTTGGTTGAATTGATGGAAGAGCATCGAGGAAGTCACCAAAAGAAATCGACAATGGTGCCAACTGTTCTTCAGATAATTGCTGAGGGTGTCTCACCAAAAACTTCTGGATAGTAGATAATTTCTCGACATCAGATTTCCTCTCAAATTCGGTGATAGTCATTTCATTTGAAGTCAGTTTAACAACCACTTTGTCAACTTCCATGGAATCAACGTCGCCATTTCTTTTACCTGAGGTATCCTCTTGTTCACTCAACGTCTCAAATATACGCTTAATGGCTGCTATTCCAGCTGCGGTTACCAAACTTTTCAAATCAGCACCTACAAAGCCCGGTGTCATTTTTGCAAGAGTTCTATAGTTAAAATTGTCTTTGTCTTCTAGTTTGAGTTTTTCTGTCATTGCTTTTAATATGGATATTCTTTGTTCTTCATTGGGAACATTGAGGCAAATTTCTCTATCAAACCTTCCGGCTCTTCTAAGTGCAGAATCCAAAGAGTCTGGCCTGTTTGTCGCACCTATCACTATCACTGGTTTACCGTCAGTTTTCTCCAAAGTGAGCTCATCCATTAAAGTGAGTAATTGAGCGACTATTCTTCTTTCCATCTCTCTTTGTGCACCTCCATCTCTTTTAGGTGTGATAGCATCGATTTCATCCATAAATATGATACAAGGAGCTAGACCTCTAGCTTCCTCAAACAACTCTCGAAGTTTCTTCTCAGATTCACCTGACATACCAGAGACTATAGATGGGGCAGAAATATTGAAAAATGGGACTTGAAGTTCCCCTGCCAAGGCATTAGCTATCGTGGTCTTTCCACATCCAGGTGGCCCATATAGTAACACACCGCGGGGTGGTTCCACACCCGTAGACATATAAATTTCAGGATGCAATATTGGCAAACCAATCAATTCCATCAATTGGGTGGTTACATGCTCCAACCCACCTAAGGAAGATAACGTTACAGTGGGTGTGCTATAGTCTAGTTTAGATTTTTGCTTTTTGTTGGCAGACTTTCCTATGTCTTTCGTTCTTTTTCTCTGTGAAGCCAGTTTCTCTTCAGCGCTTTTTTCTCCCTCTTCTTTTTCTGATTGCTGGTTCCAGACGGACACCACTGATCTGTTCAACGAGTTATCATTTTTCACTTCCATTAAATTCTTCTCATCCAAATCATCAAAGTCACTGTCAACCTTCGCTGCTTGTGCAAGCTCTGCGGCTTCACGTAACTTTATTACATCCGATAGTTCCTCCTCTTCATCATCTCGTATTATCTGGAGTACGTTTTCCACAGCCTTATCCAATATCGCAGCCTTTGTCCGCCTCATCTGAAAGTCTTTAGTCTGGATGTATGCGATGACTTCACCTAACCTCAAGTCTCGGGCTAGGGCGACATGACCATATGGATCTTTCTCATCATCCTCTCTATTCTTCTGGTTTTCCTTTGTTTGCTCTTCTAGAAGTTCATGTATAAGATTGTATATTTTTTGGTCCAAGCTATGGCTGACCGGTCTTTTCTTCGCCATGCCCTTCGTTATAGCTGTCTAATGCTTTCTATGATGAAAAGTACTAATCCGTATACCGCTCATCGAGGTCACATGACCCCAAATAGAAGTTTGCATATAGTCCCGGTGAAACAGAACCATGAATTGTAAATGCTTTGGGGGCTGCAATGCGTGAAGGTGTAACTACCTTAGCTGCCTTGAAAAGGTCAAGAGACGCAATTGGCATGATAATTATGGATATGGCTACAATTCCGCAGACCAGAGGATTTCCAGATGAACAAACATGGAAATAACTCGCTAATGCAATTACCCTATACAGTCACACCTTAGATCAATACCTGGCCAACCGAGCTCTTTCGAAGGTCACTACCAAATAGAATAGTGCAGGCTAGACCCTTCCTGTCATAGAAGAATCCATACGCCCAGGAAACAGCAATATTGCATTACGGCCAGACCCGGCCAGCTAGAGATATCAAATTATATACAGTAGCAAACACGGTTCATGATCACGTGCTTGATATTGAAGTTGTATGAGCCGTACAGATCATAGAGGCTCATACCATTACCTGCTACATCGTGTATAGCACTACAATTCACACGGTGTCTAAGACTCTTACTGAACTAGGCTTCTAATGCGTGTACACGGCCAGATATACTGGTGATACAATAGACTTCACAGCCGCGGTAGATTTTTGTATTCGGCAGCGAAAATAAGGTTGCAATAAAGTAGCAATCAAAAGAATCATATGTAGCAACCATCAACAGCAAGACATGATTAAAAATAAAACTTTCTATTGGACTCCGAGACATTTTGCTCTTTGCTCTGAAATATTATAGCAAAGATACATAATTCATGTACAAGCCACATGTAAATAGCCTATACTGGTTAAGACGGAGCCCGTCTGTATGACCTCTTGCTAGACCTTGGTGTAATGATAGCGTGGCGTCAATTTTCTTGACACTATAAATACTAAGAGAATCCTTCTATCAGGTATTTTCTACACAACTACTTACTACAACAAAATGTCTGATTTAGGAAGAAAGAACATCTCTGATAAGGTTACTGAAGGTTTGAAGCCTGACCAAGAAAAATCTAGCTTGGAGAAGGCAAAGGAGACAGCTACCGACAAAGTCGACTCCTTTGTAGGACAGAATGTTCCTGAAGATCAAAAGTCTTTCCCTCAGACTGTTGCTGACAAGGCTTCTAAGGGTTACAACGACGCCAAGAATGATATCCAAGAGAACCATGGGACTTTTGTCGACACCGCTAAGTCCTATGTCGACACTGCCAAGGAAAAGGCTGCTGATGCTGCTCAATACGTCTCTGGTGCCTTAGGAGGTGCTACTGAAGGTGCTAAGACTGGTGCCGAAGAGACCAAGAAATAGATGACTGTTGGTCCATTGTAACTACCAAAGTCCAATATATAGTTCAATATATAGTTTAATTTTACTATTTAACTTTTTTCAACCTATCCTGTATATTGACGATGTGAATAGCCAGATCATCTCTAGCATTTTTATGTTCCAGATACTGTTGATAGTAAAAACACCAACTTGTTCATATTGTACGTGACCTAGTATTAAGATGGCCAAGCACTTTAAGAGCGAGATTACAGCATCAGCCGATAGGAAAATTGGATATGAAGCTCTGGAAAAAAAAGCTATATCTGAGGAACTAAAATTTGGTGATGCTCATAGTGAAAACGACGATGACGAAAGCAACGAATCAGAGGAGGTCGACTTCGACAGTGATGAGGAGGATGACGACAAAATAGATGTCAGAGCGAAAAAGGCTACTGTCGATGCATTTGAGGAGGAAAGCGACAGAGACGACGACTCTGATGGTTTCGATGATGAGCATGACGCAGACGCAGACGCAGACGATGACATGAAGAAAGATAAAAGTTCTGCTGCAACTGATGCTCTGAGCGATACAGCACAAAGAAGAGGCTCTGAAAGTGGCGATGACATAGACTTGACTGGAATGGGCGATTTTTCAGGGAAGAAAAGCAAAAAATTAAAGAAGCTTTCACCTGAAGAGTTGGTAAAAGAACAAAAAAGAATTAAGAAAACGGGAGTATGCTACTTATCAAGCATACCACCATATATGAAACCAGTGAAACTCAGGTCTATTCTTTCAAAATTCGGGAAAATAGACCGTTTATTTTTAAAACCTGAAGACCCTACCAGTTATAGTAAAAGAGTCAAGTATGGAGGAAATAAGAAGAAGAAATACGAAGAGGGCTGGGTTGAATTTGTTAATAAAAAGGACGCAAAATTATGCGCTGCTACGTTAAATGGTAATAAGATTGGAGGTAAGAAGACTTCTTATTACTACGATGACATATTAAATATCAAGTATTTGTCAAACTTCAAATGGTTTGACTTGACCCAACAAATTGCAAGAGAAAATGAAATTAGACAAGCTAAATTACAGGTTGAGTTATCTCAAGAAAGTAAGCTAAACAAGAGCTTCGTAAGAAACGTTGAGAAATCAAAAATGATAAATAATATTCAGAAGAAGAGAAAGTCAAGTGAGGAAAACGTTGACGGAGAAATAGAGCGAAAGAGAAGAAATAATATCACGCAACGGGATGTCACTAGTACAAGAGCTTCGGCAAGTGACGAATTGAAGAAAAAGGCAGAACCAGACAAAAAACTTACCAACGTATTGTCTAAAATTTTTTAAGCTTTCATTGAGAGCTCAAATTAATCTATATATTAATACAAAGATCTAATAATAATACATAAAAGGTACCTTAGCATCATTAACTTTCATATAGAACAACCATCATCTTTTTTTATCTTCTCTGGCTTTATTGTAACTTATCAAGAAGTTAATGCGCTGTTCTAAATCACCTTTAGATTTACACCCCAACTTTTTTAGCAATATATCGCTGTTAATTATGTCCAGTCTGCTCAAGCTTTTAAGCTTCAATATTCGATTTAGCTTTGACCACTTGCTGACAGGCCAGAGCTCATCTGAACTTTCCTGGTTTGGTTTAGTAATGACATTCTCGCCGTACTTTCTCTTTCGTAACACTTCTCTCGCATACTTTCCAGATAGCTTCGTCAAAAAAGTAGGAGAGTTGGTCTTCTTTGGTTCGGTCGGTCTTGGACTGTCTTCAAAAGGAGGTGTTATTTTTTTTCCATGAATATTATCTTCACCTTTTCTTTTGGTTGACATGAACGAATCAAGTTCATTTAATATATCTCCCGGCGAACTAGAGGACGATTCATCATGTGCCGGGTCGTTCTCATTCAGGATATGGGATCGTGGAGATTGCTTTGAGCTCAAAAATGGTCTAGAGTTTTCCTTCTCTATCAATGAATTTATAGTTGCGTTAATTCTCTCCAAGATTTCTGAGCGGGAGATATCACCGTCTTCTTCCTTATTCCTATCAGCCTCATGATTAGCTAGTTTCGAAGTATCCTTTTTTGCCCTCTTCTCTTCAGAATGAGGAGCATGTGTTTGAATCGATTCCACATTTTTTATAGGATACTCTTCTTCATCTGATGAATCAAACTCTATATCCTGGTTGGGCTTTTTGTTTTCATCATTTTCGTTCAT
Organism: Millerozyma farinosa; assembly: GCA_002196765.1. NCBI lineage: Eukaryota > Fungi > Ascomycota > Pichiomycetes > Serinales > Debaryomycetaceae > Millerozyma > Millerozyma farinosa. The sequence continues at coordinate 590,187 of NBND01000011.1, read as the reverse complement.
ATCTATCTTTCGTCTTTCTGGCTTAGTAGGACTAATTGTAGACCCATCCTGTCGATCGAAACTGACAGGCCGGACCTTGAGATTTGACGGAGGAGTTATTGTGAACGAATTACTTGGGTTCTGTGGCCCTGGTCGTATACTTGTTGAGTTATTGGGGGAGAATTTGTTATCATTTGATATTAATTTGTCAGACAGGCCTGTCTTGTACCTTTCCCTTACCCGCAAGGGAGTTTCAAAGCTCGATGATCTATTCTGAACCTGCTTTAGTGGTGTTCCATTTCTCGTGCGATATGCCGAGTCTCTTCCAGCTAACCGTGGACCATTATTCAGACTTAAGCTATTCAGTTGAAATTTATCTGATATTATTCCGCTCTTGAAAGGAGACCTACTCGTTGACTCTGAGTGAAATAATCGTTCTTTCACATTAGGTTCTGTTTGGTCGCTTAATGAGACGTTGCTCTGTGTTATCCATGGCCTCTCTCTTCTCAATTCTCGTGGAGTTTCAATACGCGTATCATCGAATTCTATGTCATCAAGTTCTCTATCGACGTTCATCACCGTGATTTTTCTAATGCATAAATATTAAATCAGCTTTATTTACTGATGGACTCCGGTCACAGACGTGTTCTAATTCTTATACCGTAAACTAAAGCTTCTGTTGATGAAGATTTATGATCGAACGCGACTCCCATATCATAGCATATATAAGGACTACAGGATTTTATATTACCCAAAAACTTTTCATAGAATACTTAAGTCAAAAAATCATACTAAATACTACGTTACAAGGTCATTGATTATATCTTCAATACACTTGGTTTCATCGACAGAATGCAAATTAAATGTTCGCTCGTAGTTGATGAGACTCAATGAATTAAAAAAGAGTCTTAGACTCGTCACGCTATAGGCGGACTTGACACCGCACAACAAAGGAAGTATTGCGCTTCCTGATTGATGTAAGTTTATCAAAGGGTCTTTCGTCGGCGTATAATCAATTTTAATAGCTATCCTGTCGATTGTAGCAATTAATGATTCTTTTATGCCCTTCTCAACGATATCTGAATTGCTGGACACGAAAAGCCAATCGTGTAAATTGAATTCATCATACCTAAGAATGAGTAGTTGATCGAGGACCTTGCACGCTCCCAAAAGTAGATCTAGTTCGTTGCGCAGCAAGGAACTCAACTCTTTTGCATTTTTGTAAGAAACCTCTTCAAAAATGTCCGAAAGCTCTTGAATTATTATCGTCCAGTAAGGCAAGAGTTGAAGTTCAGAGAATTTTAAGGTGATGACCCGTATCAATTTTAGTACCTCAACCCTATATGCGATGGGGCATGAAGAATCAAGTGCGTACGAAACTCTTGTAAATAAATCCTCAAGGTAAGGCACGAACGTATCTTTTGGCAGTACAATCACACAAAAGGATATTTGTCTTAAAGCCAAAACATTTGTTAGGATTTCTGACGAGTCATTCCATAAGAAAATGTTTCCTGAAGACAGGGTAGATGGTGTCACCTTGTTAATAAATTCCCGTAATCTCTCCTCGTCCGATTTAATCCAGATACTTATCGTAGTTTTCCAGTATTCTAGTTTGTAGGCAGGCATATCAAAGAAAGAACTATCTGCAAATATTTCAGAAACAATGGACTTCCAATTTTTCACTGGCTGGTACTTTCCTATGGCTTGTATTAACTTCAACGTACTTGTAGGGATTTCTCCTACTTTTTTACTTTTGAGTTTGGAAGAAATTAAATGGGTAATCATCAGATTGACACAAGTAGTCACCTTATCACTGTCGTTCAAAATTTCTTCTAGATGCATAAGGATGCTTTCGAAATACATCAGCGTCTCATCTGCTTTTTCTTCTTCATTCTCCTGTTCTTTTGCTTCCAGTACTTCTTCATTCAGAATGGTGTCATCTGGTGTGATTATGGCTTTAGTACTCAAAGATGTCTGTAATGTTTTAACAAATAGTTCTGCTATATCTTTTTTGTTTTTCTTCTGTTCATGATGCCTCTGGACATCGATTTTTAAGGATAGAGCTTCCAAAACCTTCAATAAATAAGGTAGTTCGTTTTTGAATTGCGAAGAATGTGATATGACTTCTTTGAAAAACTGCACTATCGAGTTCCATATGTCCAAGATAGAATCCGTATCACTTGCATCTAGGTAAGTAATTAAGAATTCGCATATTTTCTTCGAAGTTAAGCTGCTTGTTAAAGTAGATCTTTTGTCTTCCTTACTCATTACAGAGTGACTCCTTGAAGTTATTGAGTTTAAAATATAAGGTATCGTTATTTGAGATCTACCTCCATCAAGGATGTGGAGAAGCTTTGCCCTTCTAGTAGTATCGTCGTCAAAGTCCATTATTGTCTCTATAACTTCCCCCCTCTCAATCTCAATCAAAGAATCTAACAACTTCTTTGACTTAAACTTCAACTTGTTCGCAACAAATTCTATCGATCTCACAGAAGCAAAATCTAACTCGGTCATATATCCCTTGGTATCAGCCCAAGTCCAAATCCTGAAACTTACTCTTACAGCATCCTGGAAAGATAGCAATACTGAATAGAGTTTATTCTGCTCCAAGGTTCGATAATCAGGAGACTCTAATTGAAAAATTCCCTGGAGCACATTGCCCAAGAAACTAGTATCAATTGACAGAGATGTCTGTTTATCTGTGTCTGCCTTCACTTTTGATGTTATCAAATAACTATGACAAATAGACATTAGATCTTCTAATCCCGTTAATAGAATACTGATAGATGACTCAACATCAGACAAATTGTCTTCAAACTTATTTTGCTTGGTTTTAGAGAAGATATCATCTATCTTTTGAATAAGAGAATCGTTGAACGTAAACAATACGCTAAAGACAGATTCATTGAACAAATAGAGCGACTTTACCAATAATCTCACCCATGTGTCGAGCAAGAAAGGGGAACGAGATTTTGATATACCTTTCACGATAAAACGCACAAGAAAAGGCGTATTTTCGTCATCTTCAACATGTAGCCAAGTTGTGTTCAACAGCAAACTAGAGTATGTATTTAGATGATGCAAAATACACACAAGGAATGAACATTGTGTGAGTTCTATCTCATATTCGTTTTGTTGTTGTAAGTCTAAGTAATATGAGCAGTTATTGATGATCGAAAGGAACTTTTCTGGAAAGTCAACTTCATTTCCTGTGAATATTATCTTTGTTAAGTCTAAGCAGGAACTAATGCAGTAATAGTTTTGCAATAATAACTGTTTATCGCCTAAAACATCAGGAGCTAGTTTCAACGAGAGATATTTGTCAACAGTACAAATTAATAGGGACTTATAAGACGAGATATCCCATCCATTAGCAATAACAGCATCCAATTTATCACCATTATCTATAACCGCTAGTTCATTAGCAAAAGCATCCTTGAGACGTTTGTCAGAACAAGATAGGATCTTATGAACTAGTTCCAAGTAATAATGGAATGAATTGATATCATCATCTTTCCCAACTATTCCTGATTTACCATTGATGAAAGGAAACGATAGCAAGGGACTAGTCAAAAGCATTAAAAACCTATTAGATGTTCCACTCAGAAGAATATGTTGTAAGAAATACGCAAGTCTAAGGTTCTGTTTGTTCTTACCTTCTAGTAATTTATCCAATATTAACTGTAATGGCCGTTCTAGGATAGCAGGAGAATCCTTACTAGATGCTGAATGTGTCCATAAAGTACTAAACGCTTTAATACTTTCGTCTACATCAGCATTGATCAACAATTTTGAAATTCCGGCAGATATCTGAAACGTAGAGCAGCTCACTTGTAAATCAAATATCCATTTGACTGTTTCAATCTGATAGTTCGCTGGGTTATGAGATGTTAAAGAAACCCAAAAATTTGACAAAATTCTGCTAAGTAGAACCGCCTTTTCAGTAGCACTGAATGAACTAGATACACCATTCAATATAGTGGCCCCACTGAAAGATAATAACAAGTTAGTCTGTCTTTCTTCTTCCGTCGAGCTGTCATTAATAATAGGTATATTCAAGAGCTTTTGCTTTAGTTCTGAACTATGGATGGGTAGCTGTATATCCTCGCAAGGTATCAGCATTAGCTGTTCGCAAAATAAAGTGCTAAATTCCAATGAAAGACGTGGCACATATAGATTATTGAGCATAACCTCTTCAAAATTTGAAATGACTAGATATGAAACTTCTGCAGACTTCAAAGGAAAATCTATCTCTTTTCCTGAAGCAAGCTCGCTATAAAACTTTTTGATCTCTTTAATCAAGCTTCCTCCGTCTTTATTTGGTCCCTTCGTTTTACTCGAAATGAAAAAAGTATTGGGTGGAGCAAGTGACATTAGAGTCTTGAGGCAAAACATCCAATCATTACTTACTACACTTTTGTTTTGTAGTAAAGTCAAAATAGCAAGCGGTGTGTGAAGCTGTAACATCTCGTCTCCATTAAAGTCAAAGTTACTGAGCACATATCCAAAGAACTTGAGGTTTTGTTCATTTTCATTTCCGTTTATTACTAGTTTAATCAACTCATGCCAGATATTAGATGCCTCGACGACATTGAAAAAAGCTTGACTCGATTTGAGTAAGTCTTTATGATATTGTTCATCGAGCCCTCTCAGGTTAACAGCGTAACAAGACTCTAAGATTGGTAAGAAAACTCTAGGTGCAATCAACTTACTTAACTCCCATCTATCCATAATCAAAGAGGTTGATATTTTCACAGCATCAACCTTTTCTGTGTGTGTAGAATCTCCTTGTAACGATTTCAAGAGAAGGGAAACAAGAGGTTCCAAACCAAAGCGACCGAAGTATTGTACTCTATAAGAATCCTGAGATTCCTCCAGGCTGATCGTCTCTAGTTCTGGTCCTAAAAGCCAGCTCCATAATCTTCTATTCAAGCTCATATCTTTTCTTAAAGTGACCTTTGTACTTTCGAATATTAAAAGCTCTTTGTCTTTCTTTGATATAACAGTGTTAAGTATATCACTTCCTAAAGGCAAATGAGATAAAAGAAGGTCGAAGAAGCCTCTGATTACGATGATATCGCTCGCGGAGTTAAAACTTGTAGATGTTTGCAAAGACGCAATAAAGGCACGAACCAACAAACCGGACTCTGGAGTCAAACATGCCATTGCCTCATCAGATATTTTCAGGGTATCACCAACCTTTATCGACTGAAAAATTGGAAGTCTTCTTGTACACCAATTCAACGAACCAAGGCGTTTTTCGGGATTATTTATAATGCATAAAAATACACTCTGCCAGAAGAATGAATCATTCTTCAACTTGGTCTTGAGTAGATCAATAAGATCTAAGGTTTCATTGAAAAATTCTGATGCTTCGTCATCAAGCCCTGCGAACAAGCTTAGAAGTAATGCCTTGGTAACCGATTTTAAACTTTTGGGGTCGATTTTTTCTAGTAAAAGCTCTCTGTATATCCTGGTTATTTGAGGCTTTATTTGAATCAGACAAAATGATAGGACAGGCAACAATCCAGGAAGCCATATGTGTAGTTCATTACTCAATCCGTCTGGTGTTAATACCTTTAATATAGATTCATATATATCCAAAGTTTTCAGATGAACACCATTGGGAAGTTTTGGAGATAGACATAAAGATAGTTTAGTGGCCACACTTTTTGGTAAGACATTGGATCCTATTGTGTTCGCTGAAGATGAATCGTTGCTCAACTGTAATGCTTTCAGAAGTCTAGAAAGAAATGCAATGTAATCCGCCCATTCATGTACTAAGTCAAAGGTACTCAAAGCTTTCTCTATTTGCTGGGTGTACTTCTTGTCCTTAGTCAGGAATTGAGATGCCCCTCCTTTTCTCATACTATATGCCTTCAATGGGGGAATAATCCTTCAACCTGAACCTACGTCTATTTACGCTCCACGCAACTTTCGTGTACACGTAGATAGCTGAATTAAATGTTCTTCCTATGTAAAGGAAAGGTGATTTCGTTCTGATTCTATTTTCAATGAGGGCTATATAAGTACCAAGTATACGTCCTACTGTTAAGGTATAGGAAGCTAAGCTCTACAGTTATAACAGAATAACTAGATCATTGACCATTAGTGGGTAGAAATATTTCGTTAGTCTCTAAAAGTTGCGAAATGACTACTTTTCTACTATTTCGTTTATAAATTTCATTAAGTCCACCAACTCTTCTTCACTGGCACTATGGGCCACTCCTGAGTACAGATGGAAAGTTAAATTTTCGAAGCCCAATTCCTTGTAGTATTCGCTTGTCAATTTACCGAACTCATAGTTGATTACAGGGTCTGCGGTTCCGTGGCCTTGAAAAATTGGGGTTTTGAAGTTAGGACTAGCCTTGTTGAATTTCTGTCTGAGAGCATCTCTGACAGGACAAAAACCAGATAATGCTACTACACCACCAATTTTGAAATCTAAGAGCGAAGCAGTAGCAAGGCTTACAGCAGCTCCCTGAGAAAACCCTCCAAGGATCACTTTTTCTGGTGGAATTCCTTTTTCTATCTCTTTCTTGATGAGAGTCTTCATTACTTCACAACTTTTAAAGAATCCCTCTTCATCTTGTCTAGCATCTGGGTTTCCAAATTCGTATATATCAAACCAAGATGGCATCGGTTGATTGAAATTCACACTAACGGGGACGACTGGAGCGTTTGGGAAGACATAATTTATACTGTCTGCCTGTTGAACTATGTTATACTGTTTTACCAACTGGGGAAACCAAGACCAACCTGATCCGGAGTCGCCCAATCCATGAATGAAAATTACTGTGGCCTTCGCAGGTAGTTTGCTTGCATTAACCTTTAAACTAGATACAACTTGAGACATGGCGATGAAGTATATCTTAATGTCTATATATTTTAGCTAGTGAATATCTTACTTAAATATTGGGCGAGCTGTGTACAGGATCATAGAAAATCGGGTCAGTTAGCAGCTTTTTTGGAATCTTTTGCTTTCACCTTTTCAGAGGCCAAATCGTCATCTGCCTTGCGTTTAGTGGAGCTCACTTCAGTTTCTATAACAGGTTTAGCATCCTTGTCAGCTGCTATCGAAAGAATTTGTGTATTCTGCTTTACTCCATTAACAGTTCTGAAATAAGGTTGGCATCTCCAATAAGGAATTGTCTTGTATGAACCTCCCCAGTACTCCAATTTACCTGTCTCTATTACGTCCAACTCTTCTATGTTTTCGCTTTTATAAATGTCAGCCACAATTTCCTCCACCTTCACAACAATCAGCTCCCAGTCCTTGAAGTCTGCATGCACGCTGGTTTTACCAATTACCGGTCTTAGCTCACGTCTAACTTCTAAAAATGCGTGAAGTAACTTGAAAAAATGAGCCTTCATGGCATGCCTTGAAGCCAGGCCAGGACATGTTTTGACAATTTCGAAATATTCTCGTATAATCTTATCGACCCTAGGATATTGTTTTTCCTTATCGTCGGACTCTGTCCAGAAAGTACCGGGATTATACAAGTTTCCTTCAGCAGACATAACACCATCACATTTTGTGACAGTTTTACACCTTTCTATATCTTCAGGGTATAAGATGTTACCGTTCGAGAAGAAAACCTGGTCTTCAGGTAAGTTCTCTCGCAAATATTTGAGTATTTCCCAGTTAGCCAAGCCAGTAACCTGCCCCTTCATCTCTCTTGTTCTTCCATGTATGGTGATGAACTGGGCACCAGCATCCAACACCATTCTCGCATACTCCAAGCTTTTCTCCCAGTCATCGTAAATCCGTATCTTGGCCGTGACAGCACATTTCAAGTTATCATGCAAAGTTCGTATAAGTTTATGTATCAACGTCCAGTCATCCATCAAAAAAGCACCGTATTTTCCCTTTTTGGCGATACCTTGGGGACACCCTAAATTGAGATCCACAGCATCACACTTATCCTCAACTAACTGAGCCGCCTTTAGCAAGTAATCGGTATCATTAGCACAAAATTGAACTATTAAGGGTCTATCGAGTTCCTTGTCTCCGTCAAGTTCACTCCACATATTCTGTCGATATTTTTCATCCGTCGCAAAAAGTCTAGCATGGAACATTGGTGTGTAGCAAAGGTCAGCTCCATATCTCCTCGATAATATCCTCCATGCTAACTCGGACTGGTCCACCATAGGAGCTACGATCTTTTTTGGGGATCCTATTGAGTTGTAGAGCAGTTTTCCATCGAGTTTTTTTACCGTCATATTTACCTTGTTTCGACGAAAGATGCTAGGCCGAAATGATTTATGTGATAAAACACCTCTAAAATCTAATACTTTTGACGACCAAATCTTAAAATGTATCTATAATATTATTCCTTACTATATGTATATAAATAAATTAATAGTACTAGATGAAAAAAAAAAGAAAGATGGCATCGCGCAAAAGAATGAGGGTAACTTTCACTGGTTCTTAATTCTATATCTGATTTTACTCCTTTGAGTGGTAGGTACCTTCAGTAATGTACGTTATCCGATGCTTTATTGCCTCGGCAAAGCCGATAGCTAAAGGCCATACCGGTGTATCAGAGAGAATCTTGATTCCCAAGAATAAGAACTTGATTGACAATCTTGCTTTCTTTATTGATTCACTAGCCACTTTTTCGTCTTTGCTTAACAGAGCCGTTATTCTCAACTCTTGCAAGTTATATGTTATGAGTGGTTCTAGATACCTCGTCGCATCTCTTTTGAGTTGTTCCAAATAAGTATTCATTTCGTGATTTGTAGGAAGAATACTTTCAGCATTTTGCAATGTTTCGTAGCACTTAATCCACAAGGAACGTTCAAACGCAGAAGCTTTGAATTCAGGCTGTTCCTCATTGGTGTACAAATATTGCGAAGTCAACATACTGGATATGCAAATCGCAGTGACGAAGAAAGCAGGCGTGCTCAAGGACCGTTTATGAGTTTCATTTTCCTGGGATGCATTTTGAATCCAAAGGTTGACGATGTCTAAACAATAAGAAACACACTCCCTCAAGGCTTCATAGTCAAGAGTCAAATTTTCCAAGTATTTGTTCATTCCCTGCCAGTCTCTCTTCAATATGTACTGAACCACAGGGGTAATGTTCAAACATATCTTAATTCTCGCAAGATATAACATAGGTAATATCAACTTCATTCGGCAATTAGAATCAAGTATATGTTTGTTATACTTATTAACTACCAAGCATCCACCATTTCGAACAAATATGCCTTCCCACGATACTATTAACGACTCTAAAACAGGTCGAGAGTGAACTCTCCATAATGTAGGAGTACATTTGCCGTTCTTTAAGTAAAGTTCCTGGATTTTTTCATGTACAAACATGAGTAAAGCCAAAAGATCTTCGCTAGATAAAGAACAATTGATGGACCTGCTCTCCAAGTTTTCCACGATTTGCTTAAATGACTGTAAACTTTGTATTTGTAATACTGCTTGATAATTATTTTGAAAGCATTCAAACCACTCCTTCAGATCAGCGCAATTCCATAATTCTTCGAGGCATGGCACTCCACTCTCTATATTTTTTGCAACCAAGGGAAATTGTGTCCCTGTTATGAATGTGCCGAAATTTTCAATAATATAAAAGTAATATAAGGTACGGACTCTTGACTGAGTGTTGATAAAATGTTTAAAATTCTTTTCTATCATTTCCTCGTTTTTCTCGTGATAAAGCTCCTCGGGTGTTTGCAAAAACATTGACAGCTTCTTATCAAATGATGTTGTTTTTATGAGGCCGGCCATCGATTTTATTTGTTTTAAAGTGATATCATGCATAGTCTTCTCATTCAAAAATGTCGAAATAAATATGTGTAATAATAAACACTGGTGGGCCATTAATGGGACATCCTTAAACCGTAAACTTTTAATCGTCATTTCCATTTCGAAGAAATGTTGAAAATGGATTTTAGATAGATTAAAGAGCAAGAATGAGTTGCTATCATGAAAAGCATATAATGCACCGACGGCCGCCATAGATAGTAATAATGGTATATTATCAATATTTTCTGCCTCAGCACTCCTGTAAGGCAGCAAATGAATGAATGAAAAGTACTTATCGAACTCATTTTCGTATTTGCCCATGTAATAATTTAAATCATGGAGAGGGGGGAATTGGGAATCGGAGATCCCGCTTACCAGAACTATTTTATCTCTTAATTCCTCTGAAACATATAACTTACCACTATTAGAATTGACTAAAGACAGTAGTCCACTTTGAGGAGTTTTTTGTTTCACTAAATCAATCTGTTTGGATCTGAAGATATGCATAATTTCGTCAAAATCTTTGAAAGGAGAATCAACGTTATAGTTTATGAAACCTATACTGTTGGATGCAACAGGAAACTTTCTTTGAATAGGAGAATCTATGATACTTTCTATCCAGTCATTGACCTCTCTGTCACTATAGCTTTCTATCTTCGGACGTTTAACATTCATTTCATCGACGCTTATCTGTTCTATGTTGTCAATAGCACTAGGAACATGATAAATAGACACGCTATCATTTTGTGGATTTCTAGTACTATCCCTTGGAGATAAATGGTCAGACTGGGAAGAGTGATCCCTTAATTTCTGCTGGTCATAGGAGGAACCTCTATTCTGAAAGATGTTCTGAAAGTAACTAGGGTTCTCGAAATTATGCAAAGGATTTACAATATAATTGTTATCCAAATAGTTCGTATTAATCTTTGGTTTATCCTCTGATATAGCTTCTTTACTAGGGCCACTGTTTATCCTGCAGTAGTCGTTGGTACTAGAGTTGTGGTTAATACCCATATTCTCGATATCATGTATATCCAATCCCATTGCATCTAGATCCAAGTCAGATATCAATTCCTTTGAATCGACACCCACTGCCGAGAACTGTGGAGTGGCAAACTCTACTTGGGTTGGGCCCACAATAGACATGTTGTTTTGTTGAATGTTGATGGAATCATGTACGTTGGTGTATGTAGTTGCCGAAGAAGCAGAAAATGAGGAGTGTCGCACATGCTGAACAGGGTGGTTGACCTTGGGCATGCTCTCAGAGCTATTGCCACCGGCCTTATTAGGTGAATTGCCATGTTGAGGAGTTGGTTGCTGGGTAATATTTGAATCAACTTGGTGTTGTAAGACATTTGGCGGCGTGTTATTGCTTGAGTTGGAGGGTAAGGGAGAAGGCATCACACTGTTCCCTCCGGTATTATTTTTGGCGTAAGCTGGCGCGTTGGGAAACTGGAAATTGAAATGATTGAACAACGATCCTTTTATGGAGCCAGTATCTTTTCGGCCTTCGGAATCTGCCACAAAGGCATGTGCACTGGAAAAGCTGCTCGACTCTTTACCCTTTGGAGATTGCGAACCTCCATCACTACTCCGTGTATTACTTCCCTGCTCATCATCGTAAGATTGTGGTGGGTTTTCGGGCAAAGGCGCATTCGGATCTGTGTTATTTTGCAAAACTATTACATATTCGCTTCCCATGTCCCTTGTCGATCTTCTTTTCGTTAGGTTCGGCAAATGTCCGTGAAGTTTCTGCTGATGTCTTAACACCAAGTCTCTTCTAGCGAAGCATCGCCCACATGCCACACACTGGAACGGTTTCTCATTTGTATGCGATCTCTCATGTCGCTTCAAATGCTCCAACCGGGCAAACGCTCTAGTGCAAATTGAACAAATATGTGGTCTCGGCTTATCTGTCTTGATCTGCTGTGATTTTTTCGGTATTGGTTGTATGAATTGGCTTCCACTTGTGTTACTGTTTACGCTTCCCTCGTCGGTCTTTTCCTTCAGACTCACCGAAGCCGCGTTAAAAGGTGAACTCATGATAGCTTATGCTTGTCAATATATGCTTCAAGATCGCTTCTCTTCTTTACTTTTCGTTTTCCAATATATTTCTACCAATGTTTCCAATTATCACCAAAGTTTCATCCTTTTTTTTTTTTTTCTTGATGTCCTTTTATCACTTCGATTTTTTCGTTCTCACATTGGTCGGAGCTAGGAAACCAAGATAATGGTACTATTGAAGAAGACATAATACGTATTCTATAGTAACATTGGATAGGGATTGTCTTATATTGCTACATCTTCAGTCAGACAGACTAGCATCTTCCGGGGTAAGGCTACATCGTATATTATAGAGCAACGTTCTAAACTCCATACAAGATAAGAATATGGACAGAGATCCAACACAGGGCAACAAGGGTGCTCGAATGTTGATTTTGACAGGAGCCACGGTTACTTTCAAGCTGCTTATAAAGACTGTTGTTGACGTTAAATTTATAGAGGGTTTGCGAGCATGTGGTGTTTCTACGCTTTGCTTGCAATATGGAAATGAAGTTGATAACCGATCGCAGACTAACATCAGCAAAAAGTGGTTTGACGAATGCCTTGCGCTGAGCGGATTGGCTGATAATGGGTTGCTCTTCAAAACAGTTGAGACAAACGGAGTGGTTTGTCTCGAATCACAAACAGCAAACGGCTTTACCTTGGAAGCGTTTCCCATCACACCCAACATCTCTGACGAGATTGCAAAATGCGACTTGGTGATATCTCACGCAGGCACGGGTTCTATCATGGATGTGCTACGGTTGTCCAAGCCCTTGATTGTCGTACATAATGAAAAACTTATGCACAACCACCAATTGGAGATTGCTACCGCTTTTGATCTGCTTGGTGTTTGCAAACAGTATTCAGTTCACGATCTCTGTCAGGATTCCTTCCAAAACTATGTACTGGAAGTGCTACATGGAAAGATTGTGTTCAAGACCTTGGACAAACCCAAGCAGGATCTTTTCAAAAATATCATTTTCCAAGAAATTTCGAAAGTATAGAAAAATCAGCATCTCCATCACAAAGCTGCTTTAAAGCTAACAAAGTTCCTCTTGGAGGCTTTTGTGAGAATCTTCCAGCAGAGTTTAGTTCTTTATCGTTGTTGTAGTATAATCCTTATAAAGTCAAGTAGTGTGTTTACCTATATGGAATATCAGCGCAAATAATGTTATAATGACGTTCTACTAACTATTAAGCACCAGTAATGTCATTCAACATATCAAATCAAATACCCTCTCTGAGGCGTAAGAGAAGACAGCACTTGTTTAGCCGTGATATAGAACAGTTGCTTTTTTCTCTTGGTGATGGCCCATATAGCTCAGAACAGACAGTTAATGCGTTGGAAGATACATTGACGTTATATTTGACTAGTCTCTGTCATGCTGCATTGAAACATGCTAGGGCACAAGGAAGGAACCGTATAAAGATTGATGATTTACCTTTTGCATTACGAGATGACCCTTACAAGTTATCGAGATTAGAATATATCATTAACCAAAGTCAAAGAATTGAGAAAGCAAAGAAAATCTTCGACAATAACGTTGTATCTCATCTCCAAACTTTCAATGAGGACGACGATGATGATCAGTTGGAGGGAAATAGTGGTAAATCACAGCAAAACCCAAAACCAAGGCGAAAAAAGAGAAAACAGGTTCCCGATGTTAAACAAGCTGAGCATTCGGACGATGATGACGATAATGACGGTGACAACTCTGCATGATTAATGTGTAAAATAATATTAATTCTTGATATCTAACATGTATATGCGTACATATACCTCAATGGGCACTATATATGAATATATTTTAAAAATTATACTTATTCATCATCTGGTATATCAATATTTTCTATTGCTCTTCCTCTCACGTATCGTTCGTTTTTAACCTGTTCGTTAACCTTGTTGAGCAAATCTCTTCCTCCTATTACCAAATTGTATAGTATGAAGAGAGCTAACATGTTTGCCCAAATATATATATCATTCTCGCTTAAGCGGATAGTCCTTAATGGATGATGACGATGTCTTAAAAGTGTGAACACGGTCGCTGGCAAATGAATAACACCAAAATTAGTTAAGGTCTTAGCAAATAATTTTTTCCAAAAGTATTCTCTCAACTCTAGTTCATTCCATTCGACCCTAGTAAGACACCTGAAGAAAAAGAATAGATAAGGAAATACAGTCCATATACTCACCAAAAGATGTATAATGAAAGTTGTCTTGGTCAAAAGAATTTCCATTACAACTTCACTAGGTTCATTGGCGTTTCCTACCTTATGTATAGGGGTTCCTGTGTAAACTCTGATGGGAAGGTCAACGCAAAGTTTATGGACAGAGAAAATCCATAAATAGGTTAAGAATGGTGCCCAGGCATATAATAAAACAGTGAACAGTAAACCTTGCCCAATTCTTGGTAACAATCCTCTTCCTAATACAAATACGCCACGGGCTTCGTTGTCTTCTTCTTGTACCATGTTAATCTCATTTTCTCCATTTTCTGTCAACCTAAGTTTTTGATCTAAAAACTTTAATGCAATTAATATGAATTTTATTCCCAAAAATAATGACGAGATGTCAGTCAATCTCCAGTCAAACTCGGAATTTTGGGAAGTAAAGTTGAGGACATCAAAAAATCCTCTAGAAACCTTAAAGAAATCAGAGGCCACAGCGGCAGTGTGTACTACTGGGCGTCCCAAAAGCAATGCTGTAAATATGATCCCTAACAATAGGATTACTGAGAATATCCATAGCATCAAAATCAAGGCAACACACCTCAATTTAAAATTAGGTGGTGCATAGACTATGACGTATGAATTGTCGGTATTGAACTCATCGCTAGATGAGTCGGAATCATTTTCATTGTCCTCATCCACATGATTAATACCTGCATCGCTGAGCAATTGGTCATCCTTTGTTACAGGAACGAACAATTTCTTTATGAAACGTCTCGAGATAGTGTCATTCTCAGGAGCCCTTATGTAGTTTCCATCTGGAACAAAGCACGCATTTACGCTTGGATCTTCTCTGAACATTTGAAGAGCAGTTCTATAAGTCACTGGTTGTTTGAAATCTGGATAAGAGTTGCCAATAAGCCATCTAAACGTGTTTCGATAAACCACGTAACCTCTTTCCAGTGGAACCGACTTACCCAAGATGAAATGAGTTAATCTCAACTTGTGTGTAGAGATTTCAAATGCACGTTTCCAATATAATAAACAGTAGCTGGAAATAAGCGCCTTTTTACTAAGTATGTCTCTCACAACTACCGCCATTATTACAATTGAGCCAAATGTAGGGATCTGCACAGGCAACACGAGGTTATGCTTGAACCCAGCTGGAGTTAGATAGTACTTTAATCCCCACGTCACGCCGCCGATTCCAATAATAATGAAGCATGTATACACTTTTGCGCTGAGGTAGATCCTCGACAATTGAAGTCTTAAAGGCTTTACCAACGCATCATGTATTAACCTTGCATTTGGATCATCCGGAGACCTGATAAAAAACAAAACACCGGGGCGCAAAATCTTTCCTCTTACCATTCCAATGAAAAGAGCAAAAAATAACATGTACAGAGTCCCTAAAATCCAATAAAGAGCGATTCTCAAATAGTGAGTTTGTAAGACATCATACCCTGAAGTAAACAAGAACATGAAAACTTCTGTACCATCTGCTGTTTTCGTAATGAATTGATGAAGTAACAATGGTGCAGCGCAGAAATCCAACAACCAACCACAATAGACAGGGAAAAAGAATATTTCAATAGCAAATACTAAAAACACCTTCGCAGTAGAAGTGATTTCAAAAAATATTTTATAGATCTTCCTAGGAGTTCCCATTACAGGCTTTTGTCTTGAAACCAACTTATTCATAATTTTGTAGATAGATAAGCTGATTGCGCTATATCCTATTGATAATGATATTATCCTTTCTCCTAAGGTTAGTCCAGTAACATCATTCTCCAAAATTAAATGTCTCACAACTCTAGCAGGAGTTTTGAATAACAATTCAGCAAAAGAGTTGATTATGAAGTATGCCACAGGAAAAGACGATTTCAAATCTATGTTGCTCACAAACTTTGGAAGACTATCCTTTAATACATCAGGTATATTAATCCACTTTTCAAGTATAATACCACCTGCTCTCACAAGTTGGCCAACAAAGGATATGAACGCACTGCCAAGCATATGTGGAATCAAATACATGATAAATAAATAGATGGAAATCGCAATATCACACATTATCATAAGCAGAACAGGTGTACTGAGATTTAAGTTTATGCCAAGGACTTCGAGTAAGTCGCCTGCTGCACCATCATTAGGATCATTATCATTATCATCCTCGACTTCCCCTACATCAGGTCTTTCTTCTTGTTCAACATTGCCTCGGGCATTATCATTATTCCTCATTGCGGCTGCAGCATCACGTCCTTCGTCAACATGCTGCTGGTTATTTTGATCTACATTTTCATCTCTGCTGGTATCGTCATTGACACCACTGTCGACTGCTGCTTCTTGACGAACAAATATAGTTCTTCCTTCGTCTTCGGGCTCGACCTCTTCATCAGACGACCTCAGGTTCTCGTTCTCATTGGTATCTTGATCCTCAGGGCGAATGTCCGCAAAATTGTTTCGGCCACCGGCTTCACCTTCATTTATAGCTCTTCTTAACATTTCTTCATAATGGCCATTAGCAGGCTGCGCCTGTAAATCATTCACAGCCCTTGCAATCATTTCTAATCTTTGTAGGTTGGTATTAGCTTCTACGTTCCCGCCTTCTCCTTCATTCCTAAGACCGGCCAAAACTTCTTGGAGCATGTCCACCAATTTCGTCCTGGGTTCTCTGCCTATATTTTTAAGCAAAAGCTTGGTATAGCCTTCATCTCTTATAACCCATTCATGCTCAACAAAAAGGGCCAAATGAACTATGATACATACTAGGATATATCTAACACCACTAAAGTACGTATAATCAACAAACTTTCTGAGTTGAAATATAAGTCTTTTCGCAGAGTCCGAAGGCAAGTCGTACTGCTGAAGGTCCAACTCACCAAACAAAAGGGCACCAATAAAAGTTGGATTAGCAGATGGTAGAGAGCCATCGATGACCCATGTATATATCCTTCCGATAAATTTCCAGTATAATGGTACTTGAACTATCAAGCAGGTCACATATAGAAATAAAGACAAAGTCTTTACAGAAGTGGATAAAAATATCAGTAATAATTTATCCCATATCAACTTAACAGGGATTCTCTTCGGCATATTCTGGTCATATATCGTTCTGAATTGATAGGGGGTATTACAAATATCACATTTTTTTGTTGACTTATTCGAATGCTTCAACCATTCCATTAAACAGTTTTGATGGATATACTTGATTGAACCTCTGCATTTACAGGGGTGAAGTAATGGCTGACTTTCTGTGCCCTCTCCCCTGCATACCCTACAGCTCTTCTCGGTATCAGACATAATCTTGAACTTTCAAAAGTTCAACTTGCTATCGTGGAAATTTTGAAAAAGATCGGAGTGAGGAAAAATAAAGGACACTCTCAAAACTTAATCACCTAAATACAAAATAATGTATATATTCAAAATAAATCGGACTATGTAGTATCGTGCTATCAATTATTTTAGTTTGTGCCATCAGCATCAGCTGCTAATGGAGGAACAACACTTTGGGCATCCTTCTGGGTATCGCCTTCCAGCTCTGCAGGACCATCTGATTGATGTTCATCGTTTTTTGCTTTCTGAACAGAATCAACTGCAGGTGTTTCCTTAGCTTCCAAAATATCGATGTTATTGTTAGAAGCAGAAGGTTCTGGGGTTTCGATAATACTTGAGTAATCACCAACCCTTTCGAAAAAGGTGCCACATTCAAAATCCCATGAGTTCAAAAGTTTGGCATTTTGGCAATCTTTGCGAGCCCATGGATTACCATAGATAAGTGGAGAGAAGTAAGCGTAAAAGATGACGGACGCAACCAAGAACAAGATAACCAAGGACTGGCCAATCTTGCGTGTAGTGTGGTTGTTAGCCATGAAGTAGCTAACAAAGATGTCAAAGAAATGACCCAATGCTAATATTCCGAAGTAAAGAGAAGGGAGGTAATGATGTAAAAACAACTGTCTGCCCATGATGAAAAATGGGAAATAATGTAAAAACCATCCCAATACATAAAGTGACGTTTGCCAGTTGAAGTTTAAGACGTGCTTTTCGGTAGCAATTTCAGCGCCAAGGTGCCATCTAAATACTGAGAATATGACATGTACGATGAAAGCAGCGATAGCCAAAGATGACAGCCACCAAATCACTGCATTTCCAATCAAGTAGACCTGTCTATGATCCTTGACCCAGTAGTTTATTCCTCTCCATAATATTGGCCATTCTGTTGGTTGTGACTGCCAGTTATGGTGCTCAACTAAGCCTTGGTTAATATTCCACATAACCTTATTTGTTTCCTTGAGTTTGCTGAATAAAGATGGAACTGGGTAGTTCACAATCTCTTTTATGGTATCATTGATACGAGGGTTTACGTTTGTCTCGATATACCAGTGGGTAAATGGTCTGTATCCCTGTGAGGCGGCGGTAACTTCCTGTTGATCGAAACCCCAATCAGGTAACTTCGAGTGTGAAGCAAAAAGATAATGTCCTGTCATTACATGTCTCAAGCGGAACACAGTTTGAAGAGCTCTCACTTCATTTTGGGCTACACCCTTATTCGACTTGTGCTGAACAATTTCAACAAAAAAGTCGTCATTCGCATCTCCTTCAAAACCATCAAATCCATAACATGACACTTCCTTTTGCCAATCTCTTTCACTGACAGGTGGTTTCTCGTCGTGAGAATGTAATCTTCTGCCTGTGTTGACGTGCTTCAATCTAATCTTCATGCCATCCACAATTGGTACGAAGTCATTTTCAGGAATACTTTCGTTGTAAGGTTCGATCAACCAGTCGTTGTTGGAGTCAAGGTAGGGGTAGAGAGTTATTTGCTGCTGGTTTGAGCCAGTTGGATAGAAATGGTTGTGAGAGTGCAAGTAGCCACCTTGTGTCTCCAAATGGCGAATGGTAACTACCGACCCAAATCCGACATTTGCTGCAATATCCTTAGGAATAGTGTTACCGTTCAATGTACTTTTGAAAGCGCTAGACATGAACACACTACCATCACCCTCATTTGGAAGAATGCTAAAATGGACGGCAAAGAACAAGATGTAGAGCACGATCGGTATACCCAAAAGTATTCCTCCTCTGAATATAACGTGTAGAAAGACCTGCTTTGAGCTTACGGTAAGGTCACCGATTATAAACCACAATTGAAGTATACAGGCAACACCGACCCAAGAGATAGTGAACAAACCTACCCACTTAGAGCTGACACTCAATCCAAGAGCTATACCGCATCCAATGAGCGCCTTGAACCATCCAAAAGAAAATGGTTGCTGGATTTCAAATTTCTTGAAAGCATACACGGCAGACGCGATGAAAAATATCAATGGAGAGTCCAAAAGGATATATCTCGAAATGGTGACGTTAGCGTTCTCAAATAACAATGCAGCAGAGGTAATCCAGCAAACCATGGGTCTGCAACCCGACATTTTCAAAGTCAAGTAACAAAGCAAGACCGTGCCGACACCAAGGACCGCAGGAAATGTCCTCATCAACACGTATGGAGTGGATGCAGGGAACACTTCTCCGATGTTTTCAAAGTCAAATTCGCCCCTAAAGCCGCCTAATGTTGCGACAGCACCAAACAACATTTTGGCCAAAGGAGGATGGACATCCATGAAAAACTGTCCTAACACGTATTTTTTAGCAAATTTACCGAAGTGAACCTCGTCAAAAACGACAGAGTCGGGTTGGCTTAATCTCCAGAGTCTTACATAGAGCGTAACCATCAATAAAACTCCTAACATAAGAAATTCTTTTCCCTTCATATTCCTCTGTTTCACGGCATTCGCCGGTGGAGAAGTAATCAAAAACTTCCGGAATTCACCCTTCCCATACTCAAATTCGTAAACTGGGTCCGAATTGTCCAGAGAGCTTGTCCCTGTACTTCCTTTTCTCTTTCCCATCGCCGATATTACTTTAGACTTGTTACTGTCCGGTGGTTTTTTCTAAATTTTAATTTACACCGTGTAAATCGCGTGAAAAATACAGGTTTCGCTATAATTATTTCAGACATATCAACAAGAGACATACTTTAACTCAAAGCCTTTGCAATACACGAACTTTGCTTGAATCAGATTTGCTCTTCAGTATCACTGATCTGCCCTAAAGAACGTGTCTGCTCTCAATGCTTTTGATAGTAATTCTTGACGTATTTTTGATACTCTTTCTGCTAGCGCCTAAATGCACGAGTAAACGACTTGCTCTGAAAGTATTGTGTCCAGTCTCTTACCGAATGCCTCGGCGACTCTTCTGCCATACATAAACCTACCCTTGTAGCCTTCGTTTTTAAGCAGGTCAATCAAAGCTACAAAGCATATGGGCGATCTTCAATCAATTAAAGATCTTTATTTACAGTCAACACATTTGGGTTCCAACTACTTCTCCCTGGGCGGGCCAGGTTACACGCAAATAAAATGCCTACAATCCTGAAGGAGTTAGAATGTTGAGTTCATGTGTAAACGCAGCACAGGAGTGACGCCATGTACAAGGAGTTGTGTGTTAATTTGAAGACGTTGAAACGGACCGAAACGTATATTACCGGAGCGTCCGCCTACCAGATCTAATATTATTGATTTTTTACAGCCATAGGGATAGTCTAGTATAATTTACTTACAATAACTCAAAGATGGCTTATACGTTTCTAATTGAGTGGTATGTATGACTAGCTAGTAAAGCTAAGGATGTTTCGTTGCGGAGTAATTTCTCTTTCGAGCCACAGGTTGATGCCGCTTGGCGTTGAGTGAAGTGACATTACTGGTCTTTGAAATTTAAAGCAACTGGGAATGATCCAGCTCCGTAGGCGCCTAGTATGGTGTCTATCAAATGACGAGAGATATTAACGCATTGCAGGCCTGATACGGGTGTAAATTCGGTCCAAGTTACCGGTAATTTCGACAACTGGTCGATGTCAGAAGCACCATTGACAAAGGCAGATACCAGATTTGTCAAGTTATTGACCTTCAACAGCCGGAAAAAGATAGTGTTCAAGTTTGTGGTCAACAATGAGGAGTGGTGTGTCAGCAAAGACTACAAAATTGAAGAGGACGAACATGGAAACCAGAACAATTACATTGACGCGGATGATTTAGTGTACTCCGACAGCAACGGCGACGACGAGCAGGCGAAGCTTACTCATGTTCTAACCTCAAGTTCCTCCTTTGCAGCTGTATCTCTTCCCGAAACTGCGTCGACGTACGAACATCTTTCTAAAAACACATTCGCCGATGCATCTGACGCAGGAATTGACCGTCAGATTTCTAATACAGATACTGCTCTTGAAGACCTCCAGGATTCTTCGGTAATCCTAACAGAAGGCAGCAATCAAATACCTGAACCCGGGCATCAGCAACCTTCAGAGACCAATGACCCAGCAGCAGATTCAGTAGAAATCTTCAAAACGCCTGGTGCGTATCCTTCACCCATCCCTTCAGAAATTTCGAGTACAACCGGTAACACCTCTCGTAACTCTTCTGATCAGAAAAAGGACGGGTTCCTCACCAAATTTAAAAGTTTTTTCAAATATTAATAATCCTCCTCAGAACCATAGGTTTATATGTTGCTCTGGAATAGCTGTGTTTTCTTTACCACTTTCTCCACAAAATGGTGCATCGAACCATTAAAGATTCGAACCTTCTAAGATTCTGTACTTAGATTATCCAAGCGCAATTTTGAAGATTTTTTAATTACACCTTTATCTATACTTCTACTTGATTTCTAGCCAGTTGTCCAAATTTCATAAACGACTAGTGGCACCTTGTCTTTTTTTATTGTTTTTTTATTACTATGTTTACCAATATAAGTGTCTTTTATTTCCTCCGTATACATTTAATAGCTTCTTTATTTCTTACCCTTCTTCTTCTTCTTTTTATTACTGTTAGATGCTTGAGAAGAAGGTATTTCCTTCGAGTCCTGTTGAGATGCAAGTGTCTCTGCTTTGCTCACATCTTTTTCGGGCTCCTTCTTTTCTTCAAACTTAACATTACTCATTATACTTGATAAGCCATTAATATGGAAGTTTGATGTTTCTCCATCGTTTTCTGTAGAGTTTGTCTCGCTTTTTTTGGTCAAAGATACTCCTCTTGGTCCCACGAAAGTCAACAACTTTGATAACTCCTTCGATTTGTATGTCTTGTACTTTATGCATTTTCCAGATTCTGGCTCGAAGCATTTGAAAGTGACCGAATTCGTCGCCTTTTTGTTGGTGTCTGCCTTAGTAACTTTTTCAACACGCTTCTTCTGTTTTTTTAAAGAATTAGCATATGTTATAGATAATCGTGTTTTTGATGGATATGCCTCTATCAATTGAACTGAGTGCTTTATAAAAGCATCTATATCATGTTCAAACCCCATACTGTGTTGTCATAAGTGAGCTAAACTTAATTTTATATCGACATGAAAACTGACATTTTTTCAATATTTATATACAGTATCTGCAAATACGAAGAAATAAAATGCTGATCTCTATAAACTCTAAATAGTAAATCCATTATGAAAGTAATTATAAAGGTACGTCATAACCTAACAATGCGCTTACTATCAAATACATATTCAATAGCGTTATGAATGCCCAAATGCAAATTGCGAAAGTGGAAGTGACGGGACCGTTACTCATATCTTTAAAACCTTTGACCCGCAATGTATCTCCTTCGTCTTGATCCTGAATATTTAATCCATTTTCATCGTCATTCCCGTCTCCATTCCCATGCTTAGTGTAGGAGTTAGGAGCTGCAAAAGGGATACCATCCTGGATATCTCTAGGAGCACTCCCCTCACCCATTAAGAGTTGATTTTCCTCGAAATTTTCGTCGTCTTCCCATCCTGCGCATGGATGGGACTTCCTTAAGTTCGAGAGACGAATGGCTGGTTCCGTAGTCTTGAAACGCGAGATCCAAGGCTTTACGTTACGTGAGCTATTGTCCTCTGATCCAATAGTCAGTGTCTCCTCGGGGAAGATGTCGATATCCTCATCTCCGTCTCTAACGAAAAGAGGAACTTTCATGATACTTTTTGAACAAGTGAACCAAATTAAGGGGGCTGTGACAAATGGCAATAATATTGATAAAACGACTTGACTCGCATTCAATATCTTCCCTAATCCTTCGCGGCCTGTAGAGCTTACCACTATTATACAAGGAGCAATAGCAAGTCCCCTAGTAAGTAATCTTCTAGGAACAGGAGGAATCTTCCATCTTAAAAATCCTTCCAGTACCATCTGTCCCGCAAGTGTGCAAACTACACCCGCACTTTGCCCAGAACATAAAAGTGCAAGTGCAAAAACAAAACCTGCTGTGGGGGAAAGGTGTGAGGACAATAAATTGTAAATAGTGAATAAATCCGCTTTTGCGTAGTTTTCATTATCGTCTGAGTCTGAGTCTGAGTCTGAGTCATGGTGATCGTCCCTTTTCGTTTTTTTGTTATGTAAAGTTGCACCTGCAACTATCAAAATCGCTGAGTTAACGAATAATGCTACTGTGAAGAGAGATATAACAAGTTCGACAATCGTATAAAGCATGGTGTCATTAATAGCATGAATCGAAGGTCTATATTGTTCCCCATCGTCGTCTTCATTTTTCTCTTGAGAGAACCAACTTGACATTTGGTTTGAATTTTCCTGAGCTCCTTCATTGGAATTTTCCTCAGCCTCTTGGTGCGCTTCTGGTGCTGGGTTTAATGAGAGCGGTTTGTAGTATCCGTGTTTCGAGTCGTAGTCCTTCAATCTGGCCTGTACTAGGCCCGATCCTAAGTACAATGAATGGGGCATAACCGTAGCACCCAAAATTGCTAAACTTAGATACAAACCACTCCCATACAGATTACTCAGCATATCAACCACCTTATCGTTAGGTAAAAAGCCCTTCAAAACTTCCCATGTTGAAAAATTTATAGTCTTTTCATGCGACACCTGGTAAAGCTCAACTCCAAAGCAGATCACTGTGGCAGCAACCAAAAGTGATACAAATGATTCAAATATACGGACAAATAAAAGAGGTCCGTTTGGCCTATATGCCATCAAAACGATCAACACATCAATTGTAGTCAAAATAACACCAAGGAGAAGCGGTATTTTGAAAAGGATATTCAATGCTATTGCCGTGCCTACCACTTCAGCTAAGTCTGTCGCTACTATCGCTATTTCTGCCAAGATGTATATTAAGATGTTGAGTTTGTGGGGGAGGTTAACACGACAATTGGCAGCTAAGTCTAAACCTGTAACCGCGCCTAGCTTAGCCGACAATATCTGTAAGAAAATTGCTAGGCAGTTCGAAAGAAGGATCGAAAAAAGAAGCTTGTATTTGTAAACAGATCCTGCGGCCACGGCTGTCGAATAGTTCCCCGGGTCCATGTACGCAACAGACACCATAAGTCCCGGCCCTATGAACTTTAGGTATTTCCTAAAAATCCTGGCCAACGATCGGAGCTTTATCATCCCTGGCATGTTATCCGATCTTCAGAACTTGTCTCCTTCTATAATATGCTTCAATGCCACTGCTTTTTTAACTTCGCCCTATTTTTATAATTTTTTTGGAGAAAGTATACTTTCTTGCTCTGTGATCAAAACGAGATCCAAACCTTGCTGGTATTCTATGAACCTGACCAAACCTTATATTCTTTTTCAAGGCCTCTGTTCCAACGGAAAAACCTAAAACGCTAAAATTCGCTTTCACCACACTTCTTCTTGAACCTCAAAGCCTGTATGGGTAACTATGTAGAATACCAACGCTTTTACTTTTTGTCTTGCCTTTTTGTGTAACATGAGTTTTGCTGAAAGATCGGGGAAAATCGTGTGAATGTAAATAACAATCAGCGATTTTTTCCGTAACGGTGTATCGCTTCTGAGGCTGATATCCATCTGTGCGATTAATGTCGTATTAGAGACATGGTGAACGCGACATAATATCAAATTTCGGGCATGAGAGTCCGAAATATGGTGGCTCCTGGTTTTCGTGCTGATGTAGGCCGAGCAAAAGTCTTGGAAGGGTAGCTGATACATCAAAAAGAAAAAGAGAGATATAGATATATCTTTATATCCACAATGATCAGACTTGCAAGATTGAACACTTTTTTCGGTTATGGTGGATCAAGACAGCTAGTAAGGGGCCTCCTGTCAAGCCCGTTTGCAATGGCCGCACTGGTGTTCAAGATGCCTGCAATGTCTCCAACGATGTCAGAGGGTGGAATCGTGTCATGGAAGCTCAAGGATGGCGAGGAATTTGCTGCGGGCGATGTTCTACTTGAGGTGGAGACCGATAAATCTACGATAGATGTCGAAGCACAAGACGATGGAATTATGTGGGAAATATTGGTGCCAGAGGGAGAGAAGGGTATCCCCGTTGGAAAGCCAATTGCCTTTCTAGCCGAGCCTGGTGATGACTTAAGCTCTTTGGAACGTCCCGCGATCGAAGAACCGGAATCCAGTAAAGACGAGAAAAAGACAGAGCAACAAGAACTGACCCCAAAGAAAGAGAGTTCAGAGACCTCCAAAGCACCCGAAGAGAGCAAAAAAGCTGCTGAAAAGACCTCTGGTGCTGTCGCTTCTTCGGGAGATGGTGTATTCAAAAAGGCCAACCCTGACCTTAAGCTTTCCCCCGCCGTGGAAATGCTTCTTCACAGCAACAACATATCACACGATGAGGCCATCTCCAAGATCCCAGCATCAGGACCAAAGGGCCGTTTACTTAAGGGTGATGTATTAGCATATTTGGGTGCCATCCGTGCCGAAGCCGTCTCGAAAGTATCCAAGTATGTTCAATCCAAAGAACATTTAGATTTATCTAATATAAAATTAGCCGAGCCTAAGCCAGTTTCAGAAGATGAGAAATCCGCAGCTCTGGAGCCTAAGAAGCCTTCAAATGAGCTTAGCATCATGCTTACTTTGCCAATCGAGGAAGATGTCTCTAAAGACCTGTTCAAATCGTCATTCGAGAATTCAATTCGTCACGCAATCAATGAGGTGTATTCAGAGAGGTTCCCCGAGTACTCAAGCTCTCCTACTGCATCTGCTTTCGCAAAGACTGATGTGTTCGACGACTTAGTCAGTCCCTCGGTAACTAAAAAGAGATTCGAAATTACAGATATATCCTATAATTTTAGAAAACCTACACCAGCTGCCAACGACCTTTTCGATGACCTCGTTGGCGTACAAACACCCAAAATCCTCTCTAAGCTGAACGATGAGAAGAATGTCGATGTTGAACTTAAATTGAAATTCAATGAATCTCTCATCGATGCAAAGCCATTCGTTGAAAACTTTCAAAATAATCTCCTTAGAAGTATTCCATCTCAGCAATTGATTGTAATAAACTGATCTTATATAATATAGCTTAACTAAATATGTATAATGAATTGCAACTATTTTATTAAAGTGAGCTTGATTATCAATATTCATAAATGCTAAAGGTAGTGCGTGCCTTGCGTTGTTTTTTTTACATATTTTTTTTTTAATCCTTCTTTTTTTTATTTTTTTTATTTTTATTAAAAAAAAAAAAAAAACTACTTGTACAAGTATTTGGAGACATCAAAGTTGCAAATGGATAGGGCCCTTCAGCCTTTCACAATTATTGATTTCTAAGATTTGAACGACGTGCTCGAAAAAATTCGCATAAGTCGCCAGTTAATTTCGAAACAAAAGAAAAGCAAACGATGTATCTTCCATTCCCCAACGGTAACAACAATCCTGAGGGTAATAAGTCTGGCAGTAACTCGTTTAGGGGGAACAGAGGACAGCCTTATACCTTTACAAACAATATACCTGGGACTTTAACTGCATCAGCTCTTGCACCACAGATGACGCACCCGTTAAACGCCCCCTCCCTCCCTTTACCAACGTACCCGCTGCAACCTGTTCAACAGAAGCAAGAACCTTACAGTAGGCAGCAAGCACAATACCAGAACCAGCAGCAGATGTCACAGCCCCACTTCCAGCAGCAGTATCAGCAGTTTCAACAGGTTCACCCTCAAAGTCAACACCCTTCTCAGGTACAACAGTCAAATGTTCAGCAGTTCCAACCTAATTCACAATATCATCAATCACAACACTTGCCACAAGAACAGTTACACCAACAGTTCACTCAGCAGCCCCAAGCGCAAAATCCTGCTCATGCGTCACCACACCATCCTCATATGCAAATGCAGCAGCTGCCCCCTTTCCAACAACAGTTTTCTCAGCAGTTTCATCCAAACGTACAGATGAGTAATACAAACCTTACTGATGGTTCTGATGACCTTATGCCTAAAAATCTAGCGCTGAAACGGAAGAGAAAGTCACAACAGACAAAATTCGAAGATGATCTTAGACTTAACAAAAATGTCAAGAACGTATTCGACACAAATGACATCTCGAAAAGACTTGAGAAATCACCAAACATAGCCCTGAAAGATCAGGGAATATCATTCGAAACTAGTAGACAACTTCAAATGCTACAGGAAATAAAAAAGAAAAGAGGTAGACCTAAGAAGTTGATACTTGACCCAATTTCTAATCAATATATTGATTCGTCTCACCCTAATTTCAAGCAATTGAATAAATTATTAAAATCTTCTTCCCCTCCAGTGACGTCTCAATCACATTCCGCCCAGGCACATATAGGCTCGGAGAATGGACTTTCGAAACTATATGACCAGCCAACATACTTACGAACTTTGGATGACGATGCTGTTCAGGAATTGTTGCGTAAAAAAGATAAAAGAGGAAGACCTAGAAAGTTCCCAATGGAACAAACTGGTTTGACGATTAAAGGAATAAGGGTTAATGGAACTGTAAAACAAAAGAAGAGAAAAGACTCAGTTGTCATTGATGCTAATGGACAACGCATTGCCAAGAAAGAGAGAGGCAGGCCGAGAAAACTAGCGAAGCCTGAAAATGTACATCAACCTACGGCACAAATTCCCGGATCGCAACTTCCTCCTCCTCACTTAGATTCGTTAGTGGGTAAATCCCGACAACAGCAGGGCCAAGTCTTTTCCCAAAATCATCTTCATGCTTTTTCTCAATTCCCTCAGCAAAGCACCTCAGGTATAGATATAAAACATGCCTCCTTGGGTCCTTCTAACGATGTTTGACCTTCCCTATTTGGCTTTCTGTCTTTTTAATCATTTGTTTTGTATTCTACAATTTTAATTAGTATTAGATTTTCAGTGTGTTTCTAATCTCTTGGTGTTAATAGTACATATTCAAGTTGTATATTGTATTATATATTTGATTCTTTCCTATATATTTCTTTACTATAAGACAAGTCTGAATTGGAATTATACTCTTAACTTTTAAGCAGCATTGATATGAGATAAATTGCGAAATTTCAGAAGTTCCACAACTATTAGTTAAATGCTTTTTTTGATATTATATAGATTGTATACTTCTATTAGGCAAAATATTAACATACAACTCTGCTTTTCTAGAACTATAACGATTTCTTTTCAACTGCTTTTAATATCGTGGGTAACTTCTTTCTTCCTTTCAGCGATATTGAGAGCACCACGGAAAAAAAACCTAGCTAAACATTCCGACTTTGTGCATGCATACTTACAGATAATCTTTCATGTTTCATGGAGATCACATATTGACATATTAACTTAGAGTTAATAATGAAGATATCATAACACTTCCCATTAAGTACATTTTAAACTTAACACACATCTTAGACATATATGTTAATTATCACATTTATATTCATAGCAAAGCGCCGTGGCGCAGTGGAAGCGCGCAGGGCTCATAACCCTGATGTCCCAGGATCGAAACCTGGCGGCGCTATATTTTTTATTCACTTTTTATCGTTAAGATGCGAATTGAAATATTGATTTAAATGGTATATAAACTGACATTAACTAAATACAGTTAATTCTTTTTCTTCTTAGAGGATTTTTTCTTATTCTTCTTTTTCTTCGATGGCCTCAGGGAAGAAGATGGAACTGCAGCAGGGTCATTATTTGGAGCGGTTTTATTATCGCCCGATAGCGCTGGCGATTCCAGTCTTCTGACCTGATCGCTATTCTCAGAGTTCAGCAACGGACTTGGCTCTTTCTTGCTAGTGCTATGGTATGCATTTAAAATTTCTGGCGTTCCAGAAATTAATGGTGTATCCTCGGTATCTTTACTACTAATATTTTGCTCGTACAATCTTTCCCTAAAATCCATTATCTCAGGTGGTTCATTGGTAACTCGAGGTGAAAAGCTGGTCTCAGACCTTTTTGGCTCTATCGAACCCTCTTTGTTAAATCCAGTTGCCTTGTATTTTTCTTCATTAGCCTCTGGACCTACTGCTCTATTGTTCTTAGATGATGAGCCTACGCGAACAACGTCTTGAGAAGATCTACCAAAAAAATCAATTTCATCTTCAGGATATTCTGGAGGTAATTCTTCACCCTTTTCAAGTAGTTCACTACTTCCAAATTTCCCATATTCTGGAAGAGCAGCAAGCCCAATTTCGCCTCGAATTTTCTCGAAGTCTGTGGTAGAGATAAAGCCATATTTCCGAACATTTGCTTCAACCCAGACGAATCCAAGCTGACCCAAGTTAGCTTGGAACTTAGCATTTGTCAGAAAGCATCCTATAGCAGGATATAAATCCAAGTAGCACCCCTTCATAACATCTAGAAGTTTATTACCATTGCGAGTAATGAAAATAATACCAGTGGGAATGTGGTAACCAAATCCAACAATATCTGATTGTTCTAATGGAGGTAAAACCAAAGAATTAAACTTACTGGCATCCCCCTGATGCTGTTGGGAAGGAGTTGGAAAAGGACGGTTAATTTTTAAATTTCCAGTAGACTCATAACTGATTGAAAAGGAATTATACCCCGGGAGGCGGAACTTATTGGGATAAGGCTTTGTAACAAGACCTATGGAAAAATGTGAAGATGGATTGTCTTTTGTGAATTCGAAAACCTTTACCTCAAAGTAGATAGTATCCGAAAATCCCCTATTCTTCACTGGTAAGCTGTAGTTTAATACAGCAGTCGCTGTAGAATATGGGGCATCATTATTCAAAAAATGAACCTCAGTACCACCGGAAACAAGGTACCGAGCTTGTAAAATATCACTCTCTTGCTCAAACTCGAATGCAGATACACCATGCTCTTTAACAAGCCTTAACATCGAATCATTATAAGATCTTCCTCTCAGGTGAAACTCAGGAGGATGTGCTTTTGTGAATTCCTCTCCTCTTAAGTAAGATGTTCGTTCCTCGGGAGGCAATAGATCATAATCAAACTCTTCTGCCAAGTTAGTCAAAGCCTCCTCACTCAAAAGGTATTCACTTGAGACAGCACTTTCCGCATCAGCTCCGATAGGACGATATGCATTCTTTATACAAGCTGAAGCTAGTAACTTATATGCTAAATATATCAATATCAAGATGATAAATGAAGAGACACATAAAAGTAAATATAGAAGGCCACCTTCAACTTTTTCCTGAAGTAATTCGATCATGTCATCAGTAAAACGGGGTCTATTACGAAATGTATATATACATAAAAATTATATAAATTTATCAAAATTTTCTCGCGATAAATTTTTATAGGTATCATCTTGTAGATGTACTGTTCTTGAATAGTTGTCTAGCATTCTCTCTAACATGAGGAGAGTAATGCATTTCTAATAATGCATTCTCCCACAATGACGCATCCTCGCTGTGACATGCTTCTAGTTCAACTTCTCTGTCGGCTCTCTCAATTCCTAGAATATATTTTCCATCACCATGAATTTGATCTTCAGTGCTCCACAATCCACTTATAGACTCGCCATACCGATTCATAAGTTTTGAGACAAACTTAAGGCAAGCAAGTGTAGTTTTCTCAGGTGTATTAAGCATGCAAACGTAAAGCCTTTTAGTAAATGCGGTAGCCCTAGGCACTGTAAAATTCTTCGAACGAAAAAATATGCTATCGAGACAACGAAGAAGGAGCTCGGACTTAGTTGATACATTGACAGAAGGTTTCTCAGCAGACGAAGACATCAGCAAAGGATCTGCTAACCGCAATGTTTTATGAGAAAATTCAAGATCACAATCCAAACTTATATCTGCCAATAACGCATAAAGCGAGGAGACGAAATTAGACAAATCAATCGATATTGGTAATTTTCCAACGGAAGAGAAACTGGTGATCAATGTGAATGCTGTTGCAATACATAGTAAAACTATTCTCACCAGGCTACCGTCATAGACTCCACCAATTGATATATCAGCTTGACTCTTATCTAAGGATCGCTCTTTTATCATGTTTGACAATATTTCTCTTAAAACTTCCAAGAAATCACCTAACAAATCCAAATTTGCCATCAGTCCGAATTTTGCTAAACCTTCTAATACTGCGGCCATCAAATTGGAAGCATTGGCATTAGAAGATGTATCACCTTGAGTGCTTGCTTTAAGTATTTCTATATACAAAGTCAATATCATTTTCAAGACCTGCGCTTGGTACTTTTCCCTTTCCTCTGCTGTTATAACCAATTCAGCTTTTCTCATTTCTTCTTCGATCTCCATGGTTGCTTTTCTGGCTTTCCTTTGTTTTTTACTCAAATGAATTCTATCTTTCTTTCTGGTTTTTTCTTTAACACCATCCTCTTTATTACCAGGATCATAATCTTTCAACAAAGACAAGGAAAGAAGAATATTTAAAACAGATTCATCCACTCGAAACTTTTTCTCTTTTATAGATTTAGTTAGTATTTTGACTATATCAAAAGAAATGTCTCCCCTTGATTCATCTTCTTGTAAGAGGGTTTCTAACAATCGTATGCATCTCATGAATATTTCCAAATCTTCTTGATTCGATGGTTTTCTATTGAGCCTTCGACACAAAATGGATATTAATTCATTTCTATAGTTAAAATGACGCAACGATGACAAGCATAACTCACAAGCTGCCTTAGCTGCAAGTTGTCCCTTTTTTATTTGCTCCATGCTGATCTTTTTGTTATTTTGAGAATTCAGAACGGAAACCTTTGCCATGGAAGATAAGTGATCGACATATAATCCATAATTAAAAAGTAAAGATTGTTCATATTGTCGAGTTTTAGCAACATCTTTGCTTACCTTTTGTTTTTTCTCTATTTCACTCAAAGGTCTGATTTTATAGGAAGGCGCTATGGATTTTAGAACAGGTATGAGAGCCATCATTGCTAACAGCGAAGTAACGAAATTTTTCGATTCTGACATTTTCCTCAACCTCGTAAGACATGTAATATTTTCCTCTGGGTCTTCGATGAGTTTAGTAGAAAGATCTGCTATCTCTTCTTTTATCTTATTCAATCTTTCAGCCAGAGACAAGCTCAGATCCTCATCTTCACTAAATTCTCCGCTGTCAGCTTCGATGTTTTCTTCATCTTCTTGATGTGAATCAGCGTTCTCGTCGTCTTCGGTGTCTTGCCCATTAAGATCCTTCTCTTCATTATTACCATGCTTTACAACGACTCTCTTCAACTTTCCATCAGATGTCTTGATTGGAAGTTGCTCGATAGAGTCTTCAGTCTTGCTAATTGTACGAGGAACAAGTTCATAGTCTTGCTCTTCATTTTCCCAATCACCTGAGGACGAGCCTTTTAATTGCAGCCCAAAAACACCAGATGAAAGCAAAGAGTCCGCATCACTTTTAATCTTCTTCTTCTCCTTTACTATCTCCTTAGCACTTCTCTTCTTTCCCATGTTTTAGGTAAGTCGAAGTATCAATGGCTGCTAGAACAGAGAAATTTTAATAATCTTAACTGAAAAAGCTCATCGCGACATATGTCGCACATGGTGTGACAAGTCCATCGTCGTATAGACTATCGTTTAAGTACTCGTTATTTATTTTCTCAGGAATAATATACTTTTTTCTTGTATTTTGTTAAGCATAATATTGAGCTTGAACCCACAACAGGTTTTTATAGCGTTTCGACTGGTTCAGTATGAATGTAAACTCGACAGTCAATATTGCGGACCAACCGCTGGGTCTTACCAAGAGCTTTCCTATTATTCAAAGTCTCGTGGATAAGGCAGTAGAGATTTATATGGGGATGTCGTGGATCCAACTAATTACTTCAATCGTTGTTATATGTGTCACTTATGACCAAGTTGCTTATCTAGCAAGAAAAGGGACTATCGCTGGTCCCCGTTTCAAAGTTTGGCCAATTATTGGCCCTTTCCTCGAATCATTAGATCCAAAGTTCGAGGAATATCAGGCCAAGTGGGCCTCAGGTCCTTTGTCATGCGTCTCAATCTTTCACAAATTTGTGGTGATTGCCTCAACCAGAGACTTGGCAAGAAAGATTTTAAGTTC
The DNA here is from genome assembly GCA_002196765.1 of Millerozyma farinosa. Taxonomy (NCBI): domain Eukaryota; kingdom Fungi; phylum Ascomycota; class Pichiomycetes; order Serinales; family Debaryomycetaceae; genus Millerozyma; species Millerozyma farinosa. Next base: position 556,973 of record NBND01000011.1, on the reverse strand, counting down.
ACCTAAATTTGTGAAGCCTTGTGTTGTTGATGTCGCTATTAAAATCTTAAGACCAAGCAATTGGGTCTTCTTGGACGGCAAAGCGCACACAGACTACCGTAGGGGGCTCAATGGCTTATTTAATCAGAAAGCATTAGAAATCTACATTCCAGTTTTAGAAAAAAATATGGAGACCTATTTAGAAAAGTTTCTTTCGTTTGACGGTCCTAGAGAATTCTTTCCTGAATTCAGAGAACTCCTCTGCGCTCTTTCATTGAGGACTTTCTGTGGTGACTACATTACTGAGGAGCAGGTCAAATTAATTGCTGACAACTATTTCCGTATTACGGCTGCTTTGGAGTTGGTTAATTTCCCAATCATTATTCCATTCACGAAAACCTGGTACGGTAAAAAACTCGCTGATGAGACCATGAAAATATTTGAGCGATGCGCAGCTAAATCTAAGAAATATATTAACGAACAGAACGGAACTCCAGCTTGTGTTATGGACGAGTGGATCCACTTGATGAAAAAGGCCAGAGAAGATGCTGCTGAAGATGCAGATGCAAAATTATTAGTTCGTGAATTCTCTAACAAAGAAATTTCTGAAGTTATCTTCACATTTTTGTTTGCTTCTCAAGATGCATCATCATCTTTGGCATGCTGGTTATTCCAAATTGTAGCCGACAGACCAGATGTTGTAAAGAAAATTAGAGAAGAACAGTTAAGGGTTCGTGGTAATGATTTATCCAAACGTCTTGATTTGGACTTGATCAACCAAATGACCTATACTAATAACGTTGTCAAGGAATCTTTACGTTACCGTCCCCCTGTTTTGATGGTTCCTTATGTTGTTAAACAAAGCTTCCCTGTGACTGAAAGCTACACTGCTCCTAAAGGGTCGATGATTATTCCAACTTTATACCCAGCTTTGCATGACCCCGAGGTTTATGCTGAACCTGATTCCTTCATACCAGAAAGATGGGAAAATGCTACTGATGATATGCATAAGCGTAACTGGTTGGTATTTGGCACAGGTCCTCACATGTGTTTGGGAAGAATATACGTCTTGATGCTCTTCACGGGTATGTTGGGCAAGTTCTTGTTGCACGCTGATTTGGTTCATCATATAACTCCTTTATCTGAAGAGATCAAAGTTTTCGCTACCATCTTTCCAAAAGATGACTTGATCTTAGAGTGGAAGAGGAGGAATCCTTTAGAAATCTAAGTATGCCATAATCTATATGATACTCTAAATTGTCTGATTTGTAAGTTTTTGGTACCTTTATTTTACTTACTAGTAATGTTTACATACATTTAAATATATCCACCAGATACCTTGTTTTGATTACAAAATTATAAGTTACTTATATAATTGATCAAGCATCATAAGTAGATGCGGAAACATTACCTCCCTTACCGGTCCAGTTCACGTGGATCCAGTCACCTTTCAAGTAATCATTCTCTTGACCTGGCAAAACCTTGAAGGTGTGAGCACCGAAGTAATCTCTTTGAGCTTGCAATAAGTTAGCTGGCAACCTAGCTGATCTGTAACCATCGTAGAACGACAAGGCTGTGCTAAAAGCAGGGACTGGTACACCACTTGTAAAAGCAAGGGCGACAGTTTCTCTCCAACCCTTCTGCGCCTTCTTGATGGCCTCGTTGAAAAATGGGTGGAAGAGTAAGTTTTCCAAATCTGGGTTCTGTCTGTATGCAGAAGTAATCTCGGCCAAAAATACCGATCTAATGATGCAACCACCTCTCCACATCAAAGCAATAGCTGGGTTGTTCAATTTCCAACCGTACTCCTTAGCAGCTTCTCTGATAACCATGAAACCTTGAGCGTAAGAAATAATCTTGGAAGCATACAATGCCTGCTCTAAGTTGTCGATGAATGCCTTCTTGTCTTTTATTGGTGATTCATTTCCTTCAGTGACAGGACCATCCAATAAGCCAGAAGCTCTAACTCTCTCTGACTTCAAAGCCGATAAGCAACGAGCGAAAACAGCTTCACCGATCAAGGTAACAGGCATTCCCAAATCAAGAGCGTTAATAGCAGTCCACTTTCCAGTACCCTTCTGACCAGCACTGTCCAATATCTTCTCAAGCAATGGCTTACCATCGGTAGGATCATTGAAGTACAAAATATCTCTAGTTATCTCGATCAAGAAAGAGTCCAAAACGCCCTTGTTCCATTGGGAGAAGACATCACCGATCTCTTTGTTGGAGAACTTTCCTACTCTCTTCATCAAGTCATAGGCTTCACAGATCAATTGCATATCACCGTATTCAATACCGTTATGAACCATCTTAACATAGTGACCTGCTCCTGCTTCACCAACCCAGTCACAACAAGGCTCGCCGTTGGACTTAGCTGCAATACTTTGAAAGATCTCCTTTATGTGAGGCCATGCATCTGGGTGACCACCTGGCATCAAAGAAGGACCGTATCTTGCACCTTCCTCACCACCAGAAACACCGGAACCAACAAAAAGAATACCCTTTTGTTTCAATTCCTCATAACGACGATTAGTGTCAGGGAAGTGCGAGTTACCTCCGTCAATGACAATATCACCTTGATCCAAGTGAGGTAACAATTGGTTTATAAAATCATCAACTGGCTTACCTGCCTTAACCAACAAAATGATTCTTCTTGGTCTCTTTAAGTTGGCTATTAAGTCCTCAATAGAGTGGGCTCCAATAATGGACTTACCCTTGGCTTCATTATCCAAGAAGTGGTCAACTTTCGAGACGGTTCTGTTATATGCGACAACCGTGAATCCCTTGTCTGCTGCGTTAAGGATCAAATTTTGACCCATAACAGCCAAACCGATCAAACCAATATCACCTCTGAAATTGTTAGTACTTCCATTCAATCCTAACTACTCCGAAAACGGACATTGAATCTATCCTTCAAAAATCCATTAGAATGGCGAATTGAAGCAACAGTGTAAATCAATTAGACACCGACTCAATCTCCAACTCCGAATTCGAAACTAAACGAAGCTAGGCAAACGTCACTCAAATCAGTCTCACAACCGCAAAGGAAGAAAGAGACAAACATGATGTCTAAGGTAAACAATTTGAGTCAAGCTCAAGAGCTATACATACTTTGGAGTAACCATCTTAAGAATTGCTTTTCGTTAATAGATTATTATCGTTTTAGTGAAAATAAAATATATATTTTCTACTAGTTTCTTCAAGAATGCACGGCAAGTTAAGTATTGCTCAAGTTTCGTGAACTTGAAAAAATTCGGAAGTGTGAGAACCGCAATTGTCCAGACAAGACATGTACCCAAAAAAATTGAACACAACCCCCCCATGATGCGTTAATATTCGGGTTCCAGATACTTGTGATTACAAAGCAACAAATAGAGTCAGAAAAAGAAGGGCGATTTAGTAAGTATTTTGCGTTTGCAAAAGGCGTATAGGAGAAAATTGTTGCTGGTCATGCCTGAAGTTTCTACGAGGCTAGTGTCTTTGAATCATAAAGGGTCTAACCGTTAACGGTCCTAATGGTTCAAAGCAAATACATGTAAATGTCAATATATTGACGTCGTAAATTATTATGGGGTATTAGAAATAAGCGAAAATTCTGATTCATAGCCCCATCAAGAGTATGAATATCAATAGCAGGCTCTCTGAGTCAAGTGATTAGCTGTAGTTTTATTTGATTTTACTACGTGAAGTACATTTGTTTTACTATAAGGTACCTTATCACTTGACTCATGGGGAACCTATCGACAGTAATACGTGGAATATCACGTGCGATTATCTGATCTAGTAGATACCTACACCGTTATAAAGCTTGTCAATTGAAAAATTTTCCAATCATACTCTACTAGTTCAACTAGAAAACTGTAATCATGCCTATTCCTGCTCCTCATGGTGGTAAGCTTCAAGACTTGGTGGCAAGAGATGTCGGTGAGAGACAACACTTGCTCGACCAAATTGCTGCTAAACAGATCAAAACGTTAAAATTAACTGAGAGACAGCTTTGCGATTTAGAATTACTTCTCAATGGAGGATTCTCACCTTTGACTGGTTTCTTAAACCAAGAAGATTATAATAGCGTTGTCAACGATATGAGATTAACCAGTGTCTCTGATGAAAAAACAGGCAAAGGTTTATTGTGGCCTATTCCAATAAACTTAGATGTCTCACGTGATACTGCTGCTCAACTTTCTGTTGGTGATAAGTTGGCTCTTGTGGACTTAAGAGACGAAAGGCCATTAGCCGTCTTGATAATCGAATCAATCTACCAGCCAGACAAGGCCTTGGAGGCAAAAAAAGTTTTTAGAGGTGATCCGGATCATCCTGCCATCAAGTACTTAAATGATACAGCAGGTGAGTACTATATTGGTGGATCATTAAAGGGATTAAACTATCCAAAACACTATGACTACGTGAGCTTGCGTAAAACTCCTGCCGAATTAAGGAAGGAATTTGCTCAATTGGGATGGGACGATCAGAATATCGTTGCGTTCCAGACAAGAAACCCAATGCATAGGGCACATAGGGAATTAACTGTTAGGGCTGCAAAAGACATCGGTGAAAAAGGCCATATTTTGATTCACCCAGTGGTAGGATTGACGAAGCCTGGTGATATTGATCACCATACTAGAGTCAAAGTTTACCAACAAATATTGAAGAAGTTCCCTGACGGATTAGCCACTTTGAGTTTGCTTCCATTGGCAATGAGAATGGGAGGAGACAGAGAGGCCTTATGGCACGCTTTGATCAGAATGAACTATGGTGTAGACCACTTTATCGTTGGAAGGGACCACGCCGGTCCAGGTAAAAATTCAAAAGGCGTTGACTTTTACGGTCCATATGATGCTCAAGAACTTTTGCAAGGCTTACAAGACGAATTGAGCGGTAAAATTAAGATTGTTCCTTTCAGGATGGTTACATACTTGCCTGATGAAGATAGATATGCCCCAATTGACACAATTGACACAAGCAAGGTAAAAACCGCAAATATTTCTGGTACTGAATTGAGACAGCGCTTAAGAGATGGTACCGAAATTCCAGAATGGTTTTCCTATCCGGAAGTCGTCAAAATTTTAAGGGATACTAATCCCCCAAGATCCCGCCAAGGTTTTGTAATTATTATCAATAATTCCTCTGCACCTAAAGGTGATCACTTGGCTTTCGCTTTGCAATCCTCGTTGAATCAATTTAAGGGAGGACGTCGTATAGCAAAGTTGAATGAAAAGTATAACGACAGTTTCATTATCAACGAACTTGTGAAATCTGGTGCGGGTGTTATATTAAATGCTACCACGAGTTTCAAGGATGTAAGCGACCTTGTTGGATCTGCAAATTCTATTGTGATTTCCAACGATAAAGAAGATCAACCCAATTTCACCTTGGACCAGGATGACCTTAGCGTCACTGTCAAGAGTATCATCGAACGCCTTATTGAGGAAGGGTTTTTGAATTCAGACAATATATACTAAAGTTTGACACCTAGTATTTATACAATTTTTAGATATATATATAATAAGCACAATTAGAATAAAAGTCTCTATGTTATACCATATATCTTATAAAAGATTAAGCAGAAGGAACAACACCTAACGCCAAGATCATATTAACCACCAACAGAGTATTTACAGCAGCAAACCATATGAAAATAGAATAACAACCTGAAAATAATGAGAACAGTACTAAAACTCTACTATTAACATGAATCCAAAATCTTTCCTTAAAGCCAATATCGCCGGCGCCAGCATTCAAATTGTTCCTGACTAAAGAATCAATAACACAACTATTACACATAGCCTATATGCCATAAATCACCCATAAAAGAAACAAAAAGTACGAGTCCTATAAAAATTAATATTATCAATGTATCCAAAACATAAACAGTAGCTCGCGAAAGAATAAAACTGATAACTTATGCTATTTGCAACCATTTTACCTAAAATTAGAACTGTAATACCAACTCCCTTGCATTAAAATAAAGCACATTCTATTCTGGAAGGAATTATTCCCTATCAACCCATTAATAAGGAAACGGAGTTACTACTAAACCTAATATTACAAAAACTACTTTATCCAATTATTTCAAATATGTGCAATGCCATCCACATAAAACAGAAACTGTCTTACATATTTTACAAACAAATCCATATTCACAGTCTACTTACTAACCTAATACTTCCTTACATAGGAACTATATTTCATACTTACTACACCTTTCGCACAGATTATTTTTCTCAGAAAAAACATTAACATTCATTCCTTTTCTCTTCTGGATCACTAACCCTGAAACCAATATACTCTGTATAATAACTACATAGTATTACTGAATTAGCGTACCCGATATGAACATAATTTTGTAAAAAGGCAGCCATGAAAACCACACAGTTCTTAGAATAAAATGAATGCAAGAAAAATAATTAACCCTTCTACATATCCACTGTATTTCTACTCCTCTACAAACAGAATACCTCAGAATAGAATACTAGAGGATAGAAAAACCAATCACAAGAAAAAGTTTCTAATGAATATACATCGATAAACGCCAAATTTTAAATTCCATATATGACGAAGCCAAATAGTATACCAAGAATTCCAAAAAGACATTTAGGAAGACTTAGATATCAAGACCCCAAAACATTTACTTCTTTCATTAAAATTCAAAGTAGGCCAGAAAGAATGGTCTTTCACATAAAACAGCATGCTATCCATGTCTACTGCTATATAACTTAAGCTGTACTTCCTTGCTTTCTTAACGAATAAATTTTTCTTTACTTTAGCAACAGTAAAGTGTAGTATCTTACCTACCCTGGAAATTAAAACGAGATTTCTCCATTCACTATTTTCTTGTTATCGAAATATACTATGATGATAGTCACATAGGTGGTCCTCATATTAAAGTTTCGACGATAATACGGGTTTACTAAATCTTCTTTAGAGTTAGTTTGGAAATACTTGAACTTCCCAAAAGCGTTTATAAAATTACACTTTTGCAGTTTTCCATAACTTAAACACATCATGTACCAAGGATATGTAAAATCCTCAACAGGCAAAGTTGCCAAACTTATTTGATAGTGCGAGTAGAAAGAATACATCAGTAATACCGTAAATTCTGTGATGATTTTTGCTACAGGACCTATACATCACAAAATAATATAATAATAATCTTGGAACATATATACCAAACTTTTCTTTATCTATATACCTACCGACACCTACCTTATATATTCGCGTCAAGGTGAATCAAGCAAATTCAGCTTGATTGAGGAAAGTTTAGTGGAGAAATATTTTGAAAGTTACTATTTTTTGGTAAGTAGTTGATGTAGTCTTTTATGTGTCAATTCAAACCATTATAGCAGATAATTTGTTTTTGTCACGGAAAATGAAATATTATATTAGGAATCTTTATGTAGAAAATATTTCATTGTTTCTACTTGTTTGTATGTGTGTTTGCTATCTGTTAGCAGAGTGTATTAGAGAATATTCGACTATAACTTTAAAGAGTGAGGTGTTTAAATTTTACGTAGGGATATGGCCCAAGAAGTACCATTTTATATAATTTTGTTTGACGAGAGACATATGCACTTTTTCTAGTTGTGGATAGATTTTCGTTTTGAGTGCTGTTTTGGCTGCTCATTATGTTCAATTATATAGAAAATTTCTGTTGTTGCTTTTCATTTTGCTTTTAATATGTGTTTAATTAGTTATATTGATTTCCTATATATATGTATATATATAAAGATGTATATATGGGTTTAGGTTGAAATGACCTCCTCTTCGTTTCTTCGTTTCTTCGTTTCTTCGTTTCTTCGTTTCTTCGTTTCTTCGCTACTTCGCTACTTCGCTACTTCGATACTTCGATACTTCGATACTTCGACTTCTCTTTTACTCCAGATTTGTTGGTGTTATGAGTTGTTTTCAAGTCTCAGTCTTATTTGATCGTCTCTAGTGTGCGTATATAATTGCAACCTTAGGTGGTAGTGTATTGATTAATGTACTATATAGATTGAGAAATGGTTGTTGAGGTTAAGCCCATGACCCAATGATGCTTGTACTAGAAAGGCGTATCTATCAATCATCTAAAGGAGGGTCCTTACGGTTCAGATATAATGGCTTGAGATCCCATTCAAGGGGGTACGTTACAAGGTCTGAATTTGATTCACCATTCCAATATATTCCTAGACGAAAAAAGCCATATATCAGTTGGAAGTTAGCAGGTTTTGGTTTCGGAATTGGTGCTTTGTTAGCATACAACGAAACCTTGTTTAACCTATATCAGTCATATACTTCAGTCGATCAAAATGATCTTTCGTTACCCTTGAAGCTTGTTTATGAATTAAAACACTTACCATTGTACGAAAAGCTAGCTCATCCTAAAAACGATCAATGGGAACTTATTCAGACTTGGGAAGGGTTTGAAAAAAATATCCTCAACTCGCAGGAGTTGCCTGATGAATCTTCCCATAGCAGCAAAGATCCACTTACTGATGGTGTACTTGCAAAACCTGGAGGCATTTTGATTAAGCCAGTTGTGTTTCACAATAAAAAAAGCAACCAAAACATTACATTTGTCCATACTGGTTATAAGTTATGCGGATATCCTTTCCTTGTACACGGTGGTGTTCTCGCAACTTTGTTGAATGAGTCTTTTAAACGCAATGCTTCTTTATCGAGTGAGACAAGTTCGAAGTATAAAGAGGATTATAAAGTCGAAAATTTGGAGATCACTTACAAATATCCGACATTTGCAAATCAATTCCTTATCATAAAGACGCAACAAAAGCCTGATACCATTGTTGATCCAAATAATATCGTATTGGAAGCTGTTATTGAATCGCAGAAGGGTAATATATTGGTGAAAAGCGAAGCAAAGTTGAAGAATACAGGAAGGTACTCTAAACGAGGTATTTTGAGTTATTTTAGAAATTAAACAGATCAGCTAATTCAATTACTGTATAGCAAGCTTGATGACGCAGTAATGTGTGTCAAGCTTTATGTATTCGAATTTTTATAGTTTGAATTTTATGTCTTTTACGCATTTTCTGATATTTAACAATTTGATGATTTTCGAAAAATTGTATCAGATCGTATCTCTTCTCAGGTAAATTATCATCACCCAACATGACTACCGAAATACTTAATAATATTCAAGTTATGGATATCAATGATCACAAGGAAGAGACTGAAGAATCTGTTGTACCGTTTGAAAGGCAGATTATAGATGCAGTTATTGAAATTTGGAAAGAAGATCCTTCCACTGAGACACTTGGCGTCCCTAAACTTCATGGCTTAGTCAAAAGTCGACATAAGAACTGGGCTTTGTCAGAGAAAAGAGTACGAACCTTATTGAAGAAATATGGTCTTCTAGCCAACAACCCTGATCAGCAATATACTTACGCTAGTGAAATTACGTCCCAAGAAACTCCAGACATGGACTTACCAGACAAGATAAAGGTACTTCAAACGTCTAAGAAGGGAAAAGGTCTTTATGCTAAGAAGAATGTGAAGAAGGGCGATTTTCTTTGGGAAGAGAAACCTCTATTTTACGTGCCACCTCTTGCCAATATGACTTTAATTAAGAATGGGAAGGCTTGTTCATACTGTGGCAAACTATTAACACAGGGGACCAGAGGTAATTCGGGCGTCTCTTATTTGAGAGGCCTTGATTGTGATGTATGCTCCGAGATATGGTGTTCTAAGGAATGTAAAAATACTGATCTGAAAATTCACGCCCTGTTGAAGCACAACGTATACCATCCTTCGAAATCTAACACAAGGAAAAACATTAACGCCAATGCATATCTCGCTTTACAAGATTACTGTTTAAAGGAGCAATGGAATGCTTTGTATTCCATCACGAGAATCTATGCTGATATTGTGTCTGACAAGTCAGGAGTTAAAGAAAGGCAGTTTTCGGCAATGGCTAGGATATCACAGGAAACCAGATACAAAGCATTAAATTCGTCAGCTGGATCTTTTGATAACTTTCAAGGAGGTGCACTTTTTGTTCAGGAGCAGCAAGAGTCTTTATGGAAGGAGGGATTCTCATTATTTTCCAATGTATTCCCTAATTCTGTTGACGAAGGAAAAATCAATTATGATGAGTTCATGTACATGCTTGGAACATTTAATATCAATAACTTGGATTCAGTAATATTTCTCATTCAGTCCCACTTGAATCACAACTGTGAACCCAACACTACGGTTAAATTGTCCAGCAATAGGACAGAAGGTTTGAAGGTATATGCAGCTCGTGACATCAAAGCCGGAGAGGAACTAACAACCAGTTATGTTAACCCATCTCACACCGTTCAGCAGAGGCAAAGAGAGTTGAGGGTAAACTGGGGATTTAGGTGTGCTTGCGAAAAATGCAAGAGTGAGTTAAAGGAGCAGCACAGAAGAAAGTCAAGCAGTCAGAAGAGTAATTCGGAAAAAGATAGTATTCGTGAAATGTTACTGAATACGAAGGCTGAACTTGGCGATACGGAGATTACTTTAGACGATCCCAAGAATCCTTCTAAAGAAAGGCGTAAATCAGTGAGATTTGATGAAAAAGTAATCGCAGTTTCTAAGTAGCTTATTATAATCAAAATTTTATATTGTAAAAGCGCATCGAAAATAGTCTTGTTGCAACTAGTAGAATAAATATGACAGGTGAAATTGTCAAAGCGGCTAAGCAGAGGCTAAGGCTAAGTTTAAAGGAGAGGCTAAAATGTTTGGGACCGGAGAGTCTTCATGCTCAATCTATATTGGCTACTGATACTCTAATTAACCTTCCAGAGTTTCAGTCTGCTAAGACGGTAGCATTATTTATGAACATGTCACACCTGGAGATAAGGACAATTGATATGATCAGGAATGCATTTCAAATGAACAAAACAGTATATTTACCTAAATGTAACTTTAATCCGAAAGTGGGCAGAAAGAAGAATTATTTATCGATGCACAAGGTTTCGAATATGGATCAGGTACTCAATTTGAAACCCCAAGGAAAATATGGAATCCTCGAACCAGAAGGCGGAGACGATGTCATGGATGAAGGAAACTTAGATTTGGTAGTTGTTCCTGGTATCGCTTTTACGAAAGATAAAAAACGCTTAGGACATGGAGCAGGATTCTACGACGAGTTTATCAATACGTATAATGAAATCCATAAAAAAAGGCCGTTCCTCGTTGGCGTGGGACTACAAGAGCAATTAGTACAGCACATTCCTATAGAAGAACATGACCGATTATTGGACTGTGTTATCATTAGCGGTCATGAATCATATTATTAAATAGATAATCTAACATTATATACTGAGCCTCATTATTTCCAGAAGTCATTATAAATAAATTATGAATTAGCAAGAACACCAACCATACATTTTTCTAGCATACGGTCCACATTAACCCAACTATGGTATTTATTGAAAAGAAAAGTTCCATCTTTTCCAGCACATTTCATTATCTCTTCTACACCACCTGGATGAAAATCAACGTATTTGCTTATATTAAAAACTTTACCCTTAATAGATGTCCAACAATCTTCTTTTGTTTTATGCAACAGCAATTCTTCTTTAGTAATCTTGATATAAAATGGCGGTGGTGTTTGCGGTGGAACACCTCTTAAAACATAACTTGGCGTCGTGTTGGTCAAGTTCGCCCAGTCAAGAGGAGAATGTCCAGGCTTAAGCGCAACTTTCTTTCGGGGAGCTGAAGTACCTCCAGGTGTCAAAGTATTAGACGCAGCTCTCTGAATGGAACCAGAGGAAGGGAAAAGATGTGTATTTGACTGATCCCTATTTGAGCTAGATCTCATTTTGCTAAACTTTCACACCGTCCTTCGGTTCAATATTACATCGAAAAGTAAAAAGTGCTAAGCGCGAAATATATTTCCAACTATTTACGCCTTTATCTGCTTTCTATCCACCCTTTCAAAATATAACATATATACGCTCGAAGTTTCACAACAAACATCACCCCTAGACACCTCTGTAACTTCTGTGTCACTTATCTTCCAGAAGGGACGTTTTATAAGAGATGGAATTTTCTTCATCTTGACCTTCTGGGGTGATTCCTTCGAGTTTTGATGCGACTCTTTTTGAGGTTGACTTGATGGGACAGCTGAAAAGTAATCTGTGTCAACCTTTTCCACCACAAGCTCAGCAGGAGTATTAAGTCCAGAGCCTATGATTTCCTGAATATTACCAGGATCTGCTTGAAAGATGGAAGGTCGTCTACCCATCATAGTCGAAAACTTCCGTCTTAAACCTGAAGTACCGTCTTCATCATCCTTTGAGTTAGTTCCAGACGATGCATCAACATGGGAGCCAGAAGCAGATCTACTTTCACTATCATTCAGTATGGAGGGCCTGTGATTCAACGAAATTGAGAACTTCTTTCTTCTTCCTGCTACTGAACTATTATCAGACTTATGACCACGTTCAACCTTTTCTTGTTCGCTGAACAATGTGTCATGCTCAGAGGAATCCCTCTCTTCCAAAAGATTTTCTGAAATCTCAGGAGATAATTTAAAAATGGTGCCATCCTTGTCCTTTACAAACAATGGTTTTCTTCTGAAACATTCATAATGACCTTGGCTATGCGAACCTTGGTGTTTGATTACAGCCCTTAACTTGTATTTATAGATATCGTTTTCATTGAACTTGAATGTTTTGAACTGTGACTTCAATTCATCAGTCTGATCCTCTGTGATAGGCGCATTATTAAGGGTTTCCGCTGCCTTTACCGCCATGGAAGAAGTATCAGACAGTTTTCTTTCTCCTTTTTTATCTTTCAGCGAAGCGGAGTCCATTTTAGCAGTCTCTGAAGAGCTTATTGATGTAGCATCGGAGCTGTTTTCCTCGGTTAAATCTTCTGTATCCGTGTTATCTCCCTCCGTAATACTCTCATCATCATCATTTTCGGGTCCATTCTCTTCAATATCTTCTCTCTGAACATCTTCATCTTCCATATCATTTACATCCGTTGTTAAAATGTTTGAATTGATGTTTTCACTTTCCATGTCTTCTTCCCTAGCGATAGTTTGAAATTGTTTAAGCTCTTCTAAATATTCCTTTCCAATAGACAATGATAAATGATCTTTGAATGAAACATGACAAGAGTTCCTAATTACATCGACACCATTGAAACTTGACCTTGACAAATGAATACCGAAGATTTTTGGGGGCTTCAAAATTTGGTGTCTTCGAAGGACAGAAGACGTTATTTCAGAAACTTTAACACCGTTCTTGTCATACGACTTTACATAGTCGTCAAGACCAGGTTCTAAGTCATCATTAATACACATAGAGCTCTCATAGATTTTGGTGATTTCATCTAAAATTTCTTTTTCTTTATCATCTACTGTTTCTTTACCTTGTTCAGCCATATATTTTTCATTCTCCAAAATACGTGCTAATCTACACCTCAAGCATTGGTATCCGTCAATGTGTTCCGACTGGTTTTCATCCAACATAGATTCGAGGGTGGTCGATAATTCTTCTGGAGTAGCCAATGTTAACATCAAAAAGGGTGTAAAACTTGGCTTAGAGACCGAGTTGCATCTGAGACAACGCATTTGCGTCAATATTAATCCACTGAAAGGTAATTCAGGAATCTCAATTTTGTCTAGCTTAGAAAGAATTTCAGGTTCTTTGACGTAATCAGTTTTCAACTGTGCCAATTTCTTTATAATCTTTCCGTTTTCATTTTCAAGGCATTCATTAATCAATTGAGTTAACTCATGGGCATCATGTTGCGATCTTGATATCTTAGCATCAAAGATACCTTCCAATGCGTGCAAAAAGGTCCATACAGATATAGCCTTTGACGACATCCTAGTTTCCTGTAGTTTCCTGATGATTTTGGCTAATGCTATATGCAAAGGTATCTCGAATTTTTTGTTGATAGCATCAAACTTAGACTTACCTTTAGGCTTAGGGTTCAGAGGAATTATTTCCAAACCTAAGCTATGCTCCTCCAAAAAGCTTTTGAGTTGTAAGAAAGACAGTATAAATTCATTCAAATAATCAGTGAGGAGAGGCAAAGCCAGGTATGCTTGCAAAGACGAGTTAGCAAAACAATCATTTCTCAAGTTAATCAAACCGGTAACGTGTTTATCTGGTCTTTTGGTAAACATTTCGCTGTCTTTATTGTTCGACAATGAAGGTGCTAAGATATAGTAAGCAAGTCCTAGTAAAATTCCACTAATGAATAAAGGTTTTTTCTCTTTGAAAATTCGTAATAAAGTCTCCTTGGCGTCTATAGATGCTGGTACCGGGATAGTCTCTTTATGTTCTATGTAATTTGTATTCTTTATTAAACACTTTATTTGTTGATAAAGTGACATTAGATATCATTTTATTTTGGGTTAGTACTATTCCGAATATCCCCCGCAAAATTATCCATATCGCACGAAGCTTATAGATGTACATTGGGGCTTGGAAGGACCTTACGAGAACATCGTAAAGCTAGTTTATGAATTCATGGCTACTGAAACAGAGTAATACATTGGTGGATTGTTCTGGATATCCCGTATGACGAGATGGCATAACAGCATTCACCTATCTTATATCGGTGCCTGGAAAATGTGAAGAGGAGTCCTACGAGAGGTCAAAATGACGGCTTATTCTAATACTTATCAAGAAATCACTTCAGGGATATCTGGCGAAGATATTGCCAAAGATCGTTCTCGGAGTCTTCATAATTTGTATTCTATGAAATAAATATTTAATGACACCACCAAAGAAGGTCGTGTTGCGCTAGATAGACAATCGCTCCCTTTGATACTCACTTGATATTTAAACAAGTAATACTATAGATAAAATGAAATTCTCTCATTCGTTACAGTTCAACGCTGTTCCGGAGTGGTCGTCGAAGTACATAGCGTATAACACGCTCAAGAAACTTATTTATTCGCTTCAACGCGAGCTCCTAAGTGTTTCGAACGAGCAAGATCTTGAAGAAGGAAGGCTGTTAATACTGGATACTGTCGACAGAAAAAAGTCAACAGACGTATTCATAGCAGCTTTAGATGCAGAGCTTCACAAGATTGATAGTTTTTACCGGAAGCAGGAGTCACATCTATCTAGGAGCATTGACGAACTTTTGGATGACATAGAAAGCTTCGGAAAGGAGGTGGACGATGTTGGAGCATCTGAAAATGGCGAGATATACCCAGGTAATAGTCATTCAGTAAATGAGAGAGACGACTTAAGTAGAAGAGAGTCTTCAGACGGGTCGCTTGCTCCCTACGAGCCCTACGACGATTCCGACCAAGAAGAAGATGGTGCTTATCGCGATGATCCCAATGAAGACGTCCTTTCAAATAGAGCAAAACAATCTTCGTTACACAGTAAGAAGTCAGTGGATGCGTATTTCAAGAATCTGAGAATGCCGGAGGTTTGGAATAGTATCAATTTTTCAACAACAACTTTACCACCAAGACTTATGTTCCTAGCTGAAAATAGAATCTTGCTAAGAAAGCGCATCATAGGGCTCTTCACAATGTGTTCTGAGTTAAAGTCTTTTATCGAACTAAATTTCACTGGTTTCAAGAAAGCTTTGAAAAAATTTGATAAATCTTTAAACACGTCTATCAAGGATAACTATTTGGAACAACTCCCCAAAAATTCTTACGTATTTGAGCCAGAGACAATGAAGAAAATAGAAGAGCAGATTGAAAAGGTTATAAAGCTTTATGCATTGGTATGCACTAAGGACAACGATTATGCAACTGCTAAGTCCGAACTTTCCGTCTACTTAAGAGAACATGTAATTTGGGAAAGGAACACTGTATGGAGGGACATGATAGGAATAGAGAGGAAATCACACGCTGCAAATTCAAAAATTGCTGATAGGAGGGGAAGTACTCAGGCATTAGAAGGCGTAGCTACAGGCTTCAATTTTTCTTTATATAATCCAACGATTCTCAAATTGGGTTTGGTAGTTTTTATCACCGTACTTCTACTTTTCGTCTCACCCTTCTCGGACTTACAACAGAAAAACTGCTTTGCCTTATTAATATGTTGCTCTCTCTTATGGGCTATGGAAGTTATTCCTCTTTTTGTTACTTCCTTAGCGATTCCATTTTTAATCGTCTTTTTGGGAGTTTTGAAGAATGATGACGGTACTGTTATGCCACCCGTTAAGGCTTCTAATTATATTTTGTCTACGATGTGGAACTCAGTTATTCTATTGTTATTAGGAGGCTTCACTTTAGCGGCAGCTCTTTCTAAATACCATATTGCAAAGTTGGTTTCCACATGGATTTTGTCAAGAGCAGGAACTCAACCTTCGACTGTGTTATTAACAATAATGAGTGTCGCTTTATTTGCATCCATGTGGGTGTCCAACGTCGCGGCACCCGTGTTGTGCTTTTCGTTAATACAACCAATTTTACGTACCTTACCTAAGGGTTCTCAGTTTAGCAAGGCGTTAATTCTAGGCATTGCATTAGCTTCAAATGTCGGGGGGATGGCATCACCAATCGCTTCACCTCAAAATATGATAGCGATCGGATCGATGGATCCTTATCCCTCATGGGGACAATGGTTCGTGGTTTCTTTGCCTGTTTGTATTCTTTCATTGCTAGGTGTTTGGATATTTTTATTGCTTAGTTTTAACTGCAATTCAAAGGACACCCAGATAGTACCCATTCGCCAAATGAAGGACAAATTCACAATAGTGCAGTGGTATGTCACAATTGTTTCCCTCTTTACAATCTTACTCTGGTGCTTTGGGTCTAAGTTGGAAAAATATGTAGGGGAAATGGGTATAATCGCTCTAGTCCCCTTGGTTCTCTTTTTTGGGCCAGGTTTCCTCACGACCGAAGATTTCAATAACTATCCATGGAATATTGCAGTATTGGCAATGGGTGGAACTGCACTCGGTAAAGCAGTAGCATCATCCGGCTTGTTATCAACGATAGCTATCACAATCCAGCATCAAGTACAGTTTTTTTCCCTCTTTTCGATAACTCTTATATTTGGACTACTTATTTTAACGGTTGCAACGTTTATCTCCCATACAGTCGCAGCCTTGATTATAATTCCAATTGTCGAGGAGATAGGTAGCGCGTTGCCAGAGCCTCATCCTCGGTTATTAGTGATGGCAAGTGCTTTGTTGTGCTCAGCAGCAATGGGATTACCAACGTCGGGGTTCCCCAATGTGACTGCAATTTGCATGACAGACGAGTTTGGAAAACCATATCTCACAGTGGGCACATTCATAAAGAGAGGCTTACCTGCATCTGTCATTACCTATTTCATAATAGTAACAGTTGGTTTCTTAGTAATGAAAGTAATCAAGTTTTAATACTTCTTAAAGAGTTGTCAAAGTTCCATTCGACTAAACCACATGTTTTACATGTCAATTGTTCTACGCTGAGAATTTATTTATAATTTAGATCCATAGTACATGTACATATATAGTATTAAAGACACTACATAATACAAATAGTTTTACATTGTTCGTTTATTTTCGAAACACAAGATATTATAAACGGCGAAGTATTAATTTTGAAGAAAATTAAGAAGTTGCGAAAGTAAAAGTATTAGTGCTGGATATCAGATCTCAGAATAAAAAATCACATAACAGGGTCATACGCATAATTCCATTATTATTATCATTAAGGGCCTCTGTAAGTTAAATTATATTAGGGAAAATTAAACTTCAGCCGTTTGGTTTTCAGCTGTTTCGTTTTCAGCAGTAGTGGGGGCAGCCGTTGGAACTGCAGTATCTCCACTGTGCCTTGGTGACTCAGCTATTTTCTCGTTTGTGTGAGAACGAGTTCCATGGCCGCCAAATCTAAACATGTTTCTGAACCTGTCTTCATCCGTGGAGGAAAAGTTCAACCATGAAAGGGCACTTGGGACGATACCGAAGGTCAATAAGTCAAGGATACCGAAGAAGACAGCTTCAGAGTCTGGCTGAATTACATTACCACCCTCACTAAGACCCCATGCAATTGGATACAAGATCCACACGATCATCTCAAATGCGACAACCAGAACTGCAAATTTGTTTGTTTTGTAGTCCCTGTAGCCTCTTGCAACCGAAATAGTTACCAAGATAAATGCGAAAAGTTGCGCAGTGATTGCGAAAGTGAAGTAACCCCATTTGTATGTGGAGCGAATTAAAATACCAATCAACAATCCAAGAACAAACACTTCTGTGGAGAGAACTTTGACCACCAAACTAGAAATATTTGCAATCAAGCTGTTCACTGAATTGTCATCGTCGATGGAATGGGTTGCGACCTGCCACACGAAAAGAACAAATGGCCACGATAAGAAGTAGCCGATATATTTTACATAAAATACTTGTCTGACACCCAAGTCCTCACTAGTTGTAACATGATTGAACTCAGTCTGAATACCAGTGTAACCAAGGTTAGATGCCCAAGTAAAGTAACAGTATGCCATAATAGCATTAGTAACCAATGGTGCGATGGTAAGAGCCTTCTTCAATGGCTGCGACTTCGAGTCCGTGAACGCGAAAACAGCCGCATGGACCAATGCAAATAATGCAAACACACAAAATGCTGCCCACAACCAGTCTGACCCGTGGTCTGTAAGATGGATGTCGATGTACTCGGGTGGGTTATTCACCTGAACGGCTTCATTTCCCGCACGGGCTACAATTTGATCGATGTACGCCATACTGATGATTCTTTCTTTTAGTGAAACGACTATGCTTCTTGAAGTTAATCGTAAAACTCGACGCCTGTTAAAATATAAATGAGAATGATTAAACCAAAGCCAAGATGTATTATTATCTTTTCCTCTGTTGTTGCTACAACTATGATAATTTGCGGCGGATAACAGCTAAATTTATATCGTGCTGCTATCCGCTTTCATCGGATAACTCA
This sequence comes from Millerozyma farinosa, assembly GCA_002196765.1. Classification (NCBI taxonomy): domain Eukaryota; kingdom Fungi; phylum Ascomycota; class Pichiomycetes; order Serinales; family Debaryomycetaceae; genus Millerozyma; species Millerozyma farinosa. The sequence goes on along the minus strand of NBND01000011.1, from coordinate 538,153 downwards.
CTAAGAGGTCATTATTGTCGTAGTCATGTATTATCTAGAGACACTATATGATTACTAAGTTAGTTAACTCTTAAGTTCGGAGCGCAGGTGTGATCTACACGGCAGAATCGGCCTGGCATTACGCCGCTTCTAATGGCGAAAGCGGCCGCGAAAAAATAAACCGGATGTGAAAGTCCTGATGTATGGGGTAATCGTAAGACTACTCGAAAGTTCTAGATAATGGGAACTTTGTATAACGAAGTTACTGTGTATTTCTAAACAGGAAAAGTTACGGAAGAGGCCCAAGACACCGGTAGTTGAGAGCCGGATGGAGCCATGGAGCCATTTCCGTTCGGGAAATGGAGCGTGCGAAACTATGTGATGTCTGATCACACGTTAGTCAACAGCCGAACGGCGTACACACAAATAAATGAGATGAATGGAGACGCATCGGACTTGAAAGAGTCGGAACTCTAATCGTAACAATGCTGCGTCTGAAAAAGAGCAAACAAGGAACAGGTCAGCCTATTGCGACTGGCTGGCCCTGTTTCATACGATCGATGGCCGTGGAATCCAAATCACCAGATGCACCGCATATAGAGCATTTCAAACGCTTGCTGAAATAAAAGGGCAAGACCGGTATGAAGAATAGAGTAACACAATTGATTGTCCTGACAGCATGGGCCGACTGGTTGTGGCAGTTACCACAATAACAGTTAACAGTGCCCACGTCAGCCAATGGCTTATTGAACTCTTTGACTGTGTTGTTAGTATCTCAGAGTAGGGTTCGAGAGCGCATCCCTGTGCTCGCTTCCGAGTAAGACATGCTGTAGAATGCAGCGGGGCAGATGTCCCCGTAATTCCACTATCAGTTACTCTTGGCTGGTCAGTTAAGTGCACCAGCTTGAGAACTCCTGCAGCAGCTCGCACGCCTTGTCAGCTGCTCTTCATAGCAAAAACATTGTACATACATCCTATGAGAAAAAAACAGAAGTCCATCGTGATGTTAGGCCTGTTTTTCTTGTACTTCTAGACTATCAAAGCTTCTTTTGAAAAATAAACGTCTCGTATGTCCTGAAGAGTGCTATGTTGCTTTTTGATAACAACACACTGAGGAACTATCAATTTCCCTGGGTAAACTGGATAACTAGTGTCGTACTTAGGGAAGAGCCGGGTTTTCAGGGAATAAAAAACCTATCATGCAATCTTTCAGGATGTTGATGACCAGAGGGCTTTTATCGGGTCTTAAAATTCCCGTATAGTCTAGTGCGAAGCCTCGATCAGAGAACCGGTCCCCAGAGTTGCTAGTTTCGCCATTTTGCATGTTAGGTGAATTTTGCATGTTAGCATAAAGACGAGATGTGGCTAAGGGCAAATACAATAGAAGGGCAAAGAAGTTTTGGTCGTTCATTTCAAATATTGCAACAACAGCATAAGAAGGAGCCTGGTGTCGTATTGGAATTGAAAGGAAAAGAATCACACTAAACAGCAGCTGTCGATGTCGGAACAAAGAGGAGATCAAAACGGGGGCTCACCCATTCAAGTGTTGTTGAAAGTGGCGAGAACACAGAAGTTCTACTGGTTTTTGGGACATGTTTCGGAGTTGGCGTTTTTCGTCCTCAATGCTTTAATTTCCTTATATTCGAGATCTGTCAAATACTATAGGCTTGCGCTATTGGCGGTGATCTTTACGTATGGAATTGTTGTAAAGGAGATCCATTTCAGGAGACAGGGATTGGCTGCGATTCGGAAAAGAGACGTGAGAGTTGGGTTGATAAGGGACGAGAATGTGCAATATCTTTTGATTGCTGTAGTTTTCTATGTTACAAGCCCAATTACCGGTGGTGTTTCTGGAGGACTTTATCCTTTCTCGATTTATTCCATCTTTCATGTTCTCACTTACTTCCAGTCGACTTTGCTTCCCTCATCTCCTGTGTCACCACACGTTCGCCAACAATTGGATGCTAGCATTACAAACTTTACGACCTCATTCAGCCAAAGGGCATTATACATCGCTGCTAATGCAGAATTTTTCTGGCTTTCATCCTTTGTGTTATTCATTCCATTTGCTCTCTTCTATTTATTAAGATCACCATTGTACACTATAACCAACGCTTTTGTCTTTGTTTCGGTCATTGCGTTTTTGAAAGTGAGGTATGAAACAAACCAATACTTCAAGGTAATTGTGAGCCTGTGGGATATGAGGATTAACCAATTCTTGTTATCCGGTAAACTTCCTCCCCTGTTGAATGAGCTTTATAACATCAGAATCAAGGGTCTTATACATAAAATCACAGACCCTATTCAGTTGCCTGCTCTTACAAGTTCCAAGAAAACGACATAATGTATCAGACAGAGCACGTTCAACTACTTTGATGTGTGTTTGAAGTATCATGTTACTTTCTAACGGTATATATATATATATAATTCATTTCATTTTTTATAGAAACGAAATTTACGGGTCTGTTACTTAATATTTCAAAGAAGGAGTAGCTTAACTGAGACTTGATAGTCAAAAAAAATTCACAGCCGTTCATCTAGAAAAATGGTAGTTGTGAGTTCGGCGCTACTCAGAAATAATACTCAATGTTGACAAATTCATTTTTCAAATCATATTCCGCCTGTAATCAGATAAATTTACATATATAAAACAGATGGCGTCCAAGAGTAACAAGAAACAGGCTCAGAGAAACCAACAGGTTTTGTTTGAAACTCATCTAGTGACATTAATCATCAATGCCATTTCAATTGCTTCAATGATTTTCCTTGGGAGACCCTCGTCTAAAAAACCCTACATTTTCTTTACACTCATAGTGCTCAGTTGTGAATACATGGTGGAAAAGTTCGGTAGACCAAGGTACAGTATAGATGCTGCAACTAAAGGGAAGGTATTGATATCTGCTGGAGAAGATTTAAAGCAGGAAGGATTGTTTGAATTGATATTCGACATTATCTATTTAAGTTGGGTGATAAACATATTAATGGTAATTTTCGGCACGAACTGGGTCTGGCTACTCACACTTCTGGTACCAGGGTATCTTATTTTCAAATTCAGTGGATTGGTCAAGTCATTTTTGAATTTGAGGAAGCCATCAAGCAGTCCTCAGGACAGTTCCCCTCAACAACCGACTAAGAGCAAAAGACAAACCAAGTTGGAAAGTCGTAAAAACAAGGTAAAGACATCAAGATATTGAGCCTACAACTTCATATTCCTCACTTGTTACGAATAACTCGGTTTACTTTTCGTCTTTCGTAACACTTTCGAGCTTGAGATCAACACTTTATAGACTAAAATAACTTTCTCTTAATTTTCTCGTTTCACCAGTAAATATTAAACTACAAGGAATCCAAGAATGACCTTACCCATGAAATCGGGATCATTGTTGTACATAATCTATCAAGTAGTGTTATGGGGTTAGATTTGGTACTCGCAACTCGATAGCTAATTTCGTATAAATTCGCATGAATCTGAATAATTCAAGTAACTAGAAAATCTGATGATCAATACTTGTTTTAAGAGAGTGCCCGCTCCCATTGTTAGCACCAGAAGGTTACTATCAAGCATGTCTCAGCAAATTATCAACTCATCTCCAAATCCAGGTCCAATAGAATGCGAGATAACAACTAAGTTAAAAGAATCATTGAAACCAACCTACGTGAAGGTCAGTAACGATTCTGCAAAACATGCTCATCATGCGGGAATCAGAGGTGCTAGTAACACTACCGAGTCACATTTTAGGATCGAAATAATCAGCGACGAATTTGCTAACAAGAACCTCCCTGCTAGACACAGGTTGGTGTACAAAATCTTAGACGAAGAGTTGAAAAACAAGGGTGTTCATGCTTTACAATTGAAGACTAAAACGGAACAAGAAGTCAATAAATAGAGTTACATCAGCTGTAATTTACAAGTGCATAGCGTCGACTTAGAGATAATAAACAATATATATTACTGTAGCATAGAAATGTGCTATTAAATTAATGATATTTAGTTCGCAGATTCTTGAATATGGCCATTTTGCTCACCTGAATTCATAGCTTCCTGGACAGAGGCATTTTTAGCAACAAGTTCTACAATTCTTCTGATGACAGGTAAGCTTAACCAAGCAGGTACATATGCCTCGACTCTGGAGAAGGGTCTGAGATTAACAGTTCTGAAAGGATCATTGAAGTGGCCGTCGGTAGAAACCATTTCAAAAAGCTCATCGTTATTTGTACCATCAGTTGCCTTGACTTTGTCTGCAACCGCTTGTAAAACGTTAGGTGCTATGGGTGTTTCGTAGTCGGCAACATAATACTGGGAAATTAACTTCTGAATTTGAATTGGTTTCAATGCGTAACAGATTTCATAGATGATTTCAATGTCCTCAGGGGTATTTTTACGCAACTGGAGTAACTTAGCTGCTTGTAAAAGATGAGACAAATAAGTAGAGCCTTCCTGTATCTCATGCCCTTTACACCATTCTTCTAACCTAGTCACATTGTAATTTAATTGCAAACCTCTCTTCCATGATAAGAAATTACGTCTCATGATCAAATCATTGAAACATAAGGCATCAACGAACCTCAATAATTCAATGATCACTTCATTCATGACTTCGAATTCTATAAAGTATGACTTCATGGACCAGTAGACATTGTTGAAAAAGCTTAATATGTCATCCATCTTATACTGAATGCCTTGGGAAAAGACCTTTGACAAAAATGGAGAGTTCTCCGGGGCCATGAACCCTGGTAATGACTGAGATAAGACAACAGCCGAGACAGCTTTTTTCTCTAAGTCCTTCTCCATTTTCTTCATCCACATATTGTATATATTGTATGAAAGTGACTCAAAGTCTTCCTTGACAACAGCTACTAGCTTGAGATATTCGTCAAATTCTTCCTCACTCATTTCATGGGATAAGGTATCATTAGCAATAATTGTTTGTTGAGCATAAGAGACGAAAGAATATAACTCGTGGGTATTTGAAAGCCAAAAAGCACCATTTGGAATAACATCATCATCTTTTAAGAGAGATACAATCTGCTGAATAGCAGCGAGCACTTCTCCTAAGAATTCTTCACTTTCCTTGGTCAAGCCCAACCTCCACATATCTGACAAAATGATAATGATAATTCTCGCAGGGAACAACACTTCTTTCCTGGTCAAATCAGCAGCAACTCCAGCAGGAGGAATCTTCAAGCCCTTGAGTAAGCCATCGACAATCTCTCTATGTAACTGCCTGGAGTCCCTTAATAACTTGAATAATTCATCATTGATATCGTCAACATCGGCATCATCATCGTTAGAAACAGCTATAACAGACACAGGCCTATTATTTTGTTCTAGAGAATTGTTATTGCTGTAACCAAATGCACTGCTGTGACGCTTTGCGCTGACGTTTCTCGCTTTGGCGACATTGACATCCTTTTGTTGCGATTGTAATGTTGCTATTTCAGACTTTAATTGTTCTATGTAAGTCTTCAAGTCAACCTCTATGGTATCTCTTTTAAGTAAAGCATTCTTTGCCTCGTTCAATTCATCAATATTACGTTTGACCTCTTGCCTAAGCTCAGCTTGTTCCTTAGTTAATTCTTCGATTTTCTTCTCTGCAGAAGTGAATTCAGCTCTCACAGATTCCAATTCACGATTCAAACCTTCAATTTCGCCTCGGTATTCTGCGTTTTGGTCATCAAACTTTTGATTGAACTCAAGTTCTCTAGATTTTAAGGTCTCATGTGCATCGCTGGATTGGGCTAAAAGACCTTTCAATTGTTCGATTTGCTGCACCAATTTCTTGTTATCTTGGATCTTTGATGTGAGAGATTGAGTTAATTCAATGACCTTATTTTCTAACTTATAAGATACCTCCTTCAAGTGGTTAACAGATTTAGCTTCAGTTCTGAGCTTTTGTAATTCCTTACCAGCCAACTTCCGTCTGATACAAGATTGAATCAAAACCAGCGCCTTCAAGGACTTCTTGTAGTCCTTTCTTGCTGTATAACCTCTCCATGATTTCTGTAAGACCACAGCGGAATTCTCTGATTTTGCCTTCAAAAGGTTCCTCCTTGCATGTAAGCCCCTAATAGATTTTTGTAAAATAACAATAGAATTGTAGGCTTCTTGAATCTTTTTCCGGGCCACGAAGCCTCTAATAGCAGTTTGAATGCGGATAGCTGCTTCTGTTTCTCTTTCTCTCTTTATTCTAGCACGAACAATGTGACCAGCAACGAGGGCCTGGAGTGAAATATGCGACTTTCTGATGTCAAGGTACTTGTCTCTAAAGTATCTCCTTCTCAAATTCTTCTGGATCATGACAGCAGATTGGTATAACTTATCAGATCTTAATTTTTCGAAGCGGGCCAACATACCAGCCTTGAAAAAAATCTTGGTGTTTCCCAACTGGTACTTGGATTTATCGTCGATATTATTGAGTAAAATCTTGTTACATAAATCTGTAACAGATTCCTGAGAAGTTTCGCTACTCATGACTTCCATCCATAAGCTTGAGTCAACAAGTATATGATATCTGTCTGCAAATTCAACGTAGGACCATCTTGAAGGAAATCCAGCGCAAGAAATCCTAATTGTTTCCAACACACCACAAGCTCTCAACTGAGATAAGACCATTAATGAATCAAATTCCCATGCTTTCTTTTCTTCGTTAGGCTTAATGCATCTAATATAGTGCACATTCGTCGAATCGATAGTTTTCATTAACTCAATAAGAGAATTTTTGAATATCGAACCTAGAGTAGGCTTTTTGCTAGCAACGGACCTAATCTTGCTGGCTGTAGGAGCTTTTGCGGCCTCAACTTCCAGAGCGTTTTTCTCTATAATTGCAAGAATTGACTGCAACAACTTATTACTGGTACTCTTCAAAACTTCTAAATGACCTTCTCCAACAGTGTCTCTGTTTTTCTCAATGAAACCATCGATATCATACGTGACATCATGGGCGTAATGGCTCACGATGAACTTATTATTTCCAAATCTTGGCTTCTTGAATACGGTATTAGTTGGTTCCTTGTCAAGAGTTTGATACATTTTTTCAACCCAAGATTGATCGTTTCCGGCTGGTAATCTAGATTCCTCATCCAAGAGAGATAAAATACCCAATTTATTCTCGATCAAGCTGATACATGGCTGATTATCGGAAAAATCGATGAATGACCATTCTATTTCTTCTTTCACATATTCTTCTTGTTCCAATTTGAAAACGTGCTGATTGAATTCTTGTTGCAATTTTTCATTGGCGTAGTTGATGCAAAACTGCTCAAATGAGTTCTTTTCAAAGTGTTCGAAACCATAGATATCCAAAACACCGATGAATGACTTCACTCTTGAACTTATTTCCGGAGGACATAAATCTTGGTTAACATAATCAACCAACCAATCAAATAACGATGAGTAGATGTATTTAGCAAACGAGTCTCTTGCAACTAACGCTTGAGAATGAGAGAGATTACTTATAATCTTTTCCGACCTCGTGGTGATCTGCTTCTTCACACACCATTTGCTAAAACCAGCAGCATCTATGCCCAATATTTCACACGCTCTAACCAAATTAGGTTCATCAGAATGCAAAATTGCATCATTTCTGGTGGCCGCAATCTCGATATTACCAATGTGCAACAAAGCAGCGAGTATCTTGTAGACCTCCATTTGTTCTGTATCACTTACACCGATTAACAGTAATGCTTCTTTTGTATCTTTGAATTCTTTTGCATCATCGACACCATCAATTTTAACAAAACCACCTTGGTTGGTATATTTGTAATCTTCGGCAGAAGTCAAACCCAAGAGCTCCTTGTCTTTAGGGTCCATACCAGCAAGCAATTGGTAAAAGATGTGATAGTTTCTTTCCGTTTTGGGTTGGAACACCAATCTTGATCTTTCCAACAAATAAGTTCTGATTCTAGCACCAATAATGGAGGTTTCTTTATCGAACAAAATCTCTAGATATTTACCGAATCTAGAGGAATTGTCGTTTCTAGTTGTCTTAGCGTTACCGAATGCTTCCATAATGGGATTGGTTGCCAATATTTGCTTCTCAACCTCAGACATATCTGACTTGTGCTCGGTACCAATATTGCTCTCGAGTTCAGAATCTTCCTCAACAGATGCGAAGTATCTCATTATGTATTTTGCGCTGACAGTTTTACCAGCTCCAGATTCACCACTTACAACGATAGTTTGATTTTGACCATCGAGCTTCATGCATCTGTAAGCATCCTCAGCGATCGCAAAAAGATGAGGATCAAGCTCTCCTCTTCTCTTGCCAGCATACGCTTGGATGATGTCCTGGGAGTATAGTTGGTCAACCCGTTGAAAAGGATTGGTGGCGATCAAAACAATACCCGAGTACGTGTATATATTTAATTGTGAGTACCGGAGCTTGATGGCGTGCAAAACAGCAGGCTCATTCAAGTACGACAAGTTCGTCAAGTCTTCTGCGGCCTCCAAGATCGGAGGATTTCGTAACGGAGGAAGTTTGTCGTTGTCATCACTCAAGTTGTCGGTCTCGATCTCGAAAGTCTTTTCGGGATCTTGCTCTGACTCCAAGGTAAGCACGAAGCTTTTGTCACCCTTCTTTGTGTTGGATTTAACTACTGCACCGACCCAACCCTCTTTCTCGTCGGGGTACCAGCACCTCGTTCCCACTTCATACAGCGACACCATGTTTATTTCGTAAGCCAACTTTCCGTGTCCCTGAGTGCTATGGCTCACTGCGAGTACTGAGATGACTATAAATACAAGCGCCCCGCTGGCTAATTCTCCGAATCAACAAGAATATATGATCGAACAAAAAAAATACAAGAAATTTCTCTTTTTGATCAGATACTCCAGCGGTTAATCAATTTATCCGTCAGTGTGATGTAAAGTTTTCAAAATTCAGAATTGAAGTAAAACACAAAGACTTCTATCGTTAAGATTTTATTTATGCCGCTTGAAGCTTTGGTTCACTGTTGTTTTAAACCTGTTTAAATTTATATTTTGTCAAGAGTCGCTGATTGAACAGCGAAAACGCGTTCGCCTAAATCAGACTATATGCACAACCAAACAAACCACCCTGTACATTAAAATATTACTACTCGAGAGGTAAGGTCTAGAGTCTTTAAGATGAAGATGTTGATAATGTATTGCTTCTGCTTATCTAGTTAAAAATATATGTAGCCAAGACAGGGGAAAGCCATGTCAAGTTGTCTACGGAAAGAGCAGCTGATACCAACACTAAAATTCGCCAGTAGAAGGCGACGGATTCTCAGAGTTTGGACTCCTTAAAAGGAGGCGAAACTAGAGGCTGGTAGACAGAAGAGAACAATGCGTCTTCCGGAATGAACCTTGGAGCGACTCTCGAGTCGATATAGTTGGGAGAGAGCTGATCAATGGAAGTCACACCCAAAAGTCGCATGTTCATGATCATTTCATCCTTCAATATTTGAATCGCTTTGAACACGCCATCGTCTCCGTAGGTCGACATGGCGTAGAGGAATGGTCTACCGATGCCTACGCCCTTTGCACCAAGACATATGGCTTTCAAGACATCGGTGGCTCTCCTGACGCCTCCGTCTACGTAAACTTCCATGCGGTCTGCCATGTTGCGTTTGCGGAGGATGGGCATAAGCTCCGACAAAAGTTCAATTGGGGGCCTAGTAAACTCCAACTGGCGTCCACCATGGTTCGAGAGAACGATACCATCGACGCCATGCTCAGCTGCTATAAGAGCGTCTTCAATTGTCTGTACACCCTTCAAAACAATAGGCATTTTTGTAACGGAACGGAACCACTTGATGTCTTTCCACGACAAGCTCGTGTCTATGAACGATGATATGGCTCTCGCTGCTCCCTGACTGCGATCAGCACCTTCGTCGTCCTCTTGTACGTGACTCAAGTCTTCAAAGTTTTTCAGACGCATATCTTTCTCTCTGCGGCCGAGCTGTGGGGCATCCACCGTGATAAAAAGTCCCTTCACACCTCGCTTCTCAGCATGAACTATGAGGTTGCGGCATATCTCACGATCAGCATGTACGTATAACTGAAACCACTGTGTTTGCGAGTCAGTAGCTTGGTCTACAATTTCATCGAAAGAGCATGAAGCCAAAGTGGGAATCATCTGAATAATATCCTGCTTGGCAGCGGCCCTGGTCAAAACCTTCTCTCCGTCAGGATGACCCAACCTCCCCAACGCAGTTGCAGTGATATAGAATGGCGAGGATGTCTTTGTACCCAACATGGTGGTCGAAAGGTCAATGTTGGATACATCCACCATCACTCTTGGTTTGAAGTAGAAACGCTGGTACGCCAAGTGGTTCTCACGAAGAGTAATTTCGTCGTCGCAACCAGAGGAATAGTAGCACCAGGCCACCTTGTCCATGGTGTGACGGGCCACAAACTCAAAGTCGTTCAAGTTGTATATCTGCCCAATATCTGGCTTCTTCCTAGCCATCTCGCGGCGCTTTATGTCTTCTTCATCTAGATCCTCGTCATCCTCGTCGTCTAGGTAATCATCGCCATCACCGCCTGCATCACTGGCGGCAGTGGTGCTGCCTTCTTCTGCTGACGAAACTCCGACCTTTTCGAACGGAACCTCTTTTTTATCCGCTTGCTCGTCGTATTCCACATCAAACTCGTCCACGTACTCTTCTGATGCTTCATCATGTTTGGCCTCCTGAGTGGTGGGCTTAGCGGCGGCCTCCTTGTGAGGCTTCCGGGGTGCCTTTTTGACGGGGCCTAGGTGCTTGTCTGGAGAAAGATACTTGGTCAACGTATCCGATGGATGTATCGGATCGAAGGCTTTGGTCGCATCACGCCCAGCATACTTCAAAATCACCGCAGATCCTCCTGGGTGCTCATCTACAAAGCTGCTCACGTCGTATGCCTTGCCGTGAATGATAACCCAACAATCCTGCTTGCTATTGTGCTTGCGGACCTCAGTCTCTTCAATGAAAGCCTGTTCTTTCGATTGTTCTGTCTCTCCCATGTTACTGCTATTCCTCTTCCGTTTTTATGACTACTGAACTTTACCTCTAATCCTGTTATCCCGCTTTCGAAAGCCTAGATAATACAAGTCCTAGCGAAACCCGCTATCTCTCCACCACCTCTTACCCTCCAGCAGATCTTCCCCGTATGCAACAGCCTGCATATACACATAACCATCCAGCTGACTGACGTGGATTAACCAAAACCGCATTTAAGATAGGCCCGGTTACACAAAATGTCATACCTGCATACGATCTAGAATCTCCACTCGTGGGGAATAATTGACACCAAACGATGACGACAGTTATCCTAAGACGACATGCGACAATGTCCGAATCGTGTACCGGGCAATGCTATTGAAACACCAATGATTTATAACAGGCACAATCTAGAAGAAAAAATAGAAGAAAAAACAGTCAGCAACGAAAAGAAAGCGATAGGATAGAAAGAAAGCAGAAGTAGAGCGCAAGCCGAGAGCGGGACTAAATTAAAGCGCGTTACTACAGTTTGTTGGTCAGTTGGTTTGTCGGGAGCTCAAGATGGTTTTTATTAATGGGGTGAAGTATGCGTGCGAGCGATGTATCAGGGGTCACCGAGTCACCACTTGCACGCACACAGATCAACCCTTAACGATGATCAAACCCAAGGGCAGGCCAGCTACTCAGTGCCAGCACTGCCGAGAACAAAGGAAGCACAAGAACTCGCACGTTCAGTGCTCGTGCGGCAGAAAGGGAAAGCCGCCTGGGATGCATCTTGCACTGTGCTGGTGCCACAAGAGCTCGCACTGCACATGTTCGAACAAGAAGAACACGGACAGCAAGAAAAAGACCATCGAAAAGGCCTTGACTAGTGTGGGTGCCTCTGTGGTTATTCCCAAGCAAAATTTTTCTACACCTGAGTCTTCGCACAAGGCTGACGATGTTGGCTTGTCATCGGACGAGAATAATGGGCTTTTAAGCTCGTTGAGTGCGGCATCTGGCTCTGCTACGAATCTTGGGGCTGGTTCTGGCTCCGAGTTTTCGCAGCTAGACCCTTCTGGACTGGTTGCATCAGTTACGTCTCTCGACGAGTTTAACTTGGCTGAGAATATGTTTCCCTTGTTTCCACTTATAGGAAGCAGTAGCTTCGACAAGGGCGAAGACCAGCCCTTGACCTCTATTCCTGATGATCTAAAGTCAAAGGTGGAGCAACATGTGGAGCGCAGCTCATCGGTATCCAATGATTATCCTAATGTTTCTGATTCGGGCACTTCCAATGATGTGCCTACCAATGTGCCTGCGGGTTCAACCCACTATCACCCTATACGCCCCAAAAGACCGGAAAGCTCTCTTTCATTGGCTTCTAATTCTTCCGCTGGAAGTCGCCTGGCTCTCAACAGTGACGCCCTAGCATCTCGCAACAGAAGTACTAGCTCGGCTGCTTTTCCTCCCCAGTTTTCTGTATTGGATGAACATGCGTCAGACGAGAAGGATGAAGATTCGCCTGATGCTGTTGCCAAGGACTTCTGGCAACATCCAGATAATAAACCTTTGGCCAGCAAAACTGCCGTGAACAGCATAGATCCTTTCGAAAATTCGATTTCTATGTCGGACAATGAACTACGAAATTTCCTTTACTCGAATCTGGTTAACTTCGATTTTGATGTTAGCACCATTCTTGGAGAAGGGATTTCTCCTGCAAAGTACGAATTTACGAATGATTTATAGTGTATATGTGCACATAGTATGCTATTGTTCATGCTTTATCTGTGGGAAAGGGTTTTATTCTGAATATTGGAAGTGTGAATTAAAATTAAAGAAAGGCTAAAGGTTTCAGAATGTTTTAAAAAGTAAAATATTTACATATCAATATATATCAACAGAGCCTTACCATGGTTAGCGCTGACGTTTTCCATGTGTGATAGATATCTGTGAACAGCAACCGCCATTCACTGCTTATTGATTTTTAAGCTCTCCAAACGTTTTGTGTTGGAGTCAAGAGCAAGGACTGCGTTCAAATTTTCATCCTTAGTTTTCTTTGCTGATTTCAGTTTCTTGCTCTTAGGGATAATAGAAGTAAACGAGTTATGTGAGTTTTCGTCTCGTAAGTACGCCGATAGACGCTCATCTTTAATGTTTAATATAGATACGCCATCATTTTGCTGCAAAGTTGCAAGTCTGATTACGTATTCTAATAATGATAATGATGTTGCACTGCATTTCGCGGATGCAGATATTTTTGAGGAGGACTTTTCACTTGGTGTAGACTTAGATTCAGCAGAATCAACCGCATTGTAGAACCTTTCTTCATCGCCATCACTATTCTCATCATTGCTCTGTGAAACTTTGTCTTTGTCTTCCTCATCGTTTTCTTCATCATCAGTCTCATCCTCCTCGTCGTCATCATCAAACTCTCCTTTATGCAATTCACCTAGACCTATCCATTCTTCATTTCCATCTGCGTGCTTCAACTTGAGTATCAATACAGGGGAGTTTCTGCTTTCTAGTCTCAATAGTTGACCAGAGGCAGTGAAAAATAATTTAGTTATCGAGGAAAGATCAAACTCTTTTTTCTTAGGCTCTTCTTCGTCTTCATGATAGCGTCCATCGTTGAAATTCTCCTCTATTACAAAGCTGTAAGAAAAACTGTCGACACTACCATGTCTTAAAACCTTAGCCAGACACCTAGCGTATTCCTCCTTCCACGATATGCTTGAGAGCTGATCAACTTGACCTTCGCTTTCAACATATTTCATCCTGCTAGGATTGTAAAATATTGAATAAAATACTAAGTCAAATGCTGGTCCAACTTGGTGTAGTCCTTCAGAATATTTTGTGTTGGACTCATTAATTATGTTCGATGCTTGCAACAACCTTCCTGGTGAGACATTGTTAGGCAAGTTTCCATTCAAATTGACACCACATGTTGTGAGCGATAAGTTTAGAAGCGGAATTGCTTCATCGATATCTTGAAGCAACGACCGCATGTAACTCTCAACATGCGAGACAGAATCCTTTTCGTTTATATTAGTCAAGTTCTCTGTGATGCTATTCAAAGTTCTATCAAAATCTTCAAATTGACTAGTCAAATCCTCGATTAAATCATTAGTGGCACTCAAAATAGTATTGCCACGGGCACTTGCTAATTTGATCAAGTCTATTGTCGTCAATACAATCTCTATCTTCATTTGAATCTTGTTCCTAGTTTTAATGATCCGCTTTTTATGTTCATCTGGAATCTTATCCAAAAATTTAGTGACAGTTTTGATAGCAAACCCTGAAGCCAAAGATATACCAGATCTAATGGCAAAGGTTACCGCTTGGCTACCTGCCTTAGCTAAAATCTCTTCCATTCCTTACTATTTGCCTTCTACTTATTTGAAAGAGAACGTTATTTCGCGTATATATTAATATTTACTTTACTAAAGTTTATAAAAACAAAGGATGGCAAGAAAGCTTTTGACGGGTTATACCACCCCTTTTGGGTCGGGGGCAGGTGTTCCTAAGGATCAGAGGCCACCTGCTGTAAAGGATAGTGCTGAAAGGCTTTCACGACCCTTTAGAGTTCCATTTGCCAATAAAAATAATAATACCGGAAGCAGAAGACTTCCTGTGAGGAACGCTAGAACCAAGGTGAAGGACTATAAATTACTAGATATAGATGAGCAGGGAGATGACTATGGTGTTGGTGAAGATGGAGAGATATATAGAAATAAAAAATTTGGCGCCTTACTTCCGAGACTGATGCTCAAGAATGAACTTCTGAGGAATAACGAGGAAACGCTCCGGAGATCATTTACTGTACCATTTTCCAAGAAAAAACAAGAGGCGCTAAATGATATAATTACACGGGGTCCTCCGCCTCCATTGGGAATGAAACCACGAGTGATTGTTCCTCCAAGAGCATTGTATGACCCTACCAGCGAATTTGCAATAGTTTTGTATGATCCTACGGTCGACCTGATCGCCCATAATGAAGAGACTTCTAAGAAGGAAGAAAGCGAAGACCAGGAAAATAAAGAAAATATTGAAAACAAAGAAATACCCGTCGAGAGACCTTCTAAAAGAAGAAGAACACATAAATCATTGGCCGAGATTTTGGGTATTTGCAAAAATCCTGAAGACGCATTAGCGAAATACCCCGATGTACCTGTTGTAATAGATCCTAAATTAGCGAAAATACTAAGACCACATCAGGTAGCTGGTGTGCGATTTTTGTACCGCTGCACTGCAGGATTGGTCGATCCGAAGGCTAAAGGTTGTATAATGGCAGATGAAATGGGATTGGGTAAAACATTACAATGTTTAACCTTAATGTGGACATTACTTAAGCAAAGTCCTAGAGGTAAGAAAACTATTGAAAAATGTATAATTGTGTGTCCATCGTCTCTTGTGCGTAATTGGGCTAATGAAATAGTAAAATGGCTCGGGGAAGGCGTTCTAACGCCTCTAGCAATAGATGGGAAAAGCACAAAGTCGTCGGACTTATCTGGTGCACTTCAGCAATGGGCTGTAGCATCTGGAAGAAATATAGTTAGGCCAGTGCTAATCATATCTTATGAAACTTTAAGAAGGAATGTAGACAAGTTGGCAGGTACTCATGTTGGATTGATGCTAGCAGATGAAGGACACAGGTTGAAGAATTCAGATTCGCTTACTTTTACTGCACTCAATTCCTTGAGGTGTGATAGACGTGTGATTTTATCTGGAACGCCAATACAGAATGATTTATCAGAATACTTTTCTTTACTCAACTTCGCCAACCCTGGTTATCTAGGAAGTAGAAATGATTTCAGAAAGAATTTTGAAAATGATATATTGAGAGGAAGAGACGCAGATGCTACTGAAGATGAGAAAAATAAAGGTGATAAGAAGCTCACTGAGTTGACCCAGCTTGTATCGAAGTTTATCATTAGACGGACAAATGATATTTTAGCCCAATACTTACCAATTAAATATGAATATGTGGTATTTGTTGGTCTTTCTGATATGCAGAAGGAGTTATATAGACACTTCATAACTTCTCCTGAAATTAAAAAGCTTTTACGTGGAGTAGGATCACAACCATTGAAAGCCATTGGAATGCTAAAAAAGTTGTGTAATCATCCTGACCTTTTATCTTTACCAGGAGATATTGAAGGAAGTGAGAAGTACATCCCTGAAGATTATATACCAGTTTCGGGAGGCCACGGTCGTAACAAAGAAGTTCAGACCTGGTTTAGTGGAAAATTTCTGATCTTAGAGAGATTTCTTTACAAGCTAAGAGTGGAGACGAATGATAAAATTGTTTTGATTTCTAACTACACTCAAACTTTGGATTTGATCGAAAAAATGTGCAGAACAAAGAGATATGGCAGTTTGCGTCTCGATGGAACCATGAACATCAACAAGAGACAGAAGCTTGTAGACAGATTCAATGACCCTGAAGGGCCAGAGTTCATATTTCTTCTTTCATCCAAGGCAGGTGGATGTGGTATCAACTTGATTGGGGCAAACAGACTTATACTTATAGATCCGGACTGGAATCCGGCTGCGGACCAACAAGCCTTAGCAAGAGTGTGGAGAGATGGCCAGAAAAAAGATTGCTTCATCTATAGATTTATCTCCACGGGAACCATAGAAGAGAAAATATTCCAGCGGCAATCAATGAAGCTATCACTTTCCAGTTGCGTGGTTGATGAAAAGGAAGACGTCGAAAGACTTTTCAGCGCTGATAATCTCAAGCAACTTTTCGAATTCCAGCCCGAGACTAACTGCAATACGCATGACACCTACCATTGTAAAAGATGCTCCCCTGAAAAGCAGCTAGAAAAGTCACCTGCAATGCTCTACGGTGATTCGACTACCTGGAACCATCTAACGCATCTGACTTTATCTTCGAATGAAGACATTTTATTAAAGAACGAATCAAACTTTCTGGATGTTACATTTGCATTTCAGTATATTTCACATTAATTTTGGTCCATACCAACAAACTGCATTGCTGCTATATGCCCCAGTGTTATTTTTCAGGTCGTACCGGGAGTAGCGCTCGGATTCCGGAGCGAGTAGTAACCCCACATTTGACAGGTGCGCCCTGGCCAATTATGACATAAAGAAATAACACACTAATCTCCTTATAAATGTATAAATATATAGTGATAGAGTAGCTAGAATAGTATACAACTATTATATTCAAGGTCAAGCAGGACGAGAGATTTTAAAAACATGGATGGAAACGCAGACCTGGAACCCAAGAATCCAATTATCGTAGTGGGTGGCGGATTGGCAGGACTATCAGCAGCACATGAGGTTTACTTGAGAGGTGGAAATGTGATCTTGCTAGATAAGCAAGGGTTTTTGAGCGGAAATAGCGGGAAGGCTACATCTGGCATTAACGGAGCCTTGACTAGAACGCAGATAGATTTATCGATCAAGGACTCTGTCCAGCAATTCTACGACGATACATTAAAGACTGCTAAAGATAGAGCTAACCCCGACCTTATCAAAGTTTTGACCTACAACTCCGCAGATGCCGTCCACTGGTTACAGGATGTGTTTGGTCTCGACCTCAGCATTGTCAGCCGTTTGGGAGGACATTCGCAGCCTCGGACGCATCGAGGAAAGGACGCCAAGTTCCCTGGAATGGCCATCACATACAAGCTTTTAGAAAAGCTAGAGGATTTAGCATCAACCGAGCCCCACAGAGTTCACATCAAAAAGAAGAGTCAAGTAATTGACTTGCTTAAGTCTGAGGATGACCCGCTATATGTATATGGTGTGAAGTATAAAGACTTGACTGACAAACTGAAACACGAGCTCCGTGGACCCGTTATAATGGCTACTGGAGGGTATGCTGCCGACTTTACCAAGAATTCATTGTTGAGGAAGTATCGTCCCGATATTATCGATCTACCCTCAACCAATGGAAGCCATGCCACTGGTGATGGGCATAAAATCATTATGAAGAACAAGGGTGTTGGA
The DNA here is from genome assembly GCA_002196765.1 of Millerozyma farinosa. Taxonomy (NCBI): domain Eukaryota; kingdom Fungi; phylum Ascomycota; class Pichiomycetes; order Serinales; family Debaryomycetaceae; genus Millerozyma; species Millerozyma farinosa. The sequence continues at coordinate 520,267 of NBND01000011.1, read as the reverse complement.
ATTGATATGGATAAAGTACAAGTTCATCCTACTGGATTGATTGATGTAAATGACCAAGAGGTAATTAGTGGAAAGAAGAGCCCTCGTTTTCTTTTCTTGGGTGCTGAGGCCCTTAGAGGTGAAGGCGGAGTTATTTTGAACAATAAGGGAGAAAGGTTTGTGGACGAGTTGGGAACAAGAGATTATGTGAGCGGTGAAATGGAAAAGCAAACCAAGGCTGGTAATGGTCCTTTGAGACTCGTTTTGAACGGCAAGAGTGAGAGCAAGTTGCAATTTCATGTGAAACACTATAAACAAAGAAACTTGATGAAAACCATCTCTGGTACTGAGTTAGCGAAGGAGATAGGATGCTCTACGGATGTTATTGCAAAACAATTAGAACTTTACGACAAAGCTGCAAAAGGTGAGATTGAAGATCCTTACGGCAAAAAGTATTTCCCCAACTCACCATTCGAATTCAATCCTGATGAACAATACCACGTCTCCTACATTACACGGGTACTTCATTTCACCATGGGAGGAGTCAAAATCAATGACAAGTCACAAGTCTTGTTCGGTGACGATAATCCATTCCATGGTCTCTATGCAGCTGGTGAGGTTGCAGGAGGTGTTCACGGCCATAACAGACTTGGAGGTTCATCCTTATTAGCTTGTGTCGTTTATGGTAGGGTTGCTGCAGATCAAGCAAGTAACTTCTTGTTACAAAATCTTTCGAAAGATTTTGGTGGTACTTCTGAGCCTCAGTCAAAGGATGTGCCTGATGCACTGAGTTCAGCCGCGCAGAGGTTAAAACAAATTCATTTGCACATTGATCCTCTGTCACTGAAGATTGTGATTGAAATAGACGGCGACAGCAAAGGCTCCACAGCTGTAAATCATGCTATCAATGAGCCTATGAAACCTGCACCACAACAAGCGCAAAAATCACAACCAGAATCGCAGCCGAAACAGGTACAGTCCAAAAGTCAGGAGAAGCCAAGTAACGATAAAGCTATATTCCCTTCTAAGGAATTCACCGCAGAGGATGTAGCCAAACATAACAAGAAGGATGATTGCTGGGTTATTATCAAGAATGCTGTCTTAGATGTTACACATTTCTTAAAAGATCATCCTGGTGGTGAAGAATCCATTTTGAACTTTGCTGGCAAAGATGCAACTGAAAGTTTTGACATGCTTCATGAAGATAATGTGATTGTAAGATACGCAAAAGACTGCGTTGTCGGTAAGTTGAAAGATAAAACGCCTTATTTTAAGTTTTAAGGCTCCTTCTTTAAGTTCATAACTTAAGTAGCTATTATAAGGAAAAAGAAATTATGTTTCGGCCACAATTGACCTTCCTGTTTTGCACTAATCCTTTGAAAATATTGATTCATCACTACACCGTAAGATTACATTAGACAACTTTATAAGGAACAAGCGAAGATACGATTAACAAGAATAAACAAATCTTTTTTGTAGTTGACACACTTAAATCTAACTAATCAAAAGTATATAAAAGGTAGGAATGTAACTAGAGAAACAAACACAACCAAATTAATAATTGTACAATTTCCCTTAGAAACACTTGTGATGAACAATAGAAGGTCCAGATTCGTCGTATTCTTGCTTTGAGATCCACATTTGCTGGAAAGTAGACAAGGAAGCCAAGATAGAACCACCGATCCACACAGAGTACTTTCTTTCTGGAGGAGCGATGATCTTGACCTTCATCGAAGAAGGAGCCAAGGCAGTAATCTCCTTTTGCATTCTCTCAGCAATACCTGGGAACATAGTAGTACCACCAGACATGACAATGTTACCGTACAACTCTCTTCTAACATCAAGGTCACACTTGATGATAGAGTTGTAAGTAGTTTGGTCAATACCAGCAGACTCCAATCCCAAGTCAGATGGACGGAACAAGGCCTCAGCAGCTCTGAATCTCTCGTTACCGATGGTGATAACTTGACCATCTGGCAATTCGTAGGATTTCTCAATGGCAGAGGATTGAGCAGAGGTTTGCATCTCTTGCTCGAAGTCCAAAGCGACGTAACACAACTTCTCCTTGATGTCACGTACGATTTCTCTTTCAGCAGTAGTGGAGAAGGTGTAGCCTCTCTCAGACAAGATCTTCATCAAGTAGTCGGTCAAGTCTCTACCGGCCAAGTCGATTCTCAAGATACCGTGAGGCAAAGAGAAACCAGCATAGATAGGAACAACGTGAGTAACACCGTCACCGGAGTCCAAAACAATACCGGTGGTTCTACCGGAAGAGTACAAGGACAAAACGGCCTGGATATTGACGTAGAATGCTGGGACGTTGAAAGTCTCAAACAAAATCTGTGTCATCTTTTCTCTGTTGGACTTAGGGTTCATTGGAGCCTCAGTCAACAAAACTGGGTGCTCTTCTGGGGCAACTCTCAATTCGTTGTAGAAAGTGTGGTGCCAGATCTTTTCCATATCGTCCCAGTTGGTGACAACACCGTGCTCAATTGGGTATCTCAATGTCAAGATACCTCTCTTGGATTGTGCCTCATCTCCGACGTAGGAGTCCTTTTGACCCATACCGACCATGATACCCTGGTGTCTTGGTCTACCGACGATAGATGGGAAAACAGCACGGGGTGCGTCATCACCAGCAAAACCGGCTTTACACATACCAGATCCGTTATCGATAACTAAAGCTGCTACTTCGTCTAGACACATGTTAGTATTACTGCTCGATCCCACCACCAGGCTTGTCGATGATAGAATTGCGGCCCACTGAGAGCGGTTCGTGTTCACGCGACGCTCGCCGTCGTCTTGCAGCACCAGCCGCCAGGGAGACAAGGCTCGGGAATCGGGGTGCTGGACTGTTCAGACCCAGCTATTTGACGCTCCGCAGCAATGCGGCGTTTCACGTCGCCACGCCGCTGCTTCATTTTTCAGTCTCGTTCCGCTTACTTGGCACTCCCGCTTCGTGGAATCCGAATCGATCCCACGCCAATCGTTCGAAGCGAATCCGACCCTTGCACAGTGACCTCCCCCCAGCACCATGGCGATCCGACCCTTTTTGCCTCGAGATCCTCGAACCTCGAAACTACCGACGGCGCTAGTTTCGGCGGTAATTTCGATTTCTGTGCACCTCCTCTCCCCTAAAAAAATACACAATCTGCCTGCAATCAATCGTAAGCCCACCCACAATTGCCAATTCTCTAACTTAAACACTCTCCATTACATACCTTCCATTTTCTATTCGAGTTTACTACTAATATAATTTGTTGAGAAACAAACAAAGTGTTAAAATTTGGCACTTTATAAAGGGGTGAGTGAGCGGCCAGCGCTTTGATTTGACTTTGGACAAAATCAATTTTCCACTTAGTTACCCGCCCTACACGTCAAGCCGAGATATATAGCTTGGTATAATGGACAGCAATACAGACACTTAGAGAAGCGAGACACGACGGAGTGGTTGCTGAAACATATGATGTTTGACATTCGTTTGAACCACTGTGCAAGGTTGTAGGAGTGTTGATACACATAAATCAATTGAACCAAGGCGAGTGCCCTTACAAACTCGCCTTTTGGCTTTTCTATACGCAGTATTGCGAGCGTATATTAGCGTATGCTAGTGTAGCAGTGCAAGCTCTGGTAGTCGCTACGAAGGTAACAATCGAACGACTTTTCTAGAAAGCGAAATAGGCCTACGTGGAGACCGAGCGTACGGACCGGTAGTGCGGGTCTTGCAGGATTACGTAGGTAAACGGTGAAGCTATATGTTAGTGTTTGCGACGGCCAAACGTCTTTTTTTAGAACAGGCGATGTGGGTGTATTAGCTTGTGTCGGGGGATGGAGTAGTAGCGGTGTATATCGATATGTTTCGCAGTTAGACGAGGCGGTCGCAGACATTTGAATGCGAATTAGAAGGCGCAAAGCTGGGAGACAAGGGGGTACGGTAGCCCCCTAGCAGAGATGCCGGAAGGCGCACTCGACATAAAGGCAGCCTGGGCAGAAGGCGTCTCTCGGCGGAGCCCAGCGTCACACTGGGTCGGGCAGGGTGGCAGAACAGCACCGGCTGCGACATTGGCGCATGACCACGACATAGGTTGATCCGGTAGGTGCACGAGTATCCAGCATCCTTGGGCTAGGAGTAGGCGCCGAGACAGTAATTAGGCAGTTGCAAGTGAGGGTTTAGAAACGTACAAAGAAGAAACAAGATGTCATCGTCGGTTCCTTACGACCCATACATCCCCAACCAGACGACTGGAGACCAGTCGGCCTCCAGGACTGCGGCGATCCAGGCGGTAAGTTATTCTTATTTTTATTTCCTGTCCTTTTGACGCTGGAGGGCCATGTCAGTGGGCCCTTGGCGGAAGAGTGGGATGTTGACAACACAAGCAATACTAACCATTATGCGTGCAGCAAATTGATGATACGGTGGGTATAATGCGAGACAATATAAACAAGGTGGCAGAAAGAGGCGAGAGATTGGACTCCATTGAAAATAAAACGGATAACTTGGCCATCAGTGCCCAAGGTTTCAGGAGAGGCGCTAACCGTGTGAGAAAAGATATGTGGTGGAAAGACATGAAGATGAGGATGTGTCTCATCATAGGTGTGATCATAGTGTTGGTAGTTATCATTGTGCCAATTGCAGTCCACTTTTCATGAGTGTTCTGGGTATGTGCTTATGACTAGCGGCCGCTGATTCTTATGTCCTCATTTTTTTATCGGTTTATTATTATTATTTTATAATGTAACTACGCTTTTAGCTCTATTTCTTGATGTGTTTAAGTTAAAAGATACGAATATAAATTTACCTTGCTTACAGAAGTATTTTGGTGAAGAAGGAACCCAATTTTCGTACGTACGTCAATCTAACGCTATCATAGGTATCCTTACTACTGTGCTGGCACTATGTATCAGCTTTCTGCCAGTAATGAATAATGTATGCTCGTAGGCTGCACGTATGCGTTTCTTCACGGCGAGTAAGTAGGAACGCTATAGTAACAAGTCTGTATACACACAAATTGATCTGTTTTCGACCCCTTGCAAATAGCCTACTATCTTCTACAGATACTGCTCTCGAACAAATTGTGATCATTCATTTCCTATACTAGTTTGAGTGAAATAAGTAACTTATCTGTTCAGAGCGATAGACAGCGCTTAGTGCTCCTGCAACAGTGCCTCGTACTCCTCTGCGCTAAGCAAGTTTTCTTGCTGGCCAACAACGTCGGCTGTCTCGTTCAACTTGATGTGAGCGATCCATGCCTCACCTTGTGGATCTTCATTAATCAATTGAGGAGATGATTCTAAGGTTTCGTTGACAGCTACGACCTCACCTGCAACAGGACTGTAAATTTCGGATGCCGATTTCACAGACTCAACAGAACCAATGGAGTCGCCTACTTCGACCCTTTCGCCTACTTCAGGCAATTCAATGAAAGTGGCATCTCCCAAGGAATCACTTGCATACAGGGTGATACCAATGAAAGCGGTGTCATCCTTGTGCACGGCCAACCACTCGTGCTCCTCGGTAAACTTGAGAAACAGAGGTCCCTCTTGAGAGTACTTGAATGCTCTTGAGTCGGTGTTCAATTTGTGGTTGTTACTGTTGAATCTCACGAACCCTACTGAACTCACTGGTGCAATCTTTCCTCCTATCAAATTCTTGCTAATTTGGGGTGCAAATCTGAGTCCTGATCTAAGTCCTGCAATGTTCTTGAGCATCTTTATTCTAAGGTATACCAAATTCCTCGTACTTTCTTCAACGTTAGCTCGTAGTGAGATGTTTGTTATAAGAAAAAACTCTACCTGTTCCTATGGCTTTTCAGTACCTTTTGCCTTACCGTAGAGATAGCACCAGAGTCAATCAGGTCCACTCCACTTGATCACGTGTTGCAATTTTATTGACTCGTGTCGGGGCTTCACACAGCTGGGCACAAAGACTGGCGAGTGCCAGCGGTTTTCTACAGACAAGATACGAAAGGAAGGACTACATGCGACTCCTGTTGTCGAATAGCTGATTCAGCCGCTTTGTAACAGAAGATTCAATGAGTTATCATTTTCGCCTTTGTCATTTTCGAGCTTTGCTGCGCAACGCGCCTACACATATGCTAGACTCTAGTATCACCATCGACAAGCCAGGCTGCTCAGCAAGAGTACGAGAAGGCCTGTGAGTCTTGAACTGAGTCTTCGTGCCAATACGAGTCATCTGGTCGTTGAATTTTAGTCAATTCAACTATGCATTACCGCAGCCAAGCGGTGCAGTCTGCCTTCAGCGCCCGTAACGAACGCCAGATGCCTGAAAAATGTATACCGACTGCTAGAGATCTATCTGGCTCCCTTTAAGTCTTCTTCCTGGCGTGCTGTTGAACTGGCCCTATGCATGGCGCTACATGGCCCCAGTCTTGTTCGCTTTGATGCCGCAAAAGTACTACAACGCTGCAGTCTAGTTCCTTTCTAGGCACATAAAAAGAAGAGCACTGTAACCCTTGTCTATCGTAGTTCCGACGTCTCGAAGCACCGCTACTTGCTCAGGTAAGCGCAATGCTGCTAATGCTGTTCCTTGATGGAAAAGCCGCTTGCACAGAAAGTGGTCCATAATCATGTGATTAGGATCACGTGCAAATCTGCCGATTTTTCCAGTCTGTTCCAGCAGGTTCTGTGGAACACTTTATGGAAGAAGAGGAGCAACCTAGTCAGTCGAAATTTCTCGAATCACCTCTATGATTATGAACCCCCAATTGTGTAAGCAACTTTGTAGAATATAAAAAGAGTAGGATGTACCGGTCAGAGATGATAGTTAAGCATTGCAGGATAATTTGAATCAATCCAATTGCATAAAGATGTCTAAATCAATCGGAATCGACTTAGGTACAACATACTCTTGTGTGGCACACTTTGCCAACGACAGAGTAGAAATCATTGCCAATGACCAAGGTAACAGAACTACTCCATCTTATGTAGCATTCACTGATACGGAAAGACTTATCGGTGATGCTGCGAAAAACCAAGCAGCCATGAACCCTAGGAACACTGTGTTTGATGCTAAGAGATTAATTGGTAGGAAGTTTGAAGACCCAGAGGTTCAGAATGACGCCAAGCACTTCCCATTCAAGGTTATTGAGAAGGCTGGTAAGCCCCACATTGAAGTAGAATTCAAGGGTGAGACAAAGGTCTTCACACCAGAGGAGATTTCTTCGATGGTGTTGACGAAGATGAAGGAGACTGCTGAGAACTTCTTGGGTACTCAGGTGAAGGACGCAGTGGTGACGGTTCCTGCTTACTTCAACGACTCCCAGAGACAAGCCACGAAAGATGCTGGTTTGATTGCTGGGTTGAACGTCCAAAGAATTATCAACGAGCCAACTGCCGCAGCCATTGCATACGGTTTAGATAAGAAGGGCCAATCCGGATCAGAGCAAAATGTATTGATCTTTGATTTGGGTGGTGGTACTTTCGATGTTTCCTTGTTGGCTATAGATGAGGGTATTTTCGAAGTCAAGGCCACTGCTGGTGATACACACTTGGGTGGTGAGGACTTTGACAGCAGATTAGTCAACCACTTCATCAACGAATTCAAGAGAAAGAACAAGAAGGACCTTTCAAACAACCAAAGAGCATTGAGAAGATTGAGAACTGCTTGTGAGAGAGCAAAGAGAACCTTGTCTTCTTCTGCACAAACTTCTGTTGAGATTGATTCTTTGTTTGAAGGAATTGATTTCTACACCTCCATCACAAGGGCTAGATTCGAGGAATTGTGTGCCGACTTGTTCAGATCCACCATGGACCCAGTTGAGAAAGTCTTGAAGGATGCCAAGGTCGACAAGAGTCAAATCCACGAGATTGTTTTGGTTGGTGGTTCCACAAGAATCCCAAGAATCCAAAAGTTGGTATCTGACTTCTTCAACGGCAAAGAGCCAAACAAGTCTATCAACCCAGATGAAGCCGTTGCATACGGTGCCGCTGTCCAGGCCGCTATCTTGTCTGGAGACACATCTTCAAAGACACAAGATTTGTTGTTGTTAGATGTTACACCATTGTCTTTGGGTATTGAAACAGCTGGTGGAGTTATGACCAAGTTGATACCAAGAAACTCCACTATCCCTACAAAGAAGTCAGAGACATTCTCCACTTACGCCGACAATCAACCAGGTGTGTTGATCCAGGTCTATGAGGGTGAGAGAGCCAAGACAAAGGACAACAATTTGTTAGGTAAGTTCGAGTTGTCTGGTATCCCACCAGCACCTAGAGGTGTTCCACAAATTGAAGTTACATTCGATGTTGATGCCAACGGTATTTTGAATGTGTCTGCAGTTGAAAAGGGTACTGGTAAGACTCAGAAGATTACCATTACCAACGATAAAGGCAGATTGTCTAAGGACGATATCGAAAGAATGGTCTCTGAAGCTGAGAAGTACAAGGAAGAAGATGAGAAGGAGGCTGCCAGAATCCAAGCTAAGAACGGTTTTGAGTCTTATGCTTACTCTTTGAAGAACAGCGTTAACGATGGTGAGTTCAAAGAGAAGATCAGCGCAGATGACAAGGAGAAATTGAATAAGGCTATCAGCGAGGCTATCTCATGGATCGATGAGAACCAAACCGCTACGACTGAGGAGTACACCGATAGACAAAAGGAATTGGAGTCTATCGCAAATCCTATCATCTCATCTGCCTACTCTGCAGGTGGTGCCGGGGCAGGTGGTGCCGGTGGCTTCCCTGGTGGTGCTCCTGGTAGCGCTCCTGGAGCAGAAGGATCAGGCGATGGTCCAACTGTTGAGGAAGTTGATTAAAGGAGAATAAATTAATGGGTTTTAATTCTTGGTTTTTGTCAATGAAAAATACATCTTTAAATAATATATAGGTAAGGTAAATGGTTACAATCAATAAATATGTTCATTTAAAAAGTTCAAGTGTAGATAATATTCGTTCTTTTCGCAGCTATTTTACAGAATAGTTAAATAATGCAACGTTTTTTGAATTTTAGATTTTGAATATCTAAGTTACTTCAAGCAATATACAAAGCCCCGTTAACAAAATCCAATTTGTAATTAAGATAAAGCCAATCTTACGATCTAACACCCAATTGTTTTTTGGAATGTAAACCAAAAGAAATAGAAGATTAGCGATTATTCCTAACCCAGTGAGGATTACGGATGAGGAGCATTTGAAATTATATCTACCATCGGAATTTTCAGTTCGATTAATCATGATGATTCCGCTAAGACCAATTGCACAAAGTGATAAGAGTGGTCCTCCTAGACATGCCGATAACGCCATTAGTGGCATTCCCATCTTCGAAATCGCAAGATTTGATATAAGATCACTAACAGAATTTCCAAGAGCGAAAACTGTCAAGCCTAGTATACCATCGCTAACTTTGAAGATAATAGATAGAATAAGGAGTATACTTACTATCTCTGTTGCAAACTTTGATATCCAGATGATAGATGTAAGAAACCCAACGAATGACATTAAATAATTCAAAGACTTCAAACCAACGACATTCCAGTTGAGAGCAGCGTAAATCGATCCAGCAGTTATTATAGCTATGAGCATCCTGTAGAATATATGCTGTCCGATGGAAGAACTTATTAGCATCATGGAGAAAAAAACCTGTGTTGTTACAACGGGTCCATGAAGGCTAAGTTGATTAAAGTCACCTTCTATTATCTCATCTCTATTTGCAACTGGGTTTCTCAGATGTTCAACGGCCTCACATAAAAATGAAAAGTCACGGACGGGCGTAGACAAACGCAACATCAAAGTTACCGGTAGTTTCAAAACATATCCAACCTTCATGAGTAGAGTGTACTCTCTATAATCTTTGTACTCGAAAAAAAGATAGAAAAACCACGGAAAGGATCTGAAATCGTACAAGAACTTTATAAGAATGCTAGTCAACGTGGAACTATCCAGTGAAAGAGGATCACGAGTTTCAATGTTACTGTTGTCTGTCATGCGTGGAAACCGGTTACCGTCTTCCTGGGTCTCAGAATCTAACGACTCTTCCAGGGCATGGGGTAAAAGCAGATTCAAATTGAGGGGCAGTGAATGTGGAAGTTTGCGTAAATCCGTCTGTTTGGTCTGTGTAGGGTAAACTGGAGATGTTAGAGGTCTTTGGATCTCAGAGCCAAGGTAAATACCTTTTCCCGTCTTCGAGTGTCTATCTAATTCTTTCAAAAGCGATTTAACGCCAAATGAACCCGTTTCTAAAGAAAAATTTGTAGGTGGTCGGATGCTGTAAACCTCATTATCTCTATTATCGGCAGGATGCATGTTTGCTTCTGATAAGTCAAGTTCTTCAATAGTGGGAAGAGGTATCATGTCGGTCAAGAAAAAGTGGTTTTCATTCTCTTCTTCAGCTGATGGAAGAGCAAAATTTGCTCTAGATCTCAGTTCATGTACCTTCTTTTTAACTTGTAGTCTTACATAGGAGTCTATTGAAACAACGAGAATCACATATGCCAAGTAGACCAAGATCAATATGATACAAGATATCATATGGAGCAGTGAGGTAGCTATTGATGCCGATATCAAGATTACCGTCAAAAGTAGGAGGAAAACATCCCTTATGAAAAACATTTTTGGTACAGTGAATGGCTTTATGACTCCCATTGAGCCCAATACGACTGTTGTTATGAAATATGTAGCGCCAATAAGTTCAGAGAATGCCAAACTTGCAGAACCAGCTTTCATAGCCTTATAAGTACTCATAACATCGGGCGACCCATTTCCAAATGCTAGTAATGTTACACCGGCCACATTGTCAGAAAGCCTGAGAAGTTTCGAAAGAGTGTAAAGGTTAGGACAAAGGTAATCAGACGCTGTTACACCCAATCCAGCAAAATATAACAACAAAATTACCGCCAAAACCACAGTGAAAAGGTACTTGACTGAATCTTCCAGACAATAATAGATCGCAAGGTAATTGAACCTAACTGAAGGCATATGTTCAACAGAGCAATTAACTCTAGCGAAGTTGCATCTCTCATTAGGCGGCTTCTTCTCAATATTAGAACAAGTTGTTTGATTCAAACGAAGGTCATTACCACCAAATATATTAACGGCACACCTGACATTCCCTAGAATGTAAACCCCTAAAATAAGGTGTCTTAGTTTCATTGTAGGTATGCGATCCAGAAGTACGGATGCCCATCTTCTATTGACTCACTTCATTAACAATAAAACTTGTTTAGTGATATAACATTTTACAGCCTTCCCACACCTACATACAGGTGAGGTAAACGGCTGGCTTGATTGACGGGCTTTCACTACAGTGAATCAACTACATGTACCTTACTACAGAATGACAACATGTGAAATGCTTCACCAGCTTTTTCTGGTATAACTTGCAAATGGGGCATATCGAAAAAACGGCAGAAAACTTTGAAGCCTCGCAGACTTTTGATTTGCTTCAAGCCTACTAGAAGAGATTAAAATGTCCTGCTGATCATTGCACCACTTCCCATACGGGCACACGAAGGTAAACCCTTAGAAATAAACATAGTTATTCAACAGATGAAGTGCTGCACCCAAGATCAACAGTTTTGTTCTCCGGTCCAATACAAGCTCACAAGCACAACCATACTCCGATGGTCATGGGTCAGAACGCCAAAATAGAGTTCAACCTCAATGGAATGCTTTTTGGTTGTGAAAGGCCGTTAAATTTGCGTTAACAAAAGAAGACAGAAAAAAGAGAGCCGAAGATGAGTATTTATACTATTTTGAAATGCGGGTAATCTCTTCTATTCTTCTATAACGATAGTTCGTACATTTATGCAATATTATATACTGGCAGACCATTAGATATAAGGGAACTAGAAGGTTCGCTTTATATGCGTGCCATTCTCTAGCTTTCTCTCCATTAAAACATCTCTTTTGTTCACTGAATCTATAAGAGGTAATAGTTTAGAAAAGACCTCATCAACCACCAGATTGGCCCACAAGGTATCCATGTGTTCATAAGTATTACACGTTAATATACCTAACAACTTGTGCTTCATATTTTCATTTTGATCAGTAATCAATTTCTTGGTTCTGTCTATATCGACCAAAATGTCTTGGTTACCATGAACCAAGAACATGGGAACATTTAAATGATGGGCAACAGGGAATGGTGCCACGCAGTTTGATTTGGCTTTAGATGTACTTGAAATTGTAGATATAGGTGTCAACCCATAAGGCCCTGTTTCATCGAACATCTGAAATCTCTGTGCGTTGATGATTTGAAACCAATGCATGACGCATTTGACAGAAGAATTAGAAAACATGTGTGGGTAACCTACCCTTTTCTGAGAATCGGAAATATTGTTTCCAGACCAGCCAAATAAGTACTTCACTGACTTGTCTACAACCATTTTGTAGCCCTCCATGCCTAGGAGATACGCCCAGAATGATATGGAGGGCAATATCGCCTTATTTCCTAGTAAGAAGTATAGAAAGTCATTATCCTCTGCAGACAGTTTAACAACACTCTTGAGGAGAGGATGATCTAAATTACCTGGAACAATTGCTGGTGATAAACCTATGAATAAATTAAGCTTCGAGTTGAGGTCCGGCCTTAAACTGAGACTAGCAAAAAGCTGGGAGCAGCCTTGCGAAAATCCAATGTATGTTATTTGTTCCTTGTGTCGATAAAATGACAGGATGTATTCAATAGTATCTGGTATATCATACATGGCAAACTCATCTAACGAAAAATCCCAGAATTCGGGATCCGAAACGGACAACTTGAGGTGTTTCCGTGAATACTTGTTTCCTCTATTATTTCCCAACCACACCTCATATCCTCGTTCCACCAATAAATAAGGTAGATTCTTTTCCTTTGAGTCTCCAAGCAAGAAAAGCTCAGAGTTGGTCAATAGTCCGTGGTGGAAGTAGACAATCTTTTTGCGCAGCAGGCTGTTCATCGCAGCCCCAGGCTTCTCTATCTTATGAATAACTAGCACATACTCATCTTTGGTTGTGACAACATGCTCTCTGACGATATAGCCATAAGCTGCGGCCAAGTCTACGATACTAGATGCTCTTATGATTGTATTATGCGGTTCGTTACGCTTCGTCTTTTCATCGTATAGCCTTGAAAAACTATCCACTCCTAGTATTCTTTTCACAATCGAAGTCACAAATATGAAATTAATTTTCAAGATGAAGACACACAATTTGAGAACCGTGTCGACTAATGACCCATGGCCGTTTTTCTTCATCGTGTATTGTCATTCCAGATTCTCTATACACAAGTTTGAGGTCTGGGGGACAAAACTATTATATTTTTAACTGTTCATACACAAACCCGATCACGTGACATAGATATGGCACGGAAAAGGTGTACAAGACAGTGACAAAGGTGTAGTTAGAACGTAAATTCTGCTTATATACAAGGTGGTTTTACTGTTATTTGGATGTCAGGACTAAGTGTAGCCTAATAAATAAAAATCGGCAACTCATGCTATCACAAGACGTCAATAGAGTAAAAAAAGCGAATGTCTTTTAAAAAATTCCAAACCATTTCTTTCTATTTTCAGTTTTCATGCTATCTTTAGAGTCCAAAGAAGACGAGTCTAGGTTTTTCAAATACTCTTCTTCCTGCGCCTGTTGAATTCTTTCCGCTTCAAGAACATGCCTCTCAGAAGGTCTGTTCAATGCAAACTCACCCTCAACCGTCTTTCGTAAGTCCTCCGGTATGTAGTCAGCATCCCTGACATTCTTAACAGCAAACTTAATCCCCTTTGGATGGTACAAATCTTCATGCTCTTGTTCTGAAAGCCCGAAAAGCTTTTCTTGCACTCTAAGTCTTGCACGGTAGAAATCAGACATCACATTTTCTGCACCATCGTTCCATCTATGAAAGAAGGCAAAATATATGACTATCGTAGATCCCAAAAACGTGCCGAACCAACGATTTCCTATATTGAATCTCTTATTGGTGTCAACCTTACGTAAAACCTTATACTGACCTGGGTATAATTCAGAAACAGGTCTAGGTGTATAATTCAACTTTCGCATTGTTTCGTTCACTTTCTTATATTGAGTAGGCTCCTTTGGCTTCGAAGAAAACCCTGAGGGCTGTTCTCTCGGTATTTGATATTCTGATGGATATCCTTCAGGTGGTCTTATGTCTGTTGGATCATAAGGATTGTATGGTGCCTTGGGAGGTGTCCATCCCTTTGGATTTGGTCTCCTTTGAAAGTCATAGTTATCGTCTTTACTCGACTCACTTTTGCTTTTTTCTGTCATGTTCGTTGAGAAGAATGACTTTTTTTATCTTTATGATGGTGATTTACTTTGAAGTATAATATTTCACAAAATCGAAATTTAACAACAACACTTTAAGCTATAGCCCATCAGAAGTAATTATAATTGAATTGGTGTTGTAATAGCGGTCAAGGAGGAAAACTTATCATAAGATCATATATTACAGAATGCCAGTTTGGTTGAAAAACTTGCTTGGGTTTTTTTCTTTGGAGACTCTAGACACGAGGTTATATCCTCCCAAAGACTTGGACCGAAAGAATGCAGTAATCAAGAAGGCGGATCCAAAATCCAAGTGGAATACTTGGGAGTTTCGTTTTTACATGGTTGTGTTTGCAATTGCAGTGCCGCTGATGTATAAGGCAGCGATGGATGCTTCGAATGAGACCAATCCAAATTACCCCAAATTTGCACATTTATTAAGTCAAGGATGGATGTTTGGCCGTAAAGTAGACAACTCAGACCAACAGTACAGATTCTTCAGAGATAACTTCCCTCTTTTGTGTGGGCTTATACTTCTTCACACCAGCTTAAGACGCGGTGTGAACCTTATAGTTGGTAACCATAAGCGTACTGGTTTCGACTTTGTTTTCGGATTGATATTTATCATTGCAGTACACGGGACGAATTTCTTCCGAATTTTGATTCACTTGGTTATCAATTTTTCCATTTCCAAATATATCAAGAGGAATGATGTGGCAACAGCACTTACGTGGACTTACGGCATTCTGAGCTTATTTTTAAACGATAATTTCAGAGCTGTACGATTTGGAATAGGTTTTATCGATAATGGTTTTCAAGGAATCATTCCAAGATGGGATGTGTTTTTCAATTTCACATTGTTGAGAATGCTTTCGTACAACTTGGACTATATTGAGAAAAGGAAATCCGTGTCCGAGGAATCGAACTTGGAGCTCAAAAACAGCAGCAGTAGTCTTTCAGAATTGGATGACAGGGAGAGACTTGTTGCTCCAATTCCATTAACGGACTACAACTTTGTCAATTACATGGCATACCTTACCTATGCTCCTCTTTTCATTGCTGGACCCATTATTACCTTTAATGATTACATCTACCAGTCTGACTACAAGGCCATGTCATCGGTCAAGGATTACAAGAGAACATTCATATACTTTTTAAGATTTGCATTTTGTGTTCTTGTCATGGAGTTTTTACTTCATTTCATGTACGTGGTTGCAGTATCTAAAACGAAAGCCTGGGAAGGCGATACCCCCTTCCAATTGTCAATGTTAGGTCTCTTCAACTTGAACATTATTTGGCTCAAGTTACTCATCCCATGGCGTCTTTTCCGTCTTTGGAGTTTAATTGACGGTATTGATCCGCCAGAAAATATGATCAGATGCATGGATAACAACTATTCTACTTTAGCATTCTGGAGGGCATGGCACAGGTCGTATAACAGGTGGATTATTCGATACATCTATATTCCCTTGGGAGGAGGTGGCAAATACAGAATACTAAACAGTCTTTGTGTGTTTAGTTTTGTTGCCATATGGCATGACATAGAGTTGAAATTGTTGATGTGGGGATGGTTAGTGGTCATATTCATCATACCCGAGCTCGCTGCAACAGCCATATTTAAACAATACCAAAACGAGCCCTGGTATAGACATTTGTGTGCATTGGGTGCTGTCATAAATATATGGATGATGATGATGGCTAATTTATTCGGCTTTTGTATGGGGAAGGATGGCACCATGTCGTTGATTAAATCCTTGTTTACTACTGCAGTTGGCTTGAGATTTTTATTCTTGTCTCTGGGTGCTCTTTTCGTTGGTGCTCAGGTTATGTTTGAATTAAGAGAAGCTGAAAAGAGAAGAGGTGTAAATGTCAAGTGTTGATAGTATGTATTCTAAGTAGATATATGTGCGCGCTGAATTTATTAAAATACCTAGTATAACTGTTAACTAATAGAAGAACCCATGGCTCCACCGACACCTGTGTACCGACGGTCGGACATCTTCCGGAAGTATGGAGAACAGTTGAACGATCCACAGAAGTATGACTGTGAACTAAAGTCTCTAGTTCAGCATGAGTGCACATTCAAGTTGTCGCAAGAACTGAACAAAAGTCCAGGCATCATATGCTTGCCATTTAAACGACTATTCCAAAAGTGTTTGAAAGAACCTAAGAAAGCATTACAAGGCAAGGAAAATCAGGAAAATGACTGGATTACTATAGAAGTTACTGACCTGAATACCAACCGGAATTTTCTCAAGAATACGCAGAATAGTACGATCATAAATGAGTTTTTAAATGCCGACAAAGAATTACAGAGGTTTATGGAGAGCGAAGCGGACGGAAGTGTGTAGTATAATGGCAGATTAGCTATATAGGATGATATAATTGTAAATAAAAGATACGTGCACATGCTTTAATGAAGAAAAGGCGCAAAGCCCAGTTTGCTCTAGTAAGTGCTGCCTTCAGGAGGCTGAACAAGCTTCTTGTTGGCGCTAGATGCCATGCTTTTACGGAGTTCGAGCAAAATCGTCTCCATTGTGTATGTACGCTTCCAATTCTTGAGTGTATCGAATGCCGAAGGGACCACATTGCCCTGTTCATCAACACACGGGAGGTTGATCTTTGAAATGAACTTCACTTCTGGGGGCTTTGTAGGGTATTCCTCGCCACAAACGATAGTTAATGAATAAATACGGTTCTCATGTGTCGAGTGGGGTGGTCCTAGGATCGTACCATTCCAGTATGTCATGGAAATATCATCTTGACTGCTGAGACCATACGAGATTGATTCGGCACCCAAACCTTTTTCTCCTTTTTCCAACTCCTCTAGTAATTTAAAATTTCTAGGACTAGTGATGTTAGTTAGTTATTCAACATATATCTGAATATACATCATATAGGCTTTACTTACACCTTTGACATTCTTTTATAAGCTATATTATGTCTAGTGACTACTATAACTTCTAAACCCTCAAAACTATCTTAGACTGTAAGAAACACGACCAAAATTAAAACAAAACATAAGCAATTTTGCAAGCAGACGTGAAAGGACAACCGGTACGATATGTCTCAGAGTCGTTCATCGTCATTCATAGAGCAGCCCTATGACACAACGATAGAGGGTTTGGAGGGCGCTCCGCGTGAGACCATGCTTAATTTGCAATACAAAGTGTCCTCATTAGAAACAGAGAAGAAAATGATGCAACAAGAGAAGAATGAATTGATAGACAAATATGAGGAATTGTTGACCAAGAAGAATGAACAGATTGATAATATTCAAGAAGATTTTGATTTTTTGTATAAACAGCGGGAGGAGCTCGAATCAAAACTTAAGAATTACAAGGAAACCAATGGACACCAAGAAAAACATCTAGCTAATAAGGTAGAAGAGCTACAGAACACCAATAACAGCCTTCAACGAGAAGTTAAGCAAATAAAACGCGAATATGAGAAGACGCAGGAGGACAGGAGAAAGCTAGAAACGGATTTCCAGCTCGTTAACTCGTCAAGAAATGAGATGAAACAGAGACTCGCGCTCATGGAAGACGAAGTAGCAGGATTACACTCGCGTAACAAGGAGCTTGTCAACAAATTAACTAAAACTTCTGAACAGCTAGCTTTAAGCGCACAGGATAGACACAGGGAAGACCTACAGGGGAAGGTTCTCAACCTTCAAATGACCAATAACCAACTACAACTAAAGATAGATAGACTATTGCAACAGAAGACATCGGTCGAGCTCCTCAAGCAGAAAAATATAACCTTGCAACACAGTTTATCGCAGATGGAAGAATTACGAGAAAAGTACTGCAAACTAGAAATCGAAAATGCAGAACTTAGAGAAAAATTCAACGTTTTTTTCAGTACCGTCGAGGAGTCATTTGATCAAAAGGAAAGCTTGGATAATGATACCGAAATATTGAGATTTATCGACAAATTCAAGCATATTCAAAATGAAAATCTAGTTTTATCAGACAAATATAATAGCATAAAAGCTGAGTTAAACGGGACCAGGATAGGGTTAAATAATTTGCAACAGGAATATGATCAACTTACCGATTCATATAGGACATTAGAAAAAGATGCCTCTCTCCAAAAAGATTTAATTACCAAGTTGGAAAGACAGAAGATACTCAACCAAAGAGAAATTGAGTATTTAAGAGACATGTTGAAGCGTGCAGATGAGATTAACATTAAAAACTCTAAAGACACCCATGACAATAAACCAGTTGAGCAGTACTTGTCAAACTTAGAGAAGCTAGTAGATGAGTACAGAAATGAAATTAATACCTTACAGAAGCAAGTAGCTTCGCATAATCCAGATGTTTTAACCAGCGTTGCTAAAAGACCCCGGTTAGTGTCTGATGGATCTCTGTCGAGTATCGTTCTGAAAGTCGGAGAACTCGAGCGAGAAAATGTTGCCTTGTCCACCAAAATCAGAGAGCTTGAGCAAACAAATAAAGAAATGCACAGAAGATTGCATTCTTTACAAGAACTCAATGAGAAAAAGAAGGAGTTACACATACTACAATTAAAGTCTAATCCAGCCTCGAAGTATGATAGTATCAAGCAAGAAATGTTAGACCTATTAAAGAAAGAAAACGAAGATTTAATTAGACGATTGCTGGCAACTGACAATGAGGCTAATACGACCCTTTTGCCCAAGTCTGTCTTTGAAAGACAAGAATACGATAAATCGCAATTGTCATCAAAAATAGAGCAATTAAGTAAAAGAAATAGCCGTCTTAAAGAAATATACTCCCAAAAGAGTAAAGAAATATTATCGGTAATATCAAAATTTTTTGGATACACAATAGAATTTCTTCCTGGTGCCATTAATCAGAATGATTTGTCATCGAGGATAAAACTTGTTTCAAGGTATATGTTAAACAAAGAAGATGACATTAATGCATATTTAATTTTAGATGTGGAATCCAAATCACTAAAGGCACATGGAAGCTTAGAGTTTAAGGCATTATGCGAGGATTTGGTGACTAACTGGATAAACGACAAAGATCAAATTCCATGTTTTTTAAGTGCATTAAATTTAAGTATATACGACAAGTATGGGAAGTAAATTTTCTATGTATGCTAATATAATCAGAGAACTTCTGTCTCTTTAATAACCGTGCTTGCAACGGCCTTCAAAATCTCCTCGGAATTCTTGTCGAGATTATCAACCCTTTTATGTATCGGATTCCAATGATAACCAAGATTGATCTTTTCATATGCTTCATTGTACCTCTTCAAGAGGGCAGATACTTCATCTTTTGTACCATTTTTGGAATAGAAAATAAATAACCATGCCCAAATATCTCCATTGCGTGGTTCAAGATTCAATGCTCTCTCGAACCATGACTTGGCCTTATTGAATTTCCCGTCAAGCCAAAAAAAGATACCTATGTTCAACAATATGGTTGGAGAATTTCCTGTGTTTTGCATAGCATCCAAATAGGCATTCTTCCTTATAGACGATCTCTTAATCTGACCTAAATATTCCACCCATAAATAAGAAGACTTAGGAAATATCTTTAGTGACTTATTTGTTAACTGTGTAGCCAGCTGATAATCACCGTTCCGTTTTTCTAATTTGATTCTTTCAACCCACAACAAATCACTTTTAGGCTGTGCTAATATTGCTTTATCATAAGTCGATCTCGACTTGATTAAAGACTTGTCTATTTTCTCGAAAAAGTTAGCTAATGCTATCCATAATTCTGTCGAATCGGGGCACTTTTTGACACCAATAGAAAGACACTCTTTGGCTTCTTCTGGCTTCTTCAAGTCATCTAGTAGCACCTGACTTTTCTGGAGTATTAGCTTATGATTTTCAGGAAATAGTTCTAAAGATTGTTTGAATAATAACGTAATTTCATGTTCGTATGACTGTTCTGGATTCTTTAAATTCAAAAACCTCTGTAAATGAATGTGTTTATACCAGACTCTAGCGGAAGATGCTGGGATGATCTTTATACATTCCTTAGAAATTCTATAAGCGTTTTCGAAATTTTTGTTCTTGACTTCCAATTTAACTCTAGCTAGCCATATTCTTTCATCATCAGGTAGTCTAGTTCCTGCGTCTTCTAATATTTTCCTTGACGAGTCCACATCATTAGCCAAGATCCATAAGTCTTTGGCATACATTAAAATAAGTAAAGTATTCAGTGGATTGTGTTCAATGGATTTGCGATAATAAGAAAATAGATGTTGGAGATCTTTTGTTGATGATTTGAGAGAGTTAAATAGTTTTACCCAACAATCAATGTTATGAGGAAATCTTTCGGTGACAAGTTCATAAATGTACTTGGATATCTCAAAATTGTTCTCATGAGTTAACTCATCAGCTAGTTGGAAACAACCAGATATAAATTCATCCTGATCGTCATCCTCTTCTATGCTTATAGCAATCGACACAGCTGCTTTTGCTGTCAAATCAAATCCCTCTTTGTATGACTTTACAGCCTCTCTTATCCATGCAGTTTTTTCCTGCTGTAAATTGACATTTTGCTTCATTATTTCTTTGAAACCATTAGATAAAAACTTATTAAGTTTGGTATAGTTGATCCCGCTATTCTCCCTTTCTTCGAGCTTTGAAGCGGTTATCCATACGTCAACACTACTTCCATATTCCTTTCTAGCTCTATTTATAAGAGCCTTGGCGTCCGAGTAGCTAGAATAATTGATGAGTGTTAACCAAAAGTTCCACTCTTTAGGACAAAATTGAATAGCTTTGCTCAATAACTTTTTCACATCGTCAATAGATTCTTCCTGCTCTATCATGAGTTTCCAGATTTCAACTGAACTAGGAATTTCTTCCAACGCTTTCATAAGCACCTTTCTTTTTGCAAAGGCATCTGATGAATTTTCGAGTTCATATGCTTTGAGCCAAAGCTTCTCCGATGTCAGGTTATATCGAAGAGCCTCGGAGATAATACCTTTGCATAACTTGGATCCTTCAGACGAAGCTTGATGAATATTAATGCTTTCAAGCCAAATATCTTCTTTACGAGGTACTCTATTGCACCCTTCAAGAATAATACGCTTTGCAGCAGTATAGTTTTTTGCCTGTAGCTCCAAACGGGCTGACGCGATCCATGAACTTGATTTGTGTGGCTCTGACTTCCTTAACGAAGCTAGAACTGATCTACTCTTTGCTATGTCATGAATTTTGTCCTGCAGTGTTTCAGACTCGAGCAACTCTGTATGATCTTCTGTAACCAGCAGGTATGTTTGCGGCACTAAATTATCCAAATGACTCCCAAGAAACTTGTCTCTCGCCTCAGATATAGACTTGAAGTCGGTATATCCACCTTCCGTTTCCTTTTTGGCCCCGAGCGACCCAGAACCAGCAAGGATGTTATCAGGAACGGCGTAAAATCGCTGATTCTGTTGTTGCTCTATTCTATGTCTCTTGTTTCTCCTCGTGAAGTCGCCTGCTTCTGGTAGATTCTGCCATTCAAAGTCGCTGACATTGGTTAGAGCTCGTTTCAAGTCAGAGAACTGTTCCTTCATTCCCACAGTCTCATCTCTTTTCGTTACTTCATCAGGTTCTTTATGCCCCCTCTTTTTCATTAGTTTTCGCTCAATTTCTTCATAAACTCTGTCGGCTTCCAAGTCATCTTTATCTTGATGCTTTTTACCTCCTAGGATTCCATCATCATTGTTTGTGTTTTGGGCTTCTTCGTCCTCACTGGCCAGCTCTAGCACGAGACCCTGTTGTAATGCTAGGCCACCGGAATCAGCACTAGTAGTAAACCCTGTAGCACCTCTTCCTACACCAGGGATATAACCAGCTGGCGCTTTTTGGAAAAGAAAGGCTTTCCTATCCATTTATACTCTGATATCGAAGTGTAGTGATACTTGGTGACAATCTGTATCGCGATGTTCATCGCACAATTATCTTCACTGAAATTTTTTTTTGACCAACTTATATAAGTCATTAAGAAAGGTAATAAGCTCTGGCCTAGTAAATCATGCCTAAGAGAACAGCTAATGATGAATTGGATGCTGGTGTACCCAAGTCAGCCGTGAAGGTTGACGAGGATTCTGTCCCACCTGTGAAGGGTGAGCAGAATGGAGATGGAGATGACATCGAGATGGGTGAATTTGAGGATCCTTACGGAGATGATTTTGAGAGTGATGGGGAAATAGTTGAATTAGATTCCGAAGGAGAAGGATATGAAGGCATGGACGAACAATCTGTGAACAAAAAGATCGAAGAGCTCGAGAATAAGGATAAAGAAGAGGAAAAGACATCTTCCATTTACTTACCTCACAAATCTAAACCGCTTGGTCCAGATGAGGTATTGGAGGCAGACCCCAGTGTTTATGAAATGCTACACAATGTGAACTTGCCATGGCCTTGTATGACTTTAGACGTGCTTCCTGATAACTTAGGAGTCGAAAGAAGAAAGTATCCAGCCACAGTGTACTTGGCTACTGCAACTCAGGCTTCCAAGGCCAAAGACAATGAATTAATTACCATGAAGTTGTCATCGTTATCTAAGACTTTGGTGAAGGATGACGATGAAGAGGACGAAGATGATGAAGACGAAGATGACGACGACAATGATCCAGTGATGGACAGCGAGTCTATTCCTTTAAGAAGTACTACTAACAGGCTTAGAGTTTCGCCACATGCTGGATTGACTGGGGAGCATTTAGCAGCTACCATGGCAGAAAGCGGCGAGGTTCACATATTCGACTTGACTCCACAGTGCAAGGCTTTCGATAGCCCAGGGTATATGATTCCAAAGTCGAGCAAAAGACCCATTCACACAATCAGGGCTCATGGTAATGTAGAAGGCTACGGTTTGGACTGGTCTCCTTTGATACAAACTGGTGCTTTGTTATCGGGTGACTGTAGTGGAAGAATTCATTTGACTAACCGTACTACATCAGGCTGGCTGACCGACAAGACCCCCTTTTTCGTTTCACAAAGCTCAATTGAAGATATTCAATGGTCTACTAGTGAAAACACCGTTTTCTCTACCGCTGGCTGTGACGGTTATGTCAGAATTTGGGATACTAGATCGAAAAAGCATAAGCCTGCTATTTCCGTCAAAGCATCATCGTCTGACGTTAATGTGGCATCTTGGAGTGAAAAAATAAACTACCTTTTGGCCTCCGGTCATGATGATGGCTCCTGGAGTGTGTGGGACTTGCGTAACTTTAGTGCACAGTCTCAACCTTCCCCAGTGGCTCATTACGACTTCCACAAATCTCCAATAACATCAATCTCGTTCAATCCATTGGATGAGTCTATAATAGCCGCTTCTTCTGAAGATAATACTGTGACACTCTGGGACTTAGCAGTGGAGGCCGATGACGAAGAAATATCAGCTCAAAAGAAGGAACTTCAAGAGTTGCACGACATACCTCCACAATTACTTTTCGTTCACTGGCAACCTCAAGTTAAGGACGTCAGATGGCATAAACAGATTCCTGGCTGTTTAGTATCTACTGGCTCCGATGGCTTGAACATTTGGAAGACGATCTCTGTCTAGGAAAATTCGCATCGAACATTTCAAAATCCGGTTTTGAACATCTTCGCAATAGATATACTGGAAACGTCTATAAACTATCCCTCTTCTTTAGCTACATACTGTTTTTTGTATATTAGATGTACTACTTGTGCTTGCAATTATATGGGACTGTTTTACAAAATGACAAACTGCAGATTAACTGTAACCTGTAAAACTGCAAAAAATTTTGCAGCTTAAAATAATCAACATGGCACTAGCACTTAAGGACATTGAAAGTAGATCAGGGTAAACGATATACAATATGGGGAAGAAGGATAAGAAATCCAAGGATGTCAAGAAGGCCAGAGCTGCTGAGAAGCAGAAAAAGAACCAGATGAAGGCGGAACTGAAGAATAAAAAACTTTCAAAGAAGCTTGGTGATGAAGAGGAGGACGATGACATAGATCAGATACTTGAAAAGTATGCTAAAGAACAGGAAGAGTTTCTCAATGTTAACATAGAGGTATGCGATAGACCTAGTAAGAGATTGAATGCATCATTGGTGGCTAGTCCTGTGCAAGGTAAAAGAGAGCTATTGCTTTTCGGTGGAGAAATCGTCAACGGTAGCATGTCTCATTTCCAGAATGATCTTTACACCTATAATGTCGATAATGATACATGGAGGAAGATTACTTCGAAGAACTCGCCTTTACCTCGGTCCTCGCATGCTATGTGCTCACACCCCTCGGGAATAGCGTTATTGTTTGGAGGTGAGTTCTCATCGCCTAAACAATCGACTTTCTACCATTATGGTGACACATGGATTTTGGATGGGGATACGAAAGAATGGACCAAAATCGACTCGAAAAAATCACCTACTGCACGCTCGGGTCACCGTATGGCATGCTGGAAGAACTATATCATCTTACATGGAGGGTTTAGAGACTTAGGCTCGACGACTACTTACTACAATGATATGTGGTTATTTGACATCACTACCTACAAGTGGACACAGGTGGAATTCCCTCCAACACATCCTATACCTGATGCTCGTTCTGGTCATTCGATGATTTCGTGTGCTGATGGTGCCATTATCTACGGAGGATACTGCAAAGTTAAAGCCAAGAAGAATTTACAGAAAGGTAAAATTTTCTCTGATTGTTGGCTTTTGAAAATGAAATCAGACCCCTCAGCTATAAGATTCGAAAGGAGAAAGAAACAAGGATCCGCTCCTTCACCAAGAGTCGGAACATCGTTTTGCTACCATAAGAACAGAGGTATCATGTTTGGAGGTGTTTTCGATTTCGACGAGAGCGAGGAACAAATTGAATCCCAGTTCTATAATGACTTATTTTCTTATCAGATTGATAACAATCGTTGGTTTAAGCTTTCTTTGAAGCCTCGTAGAAAACAAAAGGAGCCAACTCAAACAAAGGAAAAATCCAGGGATGATGATTTGGAAGAGATTTTGAACTCGATTTTGGCTAAAGCAAAGTTAAACGACGATTCTACTGAACAAGAAGAAGCAGGCGCTGAAGATATATCTCAAATAGAGAAATTGAAGCAACAAGAAGACAGAGAAGAAGAATTAGAAATGAAAACAGAATATCCCGTTGTGAATCAGCTTCCTCATCCTCGATTCAACTCTTCAACATGTGTTCTTGATGATACATTGTATATATTTGGAGGAGTTTTCGAAAGAGGAGATTTAGAATTCAATTTAGATGGATTTTACGCTATTGACTTAGGAAAATTAGATGGTGTTAAGGTTTTCTGGGAAGATCTTTCTGAACTTGATAAGAAAGGGTCCGATTCAGAGGAAGAGGATGAAGATCTGGACGGTGATTCCCAAGATGAACTGGATGATGAAGAGTTGGATAATGACAATGCGGGTAATGATGAGGAGCCGGAGGAAGCTGAACATGAAGACAGCGATGATAATGAAGAAACAGTCGAAGAAGACGAGATTCCCGATCCACGTCCATGGTTACCACATCCTAAGCCATTTGAGACCCTTAGAGCATTCTATGTTAGAACAGGGGCCCAATTCCTTGAATGGTCTATTTCAAGCAATAGGGATGCAAGAGGAAAAGACTTGAAAAAAGCAGCTTTTGATCTATGTGAAGGACGTTTCTGGGAGAGAAGAGAGCAAGTCAGCACAATTGAAGACACTTTGGAAGAAATGGGTGGTGTCAGCGAAGTAACAGAGAGGGACCCTACTAAAGTAAGCAAAAGAAGGTGAATAATAGATATTTATATTAGTTTTTATACAATAAATGAGTAATTACTAAACTATGCAAAATGAAGGCCTACTTGATGAAATGCGTATAATAACTTCAAGAAATCTGTTTGATCTAGTTTGGAGGCTCTCTTGTCTGAATAACCAGTTTCAGTGAGAACACTTTCAATCTTCTTCTTTACCAATTCGGTCATGGATGGAGCATCGTCCATCTCCATGTCACCATCCGACGTAGATTGGTTCGTGGCGGATAAGTACGCTTTGTAGTTCTTTTCTAATATGTCAATGACATTGTTAGATTTGAATCCCGCTGCTATTGTCTTATTCTTTCTCACAAAACATATACGTAATAAACCATCCCATTCATTGAAGTCTATGTCTGGTCTTGGAGACTTTATCTCTATTCTTACCACAGAAGAGTCAACCTGAGGGGGAGGACGGAAACTGTTCCTACCCACCTTCATAATATGCGTCACATTTGCCCACATCTGCACATTTGCAGAGAGTCGACAGTAGAGGGAATCACCAGGTCTAGCAACTAAACGCATTGCAAACTCTCTTTGAAACATGAGTATGCTCACTCTAGGAGGACGAGGCTGGTTCAACAACTTGAACACTAAAGGAGAGGAGATCTGATACGGAGTATTAGATATACAGACATCGAAATAGGGTAATTCGGCCTTGATAAAGTCTCCTAGTATGATTTCTAGTTTTTTCTCGTGTGGAGTTCCTCTCACTCTCTTACTGAGCTCTGCAGCCATACGGGGGTCCATTTCACTCGCGATGACTCTCCTCGCCTGCTCCAATATACGCACTGTCAAGTTACCGGTACCTGGACCGATTTCAAGCACAATGTCGCTCGGCTTAAGGTTGGCTTTATCGACGATTCCCTGGGCCACTAAAGGATTCTTCAAAATATGCTGTCCGAGATTGGTATTGAATTTGAACACAGAGTTCACATGCTTCTCGGCAGACACTTGTGTTGCACCATTAGAGGTGTTTGCGAACTTCTTTCTTGGTGCTTTGGGCATTTGTTGCAGGCTATAACTATTCCTTTAAGACACTATATGGTCGATGCTCATCTGGTTGAAAACTGAAAAAAAAAAAAATAAAGAGTGACACAAAATCAAAAAAAGAAAATGTGTTTGCAATCCCACATTGATAAACAAATACATTCTTCAAGTCGTTACGTATAGTTTTTGATCTTTTTTTTTAAAAAAAGGGCCTACGACTAGGGATAAATCTAATGATAGGAGAGTATCTCTATATGAAGGGAGATTACCATTACTTGTATTAAGGATTCCATGGAGAAAATGAAGGATTCGCTGAGAATATCGTATATTTTTAGTGGAAGACCTCAATTTTCTTTCTTTGAGGAACTCATATCGTTACCTGAAGATGGTACTAGTGTTCTGCTGCATGATTTCATCAAGATAAATAAGTTAGTTGAAGATATATGTTTATATTTAGGGAGCCTAAACAGCCTATTTAAGGAATTGAAGGTGGCAGAGGAGCAGCATGCAAAGCAATTGGGTTGGTACTATGAGGGCAGGGATCAGATTCAGAATTTGAGTCAAAATATGGAGAATATTGATTCCATAATATCACGGATTTTGGCGTTGATAGAAACAAGCAAGAGGCTCCATGAGCACGAAAGTACGTTGTCGCAAATCGAACGAGCGAGCGACATGCTTTTGGAGGTGAAGAAGCATATCATTGTACTAAAGAAGAAGGTGGATATAGCTGTGATTTACGAGGAGTTAAACGAGACCATAATGGCGTCGCTATTGAGAGAGATCGAAGACTGTATCAAGTGGTATATGAGGATTCTGGAGATAAAAATGTCTAGTCCAACTAAGCACCTTCCTAAGTTCAACATGGAACAAGTGATTGCGAAAATGCGCATAAACGACGTTACGAAGTCCACGTTCACGACGAAAAGCATACAGCCGCCCACCTTTAACGAAGTGGATGAAGCATTCTATAAGGACTTTTTGTCTTTAAAGGAGAGACTAACCCCTATAAATGTATCACTACAATACTTGCCTATCAAGATCGAAGAGTTCAAGTTTGTGTGTCAATCGTTGGGTCCAAATGTATTTTTAAAAGACTCCATAAACGATACGCAGCTTAGACAGAAACGTTTGTTTGAAAGATGGACTTACTTGCAGCTGAAGATGGGAGAATTGAAAACTGATGTTATTGACACTAAACTTAATCAGGTATTTTCATATTTGATGCACGAGATATCTTCCAAGTGTGATACATTGAGTCGAGATCTTCAAAATAATGATTCAACGGTAAATATTGATGAAATTGGTGCTACTTATAAGATATGCTGTAACTCTATAACTTTATTATCAAAAGCGTTCTTAGAAGAAACTATTACTGATGGAGCGTTGGCAAACTACTTTAACGACACACTTTTGCTGAAATGGCAGGCAGTCAGTGACTTGCTTGCCGATGTTGGGAATCCTTCGGATTCAAATACCATCACAAAATCCGGCAATGGCAGAAGAGATGCCACCATGCGGTCATATAATATAAAACCTTTTGTTACTGAAATTAAGCAACCCAAAAAGTCTAACAATAGTCTTGGAATTGATTTAGGATTGGGCGTGGCTTCGTCCAAAGTGCCGTATAGCATCGAAAAGAAAGATAGAGTTAAGAACGTTTTGAGAGAGAAACACGATAACTCGACCAAACGAAGTTTGAAAGACGCACTCGTCAGTATTAGCAGCTCTAATGACAACGATAATGATAATGATAATGAAGAAAACTTGATGAGAAAAAAGACAAATAGGCATTCATTGATGACTAACGTTAGCACGGAGACTATGTTTACCAAGGATGATGATGAGGTAACTTTGGTTAGCAACAAGACACCAAACATCCCAATATCGTCGTGTATGTCTCCCATTAAAGAGCCTTTAGAAGTGAAAGATATTTTTGAGGTCAAGGAACTCAGGGAATCATTGCCCTGTGAAGACGATCAGACTAAGAATAGTAGGATTCCAATAATTAATAAGAATTATATTGAGCTTGGACTTCCGGTTATCCCCAAGAGGTTACAGCCAGAATGTGGGCGATCAAAGATACCTGTTTTAAAGCCAAAACTAGGATATGAAGAAAATTCCTTCTTGAAGTCGAACAATGTTAAGTCGCTTCAACCGGCTGTGCACATACCGTACAATGAGCCCAAAGGTAGATGGCAACCTTCTCCTACGCCCGTTCGAGAACAGATTTCGAGCACGCCAAAAATATTAACGAAGGTTCGACGGCCAGCCAGAGCCGTATCAGCCAAGTCCTTGGAATATTCACGCCAGACAAGTGTACCTACCCTTGATCTTTTAAGAACCCCTAGTCTCACACTCCCCACGTCTCCTGCCTACAGATCCACCTCTCCTGATAGACCTTCATCCTCTGTGGATTCACGATTTGATGAAAAACATTTGGTTCAGCCCATAAAACTGCGCAAACCTAGCTGGAAGTAAACTTAAATAGTTAATTCTAGGTGCCTTTGTCCTGTTCATCCGTAGAGTTCTTGTTTATAGTTTTACTTGTGAATCCATCAAGGAAAAAGTCCTTACCAAATAGCCTGTACATCAAGCTGTTCTTTTCGACCTGCCATTTTTCTATCTCATCGAACTTCCGTACTTCTTTCCCATCGACTAACTCTCCTTCCTGCACTTTCTTGGTAGACTTACCCTCTAATCGACGATATAGTTCATATGACGATAAAGTTATTATCGGAATAGAGACTAAAATCAAATAAATACCTGTGTATCGAGTACGAATGGCTTTAGGTGCTTTTTTCCAATCAACCCTGCCAGTTTCAACCAATCCTTTTAAAAACCCGGGATCTTGCTTAGTTTTAGTAGGTTTTGAAGGAGGCACGTTGGGCACTCCCTTCGCTCCTTCTCTATGGAACGAAGAACGAGAAAATTTACTTTCGTTATTAGACATCCTGATAGTTCTGTCTTAAAGTACTTGATGATGGGCCGGTACTTTTCAGAGGAACACCTGGAAAGATGATTTATGTGCAGTATGGATCAAAACATTAAGTGCTGAAAACAATTACGCTACCTTGATCTATAGTTAGAAACATTGATTCACAGTACTATCACCAGAGTTGATAGACAGCAGTGGGTATCATCGGCATAAGTTGTTCCAGGATATAACAATGTCTTTCGAAGAAAAATTGAAGAGCAATTTGCAAAAATATCAAAAACCTGAAGGTGTCACATTTACATATGGGACAGCTGGCTTCAGATGCAATGGGTCTTTATTGGACTATGTAGCGTTTACAACCGGTATTTTGGCCACATTGCGGTCTAAGTATCTTTCTGGAAAGACAGTGGGGGTTATGATCACTGCGTCCCACAATCCACCTGTGGATAATGGAGTTAAAGTGGTTGACCCTATGGGTAGTATGCTCGCAACCAGTTGGGAAAAGTATGCTACGGTTTTGAGTAACACCGAGCCAAGCGGCTTGTTTGACTCCATCGGAAATATTGCGTCTGAACTCAAGATTGACTTGAATGCTGAATCGTCTGTCGTTATTGCTAGGGACTCCAGGGCAACCAGTCCATTGTTGGCAAAGGCTACGATAGACGGCCTCGAAAGTATTCCAAACACCAAGTATGAGGACTACGGATTGAGCACAACTCCACAGTTGCACTATTACACGAGAACAAAGAATGACCACGCCTTCGGAGAGTTATCTGAAAACGGTTACTACTCCAAAATGAGTTCTGCCTTCAAGACAATGCGTCACATTGTTGGAAAGTCTCAAAAGATCGACATCACCATTGATGCTGCGAACGGAGTAGGTGCCCCTAAGGCTAAGGACCTCTTTGAAAAGTATCTTTCAGACGACATATCGTTCGCAATAGTGAATGGTGCGTTCGATCAGCCAAACCTACTTAACTCTGACTGCGGTGCTGATTTCGTTAAAACAAACCAGAAATTTCCTAAGAATGTAGACCCCAAGAAAAACCAATTGCATGCATCCTTAGACGGAGACGCAGACAGATTAATTTGCTATTACCAGGATGACGAGTCAAAATTCCAACTTTTGGATGGTGATAAAATGTCATCTTTAATTGCTTTGTTCTTTCAACGTATTTTGAGCAACATTGACAGCTCAAAACTTGATTTGAAGATTGGAGTTGTTCAGACAGCTTACGCAAATGGCTCATCTACGAACTATATTGAAAATGTATTAAAAATCCCTGTCAGTTGCACACCTACTGGTGTTAAGCATTTGCATCATGAGGCTGAGAAATTCGATGTTGGAATCTATTTCGAAGCAAATGGCCACGGTACAGTAATCTTTTCAGAAGATGCTGAAAAAAGGATTTTCGATTTCAAAAACGCCAGTGACTCCTCTGAAGAGACAAAGGCTATACAGATCCTTCAGAATTTTACAAAGCTCATAAATCAAACAGTTGGTGATGCTATTTCGGATTTATTGGTGATTTTGGTTATCTTAGATTATCTTGGTTACAATCCTAATGATTGGAACCAATCATATACTGATCTTCCAAATCGTTTGGTTAAAGTTTCTGTCCCAGACAGAAGTATATTTAAAACTACAAATGCCGAAAGGACATTAGTCGAGCCCAAGGGTCTTCAAGAAAAAATTGATAAGTACGTTAGCCAATTTCCAAAGGGCAGATCATTCGTCAGAGCCTCTGGAACAGAGGATGCAGTTAGAGTGTATGCGGAAGCCATGACTCCTGAGGATGTGGAAAAATTATCACGCTTGGTAAGCGAGCTTCTCAAATAAGTTGTTTAGTTAGCGTTCGTA
This sequence comes from Millerozyma farinosa, assembly GCA_002196765.1. Taxonomy (NCBI): domain Eukaryota; kingdom Fungi; phylum Ascomycota; class Pichiomycetes; order Serinales; family Debaryomycetaceae; genus Millerozyma; species Millerozyma farinosa. Next base: position 488,556 of record NBND01000011.1, on the reverse strand, counting down.
TACGACTAATATCGACTTAATGAAAATCAAGGATTGTAAGTATTAAATGAAATCTGAGCCATTCTCTTCAGTCTTTGTAGATTTTCTTGAAATTTCCTGGAGTAACCATACTTGACCCAAGAGACCAAATTCCTCTGCGGAGAAATTTTGCCCTACTTTCTAGTTTTCGGTACCAGTCTTCATTGTTTCCGAATTCTGCGCCAGTTTTACCTTCATATACAACACCTAGACCATTCCTGATCATTTCTGCACTCACATCTTTTCTCCCAAACCAGGTCCATACCTGGGTTCTGGCAACAACTCGCTTGTATTGGTCGATCAGATAGGGCGTTACCACAACATTTTTCCCTAAAATGTAATTTTTGAGCCAGTCTAATGCTTCCTCGGAGTAAGGTTGAGCTGGTTTTCCCCAATGAGACCTTTCTGGAGCATCAAATCCGCATAACCTTATCAGTAGAGTTTCATCTTTCAAAGCACGTCCTTTGGGGATCTTTCTTAACCATCCCCAGCCAAAAAGTACACCACCTGGAGTATGGAAAAACCTAAAATTATCGCCATCCCCTACTCTTGTGACTACCCCATACAATGGCCTTTGTTCGTTGATTATGTCTGTAGTAATGTCCAAATAATTCCTAATTCTCAAGATATACCTTTTGTAGAATTTCCAGGACAAAAATATAGAAATCGTTATACCACTGGAAAGTATAATTACTTTAGGATGAAGTATGCCTATATCATCTCCCTTGCTCAACATGCCCACTATGTCGTCTATATGGTGTTTTGTCTTTTCTTTCTAGTAGTATAAACCCAAGAGCGAAGTATAAAAATAATGAAATTTCATACACTACATTTGATCTTGATTCAGGCAAATATTGAATCATCTATAAAATCAGCAGTACCGAAATGCAAATTGCTGATGGAGAATATGATATCGATATATCCTGCTTGCAGGACTCCGTAGCTGCTAGTGATACGGAGGAATATTTTGCTTTAAGGTATGGATTTGTACCAGATTCTATGGATAAGGGGCAATCAGTTAACTTATACGAATCAGAAAATGAATACATACTAGAAGCCAAGAGTACAGATAATAATTCTGAGAAAAGCATTCTTTTTGAAGGCAATATTCAGAGGTATCAGCCCAAGAATAGGGGGCCAGGTGACAATTACATCTTAACTATGTCATTGGACGGAAAGAGTATGGCATTGAAAAAATTAGATAGCATGATACGTATGAACAAAACTCGTAACGCCCATAAGTTACAAAGCCAGATTGATATGATAAGTAAAGGGAAGTCTACGCCTCCTGCTGCCTCTTTCCCTGCTCCTGTGCCTACTCCTGTGCCTGCTCCTGTGCCTGAAAAAAGTCAGAGCAAGAGCAAATTGGTACAACATGTTGCATCGAAGCGTCTACCGGCGAAAAATTCTAATGATAAGAACGGAAATAGCGACGGCGCCAGTCTGGAAAAAAGCGTAAGGTCTAAGGAAACCCCCAAGTCATTGGTAAGAGACGATAAGCCCCCCTCCAAACGTGCTGCTGCCGGTGCTGGTCAATTAGAAAATGACGATGATGACTTCAGAGACTTGGAAAATGAATTGGAGGAGGTTTTAGAAGAAGAGAATCAAGAGGATTCCGAAAGTAAGTTGCCTCTGAACATTTCTACGCTGAACAATTCAGCCTCTTCCAGACAGCAACCACAGACCGAGCCACCTAATAATGATAACGATGATTCAGAAGATGAACTGATGGAGTACATGGCCAACCCATTCACCTCAAACTTACGAATAGAACATGATGATCCAGAAGAAACTAATAACTCATATTCTCGCTTCCAGGTCTCTAATAATAATGGCAAAAAGCCTATGAGCTTGAAAGACCTTGTAGGCTCAAATGCCGATGATCCTTCTAGTAGTGAAGAAGAATAATGATGACGTACACAAGCTAAACATACTCAGCATTCCAAGGTAAATAGTTTAGAATTTAATAGATAATTATATAAATCTTTTCTAATGAACCATAAAATAGGGTAAGTATATTTCAGATACACCTAATGAAAATTCGAGCATGTTGTTTGTATCTAAGTTTCGCAGAAGACTTACCTGAATGAAAGAAGAACTAGCGACCAAACGAAAGCTCGAAGATGATCAGGAGTCTTCGTCAGAAGAGAGTAGTGACGACGACATAGTAGGTCCTTCCATATCAGACTTATTGCCGAAAGCTGTGAGTAAAAGCTCAGAAACTAAAAGACCCAAGATAGAGCAAGAACATCACGTTGAGATCGATTTACCTTTTGATAAGGACTACACATATTCGTATGTATTGAATGAACGTATAACTGCTTTAGCTCAGACAACGGGGGATGAGTTCTTATTAATTACTGGATCACAGAATGGGATTGTACAGTTTTGGCGCAGAAAAGAAAAAAGCGATAACAGTAAAGAAACGCTGAAGCGATCTGGTACGAATCAGGAGACTGGTGTGATTGAAATTGTTTCCGAGATACGTGCTCATCCAGGTAAAGAGATTTCGTTGTTGCTATTGGACAGCGTTACTTCGAAGTTAGCGAGTATCGCCAAAGACGATAAGCTGTGCAACATATATGACATAAATACACTTGATATGATCCAGAGGATTCCTCTTAAGTTCACTCCAGACACCTCTCACTTCAACTTGGGGTGCTGGTTTACCAGGGATATGAATTCATACCTAGTTTTAAGTGAAAAAGACACATGCACTATACATATTATTAACCCAGAGGATGAAGAAGAGCAGATCACAAAACAAATACATAAACAGCCGACCCTGATTATCCTACCGAACGCTCAACATGATTGCATAGTTTCCTTTGATAAAAGAGGTATGATTGAGTACTGGAACCCTTTCACTGATGAGCATCCTCCCAGATTGAAATTTCGGTACAAGACGGAAACCGATTTAATGACTTTCGTGAAGCAGAGAACGCCGGTTGATACAGCAGTCTTGGATCCTTCTGGTTCCAGGCTAGCGGCATATTCCAGTAAGTCACACTCTGTAAAGATATTTGACTTTGCAACTGGAAAATTAGAGAATAATCTAATACTTGAGAAATCAGAAATCACAGATGATCGCAACTGTCCAACAACGATGGTATATGATTCGAGCAAAAAGTTGATATATTTATCATATGGAAACTACATTTCTGTGCTAGACACCAAACTGGGTTCGAGCGTGTTGAAACTTGGTGAATCTTGCATCCCACGAGATCAGCCTATTTCTCGCTTCGAAATATCGAAAGAGTTTTCCTTCAAAAGGTTTGATATTGATATGGTAGTGTCAAAAAATGAAATACTCGAATCCGAATTAGAGAAGGAAAGTACACTTTTCGCTATAACTTCAGATGGGCATAACTTGATGAGCTTTGATAGAGCTGATCCAAAGCTTACTACAGTTGACCTCCAAAGCAAGACATGGACACGACAAAAAACCAAAACAGTCCAAGCCAGTTATCCTGTTGTGGTCCTCCATACATCACTTGGAGACATTAAAGTTAAACTTTTCAATGATGCGGCACCAAAAGCTGCTGAAAATTTTATTACTTTATGTAAGAGAAACTTTTACGATAATATCACATTTCATCGGGTCATTAAGGAATTCATGATTCAAAGCGGTGACCCTTTAGGCGATGGAACGGGAGGTATATCTGCGTGGAATAATCACTTCGAGGATGAGTTCTCACCATCCTTAAATCATTCTAGACCTTACATGTTAAGCATGGCTAATTCTGGCCCAAATACCAACGGATCACAGTTTTTCATTACTACGACTTCCACGCCTTGGCTAGACAATAAACACACGGTATTCGGAGAGGTTGTTGATGGACAAGACACCGTTAAGGCTATAGAGGGTGCCGAGACTGACCGTAATGACAAGCCTGTGAATCAGATCATCATACTCTCCACAAGCATCGAGTCGGAGTAGTGTTAGTATGCAGGCCAATGATTTACGCGATAATGATGTAAATATAATCAGTTAACTTATATAGTTTAATGACTGAGGTTTAGCTTATATTGAGTATGGATAGACAAGTCCTGGAGTTAATAACAGCACGAATTGAACAGCTCGAGTTACTGCTTCCTGAAAATGATGAAAATTCATCCCGTCCGTGTTCAATCATGGCACGCGTGAAGAAATTGCAGAAACAGGTTGACCAAATGACCAGAGAACTTTCCAACTTTAAATTTTTGGAAGAAGTGCTTGATAAGCTAAACAGTACTAACGAAACTTCGACGGATTCACAAAACAGCCCTGATAATGCTGCCTTTAGTAAAGATGAGATACGAGTACAAGACCCCAAGTTAGACCTTGAAGCGAAAAAAGAACTATTACGATCGAAATCTCTGATGTTGAATTCTGCAGTAGACAATTTGACTCAATTGTCTAACATAGAGTTTGATTTTCTTATAAACTTTCATGATTCGCCTTCCTTCAATTCTTTCGAACCTTCAAAAATAATTAATAGACTAATGATGCATGAAACTGAAATCAAAGACAAGACAAATAAATATTACATTCTTCTTTTGAAGAACATGGTTGCTTATGAGCGTTACATAAACCTAGCATTAAGTGAAATAGAATTTTGGGCTCAAGTAGAAGAACGACTAGTCAACATCAACCGACACACAGTCCAGTTAGAAAATGATTCCCAATCTAAGCATTTATATTAAAGAAATTGAAAAGATACATAAACAGTAACTGTTAATGAATTTCCCAATTGTACGAATGGAACGTAGTTTAGAGTTTTGAAATTCCCAGGCTTTATCTGTGCTCGTTATACACCAACCGTACAAGACCAAAAAAAATGGACGAGTCCGGATTCGAACCGGAGACCTTTCGCATGCTAAGCGAACGCGCTACCAACTACGCCACACGCCCCGAAAGAAAGAAATGGTCCCTAGCAGGATCGAACTGCTGATCTTGGCGTTATTAGCACCACGCCTTAACCAACTGGGCCAAGGGACCGATTTGTGTTGAAATACTGAATACTCAATATTAGAGTAGTATATTATAATTTTATAGTACGATAGAAATCTTTATTTATTCCCTATGTTAATTTCTACATAAACTAGTATTTTGGTTAATATTTGATTTCAATTACTATTTGTGCAATATGCTTGAGCCAGGGTAGCTAATGGTCTTGTAATATGGACATTAATTCTTTGTTGTTTAATACTTCCATGGCAGCTTTTGCACTTGCCTTCTTCTTTGACTTATCGATGGCGGTTGCTATCAACAAGTCATTTATTTTTAAGTTGACTTTGAAAGATCCTCCTTCAGTTTCATGGATTTCGTAAATAGGTATTGTGTTCAACTTCCGTCCAATTAATGAGTAAAGTTCATTTTTTGCTCTATTATCTATATCGGTCGTAACAGAGTTGCTAAGAGGGAAAATGTTTGATTTGGCTTTCAAAAAATTCCATGTCTCCAGGGAAGTTTCCAATTTATCGTTTTTTGTCGGCTCAGGTTTATCACTAATAACGGATTTCTCTCTATTTGTGTTTGCTCGTATGGTATTCCATTTTTCTAGCAATTTCCGATTCTTTAGAGCATTCATAGCTGCCCTTAAGCCTGCTTCCTTTATGCCAGGTGCTACGCCAATTCCAAGCAAATCATCACATATTTTACAATGAATGACATATGGAATATTTAAACCATCGCCTTTGGTGATAACCTCGTAAACAGGGTGTACAGAGGCTGTTCCTATTAATGAATACAACTCAGTTTTCGCATCCTTATTGACTTCTTCGGATCCTTGCAACAGTTTTTCCAACTCAGTAATCTTAGGTTCCATGAGCTGGAAAAGCCATTCTTTAATGGAGGAAATATCGAAGTTCCTCTCAATAGCTAGGGCCCCTATGTATGCCTCGAAGATATCCGCGTATATCTTTTGCGTACTTGTCCTGAGTACCTCCTCGCTCAAATTGCTTTGAAGTTTTTTATTTAAACCGTAACCAATTGCAAACTCTGCTAAGGTGACATTTTTGACTAGTTGTGACCTTATTTGAGTAAGCTCACCTTCTGAAGCTTCAGGAAATCTTTCGTACAAGATGATAGTGACAATATTGTTTAAGACTGAATCACCTAAAAATTCCAATCTCTCATTATGTGATGCCATCATTTCTCCTTTATGTAAGTACGATTTGTTATTTATGATTGACTTGTGCACAAAAACCCTGTTGTAAAGATTTGCGTCGTTAATCTTGGGTAGGAGAGGCATATGTGTCTTGCTAGCCGGCATTGGGTCATCATATTGCGTCGTAATGACCTCCTGTCTCATTGCCTTACGATCTGAAGGCCCTTCAGAATATATCTCTCCTGAACTAATAGAGCTATTAATTTCATACTCAATTTTGTTGTCAAGTATCGAATTGAACACCTCAAGTTGCTGTTTGTTGTACATTGTCTTGAGGCTAAATGCCATCTGGATCAACTTATTACTGCTCACATTTAAAAAAGCATTCTTATCGCACTGCTTATTCCTAATCATTCGACTAACCTGATTTGTATCGGGAGTCTCGTAAACTAGAAACTTGATTGCATTCTGAAGAACCCTGGAAGTATGTTCAATTTTCTTCATTTCAACATTTCCTAGATTATCACTTGAAGCATTCTCTTTTCTTTTCCTGCTCTCTCTCGATGAATTATTTAGGTTCTCTTCATAGTCTTTCATCTCCCCAGCTTTTCCCCGTTGGCCCACCTATCTTGTATGTTGAAAGAGTACTCTTTTTATAGGAAGAAGGCTCATCGGCTCGTTTCTCGCGCGTTATCTATGCTTCAACATTCAGTAGTCCATGAACCTAGAAGACTTGTGCCCATAGCTAAGCCTACTACTATTGTATGATGGTATTGAAAAGATGAATCATGTAATGAATCTTATGATCTGCTGACTAGTGGAATCCGTTTAATGAAGACCATAATTAGAATTATTCATCTGAGATCAGCCTAGTACACTTTGACCTACATAATAGTACATAGAACATGGAACAAGAATAGAGATGAATAATATCTTTCGATACATTTCATGGCTAGCGATATCGGCTAGTCTCATCTACACAAAGTAGCCACTGCCGCTCATGGAGTCTGGCAAAACGAAACCTGCTCCAGTGGCCTGGAAAGTGAGTACTTAATATGGGGCGTGCGCTATGCTAATTTATGAAAAATTCGACTTTCAAGCCAACCTGAAAAGAATTCATAGTGTATGTACTGCTAGAGGATATGAGAGGACTAATAAATATAAGCAAATACGGTGGTAGCGTTTTATCACGGAGTGCTGGGGTCTGTGCCCTCAATAAAATTGCTTTCAGACCACAGTTTCAGTCGTTAAGATTTCAGACTACAGAAAGCTCACCAATCTTTTCCCTTGAACGTAATACAGCAAAGCCAGTGCTATCCAGAAAGACATTCTTGGTTGATTATTACAAGTACTTGAACGATAGTAATGAAATAGTTTTGTTTGTGCATCATAACAACTTGGTCAAGGCAGAAAACAAGAAATTCAGATCAGACCTCAGAAAGATAGGAGCCAACCTCAACATAATTCGGAACAGTATCTACGATGTGTACTTGAAATCGGAACACGAGAAAGACCCAGCTGATGCTGAAGTGTCCAAAAGAAACAAAGATCGCACGCATCCATTATCACCATTATTAAACGGACCCACAGGTATAATTACCATTCCCAAGTGTGATCCTCCCACAGTAGCAAAAGTCCTCAAAGTCCTCAACTCAGCACAAGAGAAGTTGATCCTTATGGGTGCTAGAGTAGAGCAGAAGGTCTTGGATGCCCGTCAAGTTGAGGAATTCAAAGACTTGCCCTCTAAAGAAGAACTCCAGGCTCAACTTGTTGGTCTGTTGACTATCCTAGGAGGTGCTGGCTTAGTAAGAACTTTGGAAGCCTCCAGTAACGTTTTGTACTTGACTCTTGAGGAGAGACGCAAGGACATGGATCCAAACGAAAAGTCAAATGAAGAGAATTAAGAATTGTAAAACTGTCCTCAAAGAGTCCGTGTAAATAAGCTTTGCTACAGTTTTTTCTAGATACAGTTGTGTAAATATCTATACATATATACGTCTGAAACCACCTTATCGCTTTGTATTTATTCATTCAAATACATATATATCATGTTAGTAGGAGAACAAAAAAATGCCAAAATTGAAAAATAAAAAAGGCATCGCATTAATACCAAAGATCGTGAAACAGTAACAAGAGAAAAGTTAGTAGAGCTTACCCAACATGGCACTGGTAGAGAAAGGTGATTTGAACGTTGCTGCTGCAGAAGCCTCAAATGAGTCCAAAAAGAAGCAGTACAGAGAAAAACGTAAAGATTTCAGAGATGGACAAAAAAATGTATCATTTGAAGAAAATGCAATCGAGTTGCCTAGAAAGCGTTTTTATAGACAAAGGGCACATTCTAATCCATTTTCAGACCATGACTTAGAATATCCTTCGAGCCCAGATTCGATGGACTGGTCACAACTTTATCCTGGTTTTTACGATGAAGAAGAAAAAGCGATGACATCTCGTGTCGAGATAGCGGACATAGGATGTGGATATGGAGGATTATTGATCAGCCTTGCTAAAGAGTTTTCTGACAAGCTTATCTTGGGTATGGAGATTCGAGTCCAGGTCACTCAATATGTGCAAGACAGAATAGACGTTTTGAGACGTCAAGAGGAAGGTAATTATCAAAACATAGCGGTGCTTAGGGGAAACGCTATGAAGTTTCTTCCTAATTTTTTCCACAAAGGACAGTTGAGCAAGATGTTCTTCTGCTTTCCTGACCCACACTTCAAGCAGAGGAAACACAAGGCCAGAATAATAACGAGTACTCTTTTATCTGAATATGCCTATGTTTTAAGAGTTGGTGGGGTCGTATACACCATTACTGATGTGGAAGATTTACACAATTGGATGGCACAACACTTGGAAGAGCATCCCTTGTTCAAAAGATTAGACAAAGAGTGGGAGGAGCAAGATAAATGCGTTTCTATAATGACTAATTCTACAGAAGAAGGAAAGAAAGTTAGCCGTAATAATGGCAGCAAGTGGATTGCGTGCTTCGAAAGGCTACCTAATCCAGATGATTGTGACTAGAGCGACGAGTACAATAGTGGTGGTTCTCTTACACCCAAATTACATATATTATTCAACACAGCATACAACAGATAGTTACTAAATCATATTATATCCGTTACTACAACACTATAAATCAAAGTGGATACGATATAAATAACTTTACTTCAATAGCTAAACAAATCAAGCACACTAACTCAGTGGTGTTCAATGTATGTCGATAATGTAGATTAATATTGATTCACATCTAGTGCGCCTCAGGAATCTTAGAGCTTGCCTCATCGACGAAGTCTTCGATGGTAGACTTGTCCAAGGAGGAAGTTGGGACTTCTGGGAATTTGGAAGCACCGCTAGTAGATGCTGTGGATGGAGCATCAGCAGTCTTGGAAGCGCCGGAAGCGGAAGCAGTGGAGGCTTCCTTCTCAGTGCCAATGGTGGAACCAGCAGTTCTAGTAGGCAAGTTCTTCTTGATGAAGGTACCGAGAGGACCGGACTTCTCCACCAACGAGTCAACGTATGGCTGAGCCTGCTTCAGGGCAGTGTTGGTGAACTCGGTGGCCTTTTCCCTGGCGATCTTGGAGTACTGAGCCACAGCAGCATCAATCTCTTTCTTGTTCTTGACGTAAACGGCAGGAAGAGTGAAGGTCAAAACAACAGCGGTGGTGATCAAAGCATACAAAGAGAAGTAGGAAGTAACTTTGTATAAGATGTATGATAAAGCAGCACCCTTCAAGGTGGTCTCGATGTCGTGAGCAAATAAGATCTTCTTGACCTCTTCCTCGAGCTTCTCGTTGAAAGAGGCGATTCTAGGCAAAACCTCGTTGTTGAACCTGGTGGCGTGCAGGTGTGTCTGTGGCTTGTACTTGGTGACAAAACCGGTGCCTGTCACGAGCCTTCCGGCGTACTCAGCGGCGGCAGAAACTATCATGTTAGTATGGATCAACAAGGTGCGAAGAGCAAACAACAGCGCCACCTGATGGAACATACAAGACATCCCATCCAAGCCCGCTATCTCTCTATCGTGATGTACTTACTTAATAAGCCCAAGTAGGCGAGGTGGAAAAACACATTGAATAGGTTGACGGTCTTGAATATCAACAAAGTCAAAATTAAGCCGCCGAAAACTTTACCAGTCTTCACGGGATCTTTCCAAGTTAACAAGTCTTGGACGCTGCATTGTTTACCGACAACAGGTGTGCCATTCACTTCTGACATAATGTATCTAAGTCTTTTAATTGATTACCTTATCTCGTACAATTAACTTTATTGAAGAAAAAGTCGATAAATAGGGATTGATTTTTTTCAGAAAGTCCAAGGGCATTTAATTGTCACAAGAGTGAGGGTGGTGCAGTGGCTCAATATGCACACGCAAATAATTCCCATAGATACCATTGACAGATACATATAAAGTATATAGGTGAAGCTATATAGTAAGCTCGTTAGGATATATTAGATCCAATGTCCTTGGAGATAGTGGGCCAAGAGCCAGCTTGGTCATTTTTAGAGTTTCCAGGTGCATCTGAATTATGTCTTCGTGCGGGTGCGATGAGCCGGTCGCATCGAGAGATAGCAAGTGCCTGTACTCGTTGATGCTACGTTCGCCGATGAGCAGGCGGAGCCAGTGGAGGTATATCTTGTTGAAGCGCACGAGGATCAAGTGGACAAAGAGCGAGTAGGAATCCAAGAGGTGGGGGAGCTTGTCTTTGATTTGGTTCTCGAGGCTGATGCACAAGTGGGCTTTCAGGCCAGACTTCGGCAAGAGGTGGCCCATGTGCCTTCTCTGCTCGCATTCCTGGATGTACAGAATGTAGTCCTTCTTGAGCTTTCTGTGCTTCTGGATCTGCTGCTTGACGTTTTCGCAGCAGTCCATGACGAGGTCCATCGCCGCGAGCACCTCGGCCTCCAACTTCTGTGTGAACGCCTTGGTGTGCTGAAGCTGCGAGTTCATCTTCTCCACGTAGCTGGAGTACACCGAGCCGATGAAATAGGTCTTGTCGTTGACGATGCCGGAGTCGCAGCTCAAAAACGACTCCCAGAGCGGTGCAAAGCGTGCTTGCGACTCCATGAACTTCACGATCTTTTTGCCAAAATTGATGAACTCCAGCTGGATAAGCTTCAAGCCTTTGTACTTCTGCTTGAACTGTAGTATTAGCGTGATGCTCTTCTCTCTCGGTGCTCCCGATCTGCTGTCTTTGGTGTGGAGCAGCAATTCTTTCATCCACTCCGTCGCCTTTTGCTTAACGTTATTGGCGTCCTTATGTTTAGCCGTTTCGCCATTTTCTACCCGAAGATCATCGTTCTGTGAAATACGATTCTCTAAACTGATGTGAATCTGCGGTGCATTTTGGGAATACACATCGCTCAAATGCCGGTCGTACTTGACGACCTCTTCGAGAGACGTTAGCAAAGGCTGGTTACTACCCTTTTCAATGATTTGGTTGATTTTTATAAGTGCAACATGAAGATGGTGCTGCCGAACATTTGAGCGTATCACTTCGCAGTTGTCTGCGAGCTTTTTTATGTTCAACGGGTACTGCTTTAGTCGCTCAATTGGTTTGAAGAATAAGTTTTCCATCGACGTCGTTTTTTTCTTGTAGCATAGTAAGAGGTCGGCGTCCCTGAGCCACTTCTCAGTGATAGGACCCCCGCGAGAAACCTTCCTTCTCCACGTCGTCATCCGAAGGCTATACTTGGCAAAGCATGATAAGATCGAAACCCTGTATTCGGCAGAGTCAAAGAGATGCTGCAACACTAGGCCTATGTTCAATTGAGAAACGTCGCAGCTTCGAATCAATTGAACAATGTTGTAATTTTTGAACAAAATTTCAGAATTTGCCTGATTCTTGAATTTATCGAGTGAGCTTTTGTCTGCAAAGGAGCTGGTGCGTACCATTTCGTCCGTAAACTCCATCATAAACCTTTTAGAGGCATCCAGAATCACTTTCAAATCATGGAAAAACAAGATCTTCTCATCGTCACTCAATATATTCTTGTACTCCTCCGTCTGATCTATTAGGTGTCTGAATATGCTCTGCGAAAGTTCCAAGTACAAGCAGTATTCTTTTTCCGAGCTGACAAGCTCTTCTAGGGCTTTTTGGAACTGAGTTTCGTTCGAGTTCTGGAAAAATGACTCCTTAATTGGCGAGTCCTTTTTCTTCGCCAATCGAATCTCGGGCTTGTCCCAGGAATGGCTCAAATCGATGCCTCGCTTGACACTTTTGTTCCTGCGAATTGAATGGCTTCTCTTACTCAAACCTACTGTCTCCGCCCCACTTTGGGGACGATATGACTTGAGCCACGTAGGACAGTATATATCATCGTCGTATGCTTGCATGTGTTTCCCTATGCCTTCTCCTTCTGGTAGATTAATTATCTCCTTGCTGGCGATGTCCTTATTTCGAGTGCCCGCACAATGTTGTACACCCATCATAATCCTACAGTAAAAAATCCGCTTTAATTAGTCTCTGGATTATATGTTAATGCTAAATTACAGACATATATATGAATCACAGGGATGCTCGGACCTCCTTGTATGGGGATGACAAGTTAGATGTATCAAGATTGATTCGGATTGTTTCGCAACCAAATTTCCGAAAACAGCCTGTTTTAATCTTGTCATTGCGCGCCCAATAAAGTAACTGAATCATTCTCCATAACACCCTTGCCCAAGTAGTCAATAAGAACTTTCATACGATCAGGAGACTCATCAAGAGTCTGTTCAAGTAGTTCTAGGTCGTCTTTCATTTTAGCTTGGTCTGCTCGAATCGAATGGACCTGGGCATGCTTTTCTTTGCACGCCGGGCACGTGACCTTAGCCGTTGTTTCATGTTCCAAGTCAAAGGTAGATGAAACCGTTAAAGTCTCGTTTAAACAATGCTGATGAAATGAATGCTTGCACTTGAAGTGAACCACGGGAAAGTCGAGTCTTTTCTGGCACCTGGAGCACTTGTTATTTTGGATGACAAATGCCTTGGATTGCATTTCGGTGATCTGGTGGGAGCTCTTTGCAGAGTCCTTTTCGTACGATTGGATCAACTGGATATTATTTGATAATTCCTTGTCCTGGACCTCAATGTACTCCACCAAATAGTCTTCGACTAGCTCCAAGGTGGCGAATTTGGTGCTTCCCAATATCTGTATCACCTCTAGCGGGGTCGCTATGGTGCGACTCTTAATATTATTTAGGATGAAGTTGAAGTCGTCCCGCTTTACACGATTGAATATTATTTCTTCGGACACGGCGAACTTCAAGAGCTCCAAGTAAAGCTCGGGTTTCGTATCGCCGTACTTTTTAACGAATTCTATGCATGATTTAACGTCCCCAGAGATCTGGCTTTGTCTGAACAGCACCTCTTCAAGACCAGCTTGTTCTTCTGCGATTGTTTGACCCTCCTTGAAATCATATATGTGAGAGAGCAAGAGTAATGAAGAGGTCTCTAGAAAGTCTCTGTAACTGTGCACAAGATCCTCAGCTTTTGAGAGCCACTCCTTGCTCGATTCCTTTTCCTCTTGAGATAGCACAATATACATTTCCAATAATGTCATTAACAATTCTCTTTTGTCAACTTGTTGACCCTGGTATTTATCGAACGATTCAATACATGCCTCTAAAAAGATGACGAATTCTTTGGGATGGTTAATGAACGAAGGAAATATGAGGCCCGGTTTAGGTGGAGAGTATGTGGGCTCCGTACTTTTAGTAACAGTCTCTGTGGCATCTTTCTTGAGGTTAGAGTTAGACATGAAATCCATGAAAGTTTTGTAGCTATTTAATGGCCTGAATCTTTCTTTCTCCGAAACTTCATGTGTCTGCTCCGAAGGAACTTCGGTTATACCTATATCATCGATTTGCGATGGCTTATACAAACCGGTAAATACATTAATGAGTAGGTCTGTTGTTTCGTAAGGTAACTCGTCTAGGAGCTTTTTAGAATGTTCTATCAATATGAGCAATAAATCGTCAATCTGCAATGACTTGATATACCTTAAGCACTTCCCACTCTCTTTTGTATCATTCAAAAAAATTTCAACAATCAATCCGGGTTGGTTCAATTTGAAAAGTAACTTCAAAAGTTCTTGATAATAACCACACTCTTTGTATAGATTGATAATTAAGCGGAAGTTTAATTCCTGTGGGTCTGTTCTCAGATTTTCATCGGCGAAGAAGTTGAAATTTTCTACAAATTCATTAATATCCGCAGTCATCTTCAACTTGCAGTAGCAGCATAGCAATAATGTCAAATGCTCATTGTCTGCTAGGTTCATCTTATATAACTGTTTTAAGAACCGAGTCAAATTGCTCATATTGAATGCATCTTTGAACTTCGCTATAACAGTCAAAATAAATTCGTCCATGTTATCAGAGTCCATTTGGAAGGCATTTCCATTAGTATTTTTTGAATCATTAGTGCGTACAGATATGTTACTATCAAAGTACTTTAGGCATTCAATATAATCATCAATTGCTTCATTATATCTCTGCTCCAGGTAATAGTTATCACCGCTTTTGTTGTATATCTCTCTTATTGTTTCGTTAGAAAGATGGTTCTGTTGTGCTAATGCCAAAGCTAGAGAGTATAGTTTTCGCTGAATAAGTCCTTGTATCTGTTGATTAATGGGCACCTCACGGAATTTATACAAAACACCATTACTGTTTAAAGCCAGCAAGTCGCCCATCATTGAGAATACATGTGTGATTGATGCCTCTGTGTCGGTGAAGTCCATACACACCACTCTATTTTTAAGGTCTAAAACCATTATGCGGAAGACGGACTCGCGAGATGAATTATGGAAATAGCGGTCGTTCAGCGTCTTCAGCTCCTGCGAGACAATCAACAAGTAGTTACCGCTATGTTTAAACACAAACTTTTTAGTGCTAGGGAATTTGAATGTATGGCTCTTTCCGATGGGCGTATAGAATCTGATTTCATCTTTATCTGCGACAACTAGCTGCTGGGAGCCCTTGTCTATATCCGAACAGTTGAGGTCAACTCCCTTGTTTGTCGATAGGGTCTGTAGAGGTCTTCCCTGGTTTCTGCCCGTGGTTGAGAAGGTGAAAATCTTGGAAGTCGTACTTAGATACATGAATTCCTCGGAATCACTGAAATGGATATTTGTGATGGGGTCTCCCGCCTCGTAGATCACCCGCTGCTTCGAGCCTCTATCCCTGATCAAATCTCCTCTAATAAGGATCACCTTGCCACTGGTATACCCCACGCAAGTGCACGTCAAGTTACTGTTGAACGTGAATGCACTGATAGGATACGCATTGTTCTCGCTGTGGATGACAACCTGAGTCACATACTTATGCTGAGCCTCCCTGCTCGTGATTACGTCTTCGGGGAGCGTCAATATTCGGTTGAGGTCCCACAATCTGAGGATTGGCGGCGAGCCTTGTTTTTCAGCCAACGTCACTACAAAGTTGGATCCATCCATTGCTTTCATAAATGATATCTGATACCCGTCATCGTACGCAAAGAATTGCCTCTTGATTTCGTAGTCCTTCGATACTATCTTTATCATCGAGTTTAACAACGAAAGCACTATATAAGACTTCGTGCAACATATGTCACTTAATGTTGAATCTGAGAAAAGTGGCTTTTCAGTCCCCATATTAGGATCCCTAATCGGTATCACCTCAAACAGCTGTATTTGCCTCCATGACCTTAGTGACTCCATCATGTCATTTGTGTGGTCTCTATAGTTATTAGAAAAATTGTTAATAATGAGAATAATACAATACACAATCAATTTAAATATCGGTAAAACTGGCCGGTAATATTTTTCATTAAATACCACGATAATTAATCAGAAATTTTTTTAACCTTTTAAGAGTAGTAATAGAGGGTTACAAAGGTAATGAATTACGATCCTATTCACGATACGTTCGTGAAAACAGATTCCAGTGGAGATAATTCAAGCAATAAGGGTGAAAGTCAAATTGGTGATGGAGATAGAGGTGAAGGGAACAGAGGAATATCCATAGATAACTTAGTGGTTACGGCCAATAATGTTCCCAGCAATCACAATTCGGAAGAAACAGAACATGAAAATGAAATAGATCATGATTTAACGGCAGTAAACTCGTCAGAGATGGAAATTGACCCTACCGGGAAAGATAAGAACAAAAAGGCAGTTAAGGGTAAGAGAGCACAGACCAACAGCTTGAAAGGATTTAGACACCTTAAGAAGTCTGACGGCGAGCCCTTTTGGAGAAGGGACATTCAGTATGACTTTTTGCAGGAATTGTTCAACGATGAAACCAAGGCATTCACCAATTTTTTCCCGCATAGCGATATTCCGTCGGCAGTCAACGAGCCCAAACTCACATTCTCGCAGCTCTACGTGCGAAATCTAGCGGAGTCCGGTAAGTGCTCGAGGATATTGAAAGAGCGTCTTTTGAAAGACTCGGAGATGGGCAAATCAGTGGGCAAGGTCTGTCTTCTTGTCAACGCGGGGAGAATGAATACCACGGTGAACTTTGTTCCAGAGATGCGCTCGTCACTAAGGACATACCATTCGATTCCGTCGCTTCAGGCGGACCCTGTCTATGGTGGTTCTAAGCCTTTGCAAGATACCCCAAGGTTGAAGTCCATCTTGAAAGCGGTTACTGAGGTACACAGCGAAATAAAGAGTCTCGACGACCTTCTCGAACACCCCCCTGTGGAGAAACCAAATACCAACATCGTACAGTTACTATTCTTTTTAAGCAATTGTATGAAGAAAATAAAGTTCTTACAAGATGACACCAATTCTGCTGACGATGGAAATGAGTTCATCGACTTTTTTTTAAACTCCAGAATCCATCCCAAAAATCGCTCCCAAAGGTTCTTATGGTTGATATATACTTACCTTGAGACAAGTTTCACGCCCGAAGAGCTTGCAAATAACCCGTTTAATCCTCATACCATCCCACCAGTGGAGTTCATTCCTGAAAATGAGATTAACGATTTTGACAAAGATACAGATTATGAAATTGAATTCTCCGAGAGAATGTACCAGACAAGACTCAAATATGTCGCTGATGAAGAACATAACAGTAATCCAAAAAGAGGAAACAAGTCTAAAAAGGAAAGAGAACTGTTCGAAGGAGACGATAATCAGAATCCTGATGAAGACAGTACGCAAGTGTCTCAGGATTCTGTCATAGAGTCTCCTTCTAAGAAGAGAAAGGCTATTGCTGATTTGAAAAATAAAAAAAGAAAGGGCAAAGGTAAACCTACAAGCTCCCACATGCAAGGTAATACTATGTTGAATGAATCCCCAGATACAACGATTGATGACATTCACCAGAAGCCAATACATATAAGCAACGATGATGGTGTTCCATCTTCACAAATAGTAGCGCCCATAGATCCTTCGGTGCATTTGAACAATGAGCAGACAGACAATTCCATTAGGAATATGGAAGATTCTAATCCATATTATATCACGTTCCCTATCGAAGATCTCGAGTCCATTGTGAAAGCATTCGCAAACTCCATAGGTTCTCAGCACTCGCCTGACAGTAGCACATCTTTAACAGCTCGCCAAAATGTTGTTGCAAAATCAAAGCCTTTCATTAAGCAATTCATGACTTCAAACAAAATTACTCCTGAAGAGTATAATGATAAAGTCGATAGGCTAGTCGACTGGCTCGAGAAGTTTTTCCAATACAAGAAGTCGAGTGCTAACAGTCTACTTGGAATAGAATGGGAAGCCATTCGTTACGATCTTGTCAATGGGATTGAGTCTTACATATATCAGCTGCTTGGAAACTACTTGAACTCCAAATTAATGTCCAAAGAAAAAGACAAGGGATCTAACTCAAATTCTGGCGGCACTTTCGAAATTGAAAATTTCGAAGACGTAGGCTTTGGTTACTTGCCTATTCACGATTTCAATCGATATAATGAGAAAAATTCGTATATTTGTGATTTACTTGCGTTTTGTAACGACTATGTCCTGAAAAAGCAAGGTGAAGTCGCAAGACCTACGAGTAAGATACGATTTGACCTCGAAAACGAAGAAGTTATATTTACTTAAATAAAGACTATTAGTATAGTTAGAACTAAATCTACGCTCCACTGCATTAGACCTCGATCTCGAACACACTTTTGAACAATATTTTCAAAGATCTTATCACCCCATATTCTTGGACCAAGCCAATAAATAAAGAATTCCCGTTTTTGATATCGTATTTTCTTACTCCATTTACTTCTTTTGTAATATATAATGCTAATTCGTTGCCACAGATTCCTAGTATATTGTCTGTCACACAGATTTCCCAGATGAGATCGAGTTTGAAATAGGCTTCGTTCAGAGATTTCGAAGGAACTAGTAAAGTTACAGAATTTTTGCTTCTCAATGACATGTCCGTGATTCGATCTTTGGAAATGTTAGTCGTGATTCTTTTATCATTAATGAAGCTCCCGAAAACTTCGAATATTTTGCGCATCTCATGACACCTCTGTTTCAAGCAAGTAGTCAAGCTACCTAAACTAAACATTATCAAATCGATTTTTTTCTTTGGTATGTAGTTTTTTAACAAAACGTCCACGTACTGTTTTGAAAGAAGCATTAAGTTCATTATTATTCCATCCTTGTCGCTCAATTTGGGAATGTCGATTTGCAACACCTTATCAGACCTCGAGTCGATAATGATTGCAATCGGCAAGCGGAAAAATGCCGTTGAAACAGAATAGCTTATGGTTCTTTTGAATAGGTCGCTTTTCTCATCGTATATTGTGTTGGATTTTATATTTTCGATGCTTATGTCTTTGAAAAATCGCTTAGCTTGTTTGAGTCTGGCAGAGATATTAGAAGACGGTAACACGTGAATATCCTCAAGCATATGTCCATCATCGTTCGACGTTCTCGCTTCTGTATTATCGTACTCTGTTTCGTTATGCAATTTGCTGTTTTCTATCAATAAAGCATCTAGTTGTTTGTTTTGATCTCTCATCGAGCTTTCTCGTCGTTTGCCGTGGATCTGCTTCTCAGAATGCTCTATCTCTTCCAATAGTTTGGATCTACGCTTCAAAAGCTCATTCCGTTCTTGTATAAGCTGTAATTTCTGGCTTTGCTGGTTGAGTAATGTCTCTACTCTTTTTACCTGATCATCGGCTTCAGTGTTTTGGTCCCCTTCTCCGTACTTTAATACCTCTGCCTTCGAGAGATCAAGCTCAATGTTTCTTTCACCGTGTCCCTCTGACTCATCTTGTAGCGGTGAAGTACTTATTAACTCCTTAAATGAGTCTATATTGGCGGCGTTGCTCATGTCCAAAACGACTCCATTAAAACATCAAAAACAAATGTTAGCCTTTTATGCAAGTGCGATAGACTTATGAAATGTTTATATATGATAACATCGCAAATCATCACCAACTGAAAACTGATCAACACCACTCAAGAGAATAGTTAATCATGGTTTCAGCACCCGAGCTTAAGAATGTGAGTATAGTCAGCTTTGAAATGCTGCGATATCGAAGCATGAAGTAGTGTTGGAATGTTACTAACGTTGCAGTATTTGAACAAGAAAATATCGATTCAACTAAATGGTACTCGAAAAGTAATAGGGACATTAAGAGGATATGACGTACGTATATGATTTAAAACGCACTTAGTGGTGTGTCATAGTGAGTAACTTGACTCCAAGAGAAAGTTGACTAACAATATAGATATTTCTCAACGTGACATTAAGCGAAGCGTTGGAAGAACAAAAGGACGGAAATAAGCTCGACATTGGCACAGTGGTACGTACATATTTACAGGGCTGTCTACAAAAGACATTTGCTGTTTAGTCTGCGGTGGCATGCTCGTTAAAAGAAGGGCATCGTGATGCTCTGGGTTTTTTTTCTTCTGGAGTTTATTACTAACATGAGCAGGTAATTAGAGGAAACTCGGTGGTTTCAATAGAGGTATGTTAACTGACGTTCTATTTCCAACTACTTACGATTTCTATAGCGTACTAACAACAGCAGTCTTTGGAAAAAATATGAAGCTGATGATGAGTAGAAAAAAATTAATGGAAAATTGATAGATATGTACAATTTATTACCGTTTCTAAATGCCGTTAGATAATCTCAGTAGTACATTCAACAATTTATACTATGTTACTATGTTGGGACGCAGAATCCTATTGTTCATCACTTGTAGATCATGTAAATCTCTTGACCATCTCGGTTCCACCTTTTATGTATCCACATTTCTCGTAAAACCTCACGTTGTGCTCAGAACAATCAAGTATCACTTTGTAGCACCCTTTCTTTTCTGCCAACTCAGTGAGACGGCTGACCATCGACAATCCGAGTTTCTTACCTTGTTCAGAAGGAGCAACTGATATGTCCTCAACATGACCCACAGAGCCGCATTCGTGTATAAGCTTTCTCTCTATAAGTAACATCCCTGTTGCTACCACTTTACCGGCTGGGTTTGTGATGACGTGTGGGTTATAGATCTCTGGTAAACGACTCCATTCCTCAAATAGATGCTTGTATTGATCTTCTGATATATTTCCTACCGACGTCAATGTTTTCAACGTTTCCAAGTAGTTGTTCGAATAATCAGATACCTCGAGCCTTCTGAACGTATACCCCTCAGGTAATGTCATGATGATTCGGATTTTTTCGTGATTATTGAAATGACAAACCTAGCAAATAAAAATAAATCTGTCAACAGTCCGACTGGGATAAAATTAATGCGTATTTTTCAACTCTTATTTTTGTTCCATCCAATATTGCCAACACCAACTACCTTTATCTTTCTATTTTGAAGGGAGGCTGCTAACATAAAATACTAAACGTGGTATAATGTAGCTCTTCTCTTCTATGAGAACAGCCCCTGCTTTCCCCTTTTTGAAAGGTGTGTCGAATAAAAGATTAACTTCATTGATCAAGGCTGCTTGATTTACTTTATAATGGGAGCTCAATTCTTTCCGCTATACCAGGAAGTTAAGAATAAGTCAGAGCCTGAATAGACCTCTTGCCGTTTTGGCTACCCGGTGTTTGCAATGACGTAGCATAAAATTCCTATTTCTCTTATTGGATATAGACTCCTCAAAAAAACAACCGCCCATCTCTTTTTTTTACTTTCAGCGCCTCAAACAGAAGGAATAACGTGTCCACATAGTTGTTATATGACTTAATCATGAAAAACCTAGCCAGATCCTTGATCTGATATATTTTCTGCTGTAATGTATATTTTTGTTATCTTTGTTGTGTTCATGTTTTGGCTGCAATTTATAATTACAAGGTAATTTTGACTACCTACGCTTACGCGCTGGTAGCACCAATGATGGAACACGTTGCGGTACATTTCAATAGGCATCTTATGCTTAGTATTAGCGCTAGTTTACATCTCATATGGTCTATTCGTAGCATGTATTTGATTCTTCTAGTATGATAAGAATAAAATTACGCTTTTTTTAGTGGTTTTCGCAATTATAGGGTCTTTACTATTACTTTTTTTATGGTTGCAACCACACCAACTCCAGTCTACTTCGAATTTCGTTATGCGTATATTCATCAAGGTCTGATTGTTATTATACATTAGAAAAGACTTAATATACGTAAAAGAGTCGTTATAGTCATGGTGAAAAAAAAGCTAAAGTTTGACAATTATGCTGAATATTACAATCAAGTTTGACATGGCTCAATTAACACCTATCATACAAAGGGAAATTGACATATAGGCGGAGCCTAACAACATCAGAGCTAGTGGCTTTTGAAAGATTCATGAATTAGGTCCAAATCTAGCCGCTTGGTGATGTCTATTTCAAGACAACCCGTCACAATTTCATAAAGCCATTTGTATGTATTACAATCTCTCTTGGTCCATTCTTCGCGTAAACTTCGTAATATCTCTTTTTGGGCTTCATTTTTTATATCGAGCGTGGATGAGCATAATTCACGGTCATTGCTTGTATTGGTATCGCCATCTGAGCCTTCGGTCTCGAAAAGCCACCTCATCAAGCAAGCCTTCTCTAAGTCATCCTTTGCATACTTTCCAGCAGTGATTATAGCACGCAATCTTGGTTCATAGGGATGCTGAAATGGAAGACGGCCAACACACATCGTATACAACAAAACACCCAATGCCCAGACATCAGCAGATGGACCCAAAGGAGGCGGAGAAGGAGAAAGGAGTTCAGGAGAAGCATAAGGGAGCGACCCTATATGGGAATGCGGTAAATTCGACTCAATTCCTTCAGCGAGGGTTTCCTCTTTGACTTGATACTTTTGTTGCCAGCTGCATAGCGAAGTTAATGACAGGTCAGACTCGAGGTGAACAGACTGTAGCGATGGGCCATGATGCTTGAAAAGATTCGATATACCGATCTTTGAATCATCTTGGAAAAGGTTCCTCGAATGCTTTGTAGGTGATCCTATTAGCGGCTTTCTTGAAGAGGTATTAGAAGACTTACTTCTCATCATAAGGATATCTTCATTATAGTTCTTGTATGATGACTTGCGACTCAACCTGGAAGAATAAGTACGGGACATACCAAAATCACAAAGGACCATCTTTAAATTATTAGGATCCAGATTGTCGACTAAGATATTTTCCAACTTTATATCACCGTGAACAATTCCGAGGTCTTGGTGCATATACATAAGAGCGTTAACAATCTGTGTCACGAAGTTTTTGATATCACCAAGCCTTTGCGCTTGTCTATCGATTAAGTGAACATCGGGGTTTTGGGCGCAATATAGGCCCCATGATGAGACTAATTCGAAAAGGGTACCTCCGCTAATGCGATCAGTAATGCAAAAAATTGTATGCTCAGTCTCTAAGTGATCAATTAAAGGAAGTATATTGTCGTGCTTAAGCCGTTTCCAAACATTTATCTCATTTCTAAAGACCTCTAAAACGCGTGGATGACTCGAAGCGCTTGTAGAGTTATCGTCATTCTCATAGTCTTTTCGGGACGTTACTATTTTGACAGCTTTAATAGAACTATCGGGAGCAAAGCATTCTCTTATGGTACCCCAGGCTCCAAAACCGATGACTTTGCCCAATTCATAACCCAAAACATATGCGCCTTTTTCATCAACATTGATCTTCGGTCTGACTTCCAACTTTCGAGAGTCTGTTGAAGAAGAGGATGCCAATAACTTTCCAACAAGAGTGTTAGTACTATCACCCCGAGACCTTCGAGTAAAACTACCGTTACTCCTTCTGGTATCAGGTGTTCTGAAACTATTGGGTCCACTTCTCTGAGATAAATACTGCTTTGCGAACAAGGAGAACTGAGAATAATCAATAGACTCGGAGAATGATTTCACAAGCTTCCTTCTTTGAGAATAAGGAAGTTCGTTGAAGTTAGGAGGAAGGCTATCAAGAATTAACTCATAATTAATTTCTCCAGTAGCTGGATCAATAACTTGCAGGGACTTGAGTTTTTTACTAGCACGTGGTACGTCAGCCAGCCCAAGTGTGTGTCTAGTACTACCTGTGCTTCCAGAAAGATTACTCAATCCTCCTTGTGAAAGCCTGCTGCGCAAGTGGTCAGAAAATTTAAGGTATGCATTCGATGTGCTGCTGGATTGACTTTTTTGAGCTATTGGTTGTGGTGCCACTTTAGCATGCAACAGGTTCAAATCCAAATACGAAGTTTCCTCGCTAATGGGTGTGCTTGCCTCAGGATTTGTAGGCGTAGATGCACTAGCAGCCTCATACCTCTCAGTAAATGCAGCAAGATTCATCTCTGAAGGCTTGGTCCAGCGATATATGATATCATTGAAATCCAATCCAGGTATGTACTCATCCTCTAACCCCACGAAGGCCTTTCCATCGTCCGAGTCCATGCATTCATTATGCGACCTAGAATATATTTTGCTAGGACTGCTAGGCCCTTCAGAAATAGCCGTACTGGCTCTACTTAGCTTGGGCCGTATCTTGCCATCGTCAAACAACCTGTGCCCTGTCTCGTCGTCAAAGTTATTAGCTTCTGTTTCAGAGTACGTACGTGCTAGCTTATATCCCCACTTTTCGGGGTGGTGTCCTTCGATGCTTCTTGGTGACCGCTCAAAATCGATCGCTCGGTTCCGTTCCCCTAATATTGCGTCCTTCACATCCGGGAAGGCCCTGTAATGGCTGGAACTGTTTCTACCATCGGTTTTTTCCTCAACTTTAAACTTGGATTCATCCAAAAGGTTTACCACTGAAACCTTAGGCTGTGATTTAAGCGGAATGTCCATACTACACTATCACTCAAATACTCCAATTACAATACTTATATCAAGACATTTGCATTTATCCAGCAGCTTTCTTCAATTGACACCCTATTTGTGCAGAAAAAAAGTGGTATGTACGTATATTCTTACGAAATGATGTATCTAACTTTTTGAATGCATGTAATGTCGTACATGACCGAAACCCGGCGCGACATTTTATTGCTTCGACATTATCAAAGGGTTTAAGAAAGGCTCTTCGAGTAGATCAACAGCATCTGGTCTATTGTTGTAGTCTAGCTCGAACGTTTTTTCTAGAAACTGTTTTGCTTCCAATGTACACCATTCAGGTATCTGAGGAGTTATGTGAGTTCCTATCTTGAAAATGGCTTGCATTTGACTGAAATCAGGGAACGGATGCTTTCCAGTGAACATTTCTATAATTAAGCAACCAACAGACCAAATATCTGCCTTTTTTGTGTATGCTGTTTGCTTCACAACCTCAGGAGCCATCCAGTAGACAGAACCCTGTAGAGAAGCTCTTCTCGCGCTCCGCTTATGCTCGGGGGCGTCATCTTCCATGTCCACGTTGCTCCCCACCTTTTTTGATATGCCAAAGTCGCTAATCTTCACAGTTCCTTTTATGTCTATCAAGATGTTGGCTCCCTTAATGTCCCTGTGTATTATGTCTTCTCCGTGCAAGTAACTTAATCCTATGAGGACCTGGCGTATAAAGTTTCTTATCAATGGTTCTTCAAAGGGGCCGTATGAAGACAACATCGACTGTACTGAACCACCAGGCACATATTCTAGGAATATATTGAGGAATTCCTCATCAAAGGAAGATCCCAAGTACCTCACAATGTTCTCATGGTCTAATTGTTTCAAAAGAGACATTTCGTGCTCTAATGCCTCTATAACACCCCTTTGCAGACTATTATCAGCAGACCTCTTATCAGGCAAGCGTACTTGTTTCACTGCCATCAACTCTCCTGTAAGGGGGTTCATCCCGAGATAAACAGTACCAAAACTTCCAGCCCCTATGCGAGCACCCCTTAACCAATTTCGTGATTTGCAATCTGCTACTGGCGCTATCACAGAACCATCAGACTCATCTGAGGCAATACCAATGCCATATGAAGCCAAGAAATCATCATCATATTCGTCGTCAGAATCCACGCTAAATAATTCGATGCGTGAATTTCTGTTATTGCTCGAAGACATATCGACAAAGCTTGTAGCTATAGAGAACCTGTTGTTTGTTTTGCTTGAATAGTTCATAGACGTAAGAGATTTAGCATCGCTCGCTTGATCATTTGAAACATTAGGATCCGAGGATATAGACGGAGGCTGGTTAAAAGAGTAGTTATCGCCAAAGGCTTTTGCTTCACCTATTGCGTTCAGGTTACTGACCATTACATCACCAATAGTTCTTCCACTAGGCATTCGTCTTGAAATCAATGTGTTCTGATCAACAGGATCCAATATGTTCGAAACGTTTGCACTAGCAGCATTCAGTTTATTCGTAGTCTGAAATGATGAGCTACTATCTCCACTAGTAAAGGACATACCACCCGGTCCGAATCTTTTCGAGAATCTAACACTGAACCTCAAAGAATTTCTGACTGTTGCTTCCAAATCTTTCTGAGGAGCTTCAGGGAAGTACTCTGCAAGATTCGACGAAATCAATTCACTAGGAGGTCGCTGACCGAAAAAGTTTCGTAAAAGTGGAGGGGAATATTTGAATGGTTCTTTACCCTCGGGCAAGTGGTATTGATTTATGTTGTAGTTGTTTCTAGACCTGCGTCCGTTGTAGAAAGTTTCATATTTCAACTTAATTTTCTTCGACGTCTCGATGGCATAGTCAGATGGGGTCTCGCCTTTTGGGCAGAGAATTATTCGATGTTTCTCGTCTCTGTCTGGTGAGTAACATATCGTAACTAACTCCACATCATAGAGCAAGTTAATGCCTGCGTTATCATCATCATAGCCTGGAGTGTAAATGTACGTATCATACTCTGCCACCTCTTGCAGCTTGAAGCCAAGTTTTTTCAACACTTTTCGTTTTATGGATTGGGCGTTGAAACACCCTGTAACGTTAACCTTTTTAACAGATCCGTCTTGTAGAATGAATGTGATATTTTTGTTGTTCGATGAATTGAGTTGATTTAGAGTCTGGCTGTTCGTGCCATTTGGATCGCTACCAGAAACCTGACCATTAGAAGTACTTACGATGTGAACCTTTGAACGGCCATCGATATCATATAAATCTAAAAGCTTTCGGAGTTCATCTATCGGAATTTTTGCATTTAATCGCTCTGTCTTGAGATCTGAGATGGCTAATTCGAGTTTGATCCTGTCACCTACCTTCAAAATGCCTAATTCTTTGAGTGAGCTGGTATCTAGTTCTGGAATTATGTCAAATGTTATCCCATTCTCAACAAATTTATTATAGTACTGTTGTAGACCTAATCTACTCAACCACTGTTTCACATTTTTATACTCATTATGAGGCAACAGATTTTCACTAAGTCTCCTATTCAGAGGGACTGATGTATAGAGGTCACCTTCCATACTTTCATTCAAATAAATGTTAATTTACTACTAAGAAAGACTTAATGCTGAGAAAGATTCAAATACATTATATACTGAAACATCTTGATATAAGAATGCGAGTGCACTTTTCGGACTATGTTAATAGCTAAAGCAAATATAAATATAAAAATTTATGCAAAATTTACAACCTGACCTCCAGAAACCAATGTTTGATGGTCGAGCTCTTCTTCTGGGTTATCCTGTTTTCTTTTCCAACTTTTGATTTCACCCTTGTTGGTATCCAAAGAAAACACTCTTAGTCTTCTCACGTAGCTATTATATCCTCCATAGCCACCTTCACCTACACCACCGCCATAACACAACCACATTTTATTTTCATTATCGGGGCCAACTTTCTGTGTATCTAACAAGCAGTAATCGTTGCAATGATCATGTCCTACGGAAATGACATCGACTCCCAACTTTCCTAAAAGAGTTCTAGTTCCACTGTTATAGCCGGGAGCAGTAACTCCTTCGCGGGCCTCACCGATGAAGGGCTGGTTAAGGTTTCTGAATTCTGGTAGAGGAATGTGGAAAAATGCCATAGACAAAGATACATGCGTGTACTTCTGCAAAGAGCTTTTCAAGTTAGCCAGTAATTTTTCCAAGTACTTGAGTTGACTTTCTTTTACCCAGTCGTATCCCTTGGATACTTTGGGAATCAATGAATATTTGTGCGTATCAAGAAAATAGAACACAGCGGCCTTTTTATGAGTGGATGCCCCTTCAATTGTGAGAGCGTAGTTGCCAAAGCCAGGAACGTCTTCAGGACCTCGGCTTGAAAAAGAGTAGGGCAACTCTTGGAAAACACTCATGACTTCACTTCGAGTCAACGATCCTTCGTCATCATGGTTACCCAAAGTCACCGCGAAAGGTATCTTTCTTTTAATGAATGGGTGGACGGACTTGAATATGGCAGTTTCTGCATCCGGTGCTTCGTCACCAAAAACTTGATCGCCCGTCATAACCACGAAATCAGGCTTTTCGATATCCAAAACCTTCTCCAAGAACTCAAGTGTTATAGGGTCAGCCTCACACTTCTTCTTTTGATCGGGCGATACGTGGTCACGGCATTTGCCTACGCCCGTTGAAAAGTGTAGATCGGCTACCTGCAATATCTTGAACGTACCATCTTTATTGAACTTCAAGGTAGGGTTGTATTTCTGCTTGTAGTCGACTTTTGCACCTCTTCGTATCGTGAGGTAGGCAGGTATAGAGCTCGATGAGCTTGAGATCTGAAGGGGACTGCGAGTCATCAATTCCCAGTTTGGACGAGGTTCGACAGCATCCTTTCCAAATAATACGTCAAGCCCAGTAATAATATCAGGCCCTGGGTTGCCATACCGCACCCATATACCGTAGCCTTTGTGTTTCCACTTTCTTTCTTCCAATTGCTCCTTTGTAGGAATGGCGTACTCCAACTTCAAACCATGCCTATTTGTCTCTCCCGGATGTGCTTCAAAGCTGCTATCATCAGAACTATCTTCTCTGCGAGATTTCTTTTCATCGCCGCTATTATTGTCAGACTTGGCGGCTTCATTCTGCTTTTCTTTTGCTTCCACGTCCTCCTTGGCATAACGATTACTTGTCGTTTTATCCTGATCTAAAGTAAGCGCGTGCCCTGATGACTGCTTCCGTCCTTCCTTTTCAACCAATTCTGCGTGGTAATCGTCGTTATAAACTCTAGTGGCATGAATGTCTTTAATGACCTTCAAAGGAAATTTCTTCTTCTCATTGCCCTGTATTTTTGAGTCTTCACCAGGTTCATATATGGCGATATCCACAATAACTTTATTTTGAAAGTCGTATTTTGCACCACGGCCCTTCAAAATGGGCGAGTCATCACCATTAACTGGCGCCGCTTCTTTCTTGCGGATGTTTTCCGTGCTTACCTTCTTGTAAGATAAAAATAATTGATTGTACCATGATGACCCCAACTTAAGATCTTTATCCAATCTTACCCATTCCGCTATATCGTTGAATTCGTCAAACTCCCCTTCATTCGAACTAATAACACCGCATGTATCCTTAGAACTAGTTAGTTTGAAGCACCCTTTAACCGCCACATCAATAATATAGATGTCAGATTTGGGCTGGAAGAAAGAGGGTGTAAAGTTTTCTGGTAGTTCAATCACCTCATGTTTATTTGCTACCAACAATAAAATCAGTATTATAAAGAAGAAGGTAATGGCATACGTTATCTGACGTATCCATTTCTTAGGGAACCTCAACATGTTGAAGACTACCTCTTCTTTATTACTATACTCCTACGCATCCGAATAACATTTTTGATTTCGCAGTGCATTTTAGCTGCCAACACTATGTAATCATTAGTAAATCAATTTACTGAAGTCAGGAAGTGTAAAAACACACTATTCTACCTCTCATGCTGACAAATGGGTCAATTGAGCCATCAGTGGATAGCCTAAGGGTCCAGAGAATGGTGCATAGCGACAATATATGATATATTTCCTTACATAAAATCTTACGTATATTTGCATAACAAGTAGATGGGCTCATAGATATACCAAGTTGATAGTAACGCCAGTTTCTCTTTCGTAACATTGATATGGAGCTCCAGGCGTTCCAAAATATTTAGGAGAAGAGAAATTCCCAATACATTAGAAATAAGGCGGCGCCACTGATAATTCACTGTGCTCGCTTTTGAGCTCTCTCAGCCTCAAGACGGGCCTCTCTTTCCTTCGCTTCTGGCTCAATATCTGGGAAGGAAGACGCATCGACCTGAGGAATATGGTCCTTTGGATTCACGACAGCGTGATGGGGTTTATTCACTTTATCCCATGGGACGCTTCTGCCTCCAATGTTCACATACTTGAGCTCTTTGTCCTCGTCCAAGGCCTGTCCCTTCAAACCATCTGATCTATTTTCTGACATGATCACCAATCTTTACCTGCTGATTTAAATTGTAATATTATTATGATTTATACTACGGTAACTAGAAACTTGATGAGTTGCTATATAATCGAATCAAGAATTATATACAGTATGATAAGGAGAAAGGAATAGGTTATGTCATACCACCCACGACCCTGGCTCCAGCAACAGAGCCAGCCAGATCATCGGTAATGCCACCAGTACTGTGTTTATTGCCCACCTCAGGAATCAACTTTGTATTTAAATTAACAACGTAAATGGTCATAAGCATTACCATAAAGTGCAAGCAAAAACAATATGTGGCGAAAAGCATTCTTGTTCCTCTTGTTGCTAAAATAGCTCTGGTGAGCGAAATGAATAGTCTTTCTATAGGAGATAACTTGGAATTGATTCTTTCCTGTTCCCTGATCCTGAATTGTTCTATAGGGTGGAGCTTGGACTCGTAGTTTTCTTGATACGTATTGCTTTCCAAATCGATAGCATTCCTCACAGGTTGCAACCTCTTATTAGTTACGTTATTACTCAGGCTACCACCCTGCACGTCGTTATTTTTCTTGAAAGATGCCAAGTATCTTGTCCTCTCGTAGAGCTCCTCATTATCTCTCTTGAGGTTACCAATTTCTCTTCTCAACGTACTTATATGGTTTGTGTTCTTTCTCAATTCCTCCTCAAGTTCCACGTTTCGATCTCTGAACCTATCACGCTGCTTAGTGATGATTGAAAGCATGGAATTGTCTTCACCAACACCTTGATTACCAGCAAGCAGGGTTCCACTCTTTGAAGCATGAGAAGTGACCTTGCTTATTCCGGAAACTAAACTCATATTATCGTTGAACTTCGACGACGCAGTAGATTCATTAACTCTAGACAAATCATCTTCAAGTCTAGCATTAACCTCGCGAGCTTTCAGAAGCTCAGTATGCAAATTAGTCAAGCCCTCTTCGAGCAGTGTGATCTTGTCGACCATCTCTTGATGCTGGGATCTTAAACTACTTAATTCTTTATTCAACGCTTTATTTTTGTTAAGCAAGAGTGAATCAATCTCCTTGTTATTAGAACTATCAGGCTTATGTGAATCGCTTGCCTCATCATCAAAACCAAATTCTATTTGTCTTAATAATTGAACTTCAGATTTTAAATCATCGTAGTCGCTCATTTTTTGAACCTTCTCCTTCAAAGACTTGATCTCCTGTTGCGCCTGAGAAGCCTCTCTCTTATATACATCATACTTCGCATTATTCTCCTTAACGAGTGATTCTATTTTAGAGCGATATTGCTCAAGACTAGCACTTAAGAGTGCATTCTCACCTTCCAATTCGAACACTTTCTTCTTAAACTCTTCTTTGAGATTTTGCCTCTCTGCATCACTTTGAGAAACCGTGAGCTCTCTTCTAAGTTTTTCATTACGTTTCTCCAATTCATAGACTCTCTTTTTCGCAGATTCAGCATCCCTTGTGACCATCTCCAACTCGGATAATATGGAAGAATGCGACTCGGACTGTCCCACCTGCTTATTATGAGAGCTTAACTGTAGCTCTGTAACTTCCTTAGACGTTCTCAACTCTTCAATCTTGTTCTTGGCATCTTTCAAGTTTTCCTCGTAGTTCTTTTCCTTCTGAGCCCAGTTCGACTCCTTTTCGTCAATTAAAGCCTTATACTCATCATCTTTCGCCTTGAGCTTAGAACTTAAAAGCTCGGCAGATTTCTGTTCGTTACGCAATAGTCTTTCCTTTAACAGATCGTAATCTGCCTTTTTCGATAATAAGTCCGTCAAATTGGCTACTTCTTGCTTGAGTTTCTCAGTCTCAGAAGACTCTATAACCGATTGCAAGGACCCTTCCAACAAAGGCTTAGGATCTGGGGCCTCGGCGATTGCTCTGTATACACCAAAGAAATGGTTTTCCACATGTTTTTTCTTGTTTGTCAAAGAATCGATTTCATTTTGATATAGTTTCAACAAAGGTTTGAATTGATCCAACTTTTCTTCGTCAGGAAGTTTCTTGAAATCCTTGGTTTTACTGGCCAAAGACTTACGACTGATCAACGAAGACTTTTGGTCCTCTTTGATTTCCAATGCCTGTTCATCTAACTCTTTTTGTAGAGAAGGAAGATCAATTTCTATCCATGCTTGCAATGCTTTAGAAAAAGCTCCCGATGCTTTGGACTGATCAGTATTCGAATCAATAGCTACCTGATTCAAAGTGTCCTCATGTTTACCTTCATCTACGGATGAATTATTTTCCTTCATCTTGAACTACCTTACCGACAGATATATCCATTCGACTTAACTGAAGATAACATACAAAGGGTAAATCACGTGAACAAACTAAACCCGTTATTATCAATACTACTACAGTCAGACTTATTAACTTTTATGCATTATTATATGTTAGATATATAACATTAAGAATTCAAGACCAAATACAAGCAAGCTTAGATGAAAGTTTCGTAAGGAACAGGAGCTAAAGTCTCTGGGATGTTACCCTTAGTTGTGACAATTTTAGCATCTCTTGGCTTAGCTGGTTGTCTCTTCAAGTGAACGTGCTCACCCTTAGCCTTGGCTTCTCTCTTCAAAGCAGCGTTGTTCTTAACTCTGTTAATAAATTCTTGACGGCAAGCGGAGTGCTTAACGTGCTCAATTCTGAGGTTAACTCTCTTCTCGATATATCTGTTTCCAACAACCTTGTGAATGATAACACCAACAGAGGACTTGGTGACGTTGAAAACGACACCAGTCTTACCGTGGTAGTACTTGTGAGGCATACCCTTTTGGACGGCACCATTACCCTTGATATCCACGATATCACCGACTCTGTAGGTCTTCAAGTAAGTGGACAAAGGAATAGCACCATGCTTCTTGAAGTCACGTTGAAAAAGGTAACGAGTACCAGATCTGTAACCGTGTCTAATTTCTGTTAGTATTTGAAGAATTCGTAGTTAAGGTGTATTGTTGATTCAGACAGTTTAGTCAGTCACTTCTTCCATCGAAAATCCGGATGAAATAGCATCACAGCATGTGTGAGCTTGGTAACAGAGCTTCCTCATTTCTTTAGTGCTGCTTTATTAGGATACTGCCAAGTAGATTATGGCAAAATAGGACATAAGAAGATTGAATTTGAATTTGTGACGAGAATTAAGGCCCGAACTAAAAGAAGTAAACCACACAGTCTGCAAACAACCACAGTGCTTTATAGCTATGAATTTTAACATACGTTTTGGCCATTTTGTCTTAGATTTAGTGATACCAAAAACTAAATTGATTTTCAGCTTTTAATTTTAAGTAGCGAGGTGGAAAATTTTCAATAGAATCTCGCACTTTAGGGTTAAAACCCTAATGAAAATGATCTATGAGACTATCACTACAATAGAGCTTAACTCTATGAAACATGTATATGACGCTATAAGAAAGCTACTAGTGTATTAAGCCAAATTATTTATAAAAGTATGAAAAGGGTTAGTTAGTTAACTTAATTACTCTTCGTCTTCTTGAGCATCGTCACCACCAGCGTTCTTGTTGGCGTTTCTTCTCTTAACTCTACCTGGTCTACCACCACCGTATGGAGAAGAGTGAGCGAAGTCAATGTGCTTTTGGGAGTCCAATCTGACCATGAAAGATGGGACATTGACAATTTGCTTACCAACAGCAATGTGTCTTTGAGTGATCAAAACTCTGGCGTGGTGGATAGATCTAGCCAAACCCAACTTGAAGACTTGAGTTTGCAATCTTCTCTCCAAGAAATCTTCAGGTTGCAAAGCCAAGACGTAATCCAACTTCATTCTGTCCTCAGACAAGACACCAATTCTGACCAATCTTCTGATCAAGGCGTTACCTTCGAACAATCTCTTTGGGTCCTTCTCATCTCTGGTCAACAAGTCACGGGCGGCTCTTCTAATCTTGGACAATTGGAAACCAATTCTGTAGATTTCTCTCTTGTTCTTCAAACCGTATTCACCAGCCAACTTCAATTCGGCATCCAAACGAGCGGACTCGTAAGGTCTCTTTGGGACAGTGTAAGTCTTAGAGTAAGTTCTTGGGGCACCTATAAATGTTAGAATGTTGTTCTATGCGCTATATTCAACGTAAGACAGCCATTTATAATAATACTAGAGTTGACACCTTCGTAGTTTTTACCTTTGACATGACGTATACAAACCTAAAATTTGAAATCGGTTTCAAATAATGAAGAGTCTTTTGTATATCCATTCATCAAAGTTTTCAAACCAAGGAAGTATTAAGTGCCTTTTGGTAACTGAAGTGTCGGGTGTTCAGTCACTCAAAGTCTAATATCATCATACCAAGGAGTACCCGATACTCCTCTAGCTGCTTGAGTTGATTGCTTTGATTCTATTCATTGAATATTCAAGATAATTCATGATACATACGTGGCATGCTTGCTAGTGTTTCCTAAGTCTATGGTATGAAATGAAAAATTATTTGAAAAATTTTTGTTTGAAAAAATATAACCAGTCTCAGGTAGTGTACAAAATACAAAAAGTTTTTGAGCATCGAACTTTAGCAGACCAGAATATACTCACTCCTTAGAGGCGCAGCGTAAATATGTGCACAAGACCATCTCTGATCTTACTTAGTCGATATCCTACCTATCCTTAGATCAGTAGCGCAAGTAGCTCTTTTATAGCTGTATGATAGGAGCATACCGTGGAAATGAAGTTTGTTGCTCTAATATCGGGTGGAAAGGATTCTTTCTTCAACATTCATCATTGCATCAGTAAAGGACATGAACTAGTGGCTTTGGCTAACTTGTATCCAGATACGGATGATAAAGAAGAAATTGATCTGTTTATGTTCCAGACTGCTGGTCATGGAGTAATCAAGCATTATAGTGAAGCGTTAGGTGTGCCATTGTACCGAAGAAGGATCCAAGGAAGTTCCAAAAATCAAGCCTTAGAGTACAGTAAGACGGAAGACGATGAGATCGAGGATTTGGAAGCATTATTGCAAGAGGTTCTTAGTAAACATCTGGATATCGAAGCTATTTCATCAGGTGCTATATTATCTCATTATCAGCGTAATAGGGTCGAGAATGTTGCTAGCCGATTGGGCCTCATATCACTCGCTTACTTGTGGCAGAGAGACCAGCTAGAACTAATGGGAGAGATGTGTGCTAGTGGCATGGATGCGAGGATTATAAAAGTCGCTGCTGTCGGCTTGAATGAAAATCATCTAGGAAAGTCTTTAAAGGAACTTTTCCCTCTTTTAATCAAGTTGAACAGCATTTACCAAGTCCATATTTGCGGAGAAGGCGGTGAGTTTGAGACGATTGTACTTGATTCGCCTCTTTTCAAAAAGAAAAAGTTATCCATCGTACAAAGGGAAGTGTTGAGAAACGTCGGTGATGATGTGGCACATTTGAAACTTGATGTTGAGTTGGTAGATAAAGATAATGAGCAACAGGCTATTTCATTAAATGAACCAAAAATGTTGGAGTCCAACTTTGAAGACATATGCGATGACTTGTTACAGGACGTAAATGCTTATGCTCCTTCAAAGACAAGTAATTTTGAATTAAGAAAGGTTGAAATTGAGGCCCATCAAGCATTTAGTGTAGTAGATAATGGAACTAACATATTCATATCAAACTTACGAAGCACTAAACCCACATTGAGCGACCAAGTTACAGAAGTATTTCAGTCTTTAGAGGAAGAGCTACGCAAAAACAATTTATCACTTCAAAATGTGTTGCATGTCACGTTAGTGTTGAAGGAGATGGACGATTTCAGCGAAGTAAACAAGATTTACGAGTCCAAATTTAATAAATACTTGCTTCCTCCTTCTCGTGTGTGCGTGGAGTCTCTATTACCTGAAGGCGAAATGTTGAACTTATCTGTCAGCGTGGAAAAGAATATCACTAAACAAGGCATATTTATTCGTTCAAGGTCTTTCTGGGCCCCTCAGAACATCGGACCTTACTCTCAGGCCATAGTAGAGAAAACAAAACGCTATAAGAAAGCAACTTTATCCGGGCAAATTCCCTTAATACCTTCAACTATGGATTTAGCATCATGCAAATCTACAGAAGATAAACTATTCTCGTCCGTTTTGTCATTACAACATTTACACAGGGTCAAGGAATTAATTTCAGTTTCAAAACTAGGTGTTATAGTATGTTACGTAACATCTCCCTTATATCTGGAGATCGCTAAGAATGTTTGGTCTCAGTATACAGAAAGTGAAGGGTCCACACCACTACTTCAGAGACTCCTTATATTACAGGTTAAGCGACTTCCAAAAGACGCAGGAATAGAATGGTCAGGTTTTAGCTTCGATGATAATAGTGATTATAATGAATATGACGATGACGACGAAAACGATGACTTGGCTGCAGAAGACACCTCAAAAAAGAGTGACAACGACATTTTACCTACGCTTGCACAGTTTGAGAGTTCAAGTGGGGTGTTTTTGCATAAAGGTGGACCAAGAGTCAGTCTTCTATATACCAATAGACAGGAAGATATCCGCAGTGTATTAAATACGGCAAGCCATACACACAACCATTTCGAAGTCTTCATATCTTGTTCAAACTCAGAGAAACATGACTACTCTTTCGAAAGTAAGTGTCAGGTATTTTACGCCATAGAAGTTATGAATTATAGAGCTGAGAAGTACAAGTTTGCCTTAATCTTGTATTCGTAGACAACGACTTATGACTTTCTACTTAATGCTCTTTAAGAGCGAAGCTAAGTAGCCAAATACAAAACTCAAAGAAGTAAATAAATAATTCATTCATATAAATAATTAATACTTCACAAAGTATCGGTTGATATGTCTTTCATCCATGAACGGCTGTATTGCTTCGAAGCACATACCGGGTGGAAAGAATGTTTTCGAAGTAAATAAAACATTATTAAGATAGCTTCAAAATGAGGCTATTATTAGATAGATTTTTAACAGACAGAAGTGAATAATTCGGTGTTAGTAGTAACTGATGTAGTTAGGCAATCTTTTTTTTCTTAAAAAAAGAAAAAGAGAGCAGTAATAACACAGATAGTCCAATGCATCAGGAAATTCTTCAGGGCCATCTCAAGCAGTTCTACCGGCCGCTACTCAATCCATTTTTTCTGGACCAGGGCCGTTGTATTTAAGCTTGCTTGGAACCTCAATATCTCTGCTGCGACAAAGTGCAACCAACCGTTCGTTCTCTTGTTTCAACGCATCAATGTAATCTGCAGATTTTGTCAATATATTCAATTCAGATCTGTTCTCGTGCTCATTAAGACTTGGTGTGAGAGCTACGATTTTGTCAAATGTCGATCTTATATTCTCTCTTCTTTTTTGCTCCGAAGCTATGTGATGTGCCTGCAAACAGTTAGTACCAAAGTTTCTAATACAGTAGTCTATTTGAGGTATAACATGCGTCGGTGTAGAGAGTCATATTTGGCTTGTGGACTTCAAATAAAAATACCATTACCGACCCACGCTACGCTCGAAGACACCCATAATATTACATACCTTTTTTTGCTCCTCAGTAAGACAGGCCTTCTTGGTCTGTCTCCTCTTGGAACTTTTCAGATCATCGTCCGACATGCTAACCAAAGTTGGTATCGATAAGGTTACGATCTTTTCTGTTCAAACTTGAAGACGATCTCTTGCGATCTAGAACTAGGATTTTTCAGCTAACAACTCGTCACTGGACGTGCAATCAATACACTGCTACCGATAGATCAATCCGTTCTTACTTGAAATCTCAATACAAAGTTTAAGTTTTTAAAACACACCTTCTAAACTGGCCCTCTTTGATACCCACTTGCTCTAGCGCTACAATCTGGGGAGAGCGAAGAAGTCGTCGCTTATATACAGGCACCCAATAGCCTTCCCCTACCCCCACTCAGATGTACGACACGTCATACGTGATGGTCCCTGCTCTACCGTCATCAATCTTCGAGAGCTGCCGACCCAGAGAGGAGGCTCGCAATACTGTGTGCTCCAGCTGAGGCCAGCTTACGTCTACGACAGTATTGGCGTACACGTTAGCAGACGTCTACCCGAGTACTCCTCGCGTAGAGAACAAGAGAGCGCGCGATAACCGATACGCACGTGACACCAAATCACGGATGAATAATCACCCGTGACACTCACTTCCGGTCTGTGGGTGGTTTAATTTTAGCAACATTCGCTGTTGAACCGTAATAAATTGTTCTAAGGCGGTCGTCGCCTGCGCACTACCGGGCACTGCGTATAAGTTCTGCGCCCCCGTTGCGTTCAACATGTGATCTGCTGCGCCCCCCGAACACCCTCCGTCATACACGCTTCTTACTTCGTGAAGGGTCACTAACCATGAAGCAATACCAGATTGCAGACGTCAATAAGTCAGCGATGGTCTTCAGATAGTTATTCTTCCGAGAACCAGTCACGGTCATTTCTTTTTCTCATCGTCTCTCGCCTCCAGGAGTCTCTGTTCATCACAGTCCTCGAGACCGCTCGCTTCCGCCGCCTATGACCCCAGGTGTTAACGCCCCCCATAAATTAGGCTCCATGCTTCCAAGCCCTGTAAAAGCCCTGATAACGGTTACTGGCTTCTATTCCTCGGCGGCATGAAGCCAAGCCTTAACTGCAGCGGCATCAGCATACTGAAGACTCCATCAGCATATCTCCTAAGTCTTCTTTTCTACGAAATGAAAGTGTTTAAACTGCTATTGCTTATATTATTCTATGAACTAAAAAAATACATATAAAACAATATCTTCAGTCTTTCGGTCTTAGTTTAGTATTATTCGAAAGACTTCAACATCAAAGCAAAAAAATAAACTTGTTAGACCTTAAATTTAAAACAATAAAGCAACACCAGCAGCGGCAGCGGCAGCAGCACCAACCAAGTTAGCGTTGGCGACAACAGCACCGGCCTTAGAAGAAGAACCGTTAGAGCTGTTAGAACCGTTAGAGGCGTTAGCAGCGGAAACGGCGGTGGCGGCAGTCAAAGCAACAATAACAGACTTGAATTGCATTTTATCTTTCTATAACTATTCAACGATTAATTGCTTAAGTTAATTAATGTTAAAATGAAGAATTAAACTTATCAGCTGGATGGATTCCCTCGCCCTTTTATAGTGTTCCCGGGTGATCCTTCTCTTTTATTGGCATGACGAAAGAGGAAAAATTAAAATTTTTTTCTTCCTCTTTTCTTTTTGCTATCTCGCTCTTTCTTCGACTTTTTTTTTTTCGGTTCCTTTGTTCTCTTTTTGTTTTTGTGTTCCGGTCTACTCGCCCTCGAAATTATTCCTTATTCTCTCCTATCGCCTTTGTACGTCTCGATTGAGGCAAATCCAGGATGAATTAGTACGGGCCAGTGTGTATCGGCGGTGCACGCACATACACGCTGTTAGGAGCACTGCCCGCACTCGCCATCAATCAGTTTCAATGGTTGCAATATGAACACACTGCGCTGGGCATTATGACGTGAAATGAGCATCACTGACTGGCGCAGCAACAACCAAGGCTGTTCAGGCACAAGCTGCGCAGAACGGAGGCGCACGCCGCGGAGTGCGGTAGCGAGCCGAAGCACGCGGTGGGATGTTTTGGAGCCCCAGAGACCGCCACAGAGCCCCAGCGAACCCGAACGAAGCCCAGGGAAGCACACGAGTCAGATGATACGGTGTCATCCGGTGGGGCCCTCGGGTCATCAGTTGCCTGAGGCAATCTCGGGCTCCTGCACACATCCACGACAGGCTCCGAGCCTTATCGAGCACAGCATGGCCCTTTTTGCCTATTTGGGACATAAAATGGTTATACTAGGGAATGGTGTGCAAGCCGCCCACGCACGAAAGAGACGATCAAGGGGCAGCGCGAGCAACTATGGGAGCTGGCTTGACTCACTACCGGCGCCCGCATAGGAATGCTGCGCTTCCTATGCAGTGTCGCAGCCCGAGCACGTGAACCCCCTACTGTTGGCTGTATTTCTGTCAGGCGGACCAACCTGGTGCCCAATGCGGAACCAAGGTTAGTCGCCGCTGCAGGAAACAATAATGGCTTTGTGGGAGGGTGATGTAGGGAAGGTTGGGCGGGCAGTAAGCAAGGGGCAGAGTGGACTGGGGTGCGGGCAGTGCGCCCCAGCGCCTAGGGAAGAGCAACTACAAGTTTTTTGCAGCGTTGCTTAGTGGCACTGCTCTCGTGTGGTATGACGATTAGATAGTAGCATGCCGGTACAGTGGAACATCTGTGAGAACACAGAAGCTTATTTTCAAACTTAGACCGTGATGAGCATCGGTGTAGAGGCGATGGTACGTTTTGTACAGAGCCCGTTAGACGCGAAACAAATAGAAACGCGTCGGGGCACAAGGGGCAGCACTTTTAGCTAGCGAGTCCGTGGCCCATTGACGCGACGAGCATCATGCGAGTCCCGCTTCGGCGCGGTGTAAAAAGCGGAGCCCACCTTCTGTGGAACGCCTGAGGGCTATACCTTCTGCAGAGACGCCTCCGGGTATACGCGTGCTCCCGCCAACACGCCCAGGTTGCAATGAATGCCAAGGAGGTAGCGCCGTATTGCGAAATAGCGCTTTGTTTTAAGACAGCCTGTGCACGGTTACGCCATACGAGGTATTCCCAGTTGAGTAAAGTGATCAACCAGCACCGTGTTTACGGGCGCTGGGGACGCACACAAAGCCTCCATCTGGGCGTGCGAGTACCAGACGATATTTTTTGCTCCCGAGCTCAATAGCGGTTCGCACTGTAGAACCGTGTTTGTCTTTTGTACGTTTCAGGAAGTCGAAATAGTGAAGCCAGCCTTACTACTTCGTCTTCCCTCTGGTTATGGAAAAAGATATGTCTATGTCCGGATGACGTTGCTCCTAAGGCATGGGCAGCGCATAATACCGGGGGTTTAGTTATCATGTTGCTGCGGTGCTTGGACACACGCATACCGGTGGGCCCATGGGATTTCATTACAGCGGGGCTGGCTAAATACAGATACGGAACTATTGATCTTGGTAATTATTGTGCGGACGTTGCGGACGTTATCGGTGCACGCTTCTCAAACTTTGGTGGGGTCTTCTCTGGTCCCTCAACGGCCAAGATATTCGTAAGATGTAACCTGCAGAATATAGATAAACTGTAAACCTCTGAAGATGCTTGGAACAGAGGGAATGCCCCAGACGTAGAAGACGATAGGCTGGTACGAGAATGGCGCCAAGATGTTCACGATGAGCCAGGCCTTGTCCTACCAATTGGATGGGTCAAGACATATTGATGTCTTGCTTTCCAGAAGGACCACGCCATTTTTGTAAAAGTATGCTTTGCGACATTTCGGCTGTTGAATTTTGCAATTCTATAAACCATGAGCAGCATCAACAGTCTGACTGGGTATTCGGAAACCAAGGCTACAAGCAAACGAATATAAACTAAGTTTTCATATAAATGTGATCAATTAATTACCCGGCTAATCTATTAATGCTATAACAGTGAGACGAGGAAGACACTATTGGTGTTCTCCGGGATAGCGAATGCTTCTTTTTAGGGGGGAGGGGGTATATAATGCAAATTCGAAAGAAGCACAGAAGACAGCTTCGCTGAAGTCATCATATCAATCTTCTCTTTGTTTAGCTCTATAACCCGGTGCGCTTGCAGCTTCGTAATTAGAATGCGGGCAAGATATGCTTTAAATGGATGCGAGATACATCTAGAATGCTAAGACGCTGTAAACCTCCACCGCGGGGCTCCGTAGAGAAGGGGCCCACATTACGAGAATACTGCGTGGTAGTATCTAGCTTTTGGTTAGTAATGTCCAGTGAAATTGGAGACCCTTTGTTCGTGATTCCATCCTTCCTGGAAATACTTAAAAGTGAAGTAATCGACCCTAAGGGCATCGCCTTGACCTTTGTATTGCAGTATGAGTTCTTCTGCACGCTCAAAGTCCTCACTCAACAATGAATCCACTTCCATCTCATGCACTTTGGTAAAATCGGACGTAAACAAAAAGCTTTTAAAAAGGTTATCGTCATGCAATAGGTTCAAATGGTCTTGACGACCTAATTTATCAATATTGCTCATCTCTACTAGCGCTGAGGTGGCAGGGCTAGGACGACGATCGTGTGGGGCACTTACTGTTTCATGATTCAGCTCCAGTAAGAACTTTTCTGGATCATCAAGATACCTTTCAACAGTTTCCTTTGGCACCCACAACCTTAAGTTGCTCATATATATGTGATTCGCAAACTTCTCTTCTTCGAGTCCTTTCAATCCATATTCATATGACAAAGTCATATAGAAGTTACGGGGAATATAGCTGGGTTGGTTTTCAACTAAAGTCAATACCAAGGGCGACAACTCAGAATAAAGATTAAAATGATGATTACGACAGTTGTAAACCTGAAGAAGCTGGTTCTTCACGGTATGGTTTCTTTTTCCCGATTTATCATAGACTTGTTTCTGTTTCTCCTTATCCAAGTCGATAATATAATCATACCTTGATGGTGCTTCAGCATCTGTCAACGCCAATCCGGTGATATCAATATATAAACCAGTATCAACGTCAATGAAACGGGCATCAATGTTATTGTTTCCATTGCCTCTCGTACGGTGTGTCACACTCAGACCGATGTCCACAAAATATCTACTAGCTCCACTGAACGCACCATGCTTGTCTGTAACACTTTCAACTATCATAGATTGATTGAACCTTTCTGCAAAACGATACAACTGCTGTATTGGCATTTGGACATCAATATCAGTGTCCCAAGGAAATGCCATACCGTTCCAATACCATGATAACAATGAGCCATGGGCAATCCAAGTTATAATACCGTGTTGTTTTGTGAAGTGAAGATAATTTTTGATCATTCTGTGCAAAACAACTACTTGAACTTCTTTTCCGACCAAAATGCCACTAAAAAATCTCCAGTCATAATGATCACCCTGTTCCTTATTAGACATTCCGTTCAATAGTTTAGCTTCTGCGAAAAATTTAGGTGGATCGGTGAGGCTCTCACTATATTTTAACGCTTCAAGGTAATCTTTCTGAACCGCTGATATTTCTGAACGCGATTCCAAAGACTTGATTATATCACCCACTGCTGGATTGAAATCTTTCTCATCAATGGTTAACTCGTAAGTAGACAAGGCCTCATGTTGGTTTTTGGGAGGGTTCTGTTTCAAGGTCTGTTTGAACTGACGGACTAAGTCCAAGTTATCGGTATTATGTTGTTTCACGTAATCTTCCACCATGTTATTCCTAAGAAGGGCATGTTTTACGTTATTGTCGCGTCTATCCTTCACTGGGACCTCATAAGAGCCCGAATCAGGTGTCATAAAAACCAACTTGCTAGGCAGTGGAGCAGCAGAAAATAAGTATGCCTTACCGAGTATTCGGCGATTCCCTATACTCTGAGCACCGGTGGGTCCAATGATACGGAATCCGAGAGCACCATTTTTGTCATCGACACAGTATTTTTCTATAGAAGAGAGCTCTGAGCCTTTGACGAATCTTGATTCTGTGTTGAGAGAAAAAAGTTCCTTGCAGCTGGATTTCTTATCCTGAGGCGCGGAGAGAAACTGATTGAGAATGCTCATGTCCACCCAGTCTGCCCAGTTAAACTCGACTGGATCGTTGGGCGACTTGGATATCTTGTCCAAGTATAACGATAACGTGAAGCGTGGATCATAGGACTGGAGCATTGGCTTTTCTTTATCACTATTGACAAGGAAGTAGTCCGGAATTGGAACGGTGAGCTCCATACCACTAAGCAACTTTTCGTTGATTTCCCATAAGTTATTATTCTTGTCATGGCTCAACTTCTGCTTCATTATTCCTTCGACTTCCTCCATGAATTTTTCGTTTGATGGGAAGAAATCGTACAGCGACAGGAATATGTTTTTTGTCCATTTGCTGTATTTTAGCCTGATGGTGTTTTTCATTCGCAACTTGTACTCATGTATGCTGTGACTGCTCAAGATGGATCCAGAGCTTACTATGACAGTGAAAATAACCGTCAGCAAGAGCAATAGGCGGATAAGTAATTTCTTAGGAATTCTCATCATGACGAGGCGTTTCTATTAGCCTGGTTTGGAATCTAGTACGTCAACGTACCTTCTATATTGTCCACGGGGCTTTCAGAACGCAGAAATCCAGTTCCTATGGCCATGCAATTTGAAAAAATGGGCTGAAGAACTGCTTCAAAACCGGAATTTGATACGAGAATCAAGGATCCGATAAATAAGGTTTTTGGTTGCAATCGGAAGGCGGACCGACTAGAACTAAGGTCAACTGAGCCTTTCTTGTTCTTTGTACGAACGCTTTTACCACAGTAAACGATGTTAGTGTCGCCGAGCTAGACTTTAGCTTCAATTTACGACCAACAAACTTTTGCAAACAAACTGACGGAGATAACAGATTACCCCCAATTTTGCCAA
The DNA here is from genome assembly GCA_002196765.1 of Millerozyma farinosa. Classification (NCBI taxonomy): domain Eukaryota; kingdom Fungi; phylum Ascomycota; class Pichiomycetes; order Serinales; family Debaryomycetaceae; genus Millerozyma; species Millerozyma farinosa. Next base: position 444,445 of record NBND01000011.1, on the reverse strand, counting down.
CTATAATAACAACCTATGACACCGTCAACTGCTCTTGAACTCTAACAAGATGATTGCCGCCCTTTCTTACTGCTCGCTAGCTCTCCTAACTTATAGAAAACTTTTGCACACGCTAAGTTTCCTAAAGTAAAGACGGTGGGGCTATATGCGCTATGGTTCACACGACTTGTTACGCTCTTCGGAAACTAATGGCTTACCTTTTTTTCAGCTGCCAAGATATTTATGTTTGGCTTAGTGAGCGATAATCTCTAAAAAAAAACCTGAGAATAGTCTATATTATTTAACAGGTAAACTATTAATGATGTTCTATGTTACTGACAGATAGAGCGGAAGAGAAATATAGATAAAAAAAGAGCAGAAAAAAAAAGAAAAAAAAAGGCGCAAATAGGACGAAGAGCAATGAAACAAAGAAGAGAAAGTGCCCAGATAACAAGACCAAATGCGAGTATTCGCGAAGCGCATATCTGGGCGTAAGTAGGGGGCGTCACTAAAAGCGCCACTTTTCCTCACAAGGATGTTTTATGTGCTACCTAGGGCACACCGCGAAGCACTGCTGTCCCCTCACAGGACAGTACCATGCCAAAGGCTTTGTAGCATGCATGGAACAATGTCCCGAGATGCGTTCCCCCCGAGAAATGGGAGGATAAGAATAGAAATGTTTTTGGCAGCAGGAACCAAGCGTGTAGAGAGAAGATCGTGTGTTTGGTGCGCACAGTACGGATCATAGGGTCTGCATAGTATGTGCCCGCCTTCTTGGCGCTAGTCGAGACAACCAGGGTGCTGGAGAGAAGAGGGTGCAGCCAGGTCACCTGGTATGTATGGATGCGATATGGCGAAGTGTTCTGTGTGCGAAGTAGCGGCCCGGGACGTGAGGACGTGACGGTTCGCATCGGTAGTGGCGGTGCCCGGCGACGGTGCCCAACAGATCGTGGCTTTTCAAGGTCCGTGCGGCTTGCCACCCGCCCCAGGCAATGTTCGAAACGAGCATCGTGCACCGCACATATACGTATGTCTCGCACGATGCATTGCCGAAATGGAAACAATGCTGTGGACGTGCTATTTTATGCTGGAGGACCTGGCACGTGACCGGAACGGTTGGGACCCGGCAGGGGAGGGCGCTGCGGCGCCCTAGTCTAGCTCGACGTCGCGGACGAGGATTCCCTCGGCGCCCTGGCCTAGGGCGCCCTCCACCGACACGCTGGGGTTGCGCGTGGTGATGTGGGAGTTGCCCGGGACGTTGCGGAACTGGATGATGGAGGACGAGCCGGCGTACAACACGTCGGACTCCAAGCCGGTCCGGTTGCAGGCTACAACGGCGACGTTAGAGTAGTGCTTGGGGAGCTCGTTGTGCGGATGGTTCAAGAAGGGGAAGAAGCGTAAGATCCAGTAGTTGACGGTCAGGTACTCTGGCTGCGAAGGGACGAACGGCCTGCCCAGCCGTTCGTGGGCCTCTGCGTCTTCTGGCGTGAAGCGGCGCGCGGACGGGTCGAGGTCGACAGTAGGGGCTTCTTCGTGGGCAAAGAACCTCTCGTGTATGACGTGCGCAGCCCTGGCCTTTTCGTCGGCCGTCTCGTCGGTGAGCGACGGCGACGCGGGCGAGAGCCAAGCCATCGGGCACACGATGAGCGTCGCTCTGCGAGCGAAGCTGGCGAGCGAGAACTCGAACTTGTTGAAGGGGGCTTCGAACTTGTAAGGATTGAGATCCATGCAGATACCGAAGTTTACGGTGGTCCGCTTAAACCCGGCGCTGACCTCCGGCAGCGCCGGCGGATCTGCCAAATAGTACCGCTTGTCCAAAATTACTTCCACCGGCTCGAACGTCCTGGAGGGGTTCTCGGTACACCCGAAGTCTTCGTCGGCCTCGTAAAGGAACGTTTTGCGGTAGTTGTGTACCACTCGGCCCACTGGATTCGTCAATAAGGCGGAGTTATAGATTACGCCCGACCGTGCTGAGTCCAGCGCCCGTTCTGGGTATCCGATCACTGTAAAGCAACGGTGCTGACGCAGCACGTCCGCGGCAAACTGCGCACTCACCCCAGCAGAGGTGGGCTCCAAGAACGGTTCGATCGCCTGCCGGCTCTCAAACTTGTACCCCGTAAGTGCCAACTCAGGAAACACAATAAGATCCACCTCGTCCTTCAACTGCGCAAGCAACTGCCGTGCCCGCACAATGTTTCGCTCTACCTGCCCAAGTTTTGGGTTCAATTGCACGCATGCAATCTTGATCTTCATCGCGTACAAACTTTAACACTAGATACTCTGTATCCTGCTCGTATATAGCAATGGGCTATTTTCCTGCTGCTAAGCGCCGTCTTTATCTAGAAATCCTCGTCTTTTAAGGTTTGCTCCAATAGGGAATTTGCCTCAGCCTGTCTGATATTTCCGCCTGGGGAAAGTTGGGAGTATTTGACAGGACTATTTAGCTAAAAATACTTGACAGGTTCGAAAAGACACATTGTGGGTTATATACAGGCTTCGCCTTAAGACACTATTCCCAATCAATGCCTACTTTGGTGGACCATAAAAAATTTATCGTAATTAAAGTTAGGGATCAGAGGTAGGAAAAGGCTATAAAGACCCGCCTGTTAGGACTTGAAGGATATAGTGTTGGTAAGAACAGAGCAGAGTTTGCAGCAGAACCGGGAAGCACAAGAAGTCACAAAGTAGACGGTTCAGGATTACATCGCGTGACGCAAAGCAGCACGTCAGCTGAGACCACAGAATCCTGAATTAGTACAACAAGCACAGATGATCAAGCGGGTTCGTTGCTTCGTTTTATCGGTGCTGGTGTTCATCATCCACTTGGTTGTATTGGTATGGTTGGAGGTGGAGTCGCAGGGCGAGCTTCGGAAGAGCTTGAAGTTGAACTTTTTTAATGTGCGGAAGCTCTTACTCCAATCGACGGACCATATGGCGGTTTTCAACTCTATGGCCGACCAGGAATGGGAAAAGTACATCACGCTGCTTGTGAGCGATCCACAGGCGCCTGAGTCGCGCGGGCCTGACCCCTGGGTGCTCGACAAGGGATCAGGCTCGTCCGTTGAGAAGATCACCTTGCCTTCGGACCCTACAAGCGGACAGGAACAGGCGTCCGAGGGTCAATATGATATACGTCTCACGTTGGGGCTTGTTTTGCACCATGTCGATCAGCAAATCCGATCGCAGGACAGCATGGATGATTTGTCGGTCCCACAGTTCCACTGGGCTGACTGGGTAAATACAACGGCCTTGAATCCTTTCTTTGCTCAGGAAGACAAAGAGAAGTGTAAGGAGTTTTTCGACATGTCCACAGCTAGCGTCAGGAAAAACTACAAACAAGAGCTTTACCCCGCCGAGGAGTTTTGCATCGATGACGAGTCGATCGACAGTATCATAAACAACGACTCAATTGACATATATGTCAAGAAGCTTTTACACCATGTTAAGCTGCAGCCAGGAAGCACAGGCTTCCATATATTCCGCTATCCTGGTCGGGCTACTTCTGCACTTAAAATTTTGCATGCAAAATCATTTCTTTATGACTTTATGCCACCTCCCTTATCGGTAGTTCTTCTACTTCCATCAAAGAACCAGACCGGCCACCTTTATGCAAACGAGACCATGTTGTCTATACCAGTCTCGCAAAATGTAGAAGATAGGGTGCAAATGCGAAGCTCACACATGCTTCAGAACTATCTCGGCAGCAGGAGAAATTCTCCTGAACCACATACGCTAGATTTACGCCACCAGATAGAACAGCTCACTGATACAGTGTCCAAGAAGAGTATGTCACCCACTATCTGGCCTTACCCAGATGAGAAAACGTTAAGCAGCACAGACTTTATCGATAAAAGCAATGAAATACTTTCGGAGATGGAAGATGACGATGAAAAGAAATTGACCGCCTCAGAAAGACTATACATGGAATCCCTCAAGTGCTCCTTGGAGGAGGACAGTCCACCTAAATACTTTCAGGAAGTAAAAATAGTGAAAGCGGAAAAGAACCATGGACTTGGTGCTCATTTCGATTGGAGATTTTTCAACGGGATACCATCGGACTATGAAACAGCTTCTATCTTAATGCATGGTACTATTAGAGCATGGCTTGCTTTCACGGGACGTATTAAGTGTAATACTTGGCTAGCACATGGTTCCTTGTTATCTTGGTATTGGAATGGGGTAGCTTTTCCCTGGGATTATGATATTGATGTCCAAATGCCTATAGCTGACTTGCATTCTCTTTGCAGAAGATATAACCAGTCATTGATTGTTGATTTAGGAAGCGAAGGCAACGCTGAGACTAGGCATGGAAAATATTTCCTTGACTGTGGTACTTTCATTTCTACTCGCACAAGAAGCAACGGTAATAACAATATCGACGCCAGGTTCATTGATGTCGACAGTGGTTACTACGTGGACATTACGGGCTTAGCTTTGAGCGCGTCACTTGCTCCTAATCGCTATAGACAACTTCTTGATGACGTTGTTGGCGTGGATGAAGCCAATAAACTTTCTTTTTACGAAAGGAACGCCCTCCTTCGCTTATACAATTGCAGAAACGATCATTTTTCTTTATACCTGGAGCTCAGTCCTCTCAGATTGACAATGTACGAGGGCCAGCCCACTTACATACCTAATGATTACGAACTGTTACTCAAAGCTGAGTACGGAGAACGTGGCATTTCTCAGAACATGTTCGAACAATATACTTTCTTGCCACAACTCAGACTATGGATCAAAACTCCAATCCTTCATGATCTTTTCCACGACAAGTATGATGGCCGCGAGGTCGATCTAACCAACCTGCGGAAAATTAAGGAGTTGACAGAAAATGACTATAGAAGCTTGCTTTCACAACGAAAGGGAATTTTAGCCGAGTACTTACTAGTGAGAAATATCACCAGTATCCATGAGCAAGAGATCGAGCTCTTGTCCCGTGGTAAGTCTACTAAGAACCTTATTTCGCATTATTTGCTTGATACTGAAGATAAGGCGTTTTCCTTGCGTCACGACTACTTCAATGTGATGACTCATGAGCAGGTGACGAATAATAGTCTCCATACGTCGGCCTGAGTCCTTATAAAGAGTTAGCTGAAGATAGCTCACACAATGCTCCTGGCTTTCAACGTGGACCAGTTGCGAATGCCAATTCATTTCATTTTCTCCCTTCATTTTTTTTCATCATCTACTTTTTTAGTGTACGTTAGGATATATTGGCACCAGGCGGATCATCTGTTTATAGAGTTTATCAATATCAACATTACTTGAAAAGTCATGTAGCCATTTGGGCCTGTAATGATAATGTCAAATGGAGATGAAGAGGGTCAGTTGAAGATAATCACGTGACTCATAATCAGCCAATCGCGTGTTAGTTTAAACTTGGGTAAAAATCAAACCATCTTTCAGCTAATATATGAGAATTAACAAACATAGGCTTCAGGACTAATACAATTGAAATGTTCAGGAAATTGACACAACGTAACTTTGTGAGGTTCAACTCTCACGGCCATGGTCACGGTCACGTATCTAAGTTCATCAACGATGCTGCTTTCCCAAGTGTGAAGGTTAACAAGGAGGCCGGTGAAGCTTTCAAGAAAGCTACCAAGGAAAAGGCAGAGCACTCCGAGGGTATCACCAACATGTGGAAGAAAATAACCTATGTTGTTGCTTTCCCTGTTATTCTTTTGACTGCCATCCCAGTTGGTAAAATTGAATTGCACCATGCTGAGCATAGAAAGCATTTGAGAGAAATCCCAGACGAAGAGTGGCCTACTCAATACGACTACCAGAACCTTAGACAGAAGAAATTCTTCTGGGGTGATGGTGACAAGACTTTGTTCTGGAATTCTGATGTTAACAGACACATCGAAGCCTAGGCTATATTACATAACCTTAAGATATAGCTCTCTAGAAATAGCGCATTTATGTTCAACGATTAGGTTCGATATCAGCTCGATATGCAATATAAGAACTCGTTCAGAAACCATATCATGTAGATCTGAGTATTTAGAATATTAACTTCATCGGCGAAGTGTGGTTAGTTTTTACTGGTATCGCTACAATTAAAGAAACTGTCTTGTCCTCTTCCTTTATGAATTTAAGCTAATATATAACTACAATGTAGAGTATATATATAGGTTATTAGTTGCTGCAATAGCAACAGAATTCTCTTTAGGATGCCATGATAAGTGCAAAATGCTTTTCTTGAAATCGATATTATCGAAATCTCCAGAATTATTACCTGCACCCATACCACCCATCATTCTGCGTCTCATGGAGGGGTTAGTATTCCCGAATTTCTTGGATTTAAAAGCTGATTTATCGGCTCTTAAGACAATTTCTCGTTGTTCGTTGTCAGATTGGGCGTTCATAGCGTTAGGAGACATCTCATTATCCATAGCAGCAGAATCAACGTCTACTTCATCTGATTCAGTATCTTTTCTATCACGGCTGAGGTTAACCTTGGCACTTGGAACAGCCCCTAAATTGCTTGCATTGGCGGAGTTACCAGAATTAGATTCGGAAGTATTTATGACATCCGGATATATAATGAAGTTGTTATTATATGACCCCGTTAAAACAGACTTGTTGTCTCCGCTAAATTGTACCTCGAATTTATCAAATATAGCATCATTCTCATATGTATCACATAATCTGTCTCTCAAATGTTCATGTACATTTATAGTTTTTATAGGTTTTGACTCCATAGCTAAGTCCCAAATTTTCACTGTCATATAATCTCTTGAAACAATGTATTTACCATCATAACTGAACTTGACATCTGATATAGACGAAGTGATTTCAGTGAAGAAGTTATGCGACGCTGGATCAGAGTATTCTTCAAAAATTTTGGCATGCGAATCACATAATGAATTAGATCTCATATCGGCTAACTTTATAGTACCTTTGGAAGATGAGTACATGAACAAATTACACAGCAAGGGATGGAATTCTGCACTCGTTATAACTTCCGTTAACTCTTCCATATTAGCTGGCTTGATATCGACGATGTTGAATGACTGGTCTGCTATTCCAAGATTCCATAAATTGATACGTAAGTCATCTGAAGACAAAAACGTTTCCTGATCGGAATTAACAGATATGGAGTTTATATGGTATGCATGTGCATTAGAATAGATCTTTTTAGGTTGTGCCAGAATGAGCCTATCGTGATACGTAAGCTTGGGTAACTTCAAGTTAGAAACGGATAATGATGAGGGAAGAGAGGACGACCCATTCAAGTTGTTCTCACTCACCAACTTGACCTGTTTCTCCATAACCTTCCAAAGCTTGATAGTCTTGTCATTAGTGGACAAAAGATAGAGAGCATTGTTAAAACTTTTCAACCACTTGATTTTATTAATCTTCTCCTCGATTTCTAACGACTTGAGGTAGTCGAATTCTGCGTCATGACTTTGAAACTCCGTAAAGAACTTGTACTCACAGGTCTGTTTCTTTTTTGATTGATTTCTTTCGAATAGGACAATTCTACCGCCTTTGTCTCCCGTGGCCAAGAAGTCACCCTCGTCGTTAAAACATACCGAAGAAATTATGTCCGCTTCAGTGATGTTTTCGATATCTCCCTTATCTCCAAAACATTGTGAGAATTTCCATGTTCCATCCGAAGCCATGATTCGGTATATTCATACGAAAGGCTCTGTGTTGTTGCGGGTTGAATACCAATCTTCTATTAACTCAATTTATCTATTTGCCGCTCGAGCTTCAACGAAATATTCACAATCTGCCTGATTGATATCGGAAAACAAGTAGCAGGTTGTCAATTTCAATAGGAGACGTTACTACACTTCTGTTTCTCTGAAATTGATGCTTTTTAACTGTTCTTACACCACTTCAGAATCCATCAATTCGCAAACGCCCAATTAAATCCTTAAGTGTGCGACCAATATACAGGATCGTACTATAGAGTGTCGCAGCGAACGACACTCAGCTAACCAGTGTTGATCTGGGCGTAAGAGTTGCTATTTGAACAAAGACGTTAGTTGTCTACACGGTGAGTTGACGGATGTACTCAACAGTTGTATTTTATCATAATAAGGAGCTCTGAGGCATTAATTGCACAACTATGTAGAGATTATACTATCATATATAAAAGATCAATGCAAAAAAGCAAGCGCCTTACAAAGCCTTCTTAGCGGCTTCTTGTGGGCTGACCTTTCTGTCGTTGTTGAATCTTCTTCTCTGAGGAGGAGTTCTGACTTTTCTGTCTTCTCTAGATCTGACTCTGACGATTCTTGCGTGGATAGCGCAAGAAACACAGTAGTGCAACTTATTGTACAACTTTGGCAAGACATACTCGTTGTAGACAGAAGCCTCAGACAAATCTCTGACAGCGGCGGCCTCGACCATGTTTCTGATGGTGACTCTCTTGATGGCCTTGTCCTTTGGCACACACTTAGCACAGTTCAAACATCTGACTGGCTTGACGTGGCCTCTGCCCTTCTTGTTTCTACCGTTGGAAGCTCTCTTCTTTGGCATTTTTCTGTAATGGTTAGTATCAAATGCTATTTTTTTATTGAAAACGGTTCTTCCGCAAACACATATTCACGCCACATTCGCCTACCAGATAGCTGCTGAGACTTGAACAACGTCCACCAAGACTCTTGCTCATAGCAGTATACTACCAGTAGTCTTCAAGTGTCTTTCTATGATTGTTTTCGCTTTTGTTGCTTTCACAAAACATCTCTCTTTTTATTGTTGCATCTTGATTTTTCAGCTACTCAAACTTTCTGGTTCCGGGTTTCACCCTAGAGTCTCTTCACATATCCCTTGGTTGACGATAGCGACGATTTGTCTGTGTTATATCATTAATTGCTCCATCTATACATACCAATTTTTACCTAGTGTACGAAGAAAAGTGAAAATGAAAATTATCAAGCTATAGTGAAGAAAAAAGCCTTCCTCGTCCAGACGGAGTAGTGTGAAGAAAAAAGGAAAGGTAGCACAAAACCAATTTACCGTCACATCGCACGTGTCACAACAGAAAGCTGGTATCGAGGGCACGAGCCCTCATGATGCGAACCATACTGTACATAGCAACACATTACGTAATCATATTGCCTTATCAGGAGACGTGCTGGTAAGCCAATCAAAGGCCAGGGTGTGGGCTGTTTCTCTCAGGTGAGCTCTCGAATGGAAGTTAGCGGATTTGAGGGACAGAATAAGATGGATGAGGTTTTGTGTAACTTATCATCATTTCATTGAATTAATATTGGCTGATTTGTTTAAACTATAGACCATAATCATCGAGGGAGAAGCAAGGTAAGTAGAGACATTGAAGAAACAAGGAGGAGTATATTGGGGCTTTGTACTGCGAGGTAAGCCCGAGGGCCAGTGGTGGGCGATGCGGGTGGAGATTTGATGTCATATTGACGGCGATACCGATGCAATGCAGAGGTGTGTTTAGCGCTTAGGTTAAAACGGGTCAGAACACATAGAACACCCCATCTAGCTCCAGTGACACGGAAAGGCTTCGATAGAATACACCAGCAGCGATACTAACAAGACAGGATGTTGTCACGTACTTTACGTTTAGCCAAGCAAACCAGGTTCTTAAGCAGCGGAAGGATTTTGAGGGAACAGACCCCCACACCAACCAAGACAGCCACCAAGTTGTCTGAAGTCACCGGTCCAAATGAAAGTTTGATTGGTCCTGGTGCTAAGCCAGGTACCATCCCAACCCAATTAGACCAGGCCACAGGTTTAGAAAGATTCGAGTTATTGGGTAAGCAAGAAGGTATCGATGTCTTCGACACGGAAAACCCTATCTTTGAGGGCTCCGGTACCCCAACTGATCCATACTTGGTACCAACCTACGTCGGCTACCGTTATGTCGGCTGCGCAGGTAAGAAGGGTGACGAGCACAAGCCTTACTGGATGAAGGTTGAGGTTGGAAAATTAGCCAGAGACTGGGAGACTGGTATTTGCTATACAGCCAAGTACTTGGGTGAGCCAGGCCACCACCATCACTGATTTTATGATATTTGGTAGCATATCGTTAGATTTCTACCTTGGACGATATATTCGTTTATAGGTATTTCGTAATACATGTCGAGATAAGATTTCTTGAGCAGTCCGTTTTGGATAAATGCTTACACACAATAACCAATGGCCTAATTTTACATACTATAAGAAGTAAAGCTGCTTTACAGTTAATAATCTACACTTATACAATGCCATAAGGATAAAATGTGTAGCCTTAGAGTAGTTGTAACGATTCCTACTTTTTTTTTTGGCTTGTCTAAGACTGCGTTTTGAGTAGTATGGAAAATTTTCATACAATAGACGTTTTCGCTTAACAGCAAATAATGAAACAACAGGTTTTGTTCATAGGTGATTTGAACACCAGTCTTCCTGAGTACAAATTGTTTAAGGAGAAATTCGAATGTATCAGATATGAATTGACCACCGTCGAACAACTTATAGAGGACTTTAAAGGCAAACTTAAGGATATTCGAGCGATATATGGCGCGTGGTTGGGATTTGTACCTCTAGGAGGATTTAAAGGTGCAATTATTGATAATGCACCATCATCATTGAAGGTAGTTTCGATATGCTCTGTGGGATATGACGGATACGATGGAGAACGGATGGCGGAAAGAGGAATGATATTGACAAATGTTCCATCGCACGGTGCTTGCGAGCCTGTGGCCGATCTCGTTCTCTATAACGCGATCGACAGTTTCAGAAATTTCAAGGTTGCAACTAAAAATTTCTGCTTGGAGAACAACCACACGGTCAGGATTCGCAGAAAGTTGGAGGACGCCAAGCTAGATGCTGGCAGCGGCACCATACGTCTTGGTGATACTGATGGTTACTCTTTTGGAGAAACGACCATCGGAAGACCCAACTTGTCCCCAAGAGGGCACCACGCAGTTATCGTTGGTTTTGGGAAAATCGGCCAGACTATAGCCAAGAAGCTCGACAGCATAGGGATGGTCATACACTACGTGAAAAGAACGCCTTTAAGTGCTGCAGAGCAATCTGAATTCCCATATGCCTTACAGTATCACTCCTCTTTGAAAGAGGCTGGACATATTGCTGACCTAGTAGTCATTGCGTGCCCTGGCACCCCAGAAACATTTCATATGGTCGATAAAGATGTAATTGAATCGTTCAAGAAGCCATTCAGAATCATAAACGTGGGCAGAGGAACTGTCATCGATGAGCAGGCCTTGGTAGATGGTTTGAAATCCGGGAAAGTGCTTTTTGCCGGCTTGGACGTCTTCGAAAACGAGCCTACAGTAAACAAAGAGCTCTTTGAAAGGCAGGACGTCGTGCTCACGCCCCATGTTGGTGCCTCTACTGTCGAAAACTTTGATTACACAGCAGCTACTGCTTTGAAAAATATAGAAAACGTTTTGCTCGAGGGAGGTAATGGGCTTCACAGAGTCAACTGACTGCAGGCAGTGTCGTACATTACTACATTTGCTTTGAAATAGAGTAATTAGCTTAGACTAACAGGGCTTGTAGCCGGTCCACTTGCAACTTAGAATTTACAAATTACTACTAATTTCAGAAAATCGAAAAATACACTCTGTACGCGAGAAGCTATTGCAGCTTGCAAGTGCAAAATGCGATCCAAGCTTCCGTGAGCTCATCAAGTAGACTAGGTGTACCAGCTGTGGTGCTGAATGGAGCTCACGATGTTGCGGAAGCAGACGTCTGGAAGGTTCGTGTCGTGTACTGCACAAATCGTCCCTCCTTGTCGTTAAGCCTACCAGGGGACATATACCATACCTCGACAATCAAGCGTAAACTCAGTTGTATTTTTAAGTTGACAAGAAACTCATGCTGTCCCTTTTTATTGGTGTTTACAGGGTCTTGTATGAGTATAGTGCTCAATCTGAGGAAGAGCTCTCAATACAACCCAATGATCTCCTATACTTGCTTGAAAAGTCAGACATAGATGACTGGTGGAAGGCCAAAAAGAGAGTCGTTCCACAGGGAAACGAGGTTGTGGAAGAGCCTATAGGATTGGTCCCATCCAACTATATTGAAGAGGTTTGTATTTTATTTTTGAATTTGTCAAACATCGATCATGAGGATCCGTGAGTCCCTGGAGTTTTGAAAGAGTACTAACAAACGTAGGCGCCTGTTATCGGCAAGGCAACTGCATTATATGATTACGATAAACAGACTGAAGAAGAAATTTCCTTCAAGGAAGGAGAATTATTCAATGTTTTTGATACCAGCGATCCTGATTGGTTTTTGGTGGGCGATGCTAGGACCGGTCAGATGTTTGGTTTCGTTCCATCTAACTATATTGACCTCAATTCCGGCGACAAAGTCGGGCAGCAGGCATTGCCACAACCACCCATACTGAACCAAGAACAAAATGACCGCCCGTATGGCGATCTCTCGAAAGCTGCATTGTTCGCTCCTCCCCCAGTTCTCAAAGATAGGTCTTCGTCTCCTCGAGTTCCCTCCACAACCTCTGGGGAAGACGGCTATGAGTCTCAAGGAAGCGAAGATCTCCATGACATACAAGGCACATCCAGAAATGCCCATAGTCAGCAAGATGACGATCCTCCTCCCATGCCGGTGAGACCTTCTATACGAAGCGATGATATAGACGAGCCTCCAGAAAAACCAAGACGTCCCTCGTCTGTACCCGAAGAACCAATGGACGTGAATGGTAAGCAAGAGCACAACTTCGATGGAGAATACTTCACCTGGTATATCGATGAGGTGGACGGTAGAAAGAAGAAAGCTGTAGTCTTCTCCATTGGACAAGGTAGAGTAATCTTGAAGCCTAATACCTCAAACCCAAAAAAATATAAATTAAAATCAACTTCGTCATTGAACCAGAACTGGGCTATAAGGGACTTGCTAGATTTTAGCCACGAGAAAAAGCATGTTTTTTTAGAGTTTAAAAACCCGCCTTCCTCTATTGAGCTTCATGCTGGGTCAAAAGATGTAGCAGAAGCAATTGTCTCGATTTTAGGCGATATCAAAGGAGCAGAAGAAGCAAAAGGACTTCGAGAAGTGGCAAAAGCATCGAAACCATCTGGTGATGGTAAGAAGGTCGGTCGCCTCATGTATGATTTCGATTCTCAGGGTGATGATGAATTAGATTGCAAAGAAGGAGATGAGGTGTACATCCTAAATGAGTCGAAATCAAAGGACTGGTGGTTATGTGAAAATGTGGACACTGGTAGACAGGGAGTTGTGCCTTCCTCTTACATAGAAGTCGTTGGTACTTCAAGCCTAGACAAACTTAAAGGGTCTCCGCTCAAGAAAAGGTTGTTTTCTGGAAATTCTAAAGGAAGAATTGTGGAGGGTTCTGATTCAGATAGAAGGAGAAAGCATTCGGACAAAAGACATTACAGATCAAGAGACGAAAGAGACAGAATCAGGGAACACGATCGTGCTAGAAGAGAACAGGGCCCTGACGGTCATCACGACGGTGACAAGTCAATGCCAAACTACCACCGTGTTCGTACTTGGATTGACAGTACCGGATCTTTCAAAGTGGAAGCCGAATTTCTTGGATGCGTCGAAGGAAAAGTCCAGTTACATAAGACTAATGGTGTTAAGATTGCGGTTGCAGCCTCTAAACTTTCATTAGAGGATTTGGAGTATGTTGAAAAGGTAACAGGCACATCCTTAGAAAACTACAAAGAAGAGGTCCAGAAACAAAGTCTCAAACGCTCTAGATCGAAGTCTGCAACAGCTGCAATCAATGATGTTCCACCTGCTAAACCTTCAAGACCTAAAACTCAAGTTAATGACACCACTCCAGAGTCCTCCTACGACTGGTTTGAGTTTTTCTTGAACTGTGGTGTTGATATTGGAAATTGCCAGAGGTACACATTAAACTTTAGCCGTGAAAAAATGGACGAAAATATATTAGAGGATATTAATCCCTCTTTATTGCGTACTCTTGGCTTGCGTGAGGGTGATATTATTCGTGTTATGAAGTATCTTGATAACAAATTCGGCAGGAAAAGAGGAGCAGATGATGCTGGTGCAGTTGGCAGTTTATTCACTGAACCCACGGGAGCCTTGAAAAACAATTCATCTTCTGAGGTTCACAAGATTGATGCCAACGCTTTATCTTCTCAGAGAACCACACCACAATCTGCTGGCATAAGTCTGCAGAATACCAAGTCTGGTATCGAGGATGATGCTTGGGCTGTTAAACCAGCGGCCAGATCAAACGAAGATCTTTTGTCTCAGTCACCAGGTCCACAGAAGCCTCAATACACAGGTTCCTTACTGGACTTATTGAACATAAAACCCATCGATCTGACAAATAACGATAAACAGAAAGAAGTTGGAAATACTGCTCCCAGCGCACAGGTTCTCACACCAACAAGGACTGGCGGTAACAATGCTAATGCCGATACATTGAAATCTAATGCTACAGGATCAGCTCTTCCTGCTCAGAAGACCGGCGGTTTAATCCCAGTACAAAAGACTGGTAACCTCATTCCTGTTCAACCTACTGGCTTTGTTCCTATTACTGCACAGCCAACTGGATTTGTGCCAATACAGGCCACGGGCATTCAAGTTCAACCAACTATCGGAATAATACCTGTACAAACAGGTATCTCTACATTCCCAAGTACGACTTTACTTCCCCAGCAAAGAACAGGCGGTGTTGTTCCTCAAACTACTTTCGGGCAAGCGCCGGCTCCTATTCCTCAAACTACATTTGGATTATCAATGCAGAAAACAGGACCTCTTGTGCCAGCTCAAAGAACAGGCGGAGCTATTCCTCAAGGACCATTTGATCAAATGGTTGCCTCGCAACCAACTGGTACCTTATTGCCACAACAGGTCACTGGCGGTGCGACCTCATTCCCCCAAACAACATTTGGACAACCTTTTGGAGGAATGAGCAATCAGGCCGCTGGTTTCCAACCTCAGACGACCTTTGGTCAACCTCCATTGCAGCAGATGGGAACACAGAATACAGGCTTCCAGCCTCAATCAACCTTTGGACAACAGTTCCTGCTGATGGGACCCCAGAGCACAGGATTCCAACCTCAATCCACATTTGGACAACAATTTCTGCAAATGGGGCCACAAAACACAGGATTTCAGTTGGGTCAATCCCAGCCCCAAAACATATTCCAGCAGCAACAGATGCCTCCACAGACTACCTTTGGAAACATGGGCCCCCAAAACACCTTCGGTCAGGTGCAAAATGATCCAAATATGAACTCTTTGGCAAACATGTTCCAGAATACTGGTTTGAACGGACCTGCCAACTCATTCAACCAGCCCTTGAACCAAACCCCTCTGACTAGCTTCGGTCAACCTCCTCTGTTTGGTTTCAACACCCAGCCTTTGCAATCTCAGCCAACAGGCGCTGGCTTTGGAAATGCTCCGTCTTACATGCAACCTCAGCAGACTGGAAGAAAAGCAAACCTTCAAGCTGCTACTCCTGATAATCCTTTTGGATTTTAGTCATTTGACGCTTAGTTACATTCACTGCTTCGTATTCATTGTATTAGTTAAGTTGCTGTATTAGACCCTTACAGATAAATTCTGATAAGGAAACTACCACTTTTACCTTCTATTCAAAAAAGACTAGCTTTTATAATAAACAGCTTCATTAGAAACTACCGCTTCTTCCCTGTATTTTGAAGGCGTGTTGATAATTATGTGGTTGCCTCTAATGTTTGGAATGTGTAATTTTTGCCTATAGTTTGCGACATCTTTTTTTACAACCATTTTACTTTATATTTAACCTCCTCGAAGGTAGTAAAAAAGAAGATTTCAAAATTAACTTTTAGACACCGAACTCGATGATTGATACCAATAGTAGTAAAACAATTGGGTACTTTTTCTTGGAGTATAACTATGATTTATTACAAGAGCCCATTAAGGGAGACTTAAAATTGACGTTCAATACATTTTTAGGCTACCTATCATCTAATCCCCTTAAAACCTACGAGAAAGAATTGAGTTACTTGTCGTTCTTGGAACAGTTGCAAGGCTTTTACCAGGTGAGTGGGAAGGCACTTGAATTTAATTTCGTCTTTGAAAGTGTGGAACAAAGGGAAAAGTATAGAGGCCTAAAGGTCCCGCGCATCACATGGATCAACACCCAGAAGATCACAATACTTTTAGACAGATTAGAAGGAAAGAATGACAAGATAGGTTACAAGGCCTGTAATGCAGTACAGAGTGAAAAGGATAGACCTAATCGGGAGCAATTGTTGGCTCTTTTATCACAGCCTTTTAATACGTCTGCTGATATTGAGCTACATTCAAGAAGCAATGCTGTCACTGTATTCAACACGGATTTCAACACGTTGGACCAAATCTTGAAGAAAAAGACAGCTATAAGCCAGCTCGCAAAGAAGAAGATTGCCTTGAAAACATCAGTGAAGCCCTTTTACGATGTTTGCGACAATACTTCGCACAGCAGCACTTTGGCAAACTTGATTCTCAACAAGAAGGAGCATAGAAATTCCATGTCAGACAGTACCCAAGTTTATAAGATGATCCAGCAAAACCGCAATAACATGAGCCAAGAGGTTTATAGATGCTCTCATCAAAAGATACACTTTCTACCGATATTCAATCAAAACACGGACTTATCACTAGGAGACTGCTCCTACCTTGATACATGTCACAAAATGAGGGCCTGTCGCTATTTACATTATTTTACTTTGCAGCCATGTGCAGCTAAGTATAATTACGAGGACTCGTTAAAAGAGGCGAGCAAAAAGGCTCTCAATCACGACTACACTATTGGAGAGAGTTTCACTGACTATCAGAGAAAAGTTTTACCTCCACAATGGATTAAATGTGATGTGAGATACCTTCCTTTTCTGATTTTAGGCAAATTTGCAGTTATCATATCAGACCCCGCTTGGGACATACACATGTCTTTGCCATATGGTACTTGTAAAGATTTTGAACTTTTGTCACTTCCTATGCATGAGTTGCAAGATGAAGGAATTTTACTATTATGGGTCACAGGAAGATCAATAGAGGTTGGAAGACAAGCTCTTCAAAATTGGGGATACACAGTCTCTGATGAACTAATTTGGATAAAGCTTAATCAGTTGAAGAGAACAATAGTAACAGGAAGAACAGGACATTGGTTGAATCACTCGAAGGAACACTTGCTTGTTGGAATCAAGGGAAATCCGCCCTGGATCAACCGTTTTCTAGATACAGATATAGTTGTCAGTGGTACTAGAGAGACCCTGAGAAAGCCAGACGAAATTTACGACATAGTGGAACGCATCATTGGGCTACATGCTAGGAAACTAGAAATTTTCGGAAGAGATCATAACATTCGTCCAGGATGGTTAAGTAAGTATAAATTTAACTAGTTGACCAAAAGTCAGAAAAAGCACTTTTTTGTTTTTTTGATTATTGCGTCCCTGTCTGACAGAAAAGCAACATACTAACAGTACATAGCCATAGGAAACCAGCTTCTGGGGTACGACCTTCATGAAAGGGAGCTAGTGATCAAGTATGAAGAGTACTTGAACAAGAAAGAAGGATCAAAGTCCCTCAACAGATGACCATAAGCCCTATTCCATACGATACATACCCTGTTTATTTGTGTCTTGATTTCTCCTGCTGTCTAAATTTCAAGACGTTTTTACCGGCCTTGTCGTCCATTTTCTTTTGTAGATCTTTTTTGTAGCCAAAGTAAAATGCAACTTCAAATGCGACAAAGAATGGTGCCAACACTAGTGCCTGTAACAAGTTATCAAGTAAGGCAGGCGCTCTTTTCTCGTGGACTCCGTGCCCATAGAATTGTGCCAACCATGCTATGACATGTGTTCCCAAGGCCGCGTATACGAAGTTCTGCTGCTTCTCATCCGGTAAACCCATGTAAGTCTTTTTGAAGATATAAGACAAAGCGACTAATAAAGACAAACATGGACTCCCTACTTTCCAGTCCAACGCGGTGTAATAGAGCCCATATGTAGTCGCTATAACCGATCCCATATTAACAAATGGTTGACTAGCACCCATCACATCCACAGGCGAAAGCATCGCAATAGCTGATGTGAGAATTATAGGAATGCACAACAAGTGTATCCTGACATTGACAGGATTGAAGTGATATGATCTATAGAAGATCAAGTGGTTTTCCAAGTCGAAAAGGCCCATCTTTACTTTAGTGGATGAGTCGGTAGTTTGGAAGCAGCAGCATCAAGCAATTTTTAAACCATCTCGGAAAGTGGAGAAGATGACGTTACATATAAAAATCACGAGCGCGGTATGACTTTATATTTATCTTTATCTCTTTTATTCTATATAGATGTGATATTTAGAACTAAACGCCAGAATAATATTCGTGACAGAAAGACAACTACTCTCTCAAGTCGAGAGCTGGCTTCTTGATAATTCTTTTTCTCTTCATATCATTTCCGGATTCGTCGAATTTTGTAGCAGAGTGTAAATCTCTTCCGACGTTGTCCAAATCTTTCACTTTGTAAATTCTGACGAGCCAGTTTTGGGTGGTGAAAGCCTCATCAAGAACGTTGAGCTTTGGTGATTGTGATAATGGGATGGCCTGGTTTCTGACTCTATCAATTCCATCACGACCACCGAACAAGTCGGTGAATCTGTAGTAAGACATCTTGTACATTAATGATTCCTTCATGGTTTTAGATGCCTCTTCGTCGACCTTGTAGAGCCCCTTGTCTGAGAAGAAATCACGCTCGCGGACTTCTTCTGGCCAAATGCCTTCGGAAATTCTTACCATCCACAAGAACTTGTTCAAGTCGTCACCCGAGTAGCCTAACAAACCACCGAAAATGACCAACACGTAGTCGACGTCGTGCTTCTTTAAGATGTCATATGCAACCTCTTCCGACGAGCACATTGCCTTTCCGACAGTTGCGATATGTGTGTTGTTCCACGTGTTGTTGTCGACCAAGGTTGTTCTATCGGCCATACCTCCAATCTGGTAACCGTAATCCCACCATGCCATCACCTTGGCATCTTCTGGTGTGTTCATCCTTAACCAATAGTACGCTTCTCTATAATCGTCAATGATACTGCTTGATCCGTCAGGACCACGTGACGCGAGGACGACAGAGGGAGATGAGTATGCATTTGATGTCACCCAAGTACAGTGCAAAACAAAGTAAACAAGGTAGAATGCAAATGACAGAAGCACAACCAATTTCGATATGATCAGGAAGAGTTTATCGTTTGTCGAAGGTTTCTTGGCCTTGGACTTCTTTCCTGAACCAGTGTCCTCGGAGTTGTCTTCTCCATTTGACTTTAAGACGTCGACAAGGTTCATGTAGACGTCAAACATTTTCGATAAGGCAATAGCTGCAGAGACACAGATGATTGGTGTCAAAGTAAGCATCAACCTAACCATAACACCAGCGAAATATGAACCAAGAACACTGTAGATAATAATGAAAACATGCTCGTCTCTTAACTCTTGGAAACACAAATAAACTCCAGCAGGGAAAAGCCAGATTAACATATTCGTGTCAAAGAAGAATGCAGGCCAGGCAGTAGGCTGATGTTCTGAGACAGAGGCAATAATAGGGATATGTATCTTCGCATAGTTTGTGTCCCACAAGGAGTAGAATCTACCCGTCCATGGAGCAATCCACCCTAACGCAGTAAGTGCAAATAAAGCAGAAACTCCGAGGAAGGTCACAAAAATCAGGGAAAATACCAAGAAGTTTCTGAATTGCTTACCAGTGACCTTCGACTTCACGTAAAAGCCAAATGAAAAGAGTTGTAACAATCCGAAAACACCCAAAGCTGCCATGTGATCATTCGATCTTATAGGCAAGAATCCGACGAAGGGAATTTGCATAGATGCTAAAGTGCCTAGAGCGTACCATGTACTGTAGGCTGTGTATAATCTGTGACTGTAACGACCCATTATTAACAATACGAAAACGTGTAATGGGATGATGTTTGTTATGAAGACATATCCTCCCCATGCAGAAACCATGTAGAAGTAAAATAATGCAGTCAAGGTAGCAAAATAGATAGATCCCATTTTCATAGCCTTTATCCAGAAATAGAATGTGGCCATGAGCAAAGTGATCGAAATTGCTTCGTTATCATAAGACCCTGCCACAGATCTAGAAATGTAACCTGGAGCAATTCCCATAAAAATAGCGGCTAACAAACCAGCATTAGAGTCCTTCATTTCTTTTGTGAGGAAGTATGTAGCAATAGCGGTCAATCCCGAGAAGGCAGGAGCCAACATAACACAAATGTTTCTTATGTCCACTGGAAGAGCTAACTTCTCCCTCAATATATGCCAGATGACACCAGAAGTGACCATCAAACCAGGATAAAGAGTTCCTCCCGTGACTCTACCCAATGGATACCAGGTTCTATCATCAAACCAATTCAAGAAATCGTAAAATGAATGAGTTACCAAGTACTTTGTGGCTCTGAAGTTGAACCATGGATCGAATTCGTGAATGATACTCTCATATCTTATAACAGAGAATAATCTGGATGATATGGCAGCCCCAGCAATTGAGATGAAGATAATCACTCGCAAGAGCAGTCGAATTGTTTCAACTCGGACGCCAAATAACTTTTCCTGTGGCTTACTAGTTACCATTATGGCATCAATTCCTTTCTTACCACCAATTATTCAAAGTGCTCTGATGAAAAGAACTATTTCTTCTGACAGCGTGTTGTTTTAGCGAACTACTCAAAATTGTAGATTTCAGGTATATACAGGACATATAAAAATCTACCATCATAATTAATGAATGATATCCAATAACCATAATCTAAGGGGAGTGTCTTAGAAGGAACTCCAGCTCCAGTTTGCAGGGATACTGCCGACTATTTGCTCGCTTCTGCTGGGTTTTGGGGTACCGTCAGCAAAATTCAGGTTCGGCATATGCGGTTGATTTCCCACAAGAGACTGTTGATCTTTCTTCAACACTCTTTCATTATTCTGTGGATTGTAAGGTGAATTGTTCTCATTATACATGACGTTATCCTTCGTCGATGTACAAGATTGTGAAGGGTCTACACCGAATTCATGTTTAACAAACTCGTTATACTCTTCAATGCAGTTGTTGCATACTTTGGATAAAGTTCCCCTGCCGCCGGTGGTAAATTGAGCAAGGTGATTAATGTACAAGTAATGTGACGTGTGCTCCTTGCAGTAGATGCCTCCGCACTTTCTGCAATGGTGTCTTCTTTCGAATAGATTAAACACTTTATTACAGGACTTCATGCCACATTTATATGCAGTTTCATTCTTCTGCCAATGTCTCCTGGTAGGGGCCTGCTTGAGTATGTTTTCGTAGCTCTTGTCATTCGCTGCGATACCCGAGGCAGGAGACGCGACAAGTGAGCTGGGTGTTCTGGTATCGTTTGTCGCTATAGAGGAAAATGATTCAAAAGAAGTATTAGATCTTTTCAAGCTCGCGCTTTCATGGAAAATGTGCCCTGTCTCGTTAATAGAGTCCGCCTTAGGAAGGGCATCTTGGTTTTCGTCTTTAGGGAAAGGGTAGTCATTCTTTGTGCTGCCTGGCGTGCTCCCAGGGCTTGTTCTTCTCAATACAGCAGGTACGTAGAGAGGGCTTCTCAAGCCTTTGATCTGCTGCAAGTTCCTGTTCAAGGGTTGTACCTGGTTTCTGTTTGCCCTTGCAAGGTTGGCCATCGGCCTTTCTCTTGACCCCATGGGCGCAAAATGAGACACGGAAACTTTCAGGTCTCCTGTAGGATACATACTATTGTTGGCAGCTCTTCTTAAATGATTTCGATGAATATCCTGATGGTATTTCAAAGTAGCATTTACGTCGTTTGTTCTTTCTTTGTCATTCTTTTGGTTTGGTTGAATATCGGTGTCACACTGTTGACTTTGTTCGGAGCTGATTCCATTATCCTTCTCCTTTTCCTTCTCAAAGCCCTGTTCTTGAGAAATATTTTCCAGATTCTTTTCTACCTTCTCAGCGTCACCATTATTGGGGGACGCCTCAGAAAGCGGTTTCACAGGCGAGTCTTTCAAAAATGCACTGTTCACTGAACTGAGATTAGAATTAGCTTTCACCTTTGGTTGGCGTGTAAGACTGACAAACGATGACAAATCTACCTGAGCTGGTTGATATGAATCTGTGTTCTGTGGTTGATCAGAAAGTTTACTAGCTGGCCTCAGCTCAACTTCCTTTTTATCAATGTTGCCATTATCTGATATCGGTATAGGAGATAAGCTTAGTTTCTTCAAAGCATTCAAAGTGAGTCTCTGTTGCTGGATGATGGTATCTCTGTCATCCAAATACGAATCGCTCTGGTTGGAGTTGGTTACGCCCTCAGGTTGCGCTCCTCTATTATTTTCCGGCTGAATACGCGCTCCTGAGTTATCGTGGAAGGGAAGTCTTTGTCCAATACTGTGGTCCTCGCCGCCGCTCTTCAAATTCGATATGTTGGAAAGCACTGGTGCTTGTATGAAAGACTGGAAATCCTTAGCACTGGAATTACTAGCGCTGCTAATAGTGCTCCCCGCCGGAACTTGCTGTTTGGGCTGGCTGCTGCTGTTTCGCTTAACAGACTTCAACGACGCTATCGATAAAACCGATTGGCACGACTGGGTGCGCTGCTTGTAGAACTGCTTTTTCTTAAACATCGAGTCGCCAGGCAGCTCCTGCTTCGCTGTTCCCACCGCTATCTCGCTCTCTGAGTGGGTTGGCGACGGTGGATTTCGTGCTGGCACGTCTGCCAGCAACTGTACCACTCCTTCTCCCGTGAGCCTTGGGGCCTTGAGGGCCTCAGTTGCTCCTTCTGCCACCGCTCCGTTTGCTCCGTTATCAGAGCGCTCTGATAGCCCGACAGCGTGTATCGCGTCGCCCTGCCCGCTGTTCTGCTGAGCCTGGTCAGTAACTACTTCTTCCATTTTGCCAAGCGACTGCATCAACTAAGTGTCTTCAAACACTCTAACTCCCTAGAGACTTATCCAAATTTATCAAAAACTCGTACTATCTCTTGCACGCCTCCTCCTTATTGTATGTATATCCAGATCTTTGCTTATCTGTCTGGAACCCTTTGCCGCCGTCTCTCGTTTCCTAGACGGTCTTATCCAGCACGTCATAAACGTTCAGCATACTGATACCTCGTACGACTTTTTCTATCTGCGACATTTAGTCATGATGTCGCGTCTCCTCTAAAATTTGCGACCCCGGATAACTCGCTTAGCCAAGTGATACCTCACCGATGAGATGAATGCGTAGCGGACTTATAGAACCAAGGTATAGTCGGTACGTCCCTACCATGTATGGCTACTGGACCTTGTAGTTACCGTTACCCTAGGGTCCGAGTATGCTGTCTGGTAAAGAAGATCCGGAGAGGTTGTGCGTATAGTGTGATTTACAAATTCCCGGGATCCTATTGGTCTCCGTCGCATACATTTTATATAGTCAAAAACTTAGTTACATAAACTTGTTTCTTTAATACCTAACAGTCAGTAACAGAAATATTCAAAGAACAAGATGCTTTCTCGTGTTGGATTAAGAGCAGCTAAGCGTAAGTAGATGGCGATGACATTATTTTCTGGAGATTTTGAAAGATGATGAGATTTATCTGGCGTCGTTTGGAATCAACAGGAAAGCCCCGGGATGGGGAACAGGCGAGTTAAAAGCCCATCAAAAAAGAAGGCGGGATTACTAACATAAGCAGCTATCAGTGCACCTTTGTTGAACACCTCAAGGTTGGCATTCGCAAGACAGGTTTCCACTGTCAAGGCGTCTCATGATAGGGAGCAAGATATATTAGTCGCTCAGAGAAAGAACAGACCAACGTCACCACACTTGACCATCTACCAGTCCCAGTTGACCATGGTCTTGTCCGGATTGCATAGAGTAACTGGTGTTTTCATGGCTTTTGGCTTCTACGGTATCACCTGCGCCTACGCTGCCACCTCCTTGCTCAACATCCCATTTGATTCCTCGTACTTAGTGGCTGCCGCTGCTGGCTTGCCTCTCGCAATCAAGGTTGCCGCCAAGGCCATCATGGCATTCCCATTTGCCTTCCACTCATTCAATGGTGTTAGACACATTGTGTGGGATTTCGGTAAGGAGTTGACTCTCAAGGGCGTTTACAGAACTGGATACGTCGTTCTTGGTCTTTCGGCATTGGCAGGTACCTACTTGACATTCTTCTAATTGTCTGGCATATGATGGTGAATTTGATCGGATCTATGTAACTATTTACTTTTTATTATAATATACATTCAAGTCAGAGGTATGAGTTTTCCATTTCGTAATGTCTTAAACAAAATGCTGTTTCCGTTTCTTAATCATTAATAGTGTTCATCACTTCGTTATTTCTTTGGCAGACTAAAGTCAGTCTCTGCAACCAAGCAGATGCAAGGATCGCCGGAACACAAGTTGCAGGTGCTCGAAGATCCTGTTTTCTTTGGGAAATAGGGGCTGTCGATTATCTTGGGTACGTCATCGAGTTCTGGAAGGCCAGGATCAGAGTCTTCTTTGATAGAGAGTCTGTCGAGCAACTCGAACTGTGGCCCCAATTCATCCTGTTTCATAATATTCACTTCTGGCTCAAATGTCTGTTCCGAATGCAGGTATGATGGACGTAGCAGGTCCGGAGTGATAGTATTCGTGCTACTGGTGGTGGTACTGATGGGTTCCATATATCGGTTTGAATCCATAGAAAAATTGTCTTGACTATGAAATTCTCCAAAATTTTCCATTTTTCGAGGTTCCTGACCTTTGCTTTTATATTCCAGCCTTCTTTCCAAAAAGTATTCAATTTGACTATTTAGGTTACCGTGATTAGCTCTGTCTCCCGAGACCTTCTTTGTTGCACTATGTATTATGTTTGAAGACTTTGTTAGGTAGGCCAAAAATTTATTTAAATCATTAAGGTTGTTGATTTTTTCCATTTGCTCGTAGTGGGAATGCGCTGAAGGGGGTCTCGTGCTAGACGCCTTAGTATTAACATTCATGTATTTGGGAGACTCAGGTATCACATCTCTGTTCAAAACATCGAACGTAATAACCCCATTTTGCACGAATTTCAACTCCTTGATTTGGTTATTCAATATTTCAATGTAGTTTCTTATGAGTTCCTGCTCTTTAAGTTTAACCAAGAAATTAATTTTCAAATCGATCAAGTTGCTTGATTCTAAATTAGGGGTATACAAAGCTGCATGTGCCCTTTCTGGCGAGTGTTCTTCTGTCTTTACGGATGTATCATCCTTTTTGCATTTTCCTTTTTTCTTTGTGCTAGTAAGTTTCGTTCCATTTCTCGCCTGGTGGATGTTGCTATTTGGCTGTGTCGAGGCCGTATTTTTGCTCTCTAAGCTCTCCTCGCTTGCGCTTGTCGTTGGTTTCCTTCCAGGCCGTGGTCTTGGAGGCAAAACCCATTTTTTCGACGTATTTATGTTGAGCGGCATCTCGGAATTGAAGGATGGCTTTGCGTTAACATCAAATTTCACAGCACTCGGCTTCATGGGCTTCGGTAGCACGGCTATGGGTGTTGGCTTGATTGCTATGGGCTGCTGCACCCTGGCGTATTTGCTTCCTAGAGTTGGCCGTCCCGATTGAAAACTCATATTAGCTTGCGCTTGAGGACGCACGGGTGTTTTAGAAGAAATGGGATCAGGCAATCCCTGTGTCAGAGAGGACCCCCTATTCTCCTTTGTTGTATCAACACTATTTGTCATCTGCCCTCTTGGTAGATTCGAGTGTTTTTCACTGTATGAAGACATGCTTTTACGGTACTTCCATGAATATGTTCATTGACTATTATCCTCAAATCCGGGGAAATGTTTCTTGTCTAAAGTTAGGCAATAGTTAATCTTGAAAACTTTTGTATTGATATATCACCGTCGGAATGGTCAAATCTTCATCCAAGAGACAAAGAAGAGTATGTAGTTCTGTTTGGTTGTGTTATACGCCGATGATCCTTGGGAATATGGAAAATCTTAACTAAATCCCGAAATAAAACCGCGAGGTTTTTAGAAAAAACCATATAGTAAGTGTTAGTACAAAACTCATTTTTTTTATAAAAAAAAAAAACAAAAGTTAAGAGTCAAATGAGTCAACCAATACCCAGCTCTTCGTTGAAGCAAAGGCAACTAAGTCACCTAAACTCACAACTAGCTCAACTACACGCTAATTTGTCTGACTTCAATGAACTAATAAACACTACATGTGTTCAATATAAGTCGATTGAAAGATTAGGAGTTATGCACGGATCACTCTTCATGGCTAGTCATACAGTGTTCGAAAATGACAATTTCAATAAAATGGGGTCATAAATAACAATTGTTTTGAGTATATTTACATGAACTAATTTGATGATGAACGATAGACACGTACAAGCACTAATTTATAATGATAACACATCTAGGAAACCAGCTGGTATTTTGGTAAAGTCGCGAGCCACGGGAATGTTTACATGCTGGCGCTATACTGGACCGGTCCTCCGCCAGCCAGTGGTGGCTTTAGCGGCGCAACATGATGGCAAATAGCTAATGCGCTAGAATTCGGAATTAAGTATCTGCTCCACTCTATTTTTATTTCCCGAATACACACCTCAAACAACCGTAAAAAGCCCATTTCGCTCCCACCTGGTGTCTGCTTACTTCTGTTGCGCCTCCAACAGCTTCAAGTACTCGAAGTATTTTCTCCTTTTCTCTTTCTTTTCCTCGATTAAGATGTCTCTCTCCTGGTCTAAGTACTCGATCTTCTGATACTTGGCAACACACTCCTGCGACTCTTTGTTGATGTCTTTGCAGTTCTTCATGGCCTCAAGGGGCGTGTATGAATTGCTGCAGTTGATGTAGGCCTTGATCAATGCGTCGCATCTCTCAAAGGTCTTCTTCCTCCATCTTTCAAAAATAAGCTTTTCTTCCTTCGGTGTTATAACCCATGGTGGAAGGTTGGGGTTTGTGGGAAGCTCAACTTCTTCAAAGGTCTTCTTAGCCATCCTAGTCGCCTTCCAAAGTCTGTCTAAGTGAAAATTTGTTACACTTTTAATAAATGAAATGATTTTTTGTAAGACACGCACCAAATATTATCATGAGATTAGAAGCTCTAATGTAAACATACTTCATTATCAAGGAGAGATACAACTTCAAGAACATGTTTCAAGAAAATCCCGACAAGTTACTTCTCTCCTCAATAGAGAGCTTTGAGATTGAGCCAGATTTGCTTACTCTAAGGCGTATTGAAGATCTTATAAATAAAACTAATCAGTTTAGATCTAGCATCATCGAAAGCTATGAGAGCAGAATCAATGCGCTACAGACAGAACACAAGAACTTAAAAACCGAAATAGGTTTGCTAACCAAGGTCAGTGGTATAAACTATGAGAACCTCAAATTACTAGGTGGAGATAATGAAGAATCGGATAAGGATTGGAGCAATAAGGATATTTTCACCCTAATGAACGAGAAGTCTATAGAGCTAGACAACCTCAAGCTTTCGCTTGCAAAAAACCTTAACGATTTGGAGAGTCAGATAAATTCAATGAACATCACGAAAAAAGACCTTGAAGAGAAATACAACTTGCTCAAGCAGGAAAATGAGAATTTGATTCACGATAATATCTTAAACAACCCTGATTCGAAAGTGATCAAGATAAACATCTACAAAAACTTGGGTGTGGACATAGAAGATGCCGCGGACCAGGACGATAAACAGAATAAATGTGACAAGATCGTGATATTCAATAAGGAGGCTAATTTATCGAGCATTTTGAACGTAGAAGAAAAGTACAGCGAGTACTTCATCACTAACTACATCTGGGACAGACTTCAGGGCTACTGAAGCCCAACTGGCGACGTCTGATGAGTGGCTACGCTTCACCTTGCGACGATAGTATCGCTATTTGCTCTCGGAATGGATTAACTATGTACAATAGATGTAAAATAATGAGTATGTAATAAAATTAAAGAATTCAGAAGTACTTAGGGTTTTCTCTGAAGGACTTCTTGGTCCACCTGGGAACCAAATGAACCCATTTTCTGTAGCCCTTGACTTTTTTGTCAAACGTGGTGTATTTGTCCCTTGGAGACATCTCATGTTCCTTAGGGAAGTCGAACTTCAAGTAGTCTATTTTCTTGTGGCCTGTAAGCTTCTCATCCCCCTTCTTGAGTGATTGATATAACACTTCTATGTTTTCGTCTACCATTTTCATTCTCCTTCTCAATCTGAGCTTCTGGGGATTAGATAACCTTGGTGCTACCTTCCACAAGTATCCACCCAGCAACGTCAAAGAGCTCTTGAAAGCACCAAACATCTTGCACGTTTCTCACTTGATTATGCTTTCACGGTGAAATACTGTTCTGAAACCAGATGTGCCCTTTGTATGGATCTATGTCTGGTAGTAGGCCTGTTGAAAAAATTGAGCGCTGTCGTTTTTGTGTCTGTACACGACCTTAGATTTTCTCTTACTGGCACCGAGAGCATCCGCAGAGGTTGGTCGAGACAAGGGCTTGGGTAGCAGGACGCTCTGCCATCCTCTTCTTGTATAACTCTTCGAGCGAAATCTACTAGTGTACATAGGTGCAGAGCCGACTAGAGGTGGAGTACCGTGTGACTTCATAAAAGATGAAATCGGCTTGAGCGCTGCATAGAGAAAAAGAGCTTACGGCTGAAGCACCAATTCCACTAAGTTGACTCCAGTACCCAGAAAGCCAAGGAATTCTGAAAAATGGTCTTTCCTGCGCCAGTCTCACCTAATTTCAGGTCTTATACTTTGAATCTCTGCTCTTTGCTACAGACGTAGTAACGTTTTCGCAATATTTTCCACTATTTTGCAATTATTACTCTTTAGTGCGGATTTCGGAACTGTCTCACTTATCATTGAACACAGTATAACGAACTAACCCAAGCGGTAATTCGTTTCAAGTAGCACCACAAGGTTTATCACAGGATGGCATTCGTTTGAACGTAGATACACATTATAGTGGACTTCGAACCTGGTTTCCGGAAATGGTACAAATGAACTACATGACTACGCATTAGTGCACCTCATTGGGAATTTCGAATATCAAGAGTAGATTTTTTGGTATGTCTGGGATGGTAGAATTGCTCAAACCAAAGTAGCAAAAAAGAGAAGCCGATCAATTTTTCCACGGGTGCAGCTGTTTACGACCTTTCGTAGTCTGAGATAACCCGAAAAAGCGAGAAGCAAGAGAGGTGACTTCATATTCCGAATAATAAAAAAAAGAGGGCAACAGTCGTTGCTCAGTGTCTCACCTTTTTCCCAAAGCGGTATCCCATTTCTTTTGCTGCTAAGCATGTATAAACAGTCCAACAGAAAGCAGCCAAGGCCATAAAGATGCCTGGGTACAAAACAGGGTCACAGTAGACACGAGGAATGGCCTGACGGTCGAAAATAGATTTTGTCGTGACTCAGAGCCTCTTCTAGACTTCACACGTTGTGCTATTCAGTAGTTCAAGTGAGGATCTTTCATAATCGCGGAAACCCGCTATGCTGCGATCTGCGTCCGTAGTTGATCTGGCGATATTATTGTTTACGATTATTGTAACACTGGTTGCGTCAGAAGCGAGCGGAAGCCATAATAATGGGTGATAAAAGATAGCGGCCAGCGTTTCTGTCTTGCAGGGGCCGGTTTGCGCTCCAAACTGATTTTTGTCTAGGAATGATCTCTTAGCCCACATGCTTGCTACTCTTGCAAGTTTAGGCAGGCACGCCCTAAAAGTTGGGAAGTTTGTTTCTTAAAATACGGTGACAGGCCTGTGTCGCGAATTACTAGTAGTTTTAGTATCGTAGTAAGGTTGACAACGTACGCAGGGCACTAGCTGTACACAGCTATACACGGCTCTACAGGGCTATGTCGGAAAGTAAGGGTCATGGAATTGAGGCTGGGATATAGGGGTTTTGGTCTGATACATTCCTTGACAGGCCGTGTGTTCCATAATACGCTTCTATAATTAAGTCATTAAACATCCGTGCCGGTGCGAAATTTTCAGCCTTTGGGTTTGTATATATCCGCGATAAAGTGTTGCACCATGTTGCAGCCGACAGCAGACGAAGGTACGAAGCACAACAGTGCCTACTCTAAAAACACACAGTAATGGTATCGTAAAAAACTCTATTATAATGTGGTATACTGATATATCATGACTTCATAAGACTATGTAACTATATTGCTTGTTTAAGGAGCTGCCAAAAGGCATCAAAAATGCCTAGACACCAGGATCATCTATGGAAGCCTGGCCAAACGACTCCCACTTGTAGTCTCCTCAGCGGGGCCGCTGGATGCGCTGCGTGCGGTGTTAAAGACACGCCGTGAGCCACTTTCTGTAGTTGTGAGACGTGGACGGAATGTGGTCGATTATATTCTGAGACGACTCCTTCGATACCGCTGTAGTTGCGTTGCCCATGTTCATCAGGTAGTTCAAGTCAAACAGCTGTCGCTCAAAATCAGGAATGGGATGCCCAGGAGCTGCCAACACCAACGGCGATGCAACAAGATCACTCAGCAGAGCCTCTGGTCGCTGGCCATCACGTCCCGCAGTGTAGTGGTCGTAGTGCTGGTATGCCACTGGTGCAATGATAGGCGATACAAGCTCGTTCATCTCGGTGCCACCAGCGGCCGCCGAGCTCTCCAACATGTGCATCGACTGTTTCTCATCCACCATCCGACACTGCTCTGAGCAATATATGCTATTTTGTCCGCAGAACTTGTCACACGCTATGCAATAGTTATTGAATGCTAATTCTGTCATGGTCTTTATGTGTTTGCAGTCAGAATTATGTTAAGCTATGATCCGCTTTGATCGGCTTGCCAGCTTCTGTAGCTATATATATGTAAAACCCGGATCTCCTCCTCTAAAAATGGGTTGCAGAATGGTCGCTGGCTCCTATATGCGTAATCGCCTAATTCTCGTGCCTAGCCCTTCTGTGTGTCTAACAGCCTCAGTGTGAAAAATGCTCGTTACACAAAGCTGATGGACTCTTCTCAGTTGCTTTCGAACCTTCTGAGATTTCTCGACTCGCCTGTAGGTGTCGCGGGAAGTCGTGGCGCACCAAATCCAACTCGCCGCTGTCTCTCCGAACCCGAGATTGCACAAAGGGTTGGGTGCTGGGTGTCTAGGGCTTCTGTGTGCGTCTCTGGACAGCTGATGCTAGTCTAGAGCAACGGTAATATGAAGCTGAACCCAAGTGTGGTCAACTGATGAGGCGCTGTGCTCTGTGCCTGTGTTCGAGACACTCTTCTTTTTTTCTGGCTCTTACTGATCTTCTAGATAAAGATCGGAACCACGAGAGCGGTGAAAAAATGTAGTACCTTGCTAGCTGCTGATGCTAAACACGCGCTAGATCGTTTGTCTGGATGGACTGCTGCCTTTGTCAGACGCCTTTTGCAATACCAGATGTGATTTAAAGGTCTAGTGAAAATTTTTGATTTAACAAGATCGAGTCGGACTGGCGTCTATTTACCTTAAATAGCTCCGCAGCTATTTTTTTGATTTCTCCCCTTGGCCTAATTTTCTGCCACAATGCTTTATTTGTATGAGCAATATAATTATGCAGTCATGTGGCCCCACGCCATGAGCGTGGCCAATACACACGTCTCACTCATCACCGTACACGCAGCTAATAATAAGAAAAAATTATGACACTGTTACCCCCCCGATGTTGCGCACGTCCTCTGTAACGGCTGGTGTGTCACTATAGTGGCACATGGCGTGGGGAGAGATAGCGATACCACAAAAAGAGCCTCCAAAGGAAAAGGCCAAACAGTGTGGATTAGGAAAGAGGCCTGCCACGGGGTTTGCTGCGTAGCAAAGTGGGCCACAAACTGCCGCAACGGGTGTGGATTCTACGGTACCTTGGCGCAGGTGTGCTGGTAGCGGTGTTGAAACACATGTCTTTGTCGCTTTTGCGACTTGGTGCTCTGGCTACGCCTAGAGGTATTTTTTCTTTTTTTTTTTTGGCAGCACTGTATGCTCTCCTCTGCGGCGTGGGGTAGTGGCCAACAGACTTTGCCTAGACAGCGATGCAAGTCATTGAGTGCTTTATGGTACACTGCCGCACCCTAAAGCACTCAGTGGAACAGGGGTTGGAACAGCAGATGGAACTACTGTAAGCGAATATGTAGTGTCAGAGTGTGTCTTAGGAAGCTCTTTGCGGTCCCTTTACGCGATGCCCGCGCACAAGGCAAAGAGCGCAAATTTGCGATGTTTTTGGGGAACTTGACCCAGACACGCCGTAATCAGTGCCGGCGCTGGGTAAAATTTCTACCGCAGGACGAAAGCGGGAAAGACGGCGGAGAAGTCGGAGACGGGATGGGCAAGTGTAATGGCAGCGCTGGGGGGTTGGAGGGGTTCACGAGCAGCACAGGAACTGTATCGTGCCCGTGCGTCGAGCGCCAGAAAAGTGCACCAGATAGGTAACAGAGGTGGTCGAGCTTGTTGACAGTCTTTTTGACGCCTTCGTGGTACCTCTCTGGTACTTAGGGACACGAGGCATAGCACGGGGCGGCAGAACCAATTTCCAGCGCCAGCCGCAGTTGCACGTTTTCCATAATGTATTCGACTACATACTTCTGGACACTGCGCTATGTACGTACACAAAGAATCCGCGGAGGGACCGTGCGAATCCTGCGACGCCCGACGGCAATTTGCAGCAACAGGGACCCCGCGACCCAGCGACTCAGCGAGCGTCGTCCGCGGACGTAAGCGGACATATACGTCCGCTGACTTCCGTTGACGGAAATCCCGCTGGAGGCAAAGCGAGCAGCCATCACTACACAGTCTTGAACTTGTACTTGAGGCCCTCTAACGCCTCGATGCTTCTCGCGGTGCCGACAAACAGTCGATCCAAATAGACCGTGAGGGCTAAATCTCCCACCGCAAGCATATGTACTAATGAATGCTTACGCGTGGTTAGGGCTAGAAGCATGGATAGTGCCACGTTAACGGAGCGTACGTAGCGTCGGTGTCGAGGAAACGCCTTTTCTGCGGTTGCTAGCATGAGCGAAAGAGCAACAGGGATTGCGTGGGCCCATGGACGCACACCCACTACCACTGCCGCTGCCGCAATAGTCTCTAACGCCATGAGAATGTAGCAGTAAAGACGGTAGCTAGACACATTGTCGTCGCGCAATGCCTCGATCACCTGGGCCTGGTCGTCAGAGTCGAGAACAACCAGCTCCTCTAGCACTTGGCGATCAATTTTCCTGAGCCTCGACATGGGGGCACAGTGTAGCAGAGCAGAGTTCAAGCGTTCCGTTATGGATCAAAAGCACCGCCCAGGGGCACACACTGCCAATAAATACCGTCGAGCGCGAGCGATGCCCCTTCACCAGTGAAGCTCGAGACCGTAGCGCCCGCCACCCGACCTGGCCAGAATCGCTCGCCGCACACGTGACATACGGCGTTGGATCTCACACGTGCAACGAGCGTCGCTCACCAAGCACGTGATACACAAGCACGTGCAAGTTTACTCGAGGCGTAAGGCGAGCCGCCTCGGCGCGAGGGCGACTCGAACCCCCCGCATTACTCCGCTACTGTCATGTGGTACCTGCCGTCCCCTCCTGCAGCGCACCGCTACTTCTAGGTTCTACCTTGTTTCACGAGGGAATCGTCGATGGTGCCAGTGTTCCTTCTCTGGGGGTAAAATCGCTATTGTAGTTCAGTTGGCAAAGGTCCAATCACATGGTTTTTCACAGATATGCAGTATATTATTACTGCATCTCCTTGGCCTGAGGCGATTAGCAGCCGTAGAAAAAAACAATATGCCGGCCAGTGGCCGTGGGAGTGGCACACAGCAACCTTTGTTGACGTTCCCATCGCCCTTGTTACTAACAAACAGCGCCGCTGCTCCCCTACGTCTGCCGTCCATTCGCGATAAAGGGACGGCATATAAGCATTATTTACCGCGTCAAAGCATAAACAAGCCTTCCCAACACGTAGAATTCCGCAAGGTTTTACAGATCTGATCAGACGCGGGAGCCATTTTGAGCGAGGCTTGTGTACCGGCACGGTATATACACGACATTTTAGAATCGAAGCGATTAAATGTGTCGATTTTGTATTAATGACCTATACTCTTTGTTGTTTCTTACGTTTGTTGTATAGTTAGTCAAGGGGATTGTTCCTTAAAGCTTAACAACTTGTTGATTTTATAGCTGATACAACGGCTCTAACTGCTTTGTGCCAGGTCCTACTCGTTTAATTTAGAACAACGAAGGGGTAAAAAAAACATTTTCGTCTTCACTCGTGGGAAAAAAACGGACACCTTGTTGATTTTCAGACTTGTCTGAGTGTTTTCTACTGGTGACACCCTGTCATACCCCCGTTTGCGACTAGACTAACCACATTTCTTTCGCTGATTATACTACAAGGCAGCTTTGAAGCCTCAATCTCGTGGGATATTATTTTTAAGGATTAATCGAGAAAGCGTGGCGTGTGAATTTTACTACAGCCCGAAGTTACTGTTGAGATTTGCAAAAGTAAACCAGCACGAGTACATTCTCGTTTTTTGAGCTGAAAACGATATTACAGAGCGTATTTGATAAAGCTAATTTGCGGCTGGGAAATTTTTAAAGCTTAACGTTTTTTCACTACAAGAATACGTTCGAGCTTCAATTTTTGATATCCCGTTACTCAATTGCTATAGCACAGGAAGTCTTCTTGCGTGGCTTAATAGAAGATTTTCAAGTATCGAGGAACAATTTTACGATACAGTATCGTCTAACTAAAGTCTTTCATTTAACTAATACCTTCAAGCTGAAATTCGGGACTCATTGAACAGTCCTTTTCTTAATCAAGTGGGCTAATCTGATAATTTCGGTTTCAACTTGAATTCAGTATACCCTTATTCATCTTCATTTCCTTGCTTTACGTGGCATCATACCTTCAAAAAGCTTATTAACTTTGGTGTTTGAAACACATTTTACCAATCAAGTGTATGGCAAGCTTTCACGATACAACAACAAATAGAAATTCATCATGGTATTTCAAAAACAAAAATTATTAGCAGCTTTATTGATTTCCTATTCATTAAACGGTGTTCTTGGTGCTGATTTCAACTCAGGCCCTAGCAGTTTTGGTAACGCTAGACAGCCAGCTTCGTCATCTCATGATGACAATAGCAACCAGTCTTCAAGTGTGAATAATGGAAAATATTGGTGGGATTCCAAAGATGGTTCTTCCCTGCTGGGCACCACTAGTAACTCGGCTACTCAACCTTCAACAAGCGCCACTAGCTCGAGCGCTGGGCCACTGTCAAACCTGAACCCATTCGCTAATTTTTTTTCAGGTCTTGGTTCCGCAGGCTCTAGCCAAAAGTCTACGGAGCAGTCTTCCTCTCAGGCCCCTGGTCCTAGCTCATCGAGCAGTTCTACGCTGACCGCGTCAAGCACCTCACAGGCGCAGTCCTCTAGTGCACAAACAGAAACTCCTACGAGCTCATCGCCTGCAGAAAATGCGGTATCTTCGAGCAGTTCATCTTCCAGTACGACTGCTGAAACCCCATCGTCTTCTCAGGCGGCCCCATCTTCCTCCTCGGAAGTAGCGGCCCCTTCATCGTCATCATCCTCAGAGACACCTAAGCCATCGTCGTCTACAGAAGCAAAAGCAGCATCGTCATCACCATCGTCGTCGTCGTCGTCGTCGTCGGAGGCTCCAACGCCTTCCTCAGAAACAGCAGCAGCACCATCATCTTCAGCACCTACTTCAATGTCGTCGTCTTCAACGCAAGCAGAAGCCCTGTCTAGTAGTAGCAGTACTGATGGCCCTTGGGATCCATTATCATTACTTCTTGATCACTCTTCATCTTCAAGTTCTGATTCCACGACTTCGTCTTCGTCTTCGACTGAAGAGTCGAGGTCCTCGGCGCAGCCTTCTCCAAGCTCGAATGTTCCCTCAGTATCGTCTACCAGCGCTTCGCCAACAAGTGGTAGTACTTCTGGAGTTTCTTCCTCTTCTAGCGGATTGTCTCCATTGCTATTCCCTCCAGCGTCGTCTGATTCAGTATCGTCCGCATCATCGTCGTCTACACCTAGTCCTGAACCTTCAGCATCTGGATCCTCTCTGCTTGCTCCCCAGCTGTCTATTGCAGTGTCAAGCAGTGGAGTGACCGGAGTTAGTGTCTCAGCCCCTACATTAAGTCAAGCACTGAGCCTTCCTTATCAAAAATCTTTGGTTGGATCACAACTGATCCCAAGCTCTGCATCTGCTGGAAGCTATTCATTTGTGTCCGCATCAAGTTCTTCGTTGGCCTCCGTATCAGGGTCAGCTCAATCATCACAGGGCGCTTCATCACGGACACCTTCTCCATCAGGCTCTTATCCATCATCATCGATGGGTTTGCCTTCTGGGGCACCATCTTCTCTGATGTATGGTTCTGGATCAATGTATCCTTCGTCGAGTGGTGCAACTAGTGCTTCTGCAATGCCATCGTCATCGCAGCCCGTTGCTAGTTCAAGCGGTACCAGTTTTGTCGCACCATCAAGTCTGTTGATATCATCGTCATCTGCTGGATTGATATCATCGTCTTCGGCTGGGTTGCTCTCTTCAGGCTCACCATCACCTTCGCCACTGGCTTCATCAAGCTCGCAAGGTATTTTGAGCTCAAGTGCTCCTGGATCATTATCTAGTCACTTATCACTGAGTCAGGCTACAAGTTCTTCAATGCCTTCAAGTTCGAAGTTCATTTCTCCATCGAGTACTCAGGTATCTTCGTCTAGTGCACAGAATGCGTTATCTAGTTCTAGCGCTGCACCTTCTTCACTGCAACTTTCAGTATCATCGCCTATTCAATCATCAACTGGCTTGACTTCAGTTTCTGCTTCGCCTAGCTTGACATCCAGCCATTCTGCCGGTTCTTCTAGCGCAGTCCACAAGGCAGAGAGCTCGAGTACGGTACAGAGTTCAAGTGTGAGACATAGTTCCTCGGTGGTTACGGAGCTGAGCACTGCTGAGTCATACTCTAGTTCTAGTTCCTACCCTGTGGAGGCATCTCTGGCCTATAAAAGTGCTACTGGGTCTTCAGTTGCTAGCTCATCATACATTACTAGCTCGCCTTATTCGTCCAGTGCTTCACCTCTGGATGGTTCTCGTGCTTCTTCTCTGGTGTCAGTCACCACAAAGGCATCGTCTGCACCCGCGTCTTCTCTGTACGGATCACAGATCACGGGTACTAGTTCCTCGCAGACGCCAACAACGGTTTCTATGGGCTGGTTGCCTTCGAGTTTGATTGTCGAAGAGTCGTCTTCTGCTCCTTCAGTGGAACCAACAGCCTCTGCTGCCCCAGTGTCGCCTCAGACTTCTGGAATGCCTAAAGCGATTAGCCCGGGTCCTGTGAACTCTCCCGGAAAGGATTATGAACTTATCCATGTTGGTTTCAAATCTCCTTTGAGATATCCTTTCATTGTTCAACATTCTTTGTCGTCATCTCAGATATTTGAATACTTGCCTAGCGTATTCATTTACCCACTCAAAGATGAAATATCAAATAAGGCACCAGTCGTCAAAAGACTTGTTCCTTATACCGCTAAGGGAATATCGTACACCATCACCGTGGCTGAGGTTTATTTCCCATCGAAGTACGTCTCTCAGTTGAGCAATTTAGTCTCGAACACTTCGTCTAAATTGTATTCCAACCCAGATGTAACCAGAGCTAAATTGGCGTCTTTAATTGATGATAGGATTCCTATTACTGGTTTGAATGTTGATAATACCGAGAGCAGCAGTAACACCAATACCAACTCTAATGGTTCAATTGATTCACTGGGTGGCTCCCCAGGTACGTCTAACAAGGCCAGAATAGCAGGTATCACGGTTGGTGCTGCTGTTGGATGCGGTGTTTACATGTCTTTAATGGTTATTCTCTTCAAGAAACTCAAGAAGACTAAGAATGTTGAATTGCCCGCGTCTGATTCTGAGAGTAACCTTGGCATCCAATCAAACATGACGGAAAGCAGCGAACCTATCTCCCAATTGTTCAGCCGGATTGGCGACTCTCCTTCATTGGAAGGATCAGGTCCTAATTCGCGAAGCGTCAAAATATCAGAACCAGTAAATGCCTCCAACTCTTTGGGATGGGCGGCCTAGAAAGTGGTAGTAACCGCAAATTTTTCGTTTCATTAATTATACCCTAACTGAATTATAATTTCGTACTATCAAATCACTTTTCTACTTGTCATTCGTTGATGCATTTGCAGTAGAATCTTAAGTGGATTTGAAAATGAGATTCAAAATCTTCTTTATCGTTGCATCTTTATTATTAGTGTATTAGTGCCTATTTACTTCACATTACATATATCTAGAATGAATTAATTAAATTTAGATAATTCAGCTATGTACTCATAAAGCTTGGAAACAACAGTAACAGAGTCTTCGTCTAAAGTTTCGGAAAGTTCTTCTACCAACTCGTTCTGTTTAGTGAGATTGTTAGTTATCACAAAGTCGTAAACATATTCAATTAAAACGTCTTCCTTAACACCAAGATATTCTTCTATTAAGTCACCTATCTTGGTTTTTACCTTATCAAGCACTGATTTATCTAGTGAAGATACAACAACATCCATCGTAGTATCTTGTTCGGCATCTCGTGAAGGTTTGAGTTCAGTCTTGAATGAAGAAAGAAAATGCTGAGCATTATTCGAAGCCAGAAGCTCGAGAGCTTCTTCTTCGATATCTCTCTTATCATGGCTTTCTTCTTCAGCTTTTTCTTGAGCTCGCAATCTTAAGTATTCAGAATATTCTGTGTAGTAAAGCTTTATTTTGTGGCGGTCAAGATTATTATATTGATCCAAGTTATCCAACTTGTAATCTTGAAACGATTTTAATTCTCCTATAAATGCCGCTTTCTTTTCTATTAAACTTGTTTCATACTCTCTAAGGGCGTGAAGTTCTTCCTTCAACCTATTTCTTTCATTTAGTTCTTTGCTGGTGAACATTTTTACCTTTTCATTATAAGCGTTCTCTATTGCTTCCTTTTCTTTTTGCTCTACGAGCCTAATATATTCTTCTTCAGTGAGGTTTTCATATTCTGTAATTTCGTGTTTATTGTCTTGCATTACCTGTTCTGCTTCAACGTCATCAACTACCATGTCATCTCCAGCTTCTTTAGTTCCTTCGAAGATTCTTTGTAACCGGTTCTTTGCCAAAATTCTTTCCCTTTCAATCTCTTGCTTTCTTCTTTCTCGCTCTATAGATAGGACCTTGGACCGAAATTTTACAATCTCGTCTACTATTTTATCTTGCATATCTTTAGGGACATCTATGAGTTCAGAGGGGTCAACCTTATATGAACTATAATACTGCATGGCCTGATCAAGATCCTCCATTCCTCTGATTTTAGATACATTCTCGTAGTTTTTGTTATTCAGTAGTATTTTTTGTAAATCAGCTTGAAGAGACTCTCTCTGAATAGATCCAGCTTCAGAATCAAACTCTTTCATGTTAGCTATGTCACTTTCAAGATTGGAGTCAAACGTGATATTTATCCCTTGTATACTATCTTGCAAAAGTTCCCGAATATTTTTGTAAAACCACACTGTGGTATTCACATGGTGGAACCTGATAAAGACAACTTTATGATCTATGTGCTCAATATTTATAAGACTCCAATCAAAAGTACTGTTCACAGGGCATGGTGTTAACAAATTATTGAAAACTTTTTCAATTAAAGCTAGTTTCAAGTTAGGAAAATCCTTAACTACCACAGTGGTAAGCTGGTCCTTGAAGCTCTGTGGTAAAAATTTTTCCAACTCTATAAAATTGGAAAGCGTTGCATCATCTTCATTATCAGACTCATCTGACTGTTCCTCGGCATCATCACCACCCTGTATTTTATGTCCCGTGCTACCCTTGCTAGAATTTTCACCTGAATATATTTTGTGGCTGTTACTTTCGATGATTTCATTAGTATTCTCTTCTTTGGACACGGGAATTGATTGTATGACCTTGTTCAATTCCGTCTCTTCAACTTGATCGAATTCAGGATAATTAGCTAAGCCCTTGAGCTGTGACAAAAGCCCATGATGATTATTCACTGGAACAGAGAATGGGCTAACTGTATTTACATAATTTCCCATGTTCCTGGGTGCTATTTGGTATACTTCTTGTGTTGATATTCGTCTCCGTCTATAATTTTGTGTAAAAATCTCATCTCGTTGTATCAGCTGAAACTTTCTTATGAAGTAAGACACAGTTAATTTTCAACGATACTCCAATGACAGATGAAGAGAGTAGAGTGAGTTCCGAGGAAAAGAATGATCACCCAATAGATACGGGGACAGGTCACACAAATGAAAAAAGAGTAGGCTTAAATACAGCTCCAAACGAGTCTTCTACAGATTCCTGGGATACAATACAGAGAGAGATATCATTGGAACCAGAAAATATAGCCAAATGGGATAGTTTTTTTGAGATACTAGAAGAAAAGATCGACGCATTGGACAAAGATGAAGAGGATATTCGAAGAAAGGATTTGATAAAGCTTGGAAACGAAAAGTATCAGCTGCTCTTGTACAAATACCCATATTTGACCTCGATTTGGAAAAACTTCCTGATCTTTGTATTCAAATATGAGGGCATGGAGAAGTCTATTGATGTACTAAGAATGTCCGTGGAACAGTTTCCCCGTAGTCTTGATTTATGGCTCGATTATCTCAGCGCACTTATAACTGAATACGATGGTACCATCGAAGAGGACAAGAAAAATGAAAGAAAGGACTATTTAAGAGAGCAGTTTGATCTAGCAATCAACATTAACGGTTTCCATTTTCATTCCGATCCGTTGTGGGATAAATACTTGGAATTTGAGGCTGCACAAGGCCAAGGAAAAGAGTCCAATGTGAGATACTTCCACATACTTTTACGTGCAAATAAGACACCATTGTATCAGTACGCCCGCTATTACAAAGAAACTAGTGAAATCAATAAAGAGTTCTCCTTGCGTGATAATTTTTTCATGGAGCCCGATAAAGATGCTTTAATCAATAAGTATACAAAGCTTTTCAAGAAAAACTCCGAAGAGGAGTTTTCAACCATGGAACTACATCAAATAATAGATGACTATTCTTACAACGTTTTCTTGAACACTCAGTCTCTAGTCAACGAACTTTGGACTTATGAATCTGTTTTGAAATTTCCAGATTTCTCTTTCAGTACGATCTCCGATATAAGAGAAGAAGCTCCAAAATGGATGACATACATAGAGTACGAAAAGAGCAATTATGAGAAAGCAGATAATGAAGCTAACAAGAAATTCTGGTATAAGTCAACTATTTCTGTTATCGAGAGGTCATTGGTGCCAAATTGTACCGATCACAAATTCTGGTTGAAGTATGTTGATTTTGTTCATCATCTGTTAATGACAGAGCAAGAAAAATTTGAAGAACTTAAAAAGATTTATGAAAGAGCAATCTATAGATTTGTTCCTTCCGATAACAACCAGATCCGATTTCATTTCATTAAATTTTTGATGTTTTACAATAAGCCTAAGTTAGCCTTGGAATATACCATTGATCTAATAAAAGCAACAGGGTTTAGCGAAAATAAAGAAGGCTATCAAAAGAATGATTATCTTACATGCATATCATATGTTATTTCTATATGGAACACACTTTTTGGTCAACAGAAGTTGATAGAGGTGCTCGAAAGTATTATCCAGCGGTACTTTGACAGTGGAGAAAATTTCAGAAAGCAGAATCCACAAGAAGAAAAACCCGAAGAAAAAAAAAGCGATGTCGAAGAACATATTATTCGGGCTTTTGAAAGTTTACTTAACGAGCAAGCCATATGCGTTGTGGTGAATTGCTATTTGACGAGATTACTAGATTCGAGAAAACCTTCCACTATTATAAAAATCAGAAAATTCTATAATAAGTACCGTACAGAACCTCCTTTACGAAAATCCGTGAAGTTCTGGAAATTTTTCGTGGATTTTGAAGGCTTGATAACTCACAATACAATTAACTTGAAAAAAATAATACTGGATATCGAGTATGATACAAGTCTACCTAAAATCATCGTTGACAGTTTTATTAACATAGCGCGTGGTATCTTTGTCTCGAACTTACCATCAGTGCTCGAGTCTAATGCAAATACGGGTAGATCAGAAGAAATACTTTTGACTAATTATAGCGATGAAGGTTCGTCTTTAGTTCTCAACAAAAGTTGGAGAAAAAGGATTTCAGACAATAATTACTTGATTCAGAATATAGAAGACTCCAAGGCAGCAAAACAACATGGCAAGCAGACTTCAAACCAATCCTTAATTAACAAAGAAGACGAATTGCTAAAGTTATTTAAAAGCCATGCTGATCATCCAGGCATACCAATGAGCCAAAGACCAGAAATTACGAATTCGTTGATATACGAAGAGAACTGGATCAACTTGAATGAGCATGAAATACCAGTCCCTCCTCTACCATCATTCAAGAATGTAGAAAAAGCTAGTTTACCTATAAATTATCCTTCAGAAACTTAGAGTTTGGGAATATTAATTGAAACGTTTATACAGTTGTAATAATATTT
The DNA here is from genome assembly GCA_002196765.1 of Millerozyma farinosa. NCBI lineage: Eukaryota > Fungi > Ascomycota > Pichiomycetes > Serinales > Debaryomycetaceae > Millerozyma > Millerozyma farinosa. The sequence goes on along the minus strand of NBND01000011.1, from coordinate 402,026 downwards.
ATATCACGTCATGCTGCCTGCCTATGACTAATAAGCCATTCCTTGTAGCAACATTAGAAGTACATCTATTATTACCAAAGACTTCTAGGATATCCAACTTCGAGCAATTCCTGCTTATCATTTCTAAGATTTCGTCGTCCACTGCTCGCACAAAGCCAATATCTAATGATGTCAATAGGGGAAAGTGTATTTTTTCATATAGGGTAGGCTTGTCAGAGCCCCCAGAGTCTTCAGAATTTCCATTTACCGCAGCTAATTCTAGACGGATCTTCTCTTTAACAGGATGATTATCATTTGACAAGATTTGAAATAAATAATCTTTGGTTATGTTATAAATTGAATTTACGGAAAGCTCCACCAAGGTAGACGCGGAGTGTCTTAGTAATGCATCGATGGCGTTCACACCCAAATTAGTACATTTGGTTAAATTCACAGAAATCAAGCCACCACTGTTCACCAAATGGTAGGAACGGAACGCAGAACTGAAACCTTCATCAGTCAATTGATCTAAATGAACCAATGATAAATGTGTTAAATTAGGACAAAACTGACCCACTCCTTCTGTCAAGAATCTATCAGTTAGACCAGTACAACCATCTAAATTCAATGACGTTAACGACTCACCGGTAATAGCCAACAAGTTTATGAGCATTTCATCCGTAATCAAATCTTCACTCGCAGGATACGAGATCTCTAATACCTTCAAATGCAGTTGGCTTATGTAGTGAGGAAGCAAGTCATAGACGGCGGCAGAATTTAAACCTGCTAACTTCGAAAGTTTGAGCAGAACCAAATTCGAACCGCAGTTGTCCAATAGACTTATAAAAGAATCGTTGCCAAACCTATGCGTATTTCTTACCTCGAACTTGGTTAAGCGTGAACCATATGCCTCGAAATAGGTTTGCCATGCGATGTCACTGATAAGAAAAGGACCATCTAAAGCCAACTCGGATAGTTCCTGGAGTTGTTTTCCATAATACTCCAAATTGTCGTTATGGAACTGACCACACATATAGAGCTTCAAAGACTTCAAATGAGGACAATATGCAGCCACCTTATTTAAAGAATCGGAGTCCACGTTCGAACAATCCCAGAACTCGAGGTGCTTTATGTCTGGATTGAGAAAAAGCGATATCGTGGAGTTGTTTAATGATCTGTTCTTGGTGAGAATTCTTGAAATCTTGTTGAAGTTGACCTGACCGATATCGCCCAATACTTCAACGTCGTCAATATTGTCTGATATTTTCTTGATGCAGATATCCTGAAGCTTGGGCAAGGAAACATCCCGCTTGTCGAGCAAAGCCTTAGCCAACTTCTTGCGTTTCCGGCGAGCATTCATCTGGTTCCGTCTTGAGTTTCTCTCTCTCTCTAGTACTTTTTCGTTGCACTGCTCACACAAGTATCCCTGGTTGGCCTTGTCGTATCTAGAGTAGACACTCACTCGAAAGTCCGACCCACACATAACGCAGGTGTCGGTTTCTCCAAACTTCTTTCTGCGTCCTCCACCGTAGTCGTCGTCGCTGTACGAAGGGTCGTCGTCGTCGTCGCTCGGGAACGCTCCCTCATCACCTCTTCGACTTGCCATTCTTCTCTTTTTCTTTGCTGCTTTGACCATATCTTCGATTTCCTCTTCGATAACGTTTCTCGATGAGCCTACTGCCAGCAGTGATCCCTCCACAATTTCAGGTCCCAAAGCGCTTTGATCCGTCTCTTCATTGCCATTTGCCCCATCTTCTACGTTGCTTTGAACCTCTTCTTCAGCAACATCCTGTTCTTCTCTCCGTCGTCTGAAAGCATCTGTGATACCCTCCACTCGCAAGAACTCCGTCAAAGCTGAGTTGGGGCCTCGGACTCCCGACAGTCTATTATTTCTTCTTCCACCCATAACCAGATACCCGCTAAAGATTATGGCAGATCGAGGTTAGAAATAGAAGAGTCGTGTACTGGCTATCATTTCAAGGTGAAAATCGATTGCCACTGGCACAAGTACTGGCAACAATTATACCTGGAAAAAAACATAGACGGGCCAAGCTATAGGCAGAGAATATTGTAATACTGGAGATGCAAGTTATTTTCAAGGATTTTAAGAAACAGAAGGTACCCATAGATGTGGAGTTAACCGATACCGTAAGTAAAATTGAGATTTTGTACAATGATGGGTTCAACACTAACAGTAACAGGTTCTTTCGACAAAGGAGAAACTTGCAGCAGAAAAAGACTGCGAGGCGTCTCAATTGAAGTTTGTGTATCTGGGGAAGGTATTAGCAGACGATAAGACGCTCGAAAGCTTCAAGATAAAGGAGGGGGATGCGATTATATTCATGATCTCGAAGACCAAGAAGTCAGCAACACCCAGCAGCGAGCCACCACAGGCATCGAAGCCCGAAAAGGAAAGCAGCAAAGAGTCAGAGGACAAGGGCAGCGCAGCGCCAGCGGCGGAGGGAGAGTCTGGCACGGGGGCATCCGGTGCACAGGCAGGATCGATTTTTGCACAGGGGGACGAGAGAGAGAACAACATTCGCAACATCATGGAGATGGGGTACGAGAGACCTCAAGTGGAGGCTGCATTGAGGGCCGCATTCAACAACCCGCACCGTGCCGTCGAGTACTTGCTCACTGGGATTCCAGAGTCGTTACAAGCTCCTCAGCCCAACTACAGCGCGCTGTCTGGGGGCGCGCAACCTGCGGTCGAAGCCGAGTCGACTCACAATGAAGAGGAGGAAAACGAGCACGGAGAGAATCTTTTCGAGGCAGCAGCCGCGGCTGCTGCTCAGGAGGGAGGCGCCGGCGACCAAGACGCTGGCGAGGGCGCGGGCGACGACCTCAACGAGGAAAACCAAATGAGATTATTGCGTGCTGCATTACAAACCAACCCTGAGCTCATACAGCCTTTATTGGAGCAATTGGCCGCGTCCAACCCTCAGGTTGCCGCTTTAATTCAACAGGACCCAGAAGGATTCATTCGCAGCTTTCTTGGTAGTGGAGAAGACTTGGACTTTGAGTTCGAGGAAGGTGAAGGAGACGCCGAGGGTGGTGAGTCAGGTGGCCAGGGAGAACAGCCCGGCACAGTCAGAATCGAGTTGACTGAGCAGGACGAAAGTGCTATAAATCGTTTATGTGAATTAGGATTCGACCGCAATTTGGTCATTCAGGTTTACATGGCTTGCGACAAGAATGAGGAGGTTGCAGCCGACATTCTATTTAGAGATATGTGATTGTACATTAGTATACATAGCAAATTTTATTCGTTAAGATATTTCAGATACTTAATTCGTCGAAGCTGTTGATAATCTTGTAGGTATTCTTGTCCTCGGCGCTAAGCGGGGCATTCCCCGGCCTCACAACCACCACGCTCTGCATCAGTGCCTCGGAAGAAGCCTTAATCTCGTGGACATTATCACTTAAAAACAAAACAGACTCGGGGGTCTTCTCGTAGCCAATAGAGGCTAGTATAGACCGGTACGAAGCGGCCTCGTTCTTATATCCGGACGTAGTGATGTCAAAGTAGTCTGTGATGCTTGGTTTCAAGTCGAGCACCTGGCCATCTTTGCCCTCGACATATGTGAACAAGAGCTTCTGAGCTTTCACGCTTCCCGAAGAATAAATATAGATCTTTTTGCTTTTCTTGGTTTTTTCGATAAACTCAATAGCGTCATCGTATAATGGTGCCTTTAACTCATGGCTCGCATACCCTTGAGTCCAAATATATCCCTGCAACGACTTCAAAGCTGGCTGTTTGACATCATTTTTGACCAATTGAGTTATGTGATTCAACAAGTCCTCGAACGATCTAGTGTGTTCACCTCCGAACTCACTACAGATATCATTAACATCAGAAGAGCCATTCTTGGCTATGGGATACTCGAGTTTTTCTAGGTAATTGGGCAACTTTTCAAGAAAATAAGGAAACAATCCTTCCTTGACAAATGAAATAGGGCATATGGTTCCTTCGATGTCTAATATAACCACTTCTATCATGTTGGTGTTGCTCTCTGGTGATAATTAGTGCATTTTCAATAATTGATTTATATAGAACCTTCTAAATGCGAATATAATAGATACAAACTAGTAAATAATTGCGATCACATTCTAATTTGCTTTCAAGACAAGTAAGGGAGAGGATATTGACGATGCAAAATGATGAAAAGGTTCCACTTTTTGAAGAGGACGAAAGCTTTGTTGATGAGAATCATATAGCCGCTTTTGCGAGAGCGTTATCATGGGATGAGAGCGAGGAGCTAGAAGCCAGTGATAAAGGCGCAGATACGGAAGAGAACAACGAAACGAGACAAAAGCGAAAGTGCAGTAAGATAGCATCGAAGAATGACTGGTTTTCCATTTCGTCCCGCGGAACAGTCAAGAAGCGGTTGAAAGAGGGCAAAAAAGCGGCAGAGAGAACGGCTTCCAATGTGCTTGCTAACGAGTTCAGATCAAGCGCCAGCTATGTTGTGTTGAGATGGCCTATTTTGTTCTTCACGCTACTTTGGATCATGTTCCTCTGTATCATGTACAGTATGGTCAGGGGCTATGTGGCGTTTCTGGAGTATATGATAACCTGGGTCGGGGAGAGAAAGAAGCTCAGGGATCAGCTAAGAAACTCGAAGTCCTACGAGGAGTGGGTCGAAAACGCAATCAAGTTGGATAAATTTCTTAATCTTGAAAAATGGTCAGAAAATCACAAGTTTTCGTACTACAACTACAAGACAATACAATTGACTGTTTCGAGGTTGAGAAAGTTTCGCGAGGAGAAGCTAATGGACGAGTTGATGTCCTGTCTTCTGGGGTGTTTGAAGAAGAACTTTGCAGGAATTGAGAACAAGCAGCTCTATTCTCACCGCTACTATGGTACTAAGATTCTCGTAGGGGAGTATATCGAAGAGGTCGTACAAAGCTTGGAGTTGATTATCGACTCTCCCGAAGTACCTCTCAAGACAAAAAGGAAGTTTTTTAGTATCGTGCTGAAAAACTTCGGTCATACCGCTCTATGTCTAAGCGGAGGTGCATGTTTTGCTTACACTCATTTCGGGATCATCAAAGCACTCCTTGATAACAATCTTCTCCCCAAAATTATATCCGGCACCTCTGGCGGCGGACTCATTGCGGCGTTAGCATGTACCAGAACAGATGAAGAATTGAAGAAGCTTCTTGTTCCTCAACTTGCGAGGAAGATCACGGCTTGTGAAGACCCTTGGTACGTATGGTTACCAAGATGGTGGAAAACTGGTGCAAGGTTTGACTCAATTAGCTGGGCTAGAAAGTCAAACTTTTTCACTAGAGGCTCTTTGACATTTTCAGAAGCCTACAGGCGAACTGGAAGAATATTGAATATTTCTACTGTTCCCTCTGATCCACATTCACCCGTGATCCTTTGTAATAACATAACATCTCCCAACTGCATTATCTGGTCCTCGATTTTGGCTTCTGCTGCAGTACCAGGTATCTTGAATCCTATTGTGTTGTTGATGAAGGACCCCAAAAACAATGAAAATGCTATTCCCTTTTCATTAGGGGATAAATGGAAGGATGGTTCACTAAGAACAGACATACCAGTAGAAGCATTGAATACTTACTATAATGTCAACTTCTCGATTGTTTCTCAGGTAAATCCTCATATACTGTTGTTCTTCTTTGCGCCCAAGGGAACAGTCGGTAGACCAGTTTCTATACCTCGAAGGAAGACCTTGAAGGAGAAATACGCTTATTTGCGTGGTGGTTTTATCGCAGCTGCTTTAGAACAATTGTTGAGATTGGAAATAACTAAATGGCTTAAAATCATTCGAAGCCTAGACCTCTTACCCCATCTAATGGAGCTGGACTGGCTGAATATTTGGCTTCAAAAATTCTCAGGATCTGTAACGATGTGGCCAAGAAATTCTTTGAAAGACTTTTTATTCATTTTGTCAGATCCCAGTGAAGAGCAGTTGGGTGATATGATCTTAAAGGGGGAAAGATCAGTGTATCCCAAGTTGCTTTTCATTAAGAATAGGCTCACTGTTGAAAGAGTAATCGAGAAAGGTAGAAAAGCCACCAGATTATTAAGTAAAAAGCTCAAGTCTACACCTACTGACGGAGCAGCTCCCCCAGATCCTAAAGCTGGATATCTGTTCTCAACAGTGGACTACGAGGATGAAGACTCAGACTCAACTGACGAAGAGGTTTTGTTCGAGCCAAATAATAACATATCCAGCTCAGGGTCGAACATAGATCCTTATTTTAGTAAGGAAGCATCCGACTCATATATGACGGACGAGGAAGATAACGACGAAGAAGAGAACTGACTCTGTTAGTGAAGTGTCTATTAACGAGCTGTGCTGATAAGTGAGATATATATATATATATACGATTCTGACGTAGACATTATGTTTGTGTTCAAACAAATATTCAAATAATGATAATTTCAATTCATGTTAACATAGTTGGCAATCCGTTGACAATCTTTGATCACTCCATTGTTCTGTAGCATAGCTTCGATGTACTTGAATACCAACGGGACTGATGTTTCTAGAAGGGCTTGTTTCTCTGACTCTTTAAAGTTCGATAAAACCCATGATGCCATAGTATCTTTTGAAGCATTTTGCGGTTTTGGGCCTATACCAACACCGAGCTTAAAGGCTGCAACTGTAGGATAGGATTGCAGTAAGAGATTTCGAACACATTTGACTCCGTTGTGTGACTCGTTCTTTTTGAACGGCGAGAGCTTTACCTTATTGAGCGGAAGGTCAAACTCATCATATAAAATTATAAGAGTGATCTGTCCAGCCCTAACTTTTTCATTCTGTAGATATTGTTTTAGTGCCTCTCCTGACTCGTTCATATATGCGTTAGACTTCACGAATGCAATTCCATCGATAGCTGTATAGTAGTATTTCCCTTTTCCGGATGCCTTGATAAGCTGCTTACCATTAAAACCATCGACAAGTTCCTTCAAGACAAGGTGTCCAGCTGAATGCCTATTCATTGGGCCAGGGTTTCCAATAGAGAATATAACAAGCTCCTTATCGTTTACATCGTCCATCCTCCCTGTATAGTTGTCCTCCTACCTACGTTTACTATCTTGTGCGTACTCCAGTTTAATTTGCGATACAGTGGCCTAAACATTTTTTTGAATCAGTGAACTGTCGTTGGTGATACCGTGTTGAAAGATGGACAGCCCACAACCTCAGGAGACGGAGTTGTCAGACGAAGTATTACAGGATTCTGCGGGTTTGAATATGACCACTAATGGTATACTGGACCAATTCGACGACGACATGGAAAAGCGTAAAGAAATGCCCAATGATGATGAAAACTTAGGGACAGAAAACATAACGATAGATAATGCAAACACAGCTGAAGACAGCGAAGATGAATTTGATGATTTCAATGCTGCAGCAAGAACTGAAGCAGATAGCGACGAGGGAAGCGATTTTGGGTCTTTCGACAACGTTTCCATTGAACGGCTAGATTACAACACCACAGATACAGCAAACGTATTATCTGGCGGCGCCTTGGAAAACAATACAGATGCAAGCAATGAGTTTTTAAAGAGCAATGAAATATTCATGGAGAAGATAACTAGATTATTGGACGAGCTGTTCACTGCTACGACAGAAAACAGGCTGGAAGACAGCAGAGTTGACTTTAATCACTTATTTGAAAAAGGAGGCCAGTCAATAGAGGAATTTTCACGCATACCCAAGTTGGCACCACGCAACTGGGTGAAACTGAACATACGTCGGAACCTATTTATTCAATTGGGTATTCCAATAAACTTGGACGAACTAAAACACGAGACTGCGCAAACAGCGACCCACCCAAGTACGAGAAGGCCGTCTATCAAGGAAGAGGACATCGATTGGAGCGGATTTGAAATACCAGAGTTAGAGAACTCGGAGATGACGGGCGACGAGAGGAATAAATTAGAGTCACAGACAGCTGAAATGCTTTCCAGCGTAGAAAAAGATAACTTAGAACACTCTTCAGAACAGTTTTTGAAGACGGCAGATATTAATATTTTACAAGAAAGACTAGAACAATTCAGACGTAACCACGAGCTATTGATAAAATTAAGCAGCGTGTGGAGACACAAGCTTAAGAACCTAAAGGAAGATTACGAAACATTCGAAACAGTTGTACAGAGTATAACTGGATACAGCCAAAAATTAAAAAGAGAAGAGATCTTGAATAGTTTGAAAAAAATGAAACTGAAGGATAGGAAGAAACACTTTGAAATGAGCAATAGATCTAAATAAGAGAAATGGTAACGGCAGAGGGCTTAAGATACTTTCTTCGATCAAGAAAACTCCAAGCAAGGTACATTATTGATACCAAAAGCATAAAGCAATTGAATCCCCATTATACATAGTTTATATATACACCAAACATTTCGATCACAATTAACGTATATTAATACATTCCTGAACAGTTCGTACTATTAAGGAGGGAACAAAGACATAAAATCATGGCGGGAAATGAAAGAGACTACCTAAATCATTATTTAGGAAATTGCTATCTGCTGTAGAGTGCAAATTCATATTGATGTACGAACTGTCAACAAAGTTTAAGTTGGTACCTCCTGGGGTTGAAGCACCGCCGTTTCCAACCACGTTTCTCAGGGGAGATGCAGCAGCAGAGGTCATATCACCTTTGCCGAACACATTCGTACTTTGGTGGTTCGGATATTCCAGCTTTTCTTGCGACTCAAGAGCCGCAATGGAAGGAAATAATTGGGTAGGTTCGAAGTTTTCGTAAAAGTTTTGCGGAATTGGAACATTCTCTGTCACTAAAGAAATGTCCGAAATAAATTGTCCAGTTGATGATGAAGATGATTGTTTTTCTGATGGAGAGTTAGAGTGAACTGTATCAGTCTTATCATTATAAGTATTTCCCCCTTTCGCTGCATGCATCGATTCAGCCTTGGGAAGTTTATACTGTTCCACGAGTTTCTCAAAATTGTGTTCCAAGGGTTCTGGATGCTGCGTGATATACTCCTGAGGTGTCCCCAGAATATTTGCTGGTGTTCCACGGCTATAGTTACCGCTATGAGAGGAAAGACCAGGCGATATCAGGGAAGTGGGGGAAAGACGAGGGTCTTGGGTTGGCATTGAATACTTCACATCCAAATTATCTCTAAGCTGGAGCTTACCGTCAGGAGAAAGACCAACTGAGTTATTGTAGAAGTTATCCATCGCTTGATCGGGCTTCTCGTTATTCTCAGTATCCAAGTCTTGGAGTTCGGCTGCCTTTGAGCAATTTTCAATAACTTTAGCTCTTTTCATTTTGTCATTGGCATGTTTATCAAACAATCTTAAAAGAACATTTGCGATCGGCCAGTATTTTATTAACTCCTTTAATACAGCCCTTGAAACATAGAGAGAATCTGAAGCCGTAGAGGCAATTGCGGTATTTGGGGAATCCACATGATAAATAAGCATTAAAAGGGCACTGAATATAATGTAAACATACATCAATGGACAGTACTTTATTTCATCGTTATCCAAAAGGATCTTCGATACGATAGATATCATTCTTGCAGCCTGGAACGAAATACCCCACGAAGGATATCGGTAATTGTTTGGGTCTGTCGAACTTGAGCGAGCCATTCTCACTAAGTTGTACCTGTGAATTAAATAGAGTCTACTGTAATACTGCGAATTGAGTAAACAGCTGTAGAAGTTCTGCGTCGATGGATCTGTCAAGGAAAATGACAATTGAGGAGGTAAGTTAGAAAACCAGATACCCATTAGCATATCACAATGATGTATTATTGAGAAGTTATTTCTGTTCTTCGATTTTTCGGCCTTCACGGTGTACTGGTTTTTGATAATTATTCCAGTTATTTCTGCAAGCTTGACTAAATGAATATAATAAAGGGCTTGTAATTCGTTGAGGGGGTAAGGAGATGGATAACCTGGTTCGTCTTCATTGAAATCGTCTATTGTTAACATAGGTACGTCGCAATCATTCAAGTCGATAGATGTTGGTCTACCAAAGGCTATCGCAACATTACGATCCTTTTCGAAGAGAGTCCACCACACCCTACGCCATATCTTTTTTTCTGTGTTGGTAAGACCAGGGCTATTGGTGACATCACGGTGTAGACCGAATCCTTGCGCAAGGCCAATGGCTACCCTTGTCCAGTAGAAGGTATTTTTTGTAACATCCTCAGGACCTTCACCATAAGATCCTATAAGAAGTAAGGTTTGGATAATAGAAAGCGGATCACTTTCATAGTTTGTTTCATATAAGGCCTTTGCCCTTCTGAAAAAAGTTAACGAGGTAAGGTCTTTCGAGCCTTTGGAATCAAACAAAAGCGGATTCAGGGACACACGGCTGCCACATAAAAGGACAGCTTGGAGAAGCATGAGTGATGGGTTATCGTTGGGGTCGTTGAATTTTCTCATGAACTCCGATCGATTGATAACAGGCATCAAAGGATGCACATGCATGAAGTAGCTGTTGATTAAATCCAATGCCAATTCGTTGGACGGAAGAAGGAACGCCCCTCTGAGCTTCAAAATCTCAAGTTCCACCGAGTCCAAGGAGGTCTCCTCCTCGTCGAAGAGGTCTTCAGGAAGCTGAACATGAGTTTGGCCCGCGGTGAGGGCCACCATTGCCACGGACGAGTTCCCGAGAAACGTCAACGCAGATTGCGCCTTACTGAGCGAAAGCTCACGCTTGTGGATACCAGGCCGTGTCTTGTAGTTGGAAGTAAGAGAGGGCGGAACGCTGACCTGCGAAATATTGAGCACCGGCTCGTTCGAGCTCAAAGATTGTCCTTCAGGCCCCGGCTTCACGCCGTTCCCATGTGTGCCCCAGCCGCCATGATCATTGCTCTTGCCGGCACCTGCGATGCCGCTGGCGGCCGCAGCGGCATCGCTGTCGCCGTTCTTGCTTCTTTTGGCCTTACCTTCGCCACCGCCGCTGCCTCGCTTCTTCACCTCCGGAAGTTGACACTCACACCCAAATGTAATACAGTTCGTACACGGAATATGGATCTCCGCATCACACCTGACCTTTCGAGACCGACACACTACGCACGCTCTCGATCCTCTGGGTCGTTTGTATTTGATTGTGAAAGCCTTGGGCTTATCACTCTTATTCTCCCCACTTCCTCGGCTGCCGCCGTTGTTTTCTTCATTCTCCTTCATACCACTACCATTCTTTCCCTCCTCCTTCATTTCTTGTTTGACTTTGCGTGCCATACTGTTCCCCTCTGGCTCTACAAATCTTTGCTGTTGTCTTCCATCAATATATAAATGTATCAAGGGTCCGAAAGAACAGTAAAAAAATCGCTTATATATTCTCGGAGTGCGTTGAGGCACCGCATATATACTTAATAAGCGAGTCGAACTTATCGGTCGACCAAAGAGAATTTACGACAACAGGCTCGACTAGCAGTCGCGATCGAAGCTACGGTGCTGCTGGATAGCCTTCTGTTCCAGGGCGAGGCGAAAACCGGCGTTTTGTAGCGTATAACGGTCGATAGAGCATACTTACTGTGAAAATCACCGGTCTGAACCCCACATTATAGGCAACCACCACGATGGCGAGCCGACGAGCGGACTTTTCGCCGCCCTAAGTCGCGGGAAGGGTCCACTAGTCTACTCCGGTGGGAACTGCCTACCCCCGGAGTCGACTAGCGGCCATGAAGGCGCTATTTTGCGCTTGGCGGTCGGCGGGTTGTTTATGGTACTTAGATGAGACCCGCAGACGTTGGCAGAATACAGCGAGAGCACAGGGCGAACACAGGAACCAGCCCAGGCCGCGCGGGCCGACCCCACACGGCCTGGAACATCGCCACGGAGCGCGGCGGCGGCGGCAGCGGCCGCCGCTGGGCTACCGGGGTCCGTAGCCTGGCGGGCTATACGGCCTGGCTGCTTACACCGTTTGCATGTGCTAGCGGAGCGTACCGAGGGTTTTGTGTAACATTTCTTAGGGAAGCATATAGCGAATTAGCATCTAGGCGCCAGCACCAGCATCGCAGAAACAAGATAACGTGCATTTTAACCACAGGAGCGATGGAGTGGCGGGACGTCAAAGAATGGCAGACATGGCTACGCACAGGGGTGGTGATCTTATCGGGGCTTGTGTTGCTTCGAGAGGCATACGAAAGGGCCAATAGAGTTAGGAACAACAATGAGGGCAGCAAGGCCATAGAGAAGCAGACTCTCAGTGTGTTGCGCCCTCGTACGCGTGGTGTCGAGAGTTTGATTGGAAGCACGCCGATGATAGAGATCAAGTCGTTGTCGAAGTTCACCGGGTGCAAGATCTACGCTAAACTTGAGTTGATGAACCCTGCCGGCAGCGCTAAGGATCGGGTCGCATTGGCGATCATACGGGCCAACGAGAAGATGGGTAGGATCCGGCCGCACCAGGGCGACTCGCTTTTCGAGGGCACGTCGGGATCGACTGGGATATCGTTCGCCGTATTGGCAAACGCCTTGGGGTACACAGCGCACATATGTTTGCCCGACGATACTTCGCCCGAAAAAATGCAGTTACTCAGGTCTTTGGGGGCCGAGTTGGAGCCTGTACGCCCTGCGTCGATCGTAGACCCAAAGCAGTACACAAACGCTGCCAGACTTGCGGCACAGAGGATCAACGAGGACCCCAACGACCCCAGACGGGCAATTTTTGCAGATCAGTTTGAAAATGACTTTAACTGGCGGATCCACTACAACTCGACGGGCCCCGAGATCTGGCGCCAGACTGAGGGTGATGTAGATGTGTTCATCAATGGTCTGGGAACAGGGGGAACGATCGCCGGTGTATCACGCTATCTTAAGGAAAAGGCACCAGAAACAAAAATAATATTGGCCGACCCCCAGGGATCGGGCCTTGCAAACAGAGTAAACTATGGTGTGATGTACGACCGTGTTGAGAAAGAAGGAACCAGAAGGAGACATCAAGTGGACACTCTCGTAGAGGGTATTGGGTTGAACAGACTCACCTGGAACTTTCAGCAAGCCGAAGATTATATAGACGAGGCAATAAGAGTTTCGGACGATGAGGCATTGAAAATGGCAAAGTTCCTTTGCGTTAACGATGGTCTTTTCTGGGGGTCGTCTTCAGCAATCAACTGCGTCGCTGCATTGAAAACAGCTTTGAAGTTGGGCCCAGGGAAAAAAATAGTGGTGATAGCTTGCGATTCAGGGGCTAGACATCTCTCCAAGTTCTGGAAGAGGGCTGCAGAGATTCCTAATGATATCAGTCTCCATGATATTTTAGCGTAGGGCTATGCTACGGAAGCACATTCCACAGCATCGCCTTTAAAAGAACACTTAGTCAATATTCACCTCTTACCATGGGTTATTGGCATGTTCATGAACAAACTTCACGATAGCATTGTATAAAGCACAACGTCTTTCTACACGGAAGAATGTACATACTTTGAATTTATATTAAACCTTTGGATATCTTCTATACTTCTAGGGTATAAACTAATAATACACAATCAGGATTCATAAGTCATTACATCCTTTTATCAACTTCTCTTTACTCTCGCGGTACACCTTTATTGTGCTTAATACTGCAGCAATCACACCCATCCAAATTTGCATAGTACCAAAAGGTAAGGGTATCTCAAAGACAGAGTAGGTATTGAATGCAATGTCCGCCAAAGCCTTGTAAAAATCTATTACCGAATTTACCTTCTTGAAATGAATCTCTTGTAGTTGTTTCTGTTCTTTCTGGCCCTCTGAGCTTATGTCATCCAGTGATGTTAAACCTTGAACCCCTAATATTTTCTTAGAGAGGGCTTTTGCTCTTTTCTTCACCTGTATCTGTATGTTCAAGTCCATTTCTTGCTGGCCGAACTTTGTGACTCGTTCATATGCATTAAACATGGCGAGCATAGAATCATAATACCATGCCATCATCTCATGACGACTAACAAATTTGTTCATAGATTTGTTTGTCAAAACCTTCAATTTGAAAAGAAGAAGACATTCGTCATTTATGCCATAATAGAGAGCAATGAGGTCCCCTAAACTCTTTCTATTCAAAAACTGTTTCTGGAGTTTGTTGGTATCGACGGGGGACAGCGACACTTTGTTGTCAAGGGATATACATTTCAGAACTTTGAGGCCCAATTCTCTTATCCTGAAGGGAGTTTTTCCGAATCTAAGAAAACGCCTGAAAGTAGACAATGCACCAGCCATATATTCCGCCTTTGTAGAAAACAAAGAACATGTTAGGATTACGATGGCTTTAAGGAAAACCTTTGGCTGCTGAGTGAAATTCCAGAACAAGTTTATTTTCTTGGAATAAGTTTTGTTGATGCTTCTTATATTTACGTCATCATCACTTAGAAATTGCTGCATTCCCCTAGCATGATACGCAAGTAAACGAAGAACATATTGTCCCACTTTACCGAGCTTATCTTTCCCAACTATGGTATTGATCATATGCCACAATATATCAACATAGGTCACTTTATGTCTCACTATAGTTTTAGGGTCGGGCGACTTCACACCCACATGTGTACGCACGGAACCCGTATCGCTTTCTATTGACTTTGCTTCACTAACAGGGGTAACAAATGCTCGATCAGCTTTTTTGGGAGGGGTCTCATATCGGTAATCCGACCCTTGTTTGTATGCTGAATTATCATGCTGTAAGCTAAACTTGCCAGATTCATTCAAAGCAGTTATGGTAGCTGACATATCTTGGTTGAAGTAGTTTGACTTTGACGGCGAGTTATATGGCGTATCTATCCACTCCGAATTAAATGTATTAATTACTTGTCCTGAGTGTGCCTGGGTAGAAACGATGGGGGTATGAAAATGCCGCTGACCTATCTTATTATACTGATTATTCAAAACTTCAAGGTTTATCTCACTCATAATTTCATATAAATAAAGAGAAATGCATTACTTATATATCATCACTATACAATCATGTTGATAGTTGAGGCAGTTGTATTTTGTATTTGTGTAACATCAAATCTGTCTCATAGTGTAACCCCGCCAAAATGCAACGTTACATTTTTGATAGATGGTTCAAAAATTTTTCATTAGTGCCTATACAATAGATATCGTGATTAAGTATCGTTTGCTTTAACATGAATACGTGAGCGGCCATTTGGTTACAGCAGCTAGCTGAGTCCAAGTTATAAATGATCAATATCATATATATATACAGTTAGTATGCAAAATAAAAGAATGGATTCGTAGCGATGAAATGTCAGTGAAGGAGTCATTCGGCTCATTTCTCATAAATAAGTCTTGTAAAGACCTAGTACACGGTACCAATTACAAGACGCTCTCTTGAAAGGAGAGAGACAGCAGCTGTGAAGGTATGTGAGTGAGTATTTGCGAGCCAAGAGAGGATTATCCTGACCGCGCATGGCACTTGAAGGGCCTAGGACTGGTGTTCTTTTTCAAATACACCTTTCAGCTCACCATCGGGCCCCATCATAAAGGCACCAACGCTGCCAAGGTATCCTTCATGGCGTAGAAAGTAGGACTCCATATCGCCATTGGACCAGAAATTGACAGCAAAGCTAAGTGTATGTATGGTCTGCTTGTGTCCTGATATATAACTACCCCCAAAGTAGATTCGTTTGAGGTTAAAGCGCAAAGCTTGGAGATATGCAATTTGCCCTATGTTGTTAGATATCAGGTAAAGAAGAGACCTTGAGATATCTTCCTGCTTGAACTGGGCAAGTTTTTCAGCAGGAGACAAGGGTTTTTCGCTTGAATTCTTGGTGAATCTGAGCTTCTTAAAAGCCTTGGCGAAAGAGGAAGCTATATGGCTTGACTTGAGTCCTATCTTATTGTAGTTTGCACCGTAGATATCACCGACCAACAAGTCAATGTTTTCGTTATTTCCTCTTTGCGCCATTTCTAACATTTCATTATAGTCCTTTGCATCGGTCAATAATGAAAGAAGCCCCCATAAAGTACCACCCCCGAGGGAGGATCCACCGATTCTCTCGAAATCCTGACTTCCCGGACCCGACACCTTAATCATCGAGACACCACTACCTATGTTGACTAATAAATATGGGAAGAGATTGTTGTCATACTGCAATAGAGGATTCGAAACAAAAGATGCGTCATTTTGCTCCAAGTTGTAGGTGAAGATCTCATTGGGGATATTCACAATGAGCCAGTTGAGGCCCTTGATAAGACATTCCATTTCATCTTTCGCAACAATTTTCATCGGAAGGTTATGCAGCTTGAATGTATCTGTCATGAGGTCGTAGAACTTGTGCGAGCCGCCCCCGGTGGCCATGATGTACGTTATGGGCGGTCTCTTCTTGTTATGAGCAGAACTCTGGATCAATTTGATCAAGAAATCGAGTACCTCACTCTCAAACCGGCCCGTCTGGAAGTCTTTGAAGTGAAGTTTACCCCCGCCACGTCCGTTGGACTTGCCGCTGCGTGTGAAGTACACCAACTTGGTTAGCGTCCCGCCAATATCAACCGATATGTGGAAAACCTCAGAGTTGTGTTTGGGCAACGTGATGTTTTTCGTCAGGTCGTACGCTACCGACTCTCGTACGGAGCGAAGGCACACCGTAGGGTCGCTGCTGCCGCCATTGCCCTCGGCCGCTCTGTCTGCAGCAGGAAGCGCCTTTTTGCGGTCGCCCGCGCCGCTTTCGTCGTCGGTTTCCGATTCTGACGACGCATCGGTTGTTTGTGGAGAAGACGAACTCGACGAGCTCGACCCTAGCTGGTCCCGAAACAAATGGTCGTTCGCTATGTAAGCACCAGAGCAGTCGATCTTGATCGTCCCGGTGTATCCTGACTTGACTTTCTTCACCTCTTCCTGCTTCTTTTCACCATGTTCTCTCATCATTTTCTTCTTATCTATAATCTCCAGAACGACGCTCAGGTAATCTTGAGTATCTATACCTTCTTTCCCCACAAATTGAAAACACTGTCCACTCCAATTTCTATTACAGTGAAGAAAGTAGTCTCCCAAGAACTTTTTAGTTACCCCTTGTCGCCTTTTTATATAACTAAGTGCTATTACAATTTAAACGACTGCCAGATTTCTGCTACGAAAATTTGTTGTTGGTCATCACTATGTGCAGGATACTCAACTTCTTTATTGTGCCTTCTTATATAGAAGATTTCTGGTTGGAAAAGAACATTCTGATACCAAGTCTACAAAGGACTAAGTAAGATAATTCAGAGAGATGTCAAACGGAGGAGAAGATACTGGCGGTGACTCCGGCGCACTGGAGTTAGCAGAAAAGCTTTCTGTGTTGTCGTTGCTGAACGAATACGAGGCACAGCTCTACGAGTTGAAACTACAGATCAACCACACTAAGCCCAATTTCAATGGAGAACTAGGAATTAGATTGAGAAGGAAGGACACGGTGAAAGCAGACAGCTCAAAGTTTGAGCTCAAGTTGCACGCGGCCAAGATCGTAGTAGTCGGAGCCGAGTTGAGAGCGGGTGAAAAAACTATACCTTTGAAGACATCGTACGACCGTAAGGCGCAGACATTGACGCTTACAGGCGACGGGGCCGACGTGGAGGCACAGCAGAAGGACGTTCTGGTGCACATGCGGTACATGGGGCAGATCAACCCGGTCAACACCTACAAGGACCAGACCAGGGGTCTTTTCAAGACCAACTACTTAGATCGTGTGTCCGGAAGGTCGGACAACTATCTTCTTGCAACGCATTGCCAGCCATACTTCTGTCGTGCTATTTTCCCTCTCATCGACGAGGCTCACTCGAAGGTGCCTATCAAGCTCACTATTGTCACGAAGCTGAAGTTCAAGGTCTTATCAAATTGCGGGTTGGAACGTGATCCGGAGCCTTTGTCCTTGAGTGACGAGTCTGTGTTTGAGTTCAAGCAGACTCCTCCAATAGCGCCTTCGGTGTTTGGGTTCGTTATTGGTGATATGGACTACGTGGAGAATAGTGAGCCTGGTTTCCCATGTAGGATTTACTGTCCAGTAGGAGAAGCCTCATCCTGCGCATATCCTCTTTTTGTTACTTCGCAGGTTGTTAAAACTGCCATTGAAGAATTGAAAACTCCTTACCCTCTAGACAAGTTAGATTTTGTCGCATTGCCTTTCCTTTCCGATGGCGCAATGGAGAATTGGGGTCTCATTACCGTTCTAACAAGTCAACTTTTGGTAAGCGAGAGTGCCGATAAGTCAGCAAAACTCAACTTACGCCAGTTAATTGCACACGAGCTCGTTCACCAGTGGATCGGCAATTTAGTATCATTCGATGACTGGTCTTGCTTATGGTTGAATGAAAGTTTCGCAACTTTCTTGGGTAATTATTTATTGAGCAAGGCTAAATTATCACCAGAGGATTATAATGAAACTTATGAGTGGAGCCATATTAATCATTATGAGAGTTTACTAGACGAAGACTGCCTTTACGATGAAGTGACTGGGAAGTCATATATTCCAAGCATTCAAAACTTCTCAGCTACAGTAGACACCGGATTGAATAGCTCTACCGCAACCTTGTTCGATAAGGCAATTTATGAAAAGGGCATGGCACTTCTTTATATGATTGCACAGGTTATGCAAAGTGATGAAAAGATAAGCAAATCTGGTGAAGTAAGCTATAACAAGTTTTTGAACGGCTTGTCGGAGGTTTTGCACTTGTTCAAACATGCATCTGTAAAACCATTTGACATATGGCAAGTTTTGAATAAAGAGACTTCTGTTGACCTCTTGAGCTTCATGCATTCTTGGACACGCTATGAAGGATACCCATTGCTCTCTGTTTCATATGAAAACGGGGAGGTAGTCATCGAGCAGAATAGATTTATCTATAACAACGACCCTAAGGAACTTGGTGTCGAAAATAACCCATACCATGTTCCGTTATTCGTTAGAATACTAAATGACTCAGGTGAAGAGAAGCTCTTGAACTTAGTCCTTACTGATAGAAGAACTAGCCTTAACATCCCATTGGATAATTTCGTGTTGATAAACAGCGGAAGAGCTGGTTATTATAAAACTGTTTACCGAGGTGATACTTTGGATAGGGTATGTGATTCTATTTCTAAAAACAAATTATCTCTGATTGAGATAGCCGCTCTCATTCACGATTATGGTAAGCTTATCGGCCAGAAATTCTCTTCTAGTGCCGACATTGTTTCTTTCTTCAAGATTTTATCCGCTCTAACAAGTGACTCTTGGGTTATTGATCATCGTGTATTGGACTTAGCTTTGATTTATATTGACACTTTCAAAGTGATCTTCTTGCACTTTACTGAGTACTCAGCCTTCGAGAAGAAGTTGAAACAATTCTACACAAAGCTTTACAAAAAAATCGGCAAGTGGGAAAAGATTCAGAATGTCTCAAGGCAGTATTCTGTTTATGAAATGAGAGTCAGAAACTCTATTCTACAGGGAGTAGCTGACGAGGAATGTATAGCTCTGTGCAAGAAATTATTCAAAAACTATGTCAATCCGAAGAATGACTTCTTTTTGCCAAAAGAACTAGTGTCTGCGGTATTGAACAATACTATGCGTGACGCAAATCAAAAGGAGTATAAGCAAGTTTTGCTGTTTGTTAAGAATGCGGATGCCTCAAACCTCACGCATACTAATTGTATGAAAGAAGACTTCCAGACTTTAGCATTGTCCTCTTTAGCCTTTGTTGAGAATGATGATTTACTTAATAAGACTTTAAACTTTGTGGCAACCAACATTGATTCAAAGCTTATTGAGTTAGGGTTATTAGGGTTTCAATTTAAACTGTCTAGAGCAGATAAATTAAAACTTTGGAACTGGTATAAGGTAAACTACGACAAGTTTGCTTTACGTTCATTGCGTAAAGGTTCAGACTGGTCTAAACAAATCGGTGTTACCTTGAAAAACATCACAGACATTGTCTTAGGTAATATGATGCAATATGAACCTGAGCTAATTGAGCAAGGGAAAGCCTTTGCCGATAGCAAGATGCAAAAATTACCGGAGCATGGCCTTAGCGAAACAGTAAAAGACATTCAAGCTAAAAATAGTGAAAAGGTACTAGTTGCAAGTTTCTATGACGATTTGGTTCGTCAATGGGATATCTAAGCGCTCCAGTAGCCTAATTGCCAGTGATTTAAACCTTGTATATATGGCAAAACAGTGTTGTCAAATCTTTGATAAAATTTATTGTATATACGTTGACACATAAATTAATAAATGCATTATATAAGCTCAAAAAGGTCGCTTACGATGGTCAAGAAAACAGTAATAAGAAGCTATATAATCACGCATTCACATTATGTTCTTTTTCTTCACCTTTATTGCCCTTCTCACCTTCATTCATTTCAACTTCCATGTCTAAGTTTTCTTGAAGGTTCCACAATTTCGAATATAAGGTATCAGGGTCTTGTAATAACTGATAGTGACTACCTTCCTCACGTACTGAGCCGCCATCCAATACGATTATCTTATCGGCGTCTGCTATCGTTCTGAGCCTATGAGCTATGGCAACGTTTGTATTCTTTCTTTCTGCGAAAATGGCTTTAATTGTTTTGAGCAAGGCTTGCTCAGTGTGAGTATCCAAAGCCGATGTTGCTTCATCGAAGAAAGTAATAGGGGCATTTTTCAATAACAATCTTGCAATTGCCAACCTCTGCTTTTCGCCACCTGAGATCATCATTCCTCGTTCACCGACAATAGTGTCAAGTCCATCAGGAAGATCTGTGATTAACTTATGCAACTGCACGTCATCAATCATTTTATAAACCTCTTCATCAGTCGCATTTAGTTTACCATATTTGATATTTTCTTTGATAGACTCATTGAAAAGTGGTGTGTCTTGAGGTACAATTCCGATTGCTCTTCTTAAAGAATCCAACGTAACCTTGGAAATATCTTGACCGTCAATGTAAATGTGTCCGTCATCAATATCGTAGAATCTGAAAAGTAATCTCAATATTGTTGATTTACCACTTCCAGATGGACCCACAATAGCGACTTTCTGGCCAGCGGAAATCGTAAAGGAAACGTTTTTGAGGATTGGTCTATCAGGGTGGTATCCAAAAGTCACGTTTTCAAATCTTATCTCACCTGGAGTTCCAGAAGTATTAAGCTTAAGGGGTTTTGCATCAGGATGGTTTTTGATTTTTATTTCTTGGTTCTGGAGTTGGAATAAGTTTTCCATATCTAATAAGGATTGTTTCAATTCACGGTAGACAGAACCTAGAAAGTTTAAAGGAACAGAAAGTTGAAATACTAACTGGTTAATAAGAACAAGATCTCCAACGCTTAGGGTCCCTGTTACTATTCCATTACAACCCATGTACATCATTGCCGTCAATGCTGTAGTGAAGATCAAGTTCTGACCAGAATTCAAATACGCTAAAGAAGTCGAGACCTTAATCAGCGCATCTTGGTATTTTGTGAGTGCTTTGTCGTACTTAGCAGTTTGGTAGGCTTCATTATTAAAGTATTTCACTGATTCGTAGTTTAAAAGAGAATCCAAAGCTACAGTGGCAGCTTGATTATCGGCATTATTGGCCTGCCTTCTGAACCTTGTTCTCCAAGCAGTAGTTTTAATGGTAAATATGGAATAGGCAAGCATAGTTGCAAATGTTACTGCAGCAAAACTTGTACCGTAGTTGTAACTCAAGATACCACAGACGATTGAGATTTCAAGAGAAACTGGTATAATGTGGAACACCATAGCACTTAAAACATAAAATATACCCTTTGTTCCTCTTTCTATTGCCCTGGTAAGACCACCAGTTTGTTTTGATAAATGAAAGTTTAAGTCCATGTTGAGCAAATGCATAAAGGTGTTTCGTGCTACTCGTTTGATGGCAGACTGAGCCACGGATGCGAATATGGCATTACGCAACTCCCCAAATAAGACTGCACCAAATCTAGCACCACCGTAAGCTAAAATCGTGGCTCCCACTACGGTTCCGACGGTACCTGCTTCCTGTGCCCAATCAATATTCATCTCGTCGATAATCTTCTTGAAAAAGAAGGGTACTTCCACAGTGAGAAGCTTGGAAGCAACCAACAAAGACAAGGCCACTATAACTCTAATCTTGAAACCCCAATTTTCCTTTGGCCATAGAGTTTGGAGCAACGATTTGATCATGCGCAGCTCAGAGGACGATATTTGCCGTCCTAGAATAGACTTGTAGGTTTGTTCTTGCTTTGCAGCATCGGCCACAATACGCGACAGACAGAAGTGTCTTTTAGCTTTCCACAGCCATCTGCTTAGGGGGGTACCATCGCTGATTCTCCCGTACGTACTATATCTATTGATTCTATTTTTCAAGGTTTTTTCGATTGATTGTGAAAAGAATGTTCGCTTGCTAACTAATTGTTTCACGCAGCTAGCATGAGGCACAATCAATCTACTACCATAGGACCATAACATTTCAGTCGTACGTTTGGGTCTATATTAGTGCTATGTAGATATACAAAAATCTATGGGATTACGGTTGAAGCCTATGTACAGATTTATATGCAGTACGACACACTGCAGAATTAGGCTCGTGCACTCACGCGAGAAGCATCGGTGGACAAGTTCAGACATCGGAGATCATCTTGGATTGATACTCAATTTGTTGGATTAGGTTTGTAGGAGCATCTAGTCTTGGAAGCATTATTTCTATCATTCTGATTTTTGAATCGAGAGAAAAGGACTGGTTTGATAAAAGCAGATCCAACTCCTCAGAGGAGCTTATCTTGTAAGTCTCGTAGTTTCTGGCATTAAATATGGGCAACAAGGCCAAAATATTCCATGGTTGGATATCATTATAGGTGGCATTAAGGCCATGGATAAGTCTATCGATGGTATAACCCTCGTTGTTGAGGACAAATATGTATGGTGTTAAATTCCATTTTATCATGGTGGAAATCTCTTGAACAGTCAATTGCAAGGAACCATCTCCAACGAAGAGTATGACTCTTCTTTTAGACTGGAGTTCATCGGCTGCCATGGAGGCACCCAAGGTGGCACACATTGCAAAGCCGACGGAGCCCCACAAAACCTGTGAAATACCGATGGCATTATCCGGGAATTTTGTCAGAATAATACCAAAAGCAGCTGTTCCTGTCTCAGATACGATTATATCACCGTTCTGGAACCATGAACCTATTCTGCTCCAAAGAAATTCTTGTGTAAGCGTAGATGAGTTTAGCTGGGGGCGCTCAAACAAGGTAGCATCAGGCAATCGTGCTGGTATATAATCTCTGGTGACTTCATGAACACGATCTATAATGATCCTTAATGTTTCATTCATCTGTATTCCAGGGTATATACCTTGCTTGATTTTTATGCAATCTGAGTGAAACTCTACCACGTTTTTCGTCTTGTAAGAGTAGGAGAAAGAGCCCGTGTTGAAATCCGATAGTAATGCGCCAATGGATAGAACAAGATCGGCACTGTCAGCTAGTTCCTTTACTTTGTAATTGGACAAGGACCCAATGTATACTCCAGCAAAACGATCATGCGATTCGTTCAAGCAGGACTTACCCATTGGAGTTGTGAGAACAGGGAATTGCGTTTTATTCGCCAAGTCTGCGACCTCCTGCTTGCAGTGGTGCCGGGACGCACAGGCATCCACTAGAATGAGTGGATTACGGGCTTGCGAAATCAATTGCAATATTTCTTCGACTGCGTCCTCCTGTGCGTCAGGGTCGTTCTTCACTAGCGTGAGATCAACCGGCGTGTTTAACAAGCGCTTTGGCACATTCATATCGACAAGATTCAGCGGAAGCCCAATATAGACAGGACGCTGATATATGAAAGCATCTCTAATGCAGCGATCAATCTGCGCAGGGGCACTTCGTATATCGGAAAGAAACACTGTTGTCTGTGATATGTTACTTGACATCCGGTGGAATACAGTGAAATCGCCATTTCCCAACGTATGGTGAAGTAGTAATTGTTTCGCCTGCGACGAGATCGACGGAATCCCCACAATATGTAGCAATCCGACATGCTCTGCGAATGCTCCCGCTATACCATTGAGGGCACTGAGCTCACCCACCCCAAAAGTTGTCACCAAGCATGCTAGTCCCTTGACCCGACTATACCCATCTGCGGCATACGCAGCATTTAACTCGTTGGTATTACCAGCCCACCGCATGCCATCGACCTCATAGACCTTGTCTAAAAGTGTCATATTGAAGTCTCCTGGAAGACCAAAGATCGTGAGAACGCCCAACTCCTTTAGCCTCTCAAAGATATATCGCCCGAGCGTGACGAATTCGACCATTAGTTACTCTTTACTTCTTTCTCGTTCGTTCCGCAACCTATGTGAATACGATCAACTGCAAATACCGTCTGATATTCTGATATTTAATGTTTGCATCAATCGACCTGATACAATATGCCATCACACTCAGTCCTGGTAATAAGCTGCAAGTTTTCTGCTATTTCTGCCGCACAAGCGTAACGTCTCAGTTTGTTATTTACGGACTTAAGACAAAATAAGGCTATTTGACGCTGAAGGGCATTGATCTCTTTAGTACCTCTTGAGCTGCTACACGGCGTGATGTTTGACGATTTCGGCTGAACAGGTACCGTAAGCGCATATTACACAAAACTATTTATGCGCTTATCAACTGCAAATTCGACTACTAGAAGAACTACCGCCCGCAGTAGGCATGCATGTGGAAACGGGCACGTGCTTATTCCCGGGACCACTAATCACGTGCTTGTAATGAAAGAGCCATTCAAGAGCCCGCGAAAGGGCAGTAGACAGGCAGGACAGCAAGAGTTTGTCATTGCCGTGTACAGTTACCCGCAATGAAGGTCAATTACCCGCCGTTAAATTCATATAAATAAATATCACCTGAAATCCATGTGAGGAAAAGCTCGTGATACTTGTTGTTTTTTTTGCAAGCATTTAACCTAGTATTTAGGGAAGGCCGTTTTATGGCGTATGGTAAAAGCAATTTGCGAGTAAAACAAACATAACAGATACACTCTTCAAGAGAGCAAGTAGAGAGCGGTAGGGCAATTGTTTGCAAAAATTCTGTTGGCGTGAACTAGCCGAAATAAACAAATATACTCACAGCGCGAAACATGTCTAAGCGTGGAACAGACGAGCAGGAGCAGAGTAATGACAAGAAGCTCAAGTTGGACGACAAGAAGGAAGAGATTGCGATTGATTCGGAGCTTTTGGGTCAGCAGTCGTCGTATGGAAACAGCCAGGGTGGTGAGGCCCATGGCGACCGCAATGGGTCTGAGTCGGAAAACAACGTGAACGCGGCAGCGGCAGCAGTGGCAGCGGCCACTGAGCCTGCTAGCGCGGCTGCTGCTGCGTTAAGCTCGCAGCAGCACCACCACAACCAGCAGTTGCACCAGCAGCTTGCGTACCAGAACGCATTCAGGCAGCAGCACCTGGGACCTGAAGGTCACCTGGGTCACCAGGATGCGCACCACCAACACTCGCCGCACCTGCTGGCGTCCGCGTTGTCGCATTTGCAACCAACCACCCTTCCCCCCAGCAGTTCTGTCAAGCCTTCGCACGGGTCAGAGGAGTGGCATAAGCAGCGCCGCGAAAACCACAAGGAGGTCGAGCGCAGAAGAAGAGAGTCGATCAACCAGGGAATCAAGGAGTTGGCTGCCCTCATCCCCACAAATGACACAAACAAGTCTCAGATACTTCAACGAGCCGTCGAGTACATCAAGAGATTGAAGGAGAATGAGAATAACAACATCGAAAAATGGACTCTTGAAAAATTGCTTACCGAACAGGCTGTATCTGAGCTCAGTGCGTCCAACGAAAAGTTGAAGCAGGAACTTGAGAGAGCTTACAGGGAGATTGAACAGTGGAAAAAATTGGTCAAGGATGAGAAGAAATAGATTCCTATTCCTCTCCTCCATGACCAGTTGTAGCGCATGTCACTGACTTTTCATTTCAGGGTCGATGTACGGAGAAGGTATTTTAGGAGACGAGCCAAAAATGGAACCCTTCTACAGGTGTTTGAAGAGAGAATTGTCCAAATAAGCAAGTGGTATGCTTTCAGCACTATACAGCTTACTTGTCATACGCTCTTCACGGTAGGCATCTCTGATATGCGCCAATTCGCCGTCGCAACCCTTGTGTATTCTAGTTAAAACAAAAAAATAATTATCTCTACTTCGTAGTGACTTTATATTATGGCTGACTTTCTATAGTTTAATGTATCTTATTATTTCGGGCCGCTTTTCACTCTACGTCCGCCCACGTCTTTGCCTTTGCCTTTGCAGCAAAGCCAAGCAAAGTCTTTAGACCTAACTTGGTGTTTTATCCTGTCAACTTCCGTGTACGGCATATATAAGCGATGACGAACCGTCTTGTTCTACCTTCTGCTACTCACCACCCTGCTTCTGGTCTCTTCTTGGAGACAGCTCCCGAAAGACGGGCCAGACCCTTAGCCATGTGTAAGTCTAGCATGTATGTCAAACAGGTACTATTGTGAAATTAGGCGTGCCCAGTAGCGATAAGCAGCGCTCGTTGGAACGGCGATGGTGCGGCAGATGCCTGTATGGTTCCTTCGCACAAGTCCGAGCGTCGATGAGATGTGAAAGAGAAACTAAAATTCAAGGCCCGATACGAGGACGCTGGATCTCGTCGTATACAGCAGTCAGTGTCGGCACGGCCTACAGAAGCGATGTATCCGAGAGCAGAGGCGCCTGGGGATTGGCGCAGCAGCGGCAGAAAACGAAACAGGGGATCTCTGCCACGCTGCGATAGGGACTGCGGCATCTGCCAGTTCCACAAAGCACTCTACGGGACCCAGACCCAAGCTGGTGGCCTGTAAGGCCACTAGCTTGCAATGCGTACGTCGCCGTTGGGCTGCGTAGAGCTGGAAGATCCCAGGTCTGAATTTTGCGTTTAACCCAGCCCTGTTTCACAACCGTCCGTCTGACTTTCCGTCTGACCTACCGCAGACTACCGTGAGCGCTGCCACCATACCTGTCTTTTCCGACACTGCATCTCCACCCTGCAATGGTATGCCGTGACAGTCCTCCACTGGGACCTCAACAGCCATTGAGATATTCTGCGACCATAATATCTGATCTTGTCATATTCCAGTCTGCAAAATCACCACTCGTCGCAGTTTGGCCCTGGAGATCGTAGATTAGAAGCGTCCCTATAATACAGTGCCTGCTGTGTAGGTAGAATCTTACCAAAGAGGCCCCAAAAGAAGACTGTGAAAAGTTGATAAAGCAGAAGAAAAAAAAAAAAAAATCCGGAGATCACCATAATGCCGCTATCTCAGGCCTTCATATAACGCACTGATTGGAAGATAAGTAGGCACTTTTTCTGGTTAGGTAGAGATTAGTCAATAGCAGGTCGAAGGTAATCAAGATTCTGTACAGATAACAAGGTGAAGATTTAGCATACCGTTGCAGATAGCGAAGATTGTGAGGATAGTCAGAAGTGAGGTATATTAAAGGAAATTGGTTGCACTTAATTTCCCTAGCCTGCTACATAAATTAGCTCATACTGACCCCACTAAGGTATCACAGAAATTTGTCAAGGACATTTGCAGGGCATAAGCAGCACAAAGACGCGATATTTATAGATTTAAGCAAGTGGGTCTGCAGAATAGTATCATAGACAGTGGACAGAGCAGCGACTAGAATTTCACGACCTCATCTAAACCTCACGGAAAAAGGGTCAGAACAAAATTGAGAACTGTACGGTAGCTGTACGGTAATTAGCTAACGCAGGAAGCAAAAAAGCAGGCTCTAGCACGAAAAGAGGGACGTTTGTTTGGAAGGTAGGTACTTTGGCTGCTTTTCTGAGGATTCGGCTCTCGTTCAATATAACTGCTAGCTAAATAATCCACGATCAGGGGTTCTACAAAAATCTTCTTTGACAGAAGAGTCATTTCTTGAATCGACTGTGCGCTTCGAACTGAGTTCAACGGTGCCAGCAAAACACGAGACAGAGTCTTTTCGGTTTTCTATTATTTTCATTTTGCTAGAAGGCTTGAGGCAAACGCAATATACCAATACAAAATAGCACCATGCCAGATGCCGCTACGTTTCGACGCATGGTCAAGAAATCATGGCGTAAATGGACCACTAAGGAGGGTTTGCTTGGCGACTATGATTATCTGTACTTGTTTTTGCCAGATATACCCTTCAAAAGCAAGGTCCCCAAGACACAACCGTTTTTCGGGCTTAACTCTAGTATGCCCATCGTCTTGGGAATTATATTGGGGTTCCAGCACACGTTGTCTATTTTGGCCGGTGTGGTAACACCCCCCATGATCATATCTCAGACAGCCAATTTGAATGTCGAGCTACAGGAATACTTGGTAAGCGCATCCCTTATTGTCTCTGGTATACTTTCCTGTGTCCAGATAACGAGAATACATATTTATAAGACGCCGTACTACTTGGGAACTGGTCTTCTCTCCATGGTCGGGACGTCGTTCGCTACCATTTCGATTGTCAGCAAAGCGATCCCCTTGATGTACAAGACAGGGGACTGTCCGGTCGTTGATGGTAAGCAAATGCCCTGTCCCGATGGGTATGGAAAAATATTGGCCACTGGTCTTGTGTGTTCTTTGTTCGAGATGCTACTTTCGTTCATACCAGCGAAGACGCTTCAAAAAGTCTTTCCTCCCATTGTCACTGGACCTGTGGTCTTGCTCATTGGAGTTCATTTAATAGAAACAGGATTCCAGGACTGGGTTGGTGGCTCCAATTGTGTTGGGAAAACATGTGGTGATGCTCATAAGCTTGAATGGGGATCAGCGGAATACATTGGGTTGGGATTCTTGGTATATGTAACTATTATCATTTCAGAGAGATGGGGATCGCCTATCATGAAATCATGTGCCGTGATTGTGGGTCTTTTGGTAGGATGCATTGTTGCGGCAGCTTGTGGCTACTTCAGTCCAGACACCATAAGGACCGCCCCGGCGGCGACCTTCATGTGGGTACACACGTTCAAGTTGGAAGTGTATGGGCCGGTAGTGCTCCCATTCCTTGCGTTGTACGTTGTGTTAATGATGGAGTGTATCGGTGACATTACTGCTACATCCGATGTATCTAGATTGGAAGTAGAGGGCGAGCTCTACGAATCCAGAATACAGGGAGGCGTGCTTGCGGACGGTGTGGGTGGTTTAATCTCAGGCTTGATGACCGTCACACCCATGTCTACCTTTGCACAGAATAACGGTGTGATTTCAGTCACCAAGTGTGCTAACCGAATGGTCGGGTACTGGTCTGCCTTCTTTATGATCGTCATGGGTATCTTCTCCAAGTTTGCTGCTGCCTTTATCTCTATTCCAAGAGCCGTTCTTGGAGGCATGACGACTTTCCTCTTTACCTCAGTCGCCGTGTCCGGTATCAAGATTATCTCGAGCACAGAATTCACTCGTCGAGACAGATTCTTGCTTACAGCATCGTTGCTTCCAGGTATAGGCTCCATCTTGGTCCCCAAATGGTTCGATAACGTCTTTACCTACTCCGGCGACAACAAGGCGCTCCAGGGATTTTTCGATGCTATCATCTTGGTCATGGAGACTGGTTTCGCAGTCACAGGTATCTTGGGCCTCATATTGAACCTCCTTCTTCCCCAGGTTGAGGATGACATAGAGGAGCTCAATGAAGTCGTGTTGGAGACAGTGGGCTCTGCGGATGAACAGGCAGTGCAGCTCTACCAGATTAAAAGCGAACAGAAGTTAGACAACAGAATATCTGCTACCACAAACGTCGGAACTTCATCTAGTAGCTGATAGTGTTCTCCACGGTTAATAAAAGTACTTTCATATATATATACATATTCCATTCTGGTTTCTTGAACCATTAAAAATTCCGTTTAAGCGTGGGCCAGAAATGCCCAACTCTTTTCTCAACCAAGACAACCATGTATATTCAGCACATACCCCATTGCTACTTCTACGTGATCCATTGTACCTGCTGGCATCGCTCGTAGCACAATTTACTCGGGTTCCGTGGTTCGACTATGATGCAATTTTTCACCATTCTGGGTGCTCTATGTACTGTATGTGGGTTCCGTATATAATACAAGCAAATCCAAGCCGTTTTGGAACGAAGCAGTTATCGTCTATAAAAAGGGCAGAAGAACCAAGCCAGTACTAAAGGAAACTGGTTTCCCGTGTCGGAATACACAGCACAAGACAAGGCTTCGAAATAGCGATTCTTTCTGGATTCAAACGGACCGGGCAAACAAGAAACACGGACACATATCCCCAGATTGGAAAAAAATGGCATTTGGCAAAGCAGGAGCATCCGAGAAAATAGCAGGACGGGCACCACAACATGTGTCTCTAGCCGTGCTTCTCAGATTGAACTCTGCCCTTAGAAGATCGTTGTTCAGTCGTAAGTTCTATCAGGAAGTGACGGATAAGGTATTGAGCCTGCCGGCCACGATCGACGCAAACCTCTATTTCATTTGTTATTCTACGTTGTTGGCATCGACCGTGTTGAACAATAAGCCAAAAATAAGGGCCTTTTTGAGCCAGCAGCGCTACAAGCTTGCCTTGGTGATCGACTCGGTGTTTAAGCGTGTAATGGGGACGAGTCTCGCAGAGTCAGACAACAAGTGGATATCGAGGGCTTTTGCCGAACCCAGACCCGAGTCGGATGGCCAGAGCAAGGACAAGCAGGAGCCGGTCTCCAGATTGGCGGTGCACCTCAAGGCTGTCTCGTCCTATTTGTCAGACGTGCGTATCTTCAACCGTTTGGCTGACTCCATCAAGTACATGCCCTGGATCATCGACGAGTATCTTGCATTGGTAAATCCCGCTAGTCCGACCCCCATTGTCGATCGGATAGTCAACCTCTCCCAGGCACTCAACTGCTTAGTGTTGGAACTCCTAGAGAACGTTGGTTGGCTCACAGACCACAATTGGATCGGTACCGCAGATAACACTTATTGGTGTTACTTGACGTACGTGTGGTGTTCCAGAATCTGGGGTCTCTACATAGCGCTCGAAATCGCCGAGCTCGTGCGCAGAGTGCCCATGAGCAAGTGGGATAGAAACTGGAAAATCAGCATGTTCAAGCAGCTCACCCTGTTTCCACTCGCTGTCCACTGGTCATTGTACGAAGGCTGTCTCTCGCCCTTCTGGGTCGGTCTTTTGGGCAGTGGAACGTCATGGTTTAACTTTATAAACGTCTGGAAGACAGTGAATTTGGACTAGACACGTCCATTTCGTGCTGCTGTCACCAGGTATTATATTTATACTTATATACGTATGTTGTACATATACGTTTTCTAGACTAAGCCTAGCAGTCAGCAGTATAGCTACTAGCTAGTGGCCTTCGAGTCGAGCCTGGCCAATTGACGCGACCTGTCAAAGTAGAGATTTGGATGCGAGATATGCAAGGCTTCGGCCAGAGCCTTGTTTCTGTCCAATTGCTTCTTGTGGGTGATCTCAAAGACACGGGTGCATGCCACGGTGTAGTCGTTTCTGCCAACATCGTCTATGATGTTATTGAGGTCAACTTGGTCGGTGACACCCAAGTCATTCAAATTGCTGACTAGAGCGTCCACGCTCATATCACGATATGGACAGCCGTGGTACTCGCCCTTACCAGGCTTGGGCTTCAGGAGAATACGGGCACAGTCCCACGGCTTGTAGTGTATTCTCGCACCTTCGAGTCCGTACATGTGACGCACATTGTACTTGTACTCTTTATTGTACTTCTCAATTGACATAGAAGAGGACGACTTGGTAAACTGATAAGACCAGAATTTCAATGCTTCGTCCACGTTGAGGCCGATACCCTTTAAAAAGAGACCCAATTGCTGTCTGCCCTGGTACTTTAAATGTGAGTTCAACACAAGGTTCTTTTGGAGATGCAACGCACAGAGCGGGAAATGTTTTGTGATTTCTGGTGTAGTGACAGACTGGGCATTAATGTCGGATGCTAGCGACGAGTCGTTGGCGTACGAAGATTCATACTGGATATTAGAGAAATTGTAAGACAAGTTATTCAAGAGCGGTAAAATCCTGTCGTCGTCTTCCAAGCGTGGAATGGCTTGGAAAGTTCGCAAAAGATCTCTGCTCAAAGCGTCTTGAAACTCGATTGATAAAAGATTGAGTTGGAGGATCGAGGGTATGTATGCTTGTCCTCTCCGTATCAACGTCTGCCTAGATGCTACCAAATTTGGGACCTTTGTGAAAGGTAGTTTAATAAAATTCTCTTTGCTTTTTATATGCTGCATCAAACTATCCTGAGATATGTTCATTTTGGGGTCTCCGCTTTCAGCTGCAAGCACAGCTTTGATGCTAGACCCACTAGCATGAAATAAGTCTTCCAAAAGTTCCGTCTTCTCTTCACTTGAAATATACAGCCATGGAAGCCTGTCCTTATTTGTTTCGATAAATTCCTGTTGTTCCCTGGGCTGCATCATGTTATATCTAACCTTGAACAATATTGTTTCGTTCTTTATGAACTTTTTGCGGAGTTCGTCACTTCTGCAGAACACCAACCTAAGAATGTAATGCGAATAATGATCCTTTCGACGCTCATTTATCACATGTCCCTGATTACTGCCCGAGTCGGGACTCAATGGAAGATATTTGAGAAGTAATGGCTTGACCACTGCTTCTATGTCCTTGAGTGACTTTGAACGTGCAACACATGATTCGATCTCTATCAATACTTTGAGTCTATCTATGGCCCAAGTCTCAAACTCTTCGATTGTTATTTCTTCAAGAGGAGGCACGTCATAAAAGGAAAGTCTGGTTTTATATAGAGCAGAAAATTCACTAGATTGATAGATTACTCCAGCCTTTGACTGCTCAAAGTTTCTTCTACCGGTAGTTCTTCTCTTTGCTCGCCTAAACATATAAGTACGACTTTTGGATGAATATAAGCAAGTATCAAAACGCTGTTGTCTCTGGACACTCCTTGTATAGTCTTTTAATTTCTGTTTTTAATAGCCTGTGTTTCTGTAGATGTTATGGATTTCAGACCTAACGCGTACGAGGTCGCGTTTTTTCGATTCGCGACATAAACGACACCGGG
Organism: Millerozyma farinosa; assembly: GCA_002196765.1. Lineage (NCBI taxonomy): Eukaryota > Fungi > Ascomycota > Pichiomycetes > Serinales > Debaryomycetaceae > Millerozyma > Millerozyma farinosa. The sequence continues at coordinate 369,141 of NBND01000011.1, read as the reverse complement.
CGACATTTTTGTGACATTCCCATGGCGATAATTAATAAAAGTTTGGCGGCATAAAATCCAGCAGTGTTAAACAGCAGGGAGGGCAGCAAGATAATCAATCAAAGATGTCGGAAGTGAAGATAGACTCTAGTGCCTTCCACAAAAGGTTGTCTGTAATTCAGAGAAATTTGGCTGCAGACAAGGATAAGTTTGGTGGACTTTTATTCCTAGTAGGTGGTTCAGATGATGAAAACACGTACAAGAAAAGTACGGTCTTGCAGGTTTGGCTCTTAGGGTATGAATTTGTTCACACTGGTATCTACATAACTCAGGACAAATGTATCTTCATCACATCGGAGGGAAAGGCCAAGTATTTGACGACCTTGACATCTAAACCTACTGTAAATTCAAGCGATGTCGAGATCTGGCCTCGTCTCAAGGATGCCGAGAAGAATAAGGAGAGTCTTTCAAAGTTAGTAGAGCTTCTCAAAACGGATGGACAGGAACCCAAAGCTATTGGACATATTAGCAAGGACAAGTATAAGGGGAAACTTATTGATGAGTGGAACGAAGTGACGGCAAACGAGAAATTGAATTTCGCTGACTGTTCCCAGTTCCTCTCTCATGCGATGGAAATCAAGGATGCAGATGAACTTGCAAGTGCAAGAGTTGCAGCCAAGTCATCTACCGTGATGATGGATGTTTTCGCCAACGAGATGATGGTCATTGTTGACGAGGAACAGAAAACAAGTCACCTTCAGCTTTCAGAGAAAATTGAGGACAAAATTGATAGCAACAAATGGTACACTAAATCTTCTTTGGGTAAAAAGCTTTTGGTGCCAGACAAAGAGTTTGATCCTAGCTACTTGGACTGGTGTTACTCGCCAATTGTGCAAAGTGGTGGAGAGTACGACTTGAGACCTAGTGCACAATCTAATAATAAAAGATTGGTTGGTGATGGTGTCATTATTTCTTCTCTTGGGTTGCGTTATAAGTCATACTGTTCCAATATTGCTCGTACATTCTTCATTGATCCTACAGAGGAGATGGAACAGAATTACGAATTCTTGTTGAAATTACAGCACCATATTGTGCATGACTTATTGAAACCAGGAACAGAAGGTCAGAAAGTATATTCTGGCGCATTGGAATTCATTAATAAAGAGAAGCCCGATCTTGCTCAACATTTCACCAAGAACTGTGGCTGGTTAATGGGTATCGAATTCAGAGATTCTACCTTCGTATTGAACGCAAAGAGTGAAAGAAAGATTCAAAGTGGACAAGTGTTCTCAATCACAATCGGGTTCAATAATTTAACTAATAGCAAGGCAGAGGACCCTAAATTGAAGAATTATTCATTGTTGTTATCTGATACTTTCAGAGTAAGTGAGCAAGAACCTTCTTTATTAACAACCTACTCCACAGCTCGAGCAGAGAATTCATTCTATTTCAAGGAGGATACGCAAGTCAAACAAGAAAATGACAAAAAATTGAAATCTGAGAAGGATATCAAGATCGAGAAGAAATTAGCAAACAACGAAGCAAATTCAAAAATATTGAAGTCCAAATTGAGACATGAACAGTCGGAATCGGATGCCAATAATGCTGAAAAGATAAGACAAGAGATTCAGTCAAAGTTGCACGAGAAAAGGCAGCAAGAAGGTTTGGCCAGATTTTCTCAGGCAGACGCGACCGAGGAGCTGGAACTTAAACCAGTATTCAAGAAATATGATTCTTATGTCAGAGAATCACAAATTCCAAGCAATGTGCGAGATTTGAAGATACACGTTGACTACAAGAACCAAACCATCATCTTACCTATCTGTGGTAGACCAGTGCCTTTCCACATTAATGCTTTCAAGAATGGATCACAGAATGAGGAAGGTGAATTCACTTACTTAAGATTGAATTTTAACTCTCCTGGTGCAGGTGGTAATGCTTCTAAGAAAGCAGAATTGCCATATGAAGATTCTCCAGAAAATTCATTCTTGCGTTCCATCACCTTGAGGTCCCGCGACCGTCAGCGTATGGTTGATGTTTATAAAGCAATTCAAGATTTGAAAAAGGATGCTGTCAAGAGGGAACAAGAGAAGAAGCAGATGGCTGATGTCGTCACTCAAGCAAATTTGATTGAGTTGAAAGGATCTAGGGTTAAGAGATTGGAGAATGTTTTTGTAAGACCCACTCCTGATACAAAGAAGATCGGTGGTGTCTTGCAGATACACGAGAATGGTTTAAGATACCAATCTGTTGTGAGACTGGACCAGAGGGTCGATGTCTTATTCTCTAATATCAAGCACTTGTTCTTCCAACCCTGTAAGGACGAATTAATTGTTCTCATCCACTGCCACTTGAAGAGCCCTATAATGATTGGTAAGAGAAAGACACACGACGTACAGTTCTACAGAGAGGCTAGTGATATGGCTTTCGATGAGACGGGAGGAAGACGCAGAAAGTACCGTTACGGAGATGAAGACGAATTGCAGCAGGAACAGGAAGAGAGAAGGAGAAAAGCCTTATTGGACAAGGAGTTCAAGGCGTTTGCCGAAGTCATCGCCGACTCGTCCAACGGCTTGGTCGACCTCGACATTCCTTTCAGAGAGCTCGGCTTCCAAGGTGTCCCCTTCAGATCCGCTGTGTTCTGTATGCCTACCAGAGACTGCTTGGTCCAGTTGATCGACCCACCCTACTTGGTTATTACCTTGGAGGAAATCGAAATCGCCCACTTGGAAAGAGTCCAGTTTGGCTTGAAGAACTTCGACTTGGTTTTCGTGTTCAAGGACTTCAACAGACCCGTCGTGCACATCAACACGATTCCCATGGAGGTGCTTGAGGATGTCAAGTCCTGGCTCACAGACGTCGACATTCCTATCTCAGAGGGAAGAATGAACTTGAACTGGACCCCTATCATGAAGACAATCCAGTCAGACCCCTACCAGTTCTTCGTGAACGGTGGATGGAACTTCTTGACCGGTGAGGGAGACTCCTCAGATGAAGACGAGGAGGAAGAGGAGTCCGAGTTCGAGGTCAGTGACGAAGACCCTAGCGACGAAGACGTCGCCTCGGAGGAGTCCGCTTACTCCGAAGCAAGCTCAGAAAGCGAAGGCAGCTACGAAGAAGAAAGCGACGATGGTGACGACTGGGACGAGCTAGAAAGAAAGGCCGCCAAAGAAGACAAACAGTCGGCCATGATATAGTCTACATAGTAATATACTCTGATTTTTACTTTATTCATTATGAGCACAATACACAATGGGTCGTGCGTGGACAGGACAAGTTTAGCCCACAGAATTTGTTAGTGAACAAGTCGATAGAAAGGCGATTCCACAGGTACGGGATTAGAAATACCATAATTATACTAGGAAACGATTGGTGATAAGTATCGACAGTTCCATAGTATATATCGATTTAGCACGTAATATCATTATAGAGTGTTTTTATAAAGAGTGGACCGAGAAACGACGTACTTATTTTGGGGTACATTAGCTTCGAATAGAGGGTAGTGAATAAAGAAGAGTAAATTGTAATAAGATGTCAGACAACACGGATGATTACTCATATGACTACGAATACTTATATAAGATAGTCTTGATTGGAGACTCTGGTGTCGGAAAGTCCAACTTATTATCGAGATTTACCAGGGACGAGTTTAATTTGGAGTCGCGTTCAACCATTGGAGTCGAGTTCGCTACCAGAACACTAGAGATTGACGGCAAAAGGGTCAAGGCGCAGATCTGGGATACAGCGGGACAGGAGAGGTACCGTGCTATCACCAGTGCGTACTACAGAGGGGCTGTTGGCGCGTTGATTGTGTACGATATTTCGAAGACTGAGTCGTACGAGTCTGTGTCGAGGTGGCTCAAGGAATTGAAGGAGCATGCAGACGCCAACATAGTCATCGAGCTTGTGGGTAACAAGTCCGATTTAGACCATTTGAGAGCAGTTCCCACCGACGAGGCCAAGAACTTTGCCAATGAAAACAACTTGCTTTTTACCGAGGCCTCAGCCTTGTCGTCTGACAATGTGGACCTTTCTTTCCACCAGCTTCTCAAAAACATCTACGAGATGATTAGCAAACACCAATTGGACACCAGCGATGGTGCAAATGCAAACAAGCCATCAGGCGGACCTACTATCTCGTTGACACCTGCTCCACAAGAAAAGAAGAGCAAGAACAGCTCGAACTGTTGCTGATTTTCCTAACCGCTCTTCTTTGTTCTTCTACATATATTGCTAGCATGTTTGGGTTTGAGTAGGGTATGCTATCGTGTTCACTTCAAAACTCGTTGTTTTTGATGTATATTATAGTATGTACGCCAGTTCCTATATTATTAATGAAACGGAATTACTATTACCAGAATAATGTAATTTACAAGTGCTCATGAGCTTTAAATTCGTGCATTATGGCTTACGGCCTAAGTCACCTCGTCTTCCTCTTACATTAGCGCCTCGGCTAGTTCGTCCTTGCTGGCCCCTGTAATTTAGATTTCACGCTGACTGGGGTTTTGAGAGGACGTGATATTCCCTTGCCCTTCTGTAACTCTATTCTCTTCTTAGCGCCTAATGGAGGGGCGCTTTCGATACTTATATTCACTATCTGTTCTCCTCTCAATATTACTAGCCCTAAGGACCTTTTTTCCTCTACTATACTATTTGTATTGTGTGTTCTCTTTAATTCCTGGTACGACTTTTTGGTAATCCTCGATTCCTCTGTGTCAGATAAAACCAAGTTCATGTGCTTATCGAACGCGAGAAACTGGCCCACGAAGTCTCTGTTGTCAATAGTGCTGACCCGTAACCTGTAATTTATCAAGTCAGACATTTTCGTCTTTTTGGAAACACTAATGTTTGACTATGTAGATGTTTGTTAGTATGTTTGTCTGAAGATTTTTCCCAGCGTTTTTGCTCTAACGGAATGCAACTACTGCCACGGAAAGAATAAACAAGAAATACTTACCATTATGCTCCTCAAATATATCTACTTTATACCTTTTTATTGCTGGAAAGAGGTCCTTCTGCTCTTCAGGCCTCAGGTCTTCGGTCGCTTTTTCCTATGATGATATGGCAGTGCGTGTGGTTACCAAAACCACACATTTTACATTTTCCAATTTTCCTACGCCAGCAACGTCTAAACTACTATCAGTAGGAACAAAACAGACATGTCAGCTTCAGAGGAAACAAAAAACAGTCAATTAGGCGAGGAAAGTAAGGAGGTTAGTGAAAAGACCGAGGTTGCACCACAGGAAGAGGTCAAGGAGGAAGCTTCGAAGACGAAGGAAGAAGAAGGTTCCACAGAGCAGTCTGAAGCAAGCAAAAAGAGACCACACGAGGAATCAGAAAAACAGACAAGCAATGGAACCGAAGAAAAGCTGAGCAAGAAGAAGAAGCAGAGAAGAAGAAAGTACGATGATGATGTACCAAAGGAGAAGGAAGATGAAGATGAAGAGAAGGAGGAGGAAGATGACGACGACAACGAAAACGAAGATGAATTGCCAGCTGAAGATGAAGAGGAAGACGACTTGCTTGAAATTGACGAGTCCAACATCATCACTGGTGGTAGAAGAACCAGAGGCAAGGTCATTGACTTCGCCAAGGCCGCAGAAAAGATGAAGAACGAAGATGGCGCTGATAATAACGACGACGACGAAGAGGACGGCGATGGTGAATTCAGTGAACAAAAGTAATGTATTATTAGATAGGATTGTACCTTTATTTGTTAGTTGCCACTTATTGCTTGCTCAAATAAGTGTTTAGAAAATGTACTTGTTTTAAGTTCTACCGTGCAGAGAGTCTGTAATCACCTTTTTATACATCATGCTACAATGTAAGCTGCTACAATGCAAACGAAAACTGTGTGGCTCGAACTTATCTGTCGATATCTATTATACTAATCTATCAACTTGGCAAACATAAAACTAGAAAAAGAAAAAACATTATCGGTAAGAAGACAATAATTAACCATTCTGCAAAGGTTTCTTTGAATCGATCAACTCGATAAAGCTAAATTGTTAACCTGAAAACTTGAAATGTACAACATTCATTTATGTATTCAGTCGATGAACCTTAACCTCAGCCTCATCTCTGAATTAAAAAAAAAAAAAAACAATAAGACTTTGAACCCTTTGAATCCTCATTTGGAGTAGCAAAAGTATTCAAACTCGACCTTCATATATAGCTAATATATAAAATTGACAACAGGAGTAAAGCATTTCACAGCTTAAAAGGAATTGAGAAATGCATGATATAGTTAGTTTAGCACGAAGCTAAATTATAACTATAGTAAGGGTTGGCATAACCCAAGTAATTCGAAGCACCATAATATTGACTGGCATAATCTGGTGCAAAGTTATTTCCTGGCATATTAGGAACATACTGATATGATGGTGTATATGACCATATGTTATTGTTGGCAGCACCGTTGTTTAACCACATGGAATCATGCGAGTATTTTATGGGCGATGATGCAACGGGAGAAGAATAGCTGTAGGAATAAGAAGAATCATTGTATGCTGGAGAGGATGGTACACTTGAATAAGGATTGAATGAAGGAGAGCTGGTTGCGACATAAGATGGTCTCTTGCCATGCTTCTCCAACCAAGTCTTCCAACACTCTTCCAAGGTGCAAATGTTTGACTCATATAAAACAACATTCAACAGCCATTCGACTTCTTCCAACCATTCAGCCTCTTCCTTGTTTAATACTTCTATATTTATTCCGCTGGCACCTGCCCATGATCTATTAGTAAAAGTATTGTCATCGTTGAATTTGTTTCCCAATATAAGAGACATTATCAATTTGATAAATACCTGGGACTCTGTCAAGGAGCCAAGATTCTTGCTTGAGAATCTTTGGTTCAAGTACTCCAATGCTACTATTATAGTAGACTTTGGAAGTCTTGTAGCATACAAAACCGACTTGATTAACTTGTCAAAGTCCTTGCTTGGGTTTCTATCTTGTTTCAACATGCCAAAAGTGCACCATCCCAAAAAGGAGGCCATGTTATCGAGGTCATACTCCAACACTGCGTTGATACCACCACCTGGTGCCGCATTCTGGTAAACCGGAGGTGGTGCAAGCACTGGAGGTGCATGGGCCTGTCCTACCATAGGAGGCATCATGTACTGTTGCTGTACACCTTGCACGGAGGCATTCTGTGCGCTCTGCATTCCCGGGTAGTAGTTCCTAGCACCTCTAGAGATATCATGAAGCTGGTTGTAATAATTTCCCTGGTGAAGCTGTGACACATAGCTGTACGAAGACGAAGCCCTGTGACCCGCTGTGCCCAAGTTCTGATAATAGTTTTGCGACTGGTACATTCTGGCTGATTTCTTGTCCTCTTTGTACTTTATTATTGCAACGATAACTTACTGAAAAGCTCGTCCAAGTGTGCTTCCTTTGTAGCTAGGGGTCTTTTTTGTAGCACCCGACTCTATTGAAAATAACTTAATATCTCAACAGAAGTCTGCTCTATAGTAAAAGTCGGTGGTTATCCGCTTGTAAATCAACGTAATCCACCTGGCGTTTTGCAAACCCCTCAAAAAAAGCCCAAATATATGGTTTTTTTTTAAAAAAAAAATCTAAAAAAAAGTGCTGATTATAAATTAATATAACCAGACAATACTTTTCCTTCCTTTTGATAAAGAAAGTGCTGAAGAAAAAGTATAAAGAACAGTGTTGCCTGTGGTTGTAAATAACACTGAAAAAAATTCGCTTTTTGAAGGCGGCGCCAGCAGAGCAAAACTTTTCGTGCCACAAAAACGAAAAGTTCCTTGCAAAAAAGAAAAAAAAAACAAATGAGAAACACAAAACTACAGATGTGTCACAAAACCGCTGATTTGGGTTCCAGCATCCCCGGTTCATGACTGTGTCTTCCTGTTTTCCTCTCCTACCGCTTCTACGATGAGCATTTCGGTCACTCCTCAGGCCTCTTGCGGTGCCCTGTGCGTAGCAGCCGTTGCCACCGGTTGCTTTGTCCTCACCGGAAGAAGCGCTTGTGTAGTCAGCTTGATCTGTGTGACCTTACTCACATGTAAGCAACAGCAAAAGGATCACTACACCTGCTGCGACAGCAGAAACACCTCCTTTGGCTACTTCGGTGTTTCGCCTGAAATGCTTTGGCTGTGACTAGCGGGTGATAGGTGCATGTGGAAGCATAAGGCCAAGAGTAATCCTTTGGGCCTCCAGGCACGCGCTGGTGCAGAGAATGGAGATACAAATTTCCGTGGTTTTGCCACAGTTGTCCTATCGCCCCTTATCGGTAAGCAAGTGCTACTTGTGGTCGGCAGAAGAGCCTCCGCTACGCTGGTCGCTAATGTGTGGATTCGTCGATAAACACATCGCTGGTTGAACAGGGACCTCAGCAGAGAGTAAGACACAGAAGAGCCCCCTATTAAAGATTTTTTACCCCAATGGGGGCCGCGGTATCAGGTGGAGGCATGGCGAAGTGGGTCTGGCCCCACTGGCGGGTTTGTGTAGCTTTGTCGTTTCTATGTGCCGGACTGGCTAATCTGAGCTTATAACTTCCTGATGTGGTAGTATATGCATTTTTTGCTCAGCTCAGGCTCATGGTGTTGCAGCCTGGCACCATGTTTCTGCTGTTCCGCCTGAAAGCCTGAGCTACAGAGCGACGTGAACAGCGGGCAAATTTGATCCGTTGCCCTAGCGGCGATGGTCATAAAGAACAGGGCGACATGGTTTGCCAGAGCGCAAGTTGATAGTATTACTATGTAGATGAATGTAGTATGTATAAATGAGTATGAAAACTAAGAGATATGATAATTAGGTCAAGGTGAAAAATTAGGTTCTGGCTGCAATGCTCGTTGATTATTTACCTTGGTCGTCAGTCATGGAGCTCAAGCCCAAAGAACGCAAGGAGGGAAGTTGTGTGCCTGAAGCGGCTATGGACTCCTCCTGCTTCTGTAACCCATTGGCAGCTTCGTTCAATAAGCTCAACGACTTTATCGACCTGTCGTGAAGCGACTGTGCATGCAAGTGAGGCGACTGAGATGGCGTCTGTAAAGGAGTCTCTGTGGGTGATATTATAAAACCAGGTTTCTTATGGTCAATGTGATTGGGGGAATCGGGGTTGTGGTGAGTCAGCGTCATGCCAAACTCCGGCAGAGATGGCGACGTAGGCCTTGATTTTTTCGCTGTTGGCTGGTAAAACTCCAAGTTGAGTGATGTAGCCGACTTTTGCTTAGGCAAGTTCTGTGTGGGTGTGCTGGTGGCAGCTTCATGTCGCGAATGTTCTGGGAATGGTTGTTCCCTGGCGTTTGAATTGACCGGTTTGATAGGTGTCATTCTGTGGAGTGATGTGAAGCTGTTGAACGATGACAAGTTAGTGCTTGAAGACGACTTAAGTCTCCCAGAAAGTGAAGAGAGCGAACTCGAACTAGCACTAAAAAGCTTCGCACTGCCTTGCAGCTTGACTGGACGCTTCAGGAAATAATCATTGAGGTTCGTCTGTGACTTTTGTATGCTTCCCAACGAGTCATCGGGGGATGTAAGTCCCGAATAGTGGCCACTCCCCTTGAGCGAGTCGTGTGTATGGCTGTTGAAGGAAGAGTACGAACCAGGACTGTGGATCATGGGAGGGATAGACGTAGAGCTCTGGAGAGAGCCTATGGAGGGTAATTTGATTGTGTCACTTGATACTGCTTTGCGCAAGCTGCTAGCCAGTGAAGGCTGTAACTGGGCAGCGTGAGATGGTTGTGAGGGTAATGGATGATGATGATGATGATTCTGCTGACCTAGATATGAGAAATTCGTAGGAGACGAAGCCAACGAAAAAACAGCTGATCCCTGCTGTTGATAATGAGGAGGGAACTGTTCATGGTGCTGGGATTGTTGTTGGTTTTGTGATTGTTGTGGCTGCTGCAAAGGGATCGCTACCGGAGTGGTGGGAGCCTGGTACACTGTAGCCGGCGGCGTGGCGCCGTTGCTGACTGGGGATGATCCCATGGCACCCGGCATCTGGGGCGCGATTTGTATTGGGACCAGTGATTGGTGCGGAATGAGATATACCGGATATGGATGGTATATCTGGTTCCCGTTGCCATCCACCAACACTGAAAGCGACCTGCCGGGAATCTGTGTTATCACAGACGCCTGCTGCACGTGTGGGTGTTGCTCCTGCTTCATTTTCTCCTCCTCCTCTGGCGATACCGCCTGGCTCTTATTCTTCCTCTTCTTGCCCCCCGGATTATTGTGTATCCTAAGATGTCGGGTAAGCTCGTCAGAACGACTGAACTTCTTGGTGCACCCAGGGAACGTACACGAGTGTGGCTTTTCTCCCGTATGTGTACGAATATGTCTCGTTAAATGCTCGAGCCGATGAAACGCCTTATCGCACATCGTGCACTTATATGGTCTATCATCCTTACTTTTCTTTTCCTTTGGAGGCATCTTCGTTCTTCCTCTTTCTATACCTGTTTCCTGTGGCTATTGTCTCTATATTTCGAACGCTATTATTTTTTAATCTCTTCTCAACTTCTTTCCTTCTTTTCCGTCGACCAGTTATCCGTGTGTTAACTGCTCCTTATTTTTCTATCTTGATAATCTATTAAGCCACTTTTGGCTACTAACGTCTTATAAATATATTATTTGTTTTTTATCCAATCTTCCAGTCTATATTGTAAAAAAAAATCCTGACCTTGTGTATTGAAAGAGTAAGATGATGTTTTTTTAATTAACTTGAAGCATCTATTGAGCGCTCGTGAATATGAGAAAAAAAAGTTTTTCCGACCCCTCCCGCATAGTTTTTCCGATTAACTGGGGAATACACAGCATGCATTAATCACCATTGACAGAAAAGTTCTTTTTCTCAGCGCATCGGAGAGGGCTGTGACCATCCCCCTGTAGGCGTGGTTTTAGCAGGTCCGAGGAACCCCACATGGTGGTGTGAGCAGGGCGGAAGAATGACGTGGACTAATATCCCCAGAAAGGCGTACATGGGGTAAATGCTCATCTACGGACGGTTTTCACCGGAGAGTACAAAAAAAGAAATATACGGGCATTAAGGAACGTACACATACATATAGAAGCGAGCAGGAGTAGGAGCAGGAGAATTCGCTACTGGAAGTCGTAGTTGAAGTCAAGCCACTGGTCGAACCAGCGGAAGTTCTGCAAGAGGTCGAAGTCTGGGTTTTGGTCCTCGGGATTGTCGAAGCCGGACCCTGCTGTGTGGGCTTCGGAGGAGCTCTGTGCTCCTGTGGTGTCTGGGGTTTTCGTCATGGGGGTGACAGCGTCTTTCGGGGCACGCTTGCCGGGCAGAGCCGGGCCATTTTCTGTGTTCTCTGCGTTGTCCGCCTCCGAGGATTGAGCTTCGGGCTTAACAATACCTAGCTCCAGGAACTTCTCCTGGTTTATGCGTGCGGACCCGTAGTCGAACCCAATATCACGCAAGTCGGCAAAATCTTCCTCTAGTCGAAGGGCCATCATGTGGTTGGTCACCTTCAAAGCCCAAAGACATTCCTTGGCCATTTTATATCTCGCTTGCACTACAACCTTGCCCAGTTTATCCTTAACATCTAGGTTGGCAATAGTCAGGACTATATCGAGCGCGTTCTTGAACATGTTTTTGCTTTCCGTCGGATACATCCCTCCTCTCAAGAGACAGAGGGCTGCAGTAGCGACGTTAAATGTTAACAAAAGAGTGTTATACCATGGTTCAAGTAGCTTACCCCGTTCATTCAATGAGTTGATGATAAATAGCATACCGCGGCACGACTGCATTACTCTTTGCAATTTGTATCCTTGCAAGTAAAGGTTATGGCCAGCGTAGTTGAAAAGCAATTTCCCGTGCATTGTGAACATGACATCATAGAAATGGAGTTTGATCTGAGCTTTTGAAGTGCATTCTTCTATCTGCTCAGGTGTGTTCCCGAATATTTCAGTGTCACTAAACCCATTAGCCTCTAGCCAGTCGTTGAGTATCATTAATTCTTTGTCCATCTGTTCAAGCTTTGGATAGGGCATAACCTCTTTTCTCGACGAGTAGATGAAGTTCGCAACTCGAGCAATATGAAGCATTGCAAATCCTGAGAGACTGATGCAGGGATCTTTTTCTTTCTCGTAGTCTAGTGAAGGAAATGATAACTCTACGTCCCTGTCTGTAAAACCAATATATCTCCCACTTTGAACCCCAAGAATTCGATCCATTGTGTAAACACTCCAGAATATACGACGGCTCTTGACCCGTTCATAGGCAGTATTGTAAGTAACATTAACCGGCGCTCTAGCAACACCCATGAGATTTGACAATGAAACTGCCCTCATTATAGCACTAACACAAGCTGTCTGTCTATATGTGACCCTCAAATATAAAGCTATCAAAAGCCACGACTGTATTAATTCATATGACTCCCATTCAAAACTCAACAGGTTGACAACACTATATCCATACTTGAACAGAGCCTCCTCCATCTTAAGGACTTCGATGTCAGGCCCATTCGGTTTGCTAAATTCACAGAAACGTACAGCCAATGCATACACGAGACATAAAATTGCCAGGAAAAGTCTTGTTTGGTAAGTGTTAGCATCTTTTTCGTTATCATCCTTGTCGGCTTGATTGTTCATTAAGTTTTTATAGTCTTTGAGCTGGTCTCTGAATAATTTTTCATGTAAAATAGTAAACATAGGATTTATGTTTTTGAAAAAATAGTCTACGTAATGGCTAGGCTCCTCGGGAAGCTCATACAGGGGAGCCATGGGGAGTCTTTCTGGTGCTAGAAACCTGCAGCCAGACATGTTCCATCCGTAGTATTGTCCACGAGGCATCGTTACTTTCTTTTTCTTCTCTTCACTCAAGTTGTTATAAATATTTGTACAGAGTGACATGATTAACTGGTTCTGGAACCGACGAACAAAACGCTTCTTGCTGAACTTCAGAATCACGAAAGGAGGGAACTCGAGCCACGGCGTCTCTGACGTCTCTTGTTCGAACATACTGTCCGCATTCAGGGATAAAAGAGACTCCAAGAATCTAACTCGGTTTTCAAGATGCTCTACGTAAACCTTGTCAGAAGGCTTATTGCTGGCATATCCCAGTGCACCATCCTGTGTCTCTGTTGCTTCTTCGCGTTTGATAGGAGGTTCCCTGGGGTTTGAGATGGACTTGGCTCGTTTCGTCGTAGGGAACCCTGCGACACTAGCAACACTGGTACCCTGTCCCACAGCAGCGTTCGATGTATCTGAAAACGTGCACACCTTGCTGTGTCGGCTACATGAGGCACAAGGTTGTGTCCCAGAGCACTTTATTTTCTGGCTTCTGCATCGATCACAGGCCCTGCTCACCCTCAACCTGGCTTTTTGCTGAATAGCATTTGACAGACTGGCATCAGCCGCGCCTCCTCCTCCTCCTCCTCTCATAGGATCGTATCCATAAAATATCTCTGCGTTAGGCCCATATGGAGGTGGAATATGCCTGCCGTACGTAGCAAAACCCATATATGGTGGAACTGCTGACCTCATCGGTCCACCCGGTGGATTTCCCTCTCGCATAGGCGACCCAACAGGAACCGACTCCAAGGAAGGTGGCATTCCAATACCCCTTTCACCCATTCCTCCTACTTCATTCTTTTGTCCTTCACTTGCCTTTGCATTTGGATCCATGTTATTTGCAGCAAGTTTTCCTTTCTGGTTTCTAAGTCGACTGTTTAGCTAATTTGAGCTGTATGTTCAACGTCTTTGCTTACCCGTGGACGGTCCGAACTTCGATTAACGGCGTGGGAAAGTGACACAAAACGGTCGGCAAAGGCACATATCTCCCTGCTCACAAGACCGGTGTCCTGGTACTCAAACATCGTGCTTATGGATCAGAGAGACGAACAGGGATCTTTATCAAATGGAATAGAAAGGTAGTGAGTACTAATATGGTGATTATCTGTGTATTTTGATGATCAAAAAATTGCATTTGCTGAGGTGTAGGAAACGTAGGAAATTGGCAAATTCTGTCAGTTCGCAGCTATAAGTCAACCATGGAAGAAACCTGCAGTTTTTTCAAGAAATACATGGCAGTGTTTTGACAGAAACCTCATTAGTATCATTAGTCGACGATTGCAAAAAAACTACAGATAACAAATTCAGAAACAGGGGTTAATGTACAATTTCGTGAAGCTAGTCTAAATAATTTACACGGCAGGCATCTGATGCGCCAAGGTACGTGGAGCACCTTCTCGTGGAGAAGATGTCGCCATATAATAGTGCATGTTGTCGTTACCTCTGTAGACCTGGTCGGATGGTGGGCCTGCGTCATAGGTGGGGGAGCCCAAGGTCAGAATCGTTCTGTTGTCGAACTTTTCATCGGCCATGTCGAACAGACCGGACTGGTCGAATTCATCTGGGTGTCTTCTTCTATAGTGCTTGACGGCAGAGGGGAACAAGTCAATGGACCACATGATGAGCAAGACTCCGTACCAGAACGAGATGGTCCACTCAAAGCAGGCTGACAAACTGTCATTTCCGTACTCCATGAATGCACCAAAGCATATCGCTAAGGCAAGAGCAGCAATTAACCAGAAGCTCTTCAACCAGAACGATACCATGTACAAGTTGGACCATCTATGTTTGCCAAAGATGACTTTCTCGTGGCCTGGACTCAAACGGTTTGGGTAGTGGCCGAAGATGAATGAGTTGAAGAAATCAAATACACAAGCAAAGAAGCACCCGGCAATGAAAATACCCACCATAGTAATGTGCACATGTGGGAACTTGTTTGTGTTGAAGATCGATACAAAGAGAATACCCAACTGGCCTATGATGACAAATACCAAACTAGTCACAGCGAACTTTGGCTGTTTGGTCGACACATAGGGCTGAAGCTTCTTCTTTGAACGTAAGATGTAGCCCATCAAGATAGTTCCAACAAAAAATATACCCTGGAACCCTGCGCATGAGATGAAAAGCGGCTGCAAGTTGGTGGCACCGATGTCCGATATGAATACTGGATCTTGCTTGGTGTAACCCATAAACTTATAAATAGGGTGGCCTTGGATGGACCAGCATGCAAGCATGGCGATCAACATACCCCACCATACCACAAGCGCTATGAGCGGAATGAGGTAGTAGTGGATGATCTTGAATCTGAGCAACGGATGTCTCGGCCGATGCAGCATGGTGCAATTCTTTGATCTGCGTTTCTTTCTAGTCTCTATACCTCTCTAGGAAGATTGTGGATACAGCCCCACTATATAAACCTTCGTATTCTAGTGTTCCCGAACGGCTCAGGATAAATGACTAGAGCACAGCACTCGTGGCCTGCTTATACTTTCTTGAAACAGAATCTGGGGGAACCAAAACTAAGAAAAATGCGTGTGTGCAGCGAAGAAGTCAGCAGTGAATCGTGCTGCTGAGCTTGATAGGAGCTGCTACACTAGATGACAGGAAGGTCTAGTGCTATTGCCCTGGATTTCTGGCCGGTATTATATTTGCTCTTTCTGATGAGCTTCTAGTGTATACTAACAAGAAAAAATTATTCGCAGCAGCCAAGAACAAACCTCTTCTTTCTCACAATCAGCTGGACAACGACTGATATCCTTGCTAGGCGGCGATAAAACTTCTATTTTTCCAGGTTTGACGGCCGTCTATGTTTTTAATTGACGGCAAGCCGGACTCAGGATTATAGTTGCGCTTTGTCAATATTTTCACAAGGCGCTTTTCTTTTTACGTTATTCGAGTGCAGACCTTTACGTTAGTCTAACTGGCACAAGAGACAGGATTGCGTTTGTGCTAGTATTGCTATGGATCGGTCTGATTGCGGGCGAAAGCGAAAGGTCTTTCAGGTGAAGAAAAAGTATGTGTTGACGATTTGCGACTCTCCGGCTCGGGTCACTAGCGGGGACGAGCCAGCAAGCGCAGGGTCGCAGTGCTAAATAGGCGCCTGAAGGTTGGCGCAAGAGGTCAAACGCGCCACACACCTGACGGTGTCACTGGCTAGTCAAGCAGCAGCGCCGCGAGATAGCCCCCGCGGGCTACAGCCACCGGTGACCGCTGGCGTTCCCTGCGCCATAAGACGGTAACGGCGCTGGGTCTTGCAGATGCCGCAACCCAACGGGCGCACGACATGACCATTATATTGTGTCGCGCATCGCGACATTTCTCAGTCATCCCACGAACAAAGCGCGAGCGAACAGGGCCGACTGTCTTCACGTGCATGATCACATGGGCACTTATGTCACGTGCACAACGCAGAGGCCCGACGGTGCGCTGCGACGTTGCAGCGCACAGCGTAGCATTGTTTGTCGCATGACGGCGCCGCTACAGACAACCCCAATTTCATGGCGGCGGTGTTAACACCGTGCAGACCGACCCGTCAGCCGTTTGCTATGCGACTGCGGGTATAGTTGGAATATGCCTTGCACACGCCCGTAGCCGACATTTCAGTAACATTAGCGAAACACAGCGTATATGCACACATACTTCGAAAACAGCTGCGACAGACGGGGCGTGCACAGAGTCCTGTGCGACTGGTTGTGTTCGCTTTTCCCTTTTTTTCTCTGGAAGCGCAGTCCAGCCGTAGCCGCATCTATGCGCTAGATGTGTCATGTCTCGCACAGCGAGCAAGCAGGATGTGAATCGGACTGCTACAGTCATGAGTATACGTGAAATTGCAGCATATTGGGTGGCGAGCATCCGGTAGTGCCACACCAAGACGGCATCCTGTAGAAGCTTCGCAGCCTGCCGGCGTCGTTGCGGGCGCCCAGCGGGCCCGCAGGCCCAGACGGAGCCAGACGAGGATCCGAGCAGGGCCAGGAGCGTCGGCCGAGACGGGAGGCCGCTGTCGCGGCCTGTGGGCAGGACCATCCACACTGTCGCAGCGGTGCTTTGTTCTGTGCTTGTTTCTGCTGCTGGGGCCCTGGTGCGCGCACGCAAATAATACCCACACGCAGGCAAGGGCCAAGAGTGTCTTGGCCCTGCTGCTTCCACCGAGTTCCAGCAGCTTCGCCAGATGCCAGTCCAGACCCTCGTAAGCGGGCCTGGCGGCGCGGCCAGTGGCAGCTCTATTGTTGCCCGCCATACCGGCTCCATGGCTGCTGTCTGTGTCCGCACGTAGCTGGGCCAAGCGGGTCCGTCGCCGTTGTCCCAGACATCTTCCTCTTTCGGCAGCAAAGAGCCTGTGCTATAGTTCGCTGGGCCCGCGACACGACCCCTCAGACCCAAGGGGGCGTGCTACGGGGCATGCGACAATGCCCTTTCGCATGCCCCGTAGCCACGGCGCCCCCTGATGTGTTGTTTCGGCTTGCCATCTCACAGCAACTGTGACCCTGCTGCGTCCCGCGGACTGAAGCTGTGTTTAGACTATTTTGCTGAAACGCAGTCTCAGACGCCAGCCCAGAGCAAGGTCTGCAACGCAGTTCGCAAGACCTGCCTGCTGTCCAGGAAGCCCCTTTTCGCTTGGTCACCACACGCCTATATTCGCCCCGCGAACAACAGAGCATCTCGGGCGATCGTGACACAAAACAACCATGCAAACCGCCTGGGCCCCCGATCTGACCGGCCTCCCACCGGCCTGCAGCTGCTTACTCGCCGGCCTCTGACAGGCTCTCTGTCAGAGGCCGCCGACAGTCCATCTCAGACCATCGCGCGCAGGTGCCTCCATTAGGCAGGATTCGTAATGGTAGACAAACTCTCACTAGACCCGATGGGGAAGCAGTCGCATTCCCAGACCCATGTTACATTGCGCGTGCGAGCTGGGGGCGGGGCGACACAGTGGCAGATGTGAAATGTCTACAATAGCTTGTTGCGGCTGATGTGGTGAGCGCTGGGCAAGGCCCTGCAAGCGCCAAGCAGGGTGAAAGACAAAGCGACAAGGCCGAATGGGCCTTTTTTCGCCCATCCGACACGAGCGCCTGGCGGAGCAAGGGTCGCACCCGGTTGCGCAAAGAAAAGGCTGCTGGCGTTTCACGAGACCACCACGCAGTCTTGGGTAGCCCCGAAAGCAGTGAAATTTTTTTTTCCCGTTTCTTACCCAGTGCAGATTACGAGTTATGGAGCCAGGACTACGAGTGCATACGTATTGTAACCCTATTCCGAGCAGCAGGGATTCGATCTTCATGCGGTGTTTGGGGGCAGAATGGTCTGTTTGCTAGAGCTAAAAAAAGAGGGTTTGCACAAAGGGTAATTCCACCTACGTACAAGGCCAGGAATGTGTTTTCCTTTGTTGTACGCTAGGCCGGAGACAAGAGAACAGAGTTGGTGCTAACGGGACCGGCAGCAGGCAGCAGGCAGCCTGCTGCCTGCTGCCGGTACTGCTACCCTTCCATGTCGCAATACCGTGCGACATGCCAAGCTGACCGCATATATACTGGTGCGAAGTAGCTAATATGGGGTCAGCCCCAGAGTACTGGAATCACACCAGAAGTCAGCGATACCAAGAATAGTTGTCCCAAAGGTTGCAACAGGACACTCGGCTGTACAAGAAACCACGACTGCTACGGGTCCAGCGAAGAAACCGCAGCTCGACATATACGGCGTGCGCACTTGTCCATGGACTAATATATATAAGTAGCCCATCTCACAGGAAAGGCTCCAGCTCTGCTACAGCACCGTTATCTTCTGCCCAATAGCTGCAAGAAACTTTCCAGCACCAGCATCGGCCTCAGCACCTCACGCCGAGCTCCCTAGACACCGCTGACCACAAATCAGCAAAGAACTCATCAGTCATCGCTCGGTCTTACAACCGTACCATGCAATGATAGACTCGGCCTTGATTAGCAGCTACGCGAGAACCGCGTACCACATCTTGACGTTCGATTCAGGCGTCCGAAGCCCCAAGCAGCACGTCGGGTGCGACGTAGAGTTTGTGGGCAATTTGGTTGCCACGTCGCAGCTGGCAGTGGCCAACTTGGCCATCAGCTTACACTACCTCTACAAATACACGCAGAACAGCGTCAATCGTATCGACGTCGCCGACAACGTCGACGTCGTACGGCACCTTGTGGTGGTGTCGCTCATTTTGGCTAACAAGACGTACGATGATCTGTGCTTCTCGTTCAAGACATGGTGCAACATGATCGCCTCGGCCGGCACGACTTCATACCACCACACCGAGTGCAAGACGCTCCTGCTCCTCGAGTCCCATTTTTTGGCCGTTCTCGACTATGATGTGTCGTTCACCAACCTTCACACGTCGCCTCTCTGGTCCTTTTTGGCCCAGACGGCATCCCAGCACATGCCATGGGAGCTTTTGCTGTACATGATGGCCCAGGCGTTGCCGCAGCCCCTGGAGGTCGACACCGGTCTTGCACTTACACCATCGCCTGGTCCTGCGGTGTGCGCGATGGGTCCTATGGGCTCCATCGTGCCCGTCGGTGCCGTCGCGCCAGCTGGTCCCGTGCAAGCGGTGGATTCCTCGTACGCCATGGCGTATCCGGACCCACTAGAGGTTCCTCATGCGCTGGCGCACGCCACCATTACTCCAACATTGTCTCCAGCATCACATACCTACTTCCATTCGCCATTGACTCCCGTCTCACCCTACGTGGCTGACCGGAAAGTCACTCCTCTCAGAATGACCTCGTCACATCCTTCGGCAAACATCGACTACTATCGCTTTTGCGAAAACCCAGTGGAACTGTGCGTGTCGGAGTTGCAGCATCTTCCTTTAAAATTCAGGTACCTGTTTGCTCCTGTCTGATGGAAGTCTGCTGTGCTCGCTACGTCTTCCACTCGCACTTTGCATCTGACCGTGGCTCTGGCCCATCTGAATGATCCTGGCCCGCCGACAGGCTGCAAAGACAAACAGGCTCTGCACCGGATGGTTGGCTATGGCCCACGGAGAACAATAGCATATACAAAACAATTTATGACAATCTTATGTGTCTGCATACACTATCATACACTATCTAACGACTTACTTCGATTCTTATTTACGTATGTATTTATGTACATATCTTGTAGGTTGCCAGCGGTGGCCTACAGACCGAGCTTTACAAATAGATGCTCAATTCTTATATTCACTACGTAGAAACTGCGGTAACAGGGGAGATGTTGTTTCGGGGTGTGTCGCAGGTGCAAAAGTGTCGATGCTCATCGACACTTTTGCACCTATCACTAAGCAGATGAGCGCCGAAAAACACCGTTCCTTTGCCCAACAGCACGAGGCAGCACCATCTGTTAAGCGCCCGAGTGCATTACTGCCATCTCAAATCGAAACATGGCTCAGTAAGAACAGCGGTATGGCAAACAACGAACAACTTGCCATACGACAAATTTCGCCCAAATAGGAAAGAGGCAGCAATTCAGTCGCCAGTCCGGAAAAAGGCACAAATCCAGGAAGAGTCCAAACAGCGGCCTTTCTTGTGTTTCAAAACAGCGCCTGTCGAGCCCTGGGCACTTGCCGGCGCTTTAGGGCCAGTGTCTGGTCAGTGCCTGGCCAGGCACTGACCTCAAGTGGCAACCTCTGTCGTAGTTAATGCCGTCGGCACAGAAGGATGTGTGTGCTCCTCAATTCCTGCCCCTGGTGCGATAAGCTCTCCGTCGCTCGTCAGTCAATACGCCTGCTGGGATCTGGAACAATAGGGTCTGCAGTGTAGCCGGGCGTGTCTGTGCTGCGAACATTATATGGGAGATGCTTCTTTCTTTTTTCCTAGTGCATTTTCTTCTCTCTTGTCTCCACCTACCGTCCTGCCTGTCCGCTCTATTGTGTTGGTTCTCGTTTGGGCACAATGGTAGGGGTAAAATTGCCTAGACTTCTTGAATCACAAGCTATTCGAGGCTTGCCTGACGTCGGCGGTGTTTTTAGCTGGCCTGGTCATCTGTTGATCTGCTAGCGACGGAAAGTTGGGTAATAAAATTCGTAAAAAGTAAGTCATAGCCTAACGGAAGACAAACGTTATACACTCCTCGTAGGGCAACATACTCTGAAAGGGGTTAAGGAGCAGTAGCAGCAGGGAACAGGGCCCGCTTGTAGTAAGGGTACAAAGTTTGTTGCCCAAAACGGCCGCGGTCAGCATATACGAGGTTGGGCCAGCCATCGCGAAATGGAAATGAGCTAGGGAAAAGGGCAGAGCAACGAGAAAATGGCAGAAGACAGCTCGTCCGTTAAGATATCTGGCACAGACCCCGTTGGCGGTGCTACCGAGGCCCGCAGCAGCAGGTACGATAGAGTGCTTGAGGATGAGCAGATCAAAAGCATGCTCAAGTATAGGGCATTGCAATTTCACTTGCTGGTGATCTTGAAAATTATGAAGGATCCTGGGTTTCTGGGCGAGAATACCACAGAGGGCCGTCGAGAGATCGCCAACATGAAGCTCACGGGACTCAGGAGTGGAGGGAGAGAGGAGAACGAGATTGTGGAGGAGTTTGTTGACAGAGTACTTTTTTTGATGGAGAGCGATGAGCTGGCGAACTAGATGGTTTGTTGGACCATAGTGACGGGGAATTACTCCAACTGGCCAGTGGAGCCGCCGGCGATACTCCATTGACCAGGGGTGACATCGCAAGCATACAGGGATTTCCAAATACCGTTGAGGTTTATTTATATATACATATACATATATATAAAGACATAATTATACCATGGTAGCTGTGATGTTCAATGTATATATAGATGGAGCAAATAAAAAGAATCCGAAACAGAGCTCGTGCAGGCTCACACTAAAATACAGTAAAGATGGCACCGACAAGACCCGTGGTTGAGCGGTACCCTATTAGACACGGGTGGGCGATGGTGTATGTTGAGCACGAATGTGTAGATGAAGTTTCGGTGCGCATACAAATGTGCGGTGAAGACAGCTAGCGAAGAAGGACCAGCAGCTCGCTGATCTGGCCCCGGAGTTATACCTTGCGGCCCCAGATGCTCTTGTTTAACACGTTGACGGGTTCGGGGAGGGAGAAAGCAAAAATAAATCCGCCCAAGTCGCCCGATTTATCGGCCGGGTCTATAGTGGCCTCCGGCCGCTCGAGCTCAGGATGGCCTGTTGTGATGAACAATACATCGCTATTCTTGCCTCCGACAGTAACGCTGGTGACACGGGTGGCTGGGAGCACATATTCGTGGGTACAGTGGCCCTGGCTGTTGAAGCGCAACACTTTGCCAGTGTGAAACATGGCGGAAAACACCTCGTTGTCCCGCGTGAGAGCAAGTCCGTCCGGCTCGGGCTCAGTGGCGCTAGGCGCCACGCCGCCCGGCACGCCAAACACATTGCTGACCTCGATAAATGGTCGTTTGTTGCTCAATGTGTTGGTGATGTACGAGTAGTCGTACTGCCAGATCGTGTGGGTGAGCGAATCGGTCCAGTAGAGCGTCTTGCCGTCGCCCGTAAACAGAAGCCCATTCGAGATAAACGTGTTGTCGATCATCGTCTCGATCGTGAGATCGTGGCAGTTGATGCGGTAGAGCCTGCCCTCCGCGGACACCAGGCCCTCGGCCGCCGACGTGTCAAAATCTGTCATCACTCCAACCCACAAGTGGCCCCAGGGGTCGATTGCCCCGTCATTCGACCGCAACCGACACCGCTGTCTGTCGTCGTGGTTGTACCTCAAAAAGTACTTTATTGTCTTGTCAATAAAGTTGCCTTCTGCAACCCCATATTTTCCACAGATTATTATCACGTTATCATTACTAGTAAGTCCTATGGCCCCAATGCTTTCCTTTGCATCCTCGAACTTGAGCACCTCATGTTTATCCTCTGTGCCTAGCCATAGCCGATGTACTTCTCCTTTAATAATATCCACCCATAAAACTGTATTATTGGATGGATTGTATGTAATTCCTTCTGTTAACCGCCCTCTATACTGCTGATTTAAGATATTGTTTTCTCCGACATTGACCTTTTCTATCATTTTGTCTTTGTGGCTCTGCCGCTTACCTGGTCTTTTTACAGTATATAGCTACTCACTATGCCAATATACCTACCCTTATTCTTCACCTTGAAGGAAAAAATTTTATTTCGTTGATTCTTGCTATAATTTTTTGTGAAATGGGAATATATATCAGTATGTAAGAGAAAAACCATAAAAAGGGCCAGACTGTAGGGAATTTTTTTTTTTTTTTGTAAAAAAAAAAAACCACCTTATTGAAGACCCAACGGCAGCATTTAGACTGTGATGATGATGGAGTAGATCTGGTCTTGGTAGAAAACAGCCAATGTAAGGCTGGTAATCCAGGACACACGGCGGGACTGCAAAGCGCAATGTTTTGTTTTTTTTACGGCGATCTATAATTAGTTGGGGCTGCTGCAAATAGCGGCGGTCGCGGCCGTTTCTAGTAGGGCATTAGCGGGAGTCCGGCAGGGCGTTAAAGGTAGGTAGTGTCGCATCGGACAGTGGGGGGCCATTAGGGCGATCGGAGCGGGAGTCGAGACGGTCCTGGGAAGCCCGCTGGGTCCTGGCGAGGTCGACGAGGGCGGCGGGGTCCGCCGCGGCGTGGACGACGTCGAGCGGAAGCATACTTTCTGAGTACTCTTTTGCGGCAAAAGCAGCGTTGTTGGGACGTTCGACAAGACGGAAGGCGAACTGGGGCGAGTGCTGGGGTGCGAGGTGGAGGATCTCGTTCCAGGCAAACAACAACGGGTCCGCTGTGCGGGACCAAGGGTTGACGTCGACGAGCACGACGCGGAGGTAGGGCTGCGGCACGTAGACGTCGACGACGGCGTCTGGGTGCGCGAGGCGTGGGGCGAGGATCGAGTCCACAAAGTCCCAGATGAGACGGGCCAACGTCGGCTTGAGCCCCGCGAGGAAAGGGAAGTGGTTGCGGTCGCGCTGGGCGGCCGCTACCACGCCGCCCAGGCGCACAAACACTCTGAACTCGAGGGCCGGGTTGATGTGTGTCCAGCGACGGAGCACGAGCTCGAGCGGCGCCGCGGCGTCGGACTTTCCGCCACGCTGCGCGGCGGCTCCGTCAGTGCACTCGGCATAGGGAGCGTCAATGTCATGTGCAATATGGTCCGATGCCTGTAGCAATAAGTAGATGTCGGCGGGAGTTGTGCAGCGGAGCGTGTTGTCGGCCATCATCCAGCGAGCATCCTTGGGCGCCAGCCAGTTGAGCTTGGGCATCACAGCGCCGCCGAGCTCCTCGATGCTGCGCTCGATCTGCTGGTGGAGCTCAGGAAAGTCTTTGGTCGGATCAAGCCGTCTACGGTTCCTCTCTGCGTCATCCTCGTTGTCTTCCAGACTGTCGTCCAGGCGCCCGTCCTGGGCCTCGTCTTCAGACCAGTCACTGTACTCGTTGTCGCTATTGGCCTCCACTGGGTTGCCCACCTCATGTGGCATATGTATGCTCTCTCCGTTCAACCCATCGATAAATGCCTGCGGCAATGGGCCTATCACCCTGCTCTCTATCGTGTCATCCTTGTAGCTGGGGTACCACCTCGAAAAAATGCAATCGTCCACTTGCTTCCTGCTAAGCTCTATCTTCTCGAACACGTGCGGGTGCGTTTCTTCCATCGTTCGAGCTCTATGTTGTCTGTAGTATCTCTATGTATTGCAGTGTATCTATTTCTAATCCTGATGTTCCGTTAGACTCCTGGGTACATCGTCACTGCTTTTCCTCCTATGTACAAACTCGAACCTGCGATGCTGACTGCTGAGCGTCTTTAATCTCGATCGAATGCCTCTGTGTGTGTTATCCTTGGGCACACGTAGTCTTGATAGAGTATGGTCTAGCGGTCCACCAGTTTGATTTGCCTCATCTCAGCGAGATGGAGGCCCCGTGGGTTTTGTGTAATATTCTCATTTTTGACCATGGCGGACGACCTTTTTTTTTTCTCATTCACCAACAGCGTGGAAATGGCGTACAACACTGAAGGTAGCTTAGACGAGTAACAACCCACCATCTTTCTACAGCTGCTTGGTAAATAGTTATTTACACGATGGCACAGACAAAGGTTGGATCAGCGGCTTCATCCATTGGCAACTTCAAGGATAAGGAGAAGCCTCAGGAGGTCCGCAAGAGTAATATTCTCGCGGCGAGAGCAGTCTCTGACGCCATCAGAACTTCATTGGGTCCTAAGGGAATGGATAAGATGATAAAGACTAAGAGTGGACAGATCATCATCTCGAACGATGGTGCCACGATCTTGAAGCACATGGCAGTGTTGCACCCTGCGGCCAAGATGTTGGTTGATGTAAGTGCGGCCCAGGACGTCGAAGCGGGTGATGGTACTACATCGGTGGCGATCTTGACTGGTTCGCTCTTAGGTGCAGCAGAAAAGTTATTAAACAAAGGTATACACCCCACTTTGATTGCAGAGTCATTCCAAAGGGCAGCCGCTAGATCGACCGAAATTCTCTTGGACATGTCGCACAAGATCAGCTTGGATGACAAGGAGGCACTTATCAGAGCCGCCTCTACTTCTTTGTCGTCAAAGATTGTTTCTCAGCACTCGTCCCTCTTGGCACCTCTTGCTGTTGACTCTGTTTTAAAGGTAATGAAAAGCGACCAGAGCAATGTGGACTTGAATGACATCAGAGTCGTCAAGAAAGTGGGCGGCACCATCGATGAAACCCAATTAGTTAAAGGCGTTGTCCTTACCCAGAATGTTGTCAAGAGTGCTGGTGGACCCACCAGAATGGAAAAGGCCAAGATTGGATTGATTCAGTTCCAAATATCGCCACCTAAACCTGACATGGAAAACAACGTCGTTGTTAATGACTACAGACAAATGGACAAAATTTTGAAGGAGGAAAGGGCATACTTGTTGAACATATGCAAAAAGATAAAGAAGGCAAAGTGTAATGTCTTGTTGATTCAGAAGTCTATCTTGAGAGACGCGGTTAACGACTTGGCCTTGCATTTCTTGTCGAAATTAAATATTTTAGTTGTGAAGGATGTTGAAAGAGATGAAATCGAGTTTTTGGCTAAGGCCACAGGCTGCAAACCGGTTGCGGACATAGACAATTTGACAGAAGACAGATTAGGATCGGCTGATGTCGTAGAAGAGATAGAGTCATCAGGCTCGAAGATTGTACAAATAACAGGCATTACTTCGAAGAACACACGCCCAACTGTGTCAATAATATGCCGTGGTGCTAATAGCTTGATCTTAGACGAGACCGAAAGATCTCTTCACGATGCCCTCTGTGTTGTTAGATGTCTTGTGAAAGAAAAGGCCTTGATTGCTGGAGGTGGTGCACCTGAGATCGAGGTGTCCAGAGTTTTAATGAAGGAGGCAAACAAATTGTCTGGTGTCGAACAGTTTGTTTACCAGGAATTTGCGCAAGCCTTGGAAGTAATCCCAACCACTTTGGCCGAAAATGCTGGTTTAAATTCTATAAACGTTGTGACTGACTTAAGAAACAGACATGAAAACGGTGAGAGAAATGCCGGTATTTCTGTTAGAAGATCCGGAACTTCTAATGCTTATGATGAACACGTCTTACAACCTGTTTTGGTCAACTCAAGCTCGGTCACCCTAGCTTCTGAGTGTGTCAAGTCCATCTTACGTATTGATGATATCGCCTTCAGTCGCTAAACGTAATTTACCATTTCATTAAAACCGGTACATAGAAATTCTATTCAAACATTATTCTATCATCTAATAAAGAGAAAATATAAAAAATAAAAATAAAAGTATGATACATGTAGCAGATTGGCGGCAAGGTTATTGCATTTTAATCATCCTTCTGTTCTTGATTATATACTCACTGGAGCAAATCATTCACTATGAGTCCTATGCTGGAGCACCAGCAGTTTTGAGTTTATTTAGTCTCTTCTTAATAAGTCTCTCTGGATTCAAAGCGTAAAAACACTTTTTATCAATTTCAGTGCTTTCTTCCCTCGTTGTCTTGGGGGTAGACTTAGCCAATGCAATACATTCGTTTATCGTCGAAAGAAGCAAGTCGTAGTTCTTCGAATTTATCTCCAGCTCTGGCAGCTTGGTGCCTTCGGATTGGCCTCCGTCCTGTTTCTGTTCCTCTGTGTTTGAGGCAAAATATTTCATTTTCAAATACTTCTCTGTTACTTTTTTGTTTGTATCATACATAGCTGCTAGGGCGATATGAGGTGGTGAAAATAAGAAACCGACATCGCTAAGCAACGCATGTTCAGAAAGCCACTTCTTGGCACCATCATATAATGTGCATAAAGCCTCAACCTTTAGACCCGGTATTGCTGGCTCAGGATGTAATAGCACTGTCTGGAAATCCAAGAAAAACCCGTATAAAGGTCTAAATGGGTGATGCACAAATAAGGTAAACTTTAAAGACAGCAAAACAAGAAACTCAAGGTCAAGAACATCCTTCGGCTCAGTCTTGGGAAGCGGATGACAAAATGACTCTATCGACATGAAATAATTCTCGGATTTTGCGGCTAAGAAGACGCAGGTGTATAAAACGTTCTTGGGGTGGTACTCCATCACCGAATTTACAAGATAAAACTTTTTGAAAAAAGACATAGCAGTGGCTTTAACCTGCGTGGGCATGCGGAACGAGTTTGCCAACTTTATGATGTTTTCACTGTAGAATATCAAGTATCGCTTCTCCTCGTCTGCTGTAAGCAAATCGGCTAGCTTGTCAGCAGAGAGTTCGCTTTCAAACTGGCTGAATGTTTCATCCGTCTGTTTTATCTTTTCCAAAGCTGCAGCAAACTCTTTCAAAGCATGCGCCTTTCCCTTCTCGTTGACTTTAAACTTCTGTTCGTCCAATCCTTCTCGAGTGTAGGACCACATCCTGTACTGGCTCGATCGCCTATATAAATCATCTCTCGTTATAACCCGCTTTTTTGACACAGACTCATCTTCTTTTACATCACTTTTGTTTTCACTTCCACTAGACATCTCCTCCACCATAAATTACCTATGTCTAAGATCAACTTTGACTAGTATCTAAAAACAGTCGAAAATCAGTTACACTATCTACTGAAATTTTACTGAATTTATGGACAGTTATTCAAATGCGCGAGTATCAATACATAGTATATATTTACATATTAAAGTAAATTACATAAGATACCTGAAGTTCTATCAAAAACAAGACGACTAGACTAACTTGACTGATCTTGTCACGCCCTTCTTTATACCAGACTTTTCACCTTCATAAGGACCCTTAGGAGTCTCATACACTTGTCTGACAGACTTAAGCTTCTTCTGAGCCTTTTCGTACTTCTTTCTCTTCTTGACTCTTGAGTTTCTGTTGTCCTTCTTTCTATGAGGTGTGAGACCCTTATTCTTGAGTATCTGGTAGTTGATAGCCCTCTTGCCGTCGTCGCCCATGGTTTCTTGCAACTCTTCCAAGTTTCCTTCTCTCGCGGCCAACAATGCTTCTTTGTGTGCTTCACGGCGGGCTCTCTGCTTCGCTTCCTTGTCCTCCTTTATTTTGTCATAATAATCATTGCCGTTGTCTGGAGTGGAGTCGTTGATCGACTCAGCAAGTTTTTCGTCTTCGGGGTCTGCGTCCTGGTCATCCAAGTCTGCTCCTAAGCCGTCTGAAGTTTGACCCAAGCCTCTCTTTCTGGCCTCCTCGATAAGCCTCTGTTGTCTCTCGAACAACCTCTCCTTATAAGGAACGTCCAAATCTCCTGATAGCCTCTCCTGGGCATTTTTTGAGGCAGCTTGGTCGATCTTCGAGGTGTAAAAACGTAATGTACGTCTGCGACGTCTCTTATCTTCCTGGTCGACGTCATCTGGAACTTCTGTCTCATCATAGTGGCCAACGTCCTGGCGAACGGGTTTCTTGATTTTACGTTTTGCGTTGATGTCAATATCAAAATGATCCTGTTTCTCGGATTTCGATTTCTCGGCTTCGTCCTCCTCATCAGAACTAATGTCACTAGCACTGTCCAGCGATCCCTCCTTCTGTACCTCTTCATCGCTGCCGCTGTAAACGTCTTCATCACTAGCTGAAACTTCGTGCGTGTCGATTTCGATATCTTCAGACTTTTCGGTAGCATCATCTTCTGCGAGCTCACTGGCCTGGCGCCAGACTTCTCTCGTCTGAAGAAGAGTTTCCATGACGGGGCTATTTTTCATTGTAACAAAAGGTTCCTTTCCTCTTATATTCTCCACGAATATAGCAAAGTAAGATGATATGGCCCCCAAGTACGACGACAATGCATTGTATTTTATTTTGAATACTTCGTTTTGGTCTTTCTTGCCTGCAAATTCCTGGAGAATAGGCTTGTGCTCCGCAAGCTCCTTCATCAATGGAATGAACTCGGGGAAAGACGTCTGAAGAAATGCTAGTTTTTCCTTATCGCTCATATTGGCAAAATCAGGCTCATTGTCCTTAGATGCAAAGAGCAGGTCAGTTACGTCCTTCTTTTCAAAATCTTCAGCTGTCTTCTTCCACTCAAGCTCGGTGTCTTCGTCTATATAGTCGGTCATCCCAAGCTCTTGTATGTGTTTCTTTTGCTGTCTTATGGCCTCTTCTGTTACTTGTTTCTCATCTTCGATGTCACTCAAGTCTTCTCCACCATAATAATTCTGCTTACTTCCCCATCCCTCTTCTTCATCCAACTCCTCATCTTCCTGGTGTGCATAATCTTCCTCGTCAGACTCTTGATCACCATCAACCTGGTCATCGTCCAACTTCATCACTTCTTCTTCAGAGTCTTCGCTCTGGTCGCTCTGTCTTCCATACTCCCCTGCTTCATCGAGATATATTTTTTCTCTGTTTTGGTTGAATGTATCCACTTCATCAAGGTCAGAGTCGGCCTCTTGTTGCCTCCTTCTAGATCCCTTAGCCATATTGATTTAGTTTTCAGCTTTTATTGAATCTGAACTATTCAAGATACTTTTTCAGTTCTATCTCATCGCTACTTATGGGTGAAAAAGTGCGACAAAAATACTACACCATAAAGAATCAAGCAAAATTATAGAAACCCAACGGGAGAGCCAATACAGCACGTTTGGGAGACATGTCGAATAGGTTAGATTCGTTAAACTCTAAGAAGCCAGGTGCTAATGCTTCAAAGCCTGCATTGAAATTCAAGCCCAAGGTCGTAGCTCGAAAAACGCAGGATGAAAGAGCGAAAGATGCACCTACTCAGGTGAAGGAAGAAAATGTCGATAGAAAACCATCTCAAAGAGGAAGAGGTGGTATGAGAGGAGCTAGAGGTGGAAGAGGAAGAGGGAACTATGCTGGAACCAGGTTGGTTTCATCTGGACCCCTTACTGAAGGATCTGTTTCGTTGGGGATGAATCCTACTAGAAACACCATCAAGAGAGAACCAGGCACAAGTCTGTCATCGCCAACACCAGACTTCTTGCAAAACCTTAAGGTTAAGCGTGAAGAATCGGGGGCCAAGGTCAATAGCGACGAGTCGGATTCGGAAGACGATGGAACGAAGATCAACATGAATAGAGACTACAACTTTGAAGAGGAAAATGTACTATTCCCCATCAGACCCGTGCGTGAGAACGACACCGGCAGCGAGGAGCTGGGTACGGAGTCAAAGGAGACGTCGCCGGCTTTTGTGGAAAGTCGTTCTGCTACACCAATGGAGAAATCGCAGTCTCCAGTTAAGGAAGAGCGTATCGAAGATCAATTGAATAAGATTAAAGAATACAAGGCCGAGCTAGAAACAAAGATAACTGATTCAGGCGATAAGCTCAGGAAAGAAGAATCGGAAAAGATCGAGTCAGATTTCAAGCAAATAATCGACCAGATCAATAACGAATTTCTGGAAATTCTGTTAGACGAGACTCAAAGCGGCACAAGCAGGGACTATATGGTGATACACTTACCCAGCATTCTTCCTGAATTCAAGAGGTCGAGCATTGTTAAAGACGAGGGCGTAAAGGACGAGAACATGAAAGACGAAAACGCAAAAGAAGAAGACGTAAACGAAGAAGACGTTAAAATGATAGATGAAGAACCCGCTCGAACTAAACTCGCAGCAGACGTCCCTAATCTTCGTGGGAGAATAGGCAGCTTGAACATTCACAAATCGGGAAAAATCAGTATCAACTTAGGAAACGACAATAACTTAGTTGTCTCGAAAGCTGCTCCCGCAAATTTCTTACAGGAGTTGACGTTAATAGATATGAAGGATACTCAGCATGAAGACGTGGAAGTAACAGAAAATGATCAAAAAGTCGCCGGACATTATTATCGCTTGGGTAAGGTAAATGAAAAATTTATAGCCATACCATCCTTCAATTAAATAGATATATTTACTTTGTGAAAACTCTATATGATGTCAGTTTCATTATAACTTAATTAACGATTATTTATTATATGCCGTTCTATCAATTCTATGGAATATTATGGTTGGTTTAAATGCTTTGATATATGACAGGATGAACAAAATCAACGTGTAAAGATTCACTCTAACCTTCAAGAAGTTTAGAAGACAAGGCTTCCAAATCCTCAATAGTTTGAGGCTCTTCTACTTCAATGAAACGGTCATCCCTATTAGAGTCGTCTGCTTTCGAAGCATATCTAGGCTTCTTCTTTGGTCTTTCATCTTCACTCGAATCAGCAAATGCCTCCATATCACGATCCAAGTCAGCGTCGCCTCCAGCGGTGTACACAACGTTACCGCCATCTTCATCCTCATCGGCGCTACCGTATCCCCCTTCTCTCATGAGCCTCTCAAATTCTTTTCTTTTGAGTTTCTTTTCTTGCCTTTTCTCCTTGGCGGTAAGTTTATCTTGAATATCTGCCTCATTCATTACTTCAGTCTCCTTCTTCACAAAGTTTTCGATTTGCGACTTAGCATCACCCATCTTTTTGAAATCTTCTTCATCTTCTAGCTCATAAATTGCATGTGGATTACCTTCATCATCAAATTTGAATTTCGAGGGATTTCCTTTTTCTTTAAGGGATGCTTTCTTGGAAAGCGCCTTTTTGTATTGTCTTTTCGACACTGGTGCCAGCAATTCAGGCAATTCGGCTTCTTTAATATCATGATCTTGTCTTTTGATCGACATAAAGTCTTCTTCTTGATCATCTTTCGCATTATCACCCGTAAGCTTCAAATAATGATCAGAGAGCACAGTCTGGTTTTTTCTTTCGAACATTCTGTCATACTTCGTTTTCACCTTGTCTTCCTTTTGTTCATGAATCTCACCATCTTCATCAGCCTTCGAAAGAGCTAACAACTTACGTGACGCATTCTTTTTCTCTTTATTTGATCCCTCACCTTTAATCTTGATATTTGGTGCTCCAGGTAAACCTAAGGAATGGGCGTACTTTTCCGCTGAAAGTTCATTGACTTTGAAGATTTCTTTATCTTTCTGGATATGAACAGATTTGAAGTACGAGATGAAAGCTCGTTGGCCCAAGTTTTTCATTTGCGGATCTTTAAAACACAATGATTGAAGCTGTGGTCGTATTGTCTTCTTGCTCTTCTCTTTTATATTCATTTGTTTGATACTTATTTTCGAGCTATCCAACCTCTTTAGCATACCCTCTTCTTCAGATGGAAGTAACATGAGCAATGACTTACCCTGACGACCAAATCTAGCTGCTCTTCCAACTCTGTGAACATATGTTGCAGCGTCTTCAGGACAATCAATTTGGATCACCCAGTCAATAGCAGGGAAATCCAATCCTCTGGCTACAATATCAGTAGCAAATAAGCACGCGTGTTGCGCTTTGGAAAACTTGTACGTTGTTTCCAAACGTGATGTCTGTTTGTGACGGCCATAGAGCTTCATCAAGGGGATACCAGGCTGCAAGGTACGGAAAGTTTCGTAAGTAAACTGCACCTGTTTCAGTGAAGAGAAGAATACTAAGATCTTACTCTTTAAGTGCGATTTTATAAATGACCACAACATATCGAGCTTTTCATGCAAGGGGATTATGGCATAGTATTGATCAAGACTTTCAGGTGTCTCAGATATGATATCATCAGAAGATACACCTATTTTCATTGGGTCCGTTAATGACAATCTGGCAAGGTCTCTGACACTTTGAGAAAATGTTGCTGAATAAAGAAGAGTTTGTCTGGTAGGAGGAAGATGGCCTATAATGTTATCGACTTGTTTTTGAAATCCCATATCGAGACACCTATCGGCCTCATCCAAAACCAAAACTTTTAAGTTTGATGTTTCTAATCCGACAGTCTCGTTGAAGTGCTGAGAAAGTCTTCCAGGAGTACCAACCAAGATATTCATTCTCGATATTCTTTCCTTCTCAAATTTCACATCCTTACCGCCAGTAACCAAACCAGCTGAAAAAGAGTTATACTTTCCAATTGAAGTGAGAACCTCAAATATCTGAACAGATAACTCTCTTGTGGGTGAGACTATCAATGCAACTAGACCATCGTACTCTGACACCTCGTTTCTTATCAAGCTTTCTATAGTAGGTACCAAAAATGCCAAGGTCTTTCCTGATCCTGTTTTCGCCGTAGCCATGACATCGCTGCCTTTCAAGGCAGCCGGAATGGCCTTTTTCTGGATACTGGTCAAATTTACGAAACCCGAGTCCTTTAAACCTTTCAAAGTCTCATCTGTTATTGGTAAGTCTGAAAATTGTGAAATTTGTTCATCTGCATTCAAGTCATACTCTTCAACTCTTTTCTGTAGTTCTTGTAACCTGTCCTTTTTCTTTTGGCGTTCCAATCTCTTTCTCTCCCTTTGACTGGGTTGCTTTAGGTTATTTTTACCCATAACTGTGATGAACTAATCTAGAGTAGGTATAGATTTACAGTTAATCATCTCATCTATATAAAATTTTCGATTTTGCTTATATGCAGTACCTTTATATTTTCCATTAGCTTCATCAAAACGGCCATGCTTAATGGTGTAGACAAACAGAAAGGAGGTCCGTATAAAGGCTATATATACTATGTTACAACTGCTGAGTAAGATTCAGTAATTCTGCTTCTAATGTTTTCTATTTGTAAATCGGACCAGGTTTGAGGAATGAGATAAGCCGTTCGCTGTACTAGCCAGTAGTTGAAACGACATTATCTACTTCTGTCACGCTATCCCACGGGTCTTCAGCTACAATGTAATGACAATTGCAGCCTTCGTGAAGCAGGCACTAAAAGTTTAGAACTTCTGAGTACTGTAAACACAAATCGCTGTTGTAGTCAGGCGAGCTCGCGTCCAACACGTCGCAGTATATTTTACCCAGGGGAATGTTGTACTTCGTAGTAATTTTCTCCAAGACTTCTTGCCGGCTAAGCTTACTTTCCTTGCTCTGAACTTCTATCTGAACGAGCAAACCTTTGAAAATTCCGTGCAAAAAAACATTGGACGTTCGTATCGTCAAGTTGCCATTCTCAAGTTCGTATATCTGACCACCGTCTCCCCTGATGTTCTGTCTCTGCACCCACAAGCTCTGTAACTTTTGCGCCACGAAAAAATCAAATGGGTCGTTTAGTCCGCTGGTTGCACCCTTGTGAAGATGGCTTCCGGCTATCATTGGAATATCACCGCCGACAGACTCGTCGCTATCTTCCATCACTCGTCCCAGAATGGTAGCGGATGTCTTCTTGTCAATCAAACAAACGCATGCGTCCTTCAAGTATGTAGGTTTGAACACATGCAAGAATCTGGCTTGTTGTGTCGTAGCGTCGTCGCTCTTGCTAACGTCTATCGAATAAGGATTGTTCCGAAAAACCTTGAAGCTAAACCCCCATTTACCTTTTATTTGAGGCAATTCATTTGACAATTGGTCATGTAACTTCAATATAGTCTCGGGCGTCGCCTTTTGTATCAAAATAAGCCTGTTGAGTTAGCATCAACATATAGTTCTATAAATTCTCACTATTTCATCATTGATCTCTTGAAAATAACTTACCCTGTTGTCATACTCGGTTAAATGCTATGATTGAAGGCTTCTTGATTGAAACAAAATTCCTTGAGGAAAGCCTTCAATAAATTTGATGTTTCGCTTTGAATATATAGGAAAAAGCAGCCATCGAAAAAAAAAAGTGGTTCAGAAAAATTGAATAACTACATCAAAAGATTGGGGACCCTAGGCCTAAGAAGTTAGGTAGAAACTTTAGCTTGCTTTTTCAATATGACTACATCAGATACCGTAATCCAGGAGGGTGTCTTTGTAGGCGCTAACAAGCAGTCTTTAGTGTCGGATTATCACTTCGAAGATGAGGTGGTTGCATTTGGAGCGGGAACAATGATCGCCATGTGGAAACCACTAGCAGAAGATCGAAGAGGCGTCTATGACACATACAAGAAGCATAGAGGAGAAGTGACTGTGGTGAGGTTTGTGCAGAAAACGCCATATATGATTTCAGCCGCTGAAGACGGAATGATTAACTTGTGGAGAAAACAGGGCGCAAGATATGGGCTTTTGCGGTCGTTGGAGTTTCACCAGCTGTCTGTAACGTGCTTATCTGTAATCAGCGCTGATGTTTTTGTATCAGGAAGTGCAGATGGGTGTATCGCTGTGTGGAAAAAGGACGCAGAGGAGGAAAACTGGGCGGTTATTCATGAATTCACTGTCAAAAACAATTTTTACCCTTTGACCTTGGCTTTACAGAATATCGGCAATAAGGGCGAGTACGTGCTAGCAATAGGAGGTACTGACGTCAAGCTCCACCTTTATTCCTTCGTCCTTGCTAGTGATAGCATGCTGGTGTTGAACTTTACCCACTGCGCATCTCTCTCTGGTCATGAAGATTGGATTAAGTGCTTATCTTTCGTTGAAGAAGAGCCACAAGGATCTTATATATTAGCCAGTGGGTCGCAAGATAGATATGTCAGATTATGGAGGTTGAAGCTAAATGACACGGATCCCGACGATCAAGATTCTCTGAAGCTCGTGTTATTGAGCAACAAGAAGTATAGAATTAGCATAGGTGACCAAAGTAATGCAAGCATTTGCTTTGATGCATTGATAATGGGACATGATGATTGGGTGTCTGATTTGAGGTGGCATCCTTCGTATTACTATGGTACCAATAAAGTTTTAAGGTTATTGACATCAACTGCTGATACTGCCCTCATGATATGGGAAATGGATGAAGAGTCTGGGATATGGTGCTGCGTTAGCAGATTGGGTGAATTGTCTATCAAAGGTGCCCTGACGGCTACGGGAGCCTCTGGTGGATTTTGGTCATGTTTGTGGTTCCGTGGACCTAACGAAGAAGAATATATCATTGCAAATGGTAAGACCGGTTCGTTTCGTATGTACACAAGTTCTGACTCCGATAAAAAGACATGGGTGCCTTCTTTAGGTATTACTGGCCCTGCGAGGGAATCAACTGATATTGTATGGTCGCTAAGCGGTGAGTACGTAATGTCGACTTCCTTGGATCAAACAACAAGATTATTTGCTCCTTGGAGAGTTAACAAGGAAGTTACATGGCATGAATTTGCTAGACCCCAAATTCATGGGTATGATATGATTTGTTTGGATAACATAAACCTGACCAAATTTGTGTCTGGCGGTGATGAAAAGATACTTAGAGTTTTCGAGATGACCAATTCTATCAGAGGACTATTGGCAAGATTTGCAGGTATAAATGTAAGCACTTCCAATGAATCACTCCCGGATTCTGCTGCATTACCTGTTTTAGGTTTGTCGAACAAAGCTGCTAATGATCAATTAGAGGCTGGTCAAGCACACGAGGAGTCACAAAATGATGATGGCAATGAAGCTATAAACGACGTACTAGATGAATTGAGCACGCCACCATTGGAGGATTATTTGCAGAGATACACGTTGTTCCCAGAACTCGAAAAGCTTTATGGTCATGGTTACGAGATAACGTGCTGTGCAACGTCGCCTGATGGTAAATTAATTGCCTCGGCGTGTCGCTCCAACAATGCTAGGCATGCCGTCATCAGGCTCTTCGATGTGGAGAACGATTACTTACAATGCAAGGAGACTTTGAAAGGACATAATTTAAGTATCACAAGCTTAGCATTCTCCGCTGATGGTAAGTATTTAATGGCAGTATCAAGAGATAGACTGTTTTCTTTATGGAAATGCATTGGTGATACACAATTCGAGCTCGTACGCTTACAGGAAAAAGCACATTCAAGAATCGTGTGGGACTGTTCTTGGGCGCCAACCACTAAGTATGGGTCTTTTGTATTTACATGTGCTCGTGATAAGCAAGTGAAGCTTTGGGAGATTAAGGAAAATGAAGTAAATGCAGTTGCATCGATCAAGTTGGAAAGTGCCGTCACTTCTATTGACTGTCTCAAGTATATTTTCTCTAACGGAAGGGTGCACCTAGTGGCTGGATTAGAAAATGGGCTGATCAGCTTCCTAACGACAGATTTAGCAAATCAGGATAAAGAAATAGTGGTAGACTTCGAATTTGATACTACAATAACTCCCGCCGATAAGATCACGAAAGTGAAGTTCAGCCCAAAGTTGATCTCAGATCGCATCCATTTGGCTTGCACGAGCGCAGATCACTCTGTGCGCTTGTACAGCATTAATCACCAAGAATTATAGACATTATCGAGAAGACCTACTCTCTTTGGTTTTATTCCATCTGTTTTTACATTCGATTTATAGACTCAATATAAGAACGTAATACTGACTAGTGATTTTGTGTAATTTTGTTGTTGGAGCGCTTAATCCGTCGTGAAAATATGAACGAACTGCCAGCAAATAAACTGAACAACAAATCCAATCCAAACAAATACCAGTCACGATGGCCGATAAATTTCCTGCGTTGGACTCAATAGATAAAGATTTACCCGTGGAGGGAGGAAGTGAAAGTTACGGAGAGTCAGACTTTTTGTCCCGTGAGAAAGAATTAGTCGGTGACGAGTTCAAAACAGAGGACGACAAGAAGGCCTTCGAAGAAAGCGACGACGAGATCAATGATTTCAAGGAGCAATATCCTGAAGTAGACTACCAAACCAATGCGGGATCAGAGGAAACCAGCACCGGTCAATTCGCACAAAGCACTGAACAGATCCACACCCAGTATGAGGATGGGGAAGAGCCCAAGTCCATAAAAGACTGGAGAGAACGTCGTGAATTGGAGATCTCCGAGAGAGACAAGGCTAATGCAAAGAAGAAGGAGAGTATCATTCAAGAGGCAAGGCAGACTGTAGACGATTTCTATGACAATTACAACAGCAAAAAGGAAGAAAACTCTAAAAAGGTATTAGAGGAACAGCAGGCTTTCTTGGAGAAGAGGGACAATTTCTTGAAGAGGGGAACCTTCTGGGACCGTGTTGATGAACTTATTAACGAAGCTGGTGAATTGCCAATTGATGAGAAAAGAGATAGATCAAGATTAGAAGGATTATTGGCCAAGCTTAAGGGCAAGGACAATGTTCCTGCCGCGGGTGGTTACTAATTAAATTGATGATTATCTACGCATAAATATGTAATGAATTCAATTATTAGTAAATTTACAAGATTTTCAGTTCAAAATGCCTGACTCGTTGTATATTCTATATAGGTACACACGCACTTGGTACGACCATCATTAGAAAGTACCGCGATAAACGTATTTCACATAATCTTATCAATGTATTTAATCAAATTATTATTTCTCAATCTCTTCCCGGCTTCTCCAAGCTCTCCATGCTTTATATCGTCGTTAAGATTCATTAATTTATAAACACCAACACACATTAGGAATGTCTCTATTCTATTCCAGTTTCTCAACCCAAGTACTCTCATATTAGGATGGTTCTCTTTCAAAATTCTCCATTTTGATAGCACAATCAAGCGGAATAGATATATGTTGACCATATGCAACACACCATTAGGGATCACTCTTATATTTCCCTGCTCCTTGGTGTCCAACTGCGGGTCTCGGCTATAGCCAAAGTCAGGTATAAACTCGTCGGTGTTGAAATAGAGGGCCAAAAAGGCAGATGTGAAACCAATTGTTTTGATGTAGCCCTTGAAAAAGAGCTTTGTGTGGTTCTTGTACCACCTGTATATCATGCCTTTAGAGGGAGAGTTTAGTATCCTGAGAATGGGCGACGTCAAAGAAACGAGTAATATGGCAATTAGGTTAGGGAAATAGACAAAGTTGACCACCGAATTTCCCTTGTGGAAGCAATACATCACGTAATTCTTTACAACATCCTTCAAACTCTGCTCTTTAGACGTGTAAATGAGCTCGTAGTACTTGTCGATAAGCCTTTTCTTGAGAGTGGCTGCGGCAAAAATCCCCATTACAGCGACGTTCTGTAACAAATAACTTCCAACTAAATTGAGCCAGTCAATGCGCTGATAGTTAACCCCCAAGGAGTATTTTAGCCATATGGGATTGAACACCTGGTTTTTTATGAACCCTGATAAGTATTTGTGGTTAAGTCTGTACTTAGTGGGTGTTAGATAGTTTGACAAAAATTGCCCGAAAATTAACGAGTACAAGATCACTTCCTTGTGGCTCGACACCTTGTCGATTACTTTGCGAGTCTTGCTAAGCACCTTCGGTGGTAGCCTCTTGTCAAGCTCAATATCTTTGCATACCTTCAACTTTTTCTTATCGGGTCTTAGTAGCCCATAGTAATTGGCAAGCAAATAAACTGAAACGTAATCCTTGGGGATGTGCTTGTTACGCAAACTTGCTGTGTAGAGTAATGCACAGCTTGCTGTGTTCGAAAGTCGACTAATTAGCTTATCAGGATTCAGTATCTCTCTGACCAAACCGAGTCTTTTTACATCAAACAACAATCTCTTGAAAGCCAGATTAAACGACAAAAAAGCGGCCCATTCTGCCGACTTAGAAACCCGAAACGCTAGGAATGTCAAGACCCATGCTACCCACTTGAAGATAGGTTTATATTTTTTTCTCTCCATTGTGGATTACAGCCTCTTCTATTTGTTAAATGTTTAAGTATGTGCTGATCGCGATAACTAAATAAACTTTATCACAAACAAGGTCTTATGATGAACCATATTTAATATGAACATATCACCCAATAACAAAGATATACATAACCAGTCTACTATAGCAGAGGGTAATTTGACGACGCCATCACCAGGAAAGCTGAATTCGATAGCTTCAATCAAATCTGGGAAATCTAGTGGGAGAAGAAGCACGGTCAGTAGCAAGGGTCCTAATGGAAGAACAAAGGGTTTAAACTTTAATGTGGCAATATCACCGGCGGTGAGCACCACTTCGCCTCCCGTGGAAAGCAGTAGGAGAATCCAGTCCTCACACAGCGACAGTCATGCAAATTATCTCAATCAGTCTTCCACAGACGACTTAAAGTATGATTTACAGATCCCGCTGCCTGAAAAATTGTACAATCTAGATATCGAAGAACAGCTCAGGCTCCTTGCGTTGAAGGAAATGAGCATAGTAGAGACAAAGGACAGTATTAGTGATCTAACAAATAGACTAAGAAGGTACGAGAGAGAATTGCATCAACTACGCGAGGTGATTCAGCGGTCCTTGTACAGGGAAATAAGTGCATCGGGCAAGGATTCGCTTGCATCTCACCTGAATTCCTCAAACAATGCCCCCCAGAGACGAAACAGCGCCAATCCGAGGGAAGAGGCTATCGCCAACACCAAGAGTGGTGGGTCGCGGAGAAGAAATATCTCTGTGTCATCCATTGGAAGACGCTCTTTTGAGGCGGAAAACGAAGCTAGCCAGAGTAGCGACAATAGGAAATCAAAGATCTGGACGAATCTTTCGAAACCACTTACTCTCATTCAGCAATTCGATAATATGCTTCAAAACGAATTCGAAAGATCGCTAATTCCCAATAACCCCACTTCTGAAGAAGTCGACAACAGAGGACACTTCCCTAGATCTTCGCAGGACTCCAATTCCACCTCCAGCTCCATGCTGTCCCCATTGAAATTCAAAGTCGATCATTCGAAGTCGTCTATCACGAACCTAGACGAACTCAATTATGATACTGCTCACGACAGCGTAACTCCAAAAGCAGAGCGCACCGATGACGATGTGTTCCAGGCAGTTTCCACCTCCCTATGGTCTTTCGTTAATGACGTCAAACAGAATGTTCTTGCATCCTTGGGGGAGGAGAAACACTCAATCAATAACAACACCGAGTTAGGTGAAAATCAAACAGCAAGTCAGTCTGACATAGAGCAGGGCGACTCCAGCGGCTTAACCAGTAGCATTAGCGAAATGCAAATTCTTACTGACGAACAACCAAACCATATAAAAGGCACAGATTTCGAGGCAAACAATAGCGACTATGATTCCAGCAATGACGCTGAAAATACAGTTCGCTTAGAAGGAGAGAAACAGGCAATCTCTTATACTAAACGAAAACTGTTAAACTAGTGACGTTACACTTTTCCGAACCTTGCATGAGCCAGAATTACAGAAATGATATATATATTTTTATAGTGATCAAGAGTAGTTCTAATGAGACATGATTTACACAAAAAATCTATTTATATGTATTACTAAAGTCGCCTTAGTTCCCCTGCAAGCCTTTTACTAATTCAGATTGTCTTTGGTTCTCTATAGTTTTCGCAGACAAGTCACCAACCGATCTCAAGTCTTTCATCATAATATCTTTCAACTTATCGAAGTAGACCTCCTGCAAGACGTTTCTCAAATTATATTCACTTTTTTCGACAATAGTACCCAAATTTATCAAGTGAGCTGTTTCCAAGTTCAATGCATTGTCGAGGTTCAAGGATTGCGACGACTCTATTTGTCTGGTCAAGTTTCCCGAAAGCGAAAGTGAAGATACCTTGCTGTTGCTCAAGTCAAGGATCACCGACGATGTGAGCTTGTAAACCGCAGTGCTGCTGCTCTCTGGGATCACCTCGAAGACATGTATTGAGTCCCACTTTCCTGTGCGGTCTTCGGTTTCTTTCTTCAACAAAACAACTCCGGCAAAGCCATTCTCTAACGAGGTGCTCTCGTCCTCCTCAGTGTCCCACAAATAGACAGAAGAGATACCAGCCCCTTCGTAATATAAGTCTCGGTAGATCTCAAAACTCTCGTTAGCCTTGACTTCCAATTCTCTCAATACCGCTGATGGATATGGTGGTGGTGCGTCTTCGCTATCCAGCACAGGGGGAAAGTATTTATTCGACCATGGCGACCTGTACGAATCTCCGTCTCTGTTGTAGTCACAGCACAAGTACTCCTTGCCACTGTCACTGCATTTGTTTACTTGCAATGGCGTATCAACTGTGGACAATAAGTCCCCTGTCAATTCTTCGCTTTCTTGCGATCCTTCATTTTGAATCACCGTGCAAAGGTCGTTCAAGTTGTCTGTTATCTTCTGGGGATCTAACCTTCTCAATAAGTCAAGACAAGACTCTAATTTATCCTCGTACGAGCTCATTTTGTGTCAATGTAATATAGGCTTAAACTATTTGCACGTTGTTAACAAATCCTACTATGTATCGCACCTATCTGATGTGCGTTCCCTTCTCAAATCTTTAGTGATACTCCAAGAGTTCCACCAAAACACCAACCATCGGGGAACGACGACAAGCGAAGGTCCTACAGAGCTTGTGCTAACATCCTCCGTAATGCTACAGCTTTCTCTCTTTAAAAGCGTTCATTCGAACTATCAATACTGTAAGGGCATAAAGCAAGATCAAGTGCAACTGATGAGCGAACCAATACTTATAATAACCACTTTTCGGCCAGAAAAGGCATGATCTGGAGCCAGAAAGAACTATGTAACAATCTACAGTTCTATACAAGCCCATCATCGGTACTCTGGGATGTGCGGAGTTGCGACTGTCAGTGACACTTCGCATGCTCGTATGGTCGCACGCAGCAAGCAAGTGTTGAGAAGGCTAATAGTTTAATATCAGGTATGAGAGACAGCAAATCGTGTGACATTGATCCTTCTCAGCATACTAGTTCAAAGGTATATTTGTCTTATGGTTTCGATCTGGTGGGTCCGAGAAGTTGCACTAATTCTGTCATTTACATAGTTAATCACGATAAACGAGCACCTGATTGGGTTTCAATATATCCCATAAAAAAAACAGTATTAGTTTAGACTCGTTAGAAGAACATTAGATATCGCCACGAGATCGGTCTATAGAGCAACAAGACGATAGTGGTTGTCAACATGACTGTTTTTAAGAGGCTTTTGATGGGTCAGGGAGCAAAAAGGGCACTATCAAACAGCTCTGTGAGGTCGTCATACGACTTCTACGACTTGGTCTGTAAAACTCCTACCCATCCTAGAGAACCTATAGAAGCGGTACTTATGAACGAAAATCAGCTCAAGGCGCTCAGAAAGCATACCAAGACTACATATGAGGGCAACTATGCCGTGGATAAAGAGTTATCTGCCGAAGAAAGAATCGCTAAAGTTTTCGGCGGCCGGATCAAGGGGGAGTCACCTAGAGCAACAAGTAGATTGAATAGAGGAGAGCCCAGGGTCATAGCAGGTATAACTGTGCCAGATAAACCACCAGAACCAGATAACTGTTGCATGAGTGGATGTGCAAATTGTGTATGGGAAATCTTCAATGAAGACATTAAATACTGGAACGATAAGCGAAAGGAAGCGGCCACAAAGCTAAAGAAGCACGGTGGAAGATGGCCCGAAGACTTCCACGCCCCTGTCAAGTATCTAGCGAAGGAAAACCTTCCAGAGTCGTTACTCAACAAGGGGTATGCTGTCGACGAAGGAAAGAACACGAAAGAAGGCGACGACATGTGGGGCAACGTCCCAGTAAGTATTCGGGTATTTGCCGAGACAGAAAAGAGACTCAAAGAGAAACATAAAAGGCGCCGGAAAGTCGACAATCGAGAGTCCGTGGCAACGTAGCTAGCACTTTCCACCTTCCTTCAAATACAGAGCATGATGCATGAATCTAGTTATCGATTATTATACAATGACGTGTTATATATTTATTTATTAGAGTTTTTAGTCATAAAAACCATTGCATACAAGAATCCCATGTATATTTATCCGTTAGTCCAACTCGACAGAATGTTCTTTGTAAAACTTCTTGGCCTCATCAATTTGACATAAGAGCTCCTCGTACTTCTCCTCCTTGTCGTTAAATGTGAAGACTCCCCATCCTAAAGTGCCTAAGGAATATGAACCAAACGCAACTAATCCCCACCAAGGAATGTATGGCAAAATTTCAGTACAAAATTTATCGGAAGCTGGAATAACCCCGCTGTACAATGAGAAGTAAATTGCCCCTAAAGCTAAAAAGCCCACACCAGTCTCTGTAGCCTTCGTCATATTAAAATTGAGTACTTTTTACAAGATCCAAACGATTATGTTTTTAATTTACGTGTAAGTTTGGCGTGGATTTTGTGTAACTTATAAAGGTTATATACACATCCTACTCTATAGTACCAAACTTATTCAAAGTTTAGTGAATCCTGCTTTATAAGACCAACAAGTCCTCTCAAGCTTTTGGTAGTGGGTATTTCGCTAGACTCTATCTGGGAAATTACATCATTTTCATAGTCTTCTGGGGGATCTATGTCCATGGCATCTTGATCATTATGCTCTTCAACAACCTCATCGTCACCATCTCCTTCATTTTCGTCTGATACGTCGCCTTCGAACTTGTCCTGGCTCTTGATATCAGAAACATCATTATCGTCATCATTCTCGTTAAATTCCTTATTTATTAACTGAGTCACCTTATTGTGATCAATCCGCTCTTCGTTTACAATTCTGCTCAACTTATAGCGAATAATGCGCCTTATTGTCTCCATGGTTTGTCTGTTGATCCAGCCATCTTGAAAGTCCGGTACTTCTCTATAAAACTGCTCCCCCAAATCTGCTTGTGACCTTTCGATTATGTTTACGATATCGGGGTCAATTATGTCCCCTACTTGGTACGTCACTGTCAATGGTAATTTATCGCCCGTAAATAACAAGTATTCAGACACGGTTAAACTTTTGTCTCCTTTTCCTTCTTTGATGGTTTTTGGAACTAACCGCCTTGGAGAGTACTTCGGGTTTGAGTTGAAATGCAAACCAGGAATACGAAAGTATTCGCTTTGATATTTCCAGAAAGATCTATCTGACTTGGGACTGACGCCAAATTTAACATTGCAAAATCTCCAGGGGCCACTCTTGAATATGTAAGAGACGTAAGGTAACGCTTGCTTTATGACTCTTTTGAGATCTGGATGCGCAATATCTTCAAGTTGTTTTCTGAGCCATATAGGTTTTATATCAAAAACGCTTCTTAACCATTCTATGCAGCGTAAAAGCGTTGCATCAAAGGAGTACTCTTGCAAATCCTTAGACGATTTGAGTTTATCA
This sequence comes from Millerozyma farinosa, assembly GCA_002196765.1. Classification (NCBI taxonomy): domain Eukaryota; kingdom Fungi; phylum Ascomycota; class Pichiomycetes; order Serinales; family Debaryomycetaceae; genus Millerozyma; species Millerozyma farinosa. The sequence continues at coordinate 324,174 of NBND01000011.1, read as the reverse complement.
TATATTTCAATCAACTCCGGAGCAGCACTCGAAGGGACCAGAGTGGAATGAAAGTCGACTATTATAGTGTGTAACTTCAAAGTTCCCTTTTTAGATATGACCTTCATTTCACCGCTTTCCTCGTCCTTTATTATAGAGGTAAGGGGATTCTTTTGATATTTATAGTCAAAGGGGAATCGAATTGGACTGAATATTGGAGGTGGTGGAAGCTGGTGGTCTTGATTTGCATATGTTGATGGGTCCTTATAGTCCAGCAACGACGTAAAATTATTGTGTTTTCCAATATACTTTTCTAAGTCAGAGTAGCTCTGAGCGTTTAGGACAGACCGATTGAAATCCTGAACCAAGTCGTTATTCTTCGTAGAGACCTGAAAATCTGCCATTGCTTTGAACAGAAACGTCTTATCAATGATCCCCACAGGATGCGCCTTATAATTTGGGTTACCATTTTCACTGCTCCTGCTAATAAGATCTCGCACCGTGTACTTGGATGGATTCGTGTAGTAATCTTTGGGCAAAGACCTCTTTGGTATTGAAACTTTAAGTAAGACTTTTTCATTAACACTTAACAGCGATTGAATAGGATGGTGAAAGGGATCGTCCCTGAGACGTAGTTCCAAATGCGATTCACCACTGGACAAACCTGAATTAGTATTTGACCCATAAGACTTGTCGACTGAGTTTATAATTTTGGCTATCTTTTCTTTTCCTCCTAGCATTCCTATGGCTTTATCTTTGTTGGCAACTACCAAAGGAACTTCTACCGCGCTGACATGCGGTATGTCCATGGAATACTTATGAGCTACCTCTTTCCCGCTAGTTGTCATATTCTCCTCTGTGTATAGCTCATATAAAAAAAAGAATAACTAGTTGTTTATCTTCAAACATTTGGATGCGACTAAAAAAATAAATTACGTATAATGCCTTCAGCCAGATTCGAACTGACGATCTCCTCATTACTAGTGAGGTGCCTTACCAACTTGGCCATAAAGGCGAGAAATACATTCGATTGTAATCCTGGCATCACTATATAGGTATACATATTCTCTTTAAGATATATATATATATATATATATGTGTTTGAAATAAGATTGCAAATAAATGAGTTAATATTCAATAATGAAGAACCAGAAGATATTACAGAATGTTTTACCGATATTACTATTACATTAATGCAAGGTATATCTAAAAATAAGAGTTCTAGATATCTGCTGAAGTTCTTCAGACTGTGCTGAAGTGCCATGAGAAGAAACGATTGTTAGTGAAGTGTTCTTTGAACAGGGTTTGCCAAAAATCTGATGTGTTATTTGATCAGCCGCTCTTCCTTCTTAGCAATGAAAAATATCTATAAATACAGCATAATAGGTCAGGCTGGAAAGTATTAGAACCTATGCATGTCCCATAAACTTTCCTGTATCACTTTATCCATTATAAAGTCTCACAATTACGTAACATATAAGATATATGGACGTAAATCATAATACAGACAACATTCTAATTCCCGGTACTTGGTCGATTAGTCACTTGCCCAAATAGACTCGTTCATAAAGTAGTACCAGCTAAAAATGTTCCAACTGCTTATAACACCAACTCCGCAATAAGTACTTATTATCATCAACTTCAAAAATTCGAGTTTTTTCAAGAAAGCAAACTTATGAGTGTATAAGTCCATTATACTTGTGCATAATAGTATCGTTGCCAAACCGAGGATGTATGAATTTATCATTCTGCCTAACGAAAGCCTTCCTTGTCCACCTATAGATTTTGGTATTCTAGTAACTTTTCTAAAATTGAAATAGAAAATCACGTACCAAAGGAATGCAAACATTACTTTGACAAGCCATTCCTCGCAGGTAAATAATAAGGGAAACAAAGACATATAGCCGCTACTCACTAAGAGGTTGAATGAGTCTAAAAGCTCTAAGTCCCTGCTAACGAGGAAACTGATTGGAAATATGACAAGAAGTATAGCCTTTTCATGGACATGCCACCCAAACAAGAATGAAGCGTAAGCACATAATGTGAGTGAGCCTACAAACCTTCTGAAAGTTGGCTGGAGTATAAGAGGGATCAAAGCCATGATCTGGTAAAATAAAGCCAAGAAAAATGTCAATTGAGGCTTGATTTCTGGTAATATCAAGTATTCGGAGTCACCAACTAAGCCTCTTGTAGAACTCTTCAAAGTTTCTTTGTTCAACAAATTGGAAGGGTCGAATTGGAAAATGTACTGGAAGATCGACCGAGAAACCGGGATTCTGAAGTAAATCTGTAGACATACTCGATCGACGGCCGAATATATAGCCCAAATATTAGGGGCCCAATAGGCATGTGTAAGGCCTCTGCTAAAAGGGAAAAGCCGTGCCAATAGCTGGGGCATAACCCCGTACCATACGAAAGGACCAAATGCAACGGTGAAGACAGCGATAACAGTGAATGCAAGTCTAAAAGAATTTTTCCATCTTATCACTCTGTGGGATATTTTACCCGCGTATAACAACTCTGTGTTCAAGCAGTATCCAAAAAGTAAGTATACAAATACGGCTGGAGCTAAGTACAAGAAAATGTGCTTGAAGCAGAGAAGAACGGAAAACCAAAACCCAACCATTAGATGGTTTTCTAAACGAGCATTGTTGATCATAAGTACTAGTAACCCGAAGAGGAACCCGTTGTACTGGAAGTGTATGTGATCGATTATGAGCAAGCCGGGGGAAAGTACCAAACTGCACGCCACAACGAACGCCCTCCTCTTATCTGTGTAGCCGCGTGACGAGTCCACGTACCACTGTAATGCAAGAAAAAGCACCACCTCGCTTGCTATCACTGTAAATCTCTGGTAGAAAACGGTGAGCATGCCATATTTCCCTTTTTCCACCAAGTCTAAGCATCCATCTTCAATGACAGGACGAGGTGTCAAGTGTGAGAGCACCCACTCAAAATACGCAAAAAAAGGCGGATAGTCTAGAGTCCACTCGGATGTAGTGTCAGTATACCACTGTTTCAATGGCAAGTGGTATGTTATAGCAAGCCAATTTCTGTGAACCTCGAAATCTGTTGACTTATAACCAATCGACACAAGTAGCTTAAGAACTAGCGTTATCACCCAAATATTAAACAATGAATAACTTCCCTCTGGATTCACCTCTTCATTTTCATGGGTTGAATTCGAGGGTCTGGGACTAGTTACTTGATCTTTCTTAGCCATAGGATATTAAAATTGCTAGTGTACCTATAAAAAACGGTTGGTGATTATGAACATGTTTTCGCACTATATACAACTGATTCATGGCTTGTGGGTCAGAGTGAAGAGTCTAATATGCCTAAAAAAACGAATACGGTGAAGCTCATAGCTACACACTGACCCCCGACATATCAACACCCTCTTCATACATGTAGACACTACTTAACTATTTGGAGAAGAAAGCTGCGCTACTCACCTACGATGCGATGAAGCTCAGCTGACCCAAATCCTTGTTTTTTTAATTGAAAAACTACACAACAAGTGTCCGAGCTTGCTGCTTTGGACAAGACGATACAGAGCTGCTATAGCCAGCAAATCTCCCACCGAAGGGTGTAGTTACAACTCCGGAGACTGGATCTCATGTTAAGTCACGTGATTTGTGGATTTGTTCAACGATCACTAGAAAACATTGAAAACTCTGAAAAGAATAACAGGGTATAGAATACGGAAATGTCAGAAAATAACAAGAGCGATACTGACGCAGCAGAGTTGTTGTCATCGTTGAAGCTTGACAAAAAAAATGAGCCTTCCAAGGAGGAAGCGCCCAAGGCAGAGTCTGCAACCGTAAACAACACGGCGAAAGAAGAGGATACAGGAGACAAGACCGAAAAGCAGGACAAGACAGAGGAGACGTCCAAAGATGCGACGCCGGCTAAGGAAGAGAAACCCAAGGGTGAAGAGTCAAACTTGATTCAGTCGAGTTACGAAGTGCAGGTTAAATTAAGTGACTTGCAAGCGGACCCTAACTCGCCATTGTACTCGATCAAGTCCTTCGATGAGTTGGGTCTTAGCAACGAGTTGTTGAAAGGATTATATGCCATGAAGTACAACAAACCATCAAAGATTCAGGAGAAAGCGTTGCCTTTGCTTTTATCTGATCCTCCAAAAAACATGATCGGTCAGTCCCAATCTGGAACCGGTAAGACTGCTGCATTCTCTTTGACCATGTTGTCTAGGGTCGACCCAAACATAGAAGGAACCCAGTGTATCTGTTTGGCGCCTGCTAGAGAGCTTGCTAGACAGACAATCGATGTGGTAAAGGAAATGGGTAAATTCACCAAGATTACCTACCAGTTAGTCGTACCAGACGCTATCCCAAGGGGCCAGTCGACAAATGCTCATATACTAGTTGGTACACCAGGAACAGTATTAGACATGATTAGACGTAAACTCATCAACATATCCAAGGTAAAGGTGTTTGTCTTGGATGAAGCTGATAACATGCTTGATGCCCAGGGCTTAGGCGATCAATGTTTGAGAGTGAAAAAGTTCTTACCTAAAACTACTCAATTAGTTTTGTTTTCTGCCACTTTCCCAGACAATGTTCGTAAGTACGCGGAAAGGTTTGTGCCTAACGCCAACTCGTTGTCTTTGAAGCATGAAGAGTTAAATGTCGAGGGTATCAAACAATTATATATGGACTGTGACTCAGCTGATCATAAGTTCGAAGTCTTATGTGAGCTTTATGGGTTGTTAACAATTGGATCCTCGATTATTTTCGTACACACAAGAGAAACTGCAAACATGTTATACACAAGAATGAAGAAAGAGGGACACCAGTGTTCTATATTACATAGTGGATTACAATCAAATGAAAGAGATAGATTGATTGACGATTTCCGTGAAGGAAGATCCAAGGTGTTGATAACAACTAATGTGTTAGCTAGAGGTATCGATATTGCCTCTGTTTCTATGGTTGTCAACTATGACTTGCCTCTCGATCAACAAGGAAAACCAGATCCTTCAACTTACTTACACAGAATTGGAAGAACTGGTAGGTTCGGTAGAGTTGGTGTCTCCATTTCTTTTGTTCATGATAGAAAGTCTTACGAGGATTTGATGGCCATAAGGTCTTACTTCGGTAATATTGAAATGACTAGAGTTCCCACTGATGATTGGGACGAAGTCGAAAAAATAGTTAAAAGTGTAATCAAGAGTTAGCATTCTTGTATCTAATTGATTAATAAAAAAATGTTAAACTATGTACATATTTCTTCTAAATGAGTGCGTTATTTAGTCCATCTCAAATGACTTTTTGAATCTTGTAGGAGCTCTCTGTAAAACAACATCCCAGTCAATGCAATTCCAAAGATTCTCCAAGTATTGCTGCTTACCGAAAACACCATAGTCGATCAAGTAATTTCTCATGGAAGCATCTATAGCCAACAAAGGCAATAATTTCCTGTCTGAAAATAAAGAAGCAGCTTCAGCTTCTTCGAGTGTTCCTAAAGTGAAGTCATTCTGATTAGCAGCATCTGATTCTAATGTGTTCAACATGCTTTCCTCTTCTAAAGTGCTAGCAGCGCCATCTGCAGCTGAGGATTTCTTCTCCTCTATTTTCTTCCTTAAAGAGGCTATTTTAGCTTCTTTCTGTTGCTTTAATTTGGTAATCTGTCCCGATCTTAATGAATCATCAACTGTACCAGCATTGTAGGTGTTCATCACCGCCAAGTTACTATACTTGAATTCCTGTTGGTTGTTCAGTCCAAGGTAGTTACGCTTTAAGGTGCTTTCTGAGTAGGCCGCCTGAGCCACTAACCAAACCATTCCATCGCCTTTTATGCTGTTGGCTGAATTTAAAAGCAAGGTACGGAACTCAGCGACAGAACCAAAGGAACTTGTGATCCAGTCTATGAGCTCAGGGTCTGTAGGTTCATTAGGGAATGACTCGGCGATCGAAGGGGCTTTTAACAACTCGTCGACATCGCACACTTTGACAGAGGCCTGTGCGTCAGGGTCTTCACTTGGCCTGATGGACTCAAACGCAAACTGTAAGTTATGCAAGGAAGAAGCTTGCGTGTAGATGTCCTGAAGATCAGGTTTGTTGAAGGTTAATGTGATTAACTCGTTCAAATCTGCAGGTGCCGTGATGCTCTTACGCTCAAGAAGCTTGTTCAAGTCTTCCACTATCTTTCCACCTCTTTCAAACCAGAGTTCATTGACGGCCTTGTTGGATAATAATCCTTTATATTCACCTTTACTGATTTTCAAGTTATCTAAAGCAGGAATAGCAGGAAGGGTATATGACACGCTTCTACGCTGATAATTCAAAATAGAGTTGAAAACCCCTCGGTTCTTCGAGATACTAGTCAACCTGTACATCGTAAAGAACCAGCTATGGCAACTAAGTTTTTCTTATAATCTTGGTGTCAAGGCTTCCTTTTTTCCTGAAAACACCGTGAAAAATTTCTAGTCCCGTGACACTAGTACTACGTTTTGAACCGCACGATCAAATGTTTTTTGTTACTGAGCTAGAATACAAGAGCCAACTAAATAGAATACTCGTACAATGAATTTAATATAAAGTAAAATATACGAAATGAAGAACGTGAGTCGGTAATGTCAAAATCATACATATTCATATAAGCACAGTACAATTTCTCAAAAATGAATCACACCTTGATCCTTGAAATAAACGAATATTAATCCTCACCGAACATTCGTGACATCGGATAGTCTTTTGAATCCAATTCCTCTATTTGAAAATACAAAGTCAACGACGATACATGAGTCATCGCCTTCTGAGGAGTCTCAAACCCTGTGTAGGTATGACGTAGCTCCACGTAACAAGAAAAATGATTTATGGTATTTTCCCAACGCAACATCTATCTTCTACCGACCTTCAAGCTCTTTACTCTGCGAAGTAAAGAGTTACCACCTTCGTTGGGCTCGCTGTCGAACGAGCTCACGGAGTCAGATCTACCTTCATTTGAGTTTCTCCTTGAATTATTTTCACTTCCTGTTCTGCGCAATCTTTGCACAAGCGATTTTTTTCTTCCTAATCCACCATTATTTATACTGAGGAAGTTATCATTTTCAGGTGCAACTGCCTTGGGGGCAGGGGCGCCATCGAGAAATGTGGACGAGCCCAAACCTGCGGTGCTTGGCCCGTGCACTTGGTCTGCCTTGACGTTGGAATCAAAGTTAATAACAGACGGGTTTTGCTTTGGCAATTGTAAGCTTGTCGTGAGATCGTTATTAGTTCTGTTGGTTTTTATCAACGGAGTAGTAGTTTCGCCTGAGGGCGCAGTTGGTTTACCTCTGGAGCCCACAATTTCATTGTGGTCTTCAGTATAGTGTCCGAAAGCAAGGTTTATTTGCTCGTCCTTCGTCACATTCCCAGCTCCTTTGATGGAGTTGTTCGGTCCATCTGCTGGGAAAGCCATGACGGGGGCCGCCTTAACATTCTTGTTTCTATGGGTTGTGCAGGCATCGAACGGACCGTCATGGTGAAATCCGCTGCCAAAGAACGCAGTAACATCTAGTTTATCAATGGTATCCAAGTTTTTGGCCTTGACTGGCTCTGGTTGCGCCTTTTTACCCTTTCTCTTTTCTCTCTCTGACCTATGGCTTCTGCCTTTCTTACTGTTTGCTCCAGAGTCACTATGCGACCTGTGTGGTCGAGACAGGTGCTCGCGGCGCCTGCTTGACGAAGATGACTTTTCTCTTGGGTATTCGCCCTTTGCTCTGGTCGGACCAGCCGCTTCCTCATACGAAGGAGGTGCAGGTAAGTCTTCCTTGGGTGGACGTTGTGGTGGTGTGCTGCCGTTACGACTCCTGCTATGAACAGGAACCGGTGGCGCCTCTCTGCGATGGCTGAACCCATCATTATCTGTGATTGCTGAGGCAAAGGGGTTATTCGAAGACATCCTTCTATTTAAGTTAGTAGCTGTTTACCTCCCTATTTGTTGCTGCGCTGTGCTCTAGTGTTCAAAGTGCTGCCTTATTCCGTGCAAAAAGACGTCTAAACCTTATAAATGCCTTGCGCTAGGTGGCCTTTACTTCCTGAGCAATACTAGAAGCAATCGGGCTTAGCCAGACACTTATCATGGTTTCGCGTTTTTATGTTTCAGAAGGTTCCTATTAATTAGAAATTTGGGAATCACACGATAAAAAGGAGCATTACGCTGATACTCATGCACTTTCCTTGTCTGTAGTCCACGGTAATGCGAAGTGTGAGCGAGTCTTGGGGCTGCTACTTACACACTGCACGTCCAAGAACCATTCTCGCTTAAAACTCGACACATTGAACAAGCGCAAGCTTGAGAAATGAAATAAATACTTACCTATTGCTGTAGTTCACACTGCTATCACTTCCGGCCCTTGTGGCAGCGGGAAATACAGGTCTGCTGAGATTGTTATAGCCGTTCATGGGCTGGTTGTACACGTTATGTTGGCTCTCCACGGATGAGTTGCTCATGTTGGCGTGGATTGGCTGGCCGTAGGGACGATACAAGTCGTCATCTGAGTCCTCGGCAACCAACTGCTTGTTTTTCTCTATCCACCTTTCGAACGCCAGGTTGGATCCGCTCCTGCTGGACTGTCCTCCCTGCTCAAACTGACGGAAGGGATTGTTGGACGAAAAGCGTCTTGATGCGTCTGCCGACAGCAGCGTTTCTTTCGGAAGCTGATACATGCCGCCTAAATTATTCTGTCCTCCTCCAGCAACGCACTTTGTATGCTCCTGAAATCGCTTTGATCTGTTCTATCCTGCTCTACAGCTCTGCCACCGTCTTATTACCTGACTGTGTTCTATAACTTGCCTCTTAGAAAAAAAAAATAAAAGGTCAACTGCCGTTGTCAGTCACGTTAGTTGCTTCTCCTATCTAACACAACCTTCTCTAAGAACAGTCCTGTGTCTCTGTGTGGTACTGAACTAAGTTATTATTATTATTATTGAGTCCCAGAATTCCTTCTGGTAGCTTACGGCAGATTCTCAGGTTGTTGTCAAAAACTAACTGTAAGGTTTAACCGCTTGTTGTTCAATGAACGGCGTTCATTTGAGACTATTTGTGGTTTCTACACGACCTCGTGAACGCGTCATTTTGCTCCGTACTTTCGTGGCGGAGGTTTTTTGACATTGTACACGATACGCATTACAAAGTTTCTCTTGTATTACGAATCTAGTCATCGTACTTAGTAATGAAGGAGTGGTGTATTAGAGTCCGAATCATGCTAAACGTAAGTTTTCATAATCTATCGAGTGAGAACTGAAAATTTATAAAGGCCACCGAGGGCCAAGAAGAAAGGAAAAAAAAAAAAAAAAACAATAATGAGGTTCTCTGAGTATGATCCAAAAGGGATTAAGTACTTCGTAACCAGGAGAACCCGGGAAGCGAATTAGAGCTTAAGTGTAAAATAGGTAAATTGACAGGTGGCTCGTGTGCTCGGTTGTGGCGCGAGAGGTGTGCATCACCCGCTAATTTGAGGTGAATTTCAAAAAGAACTCCAAGTCCAATCCTGAGGTGCGGCTGACACACCACTTTCCTTCCGAGAATCGGAAAGGTATTCGTTTGACAGCGCCTGTCTGCTGTTGGTGCCGGTTGATTCTGAATCTACGGTCAAGTATGGGTTTTCGATGAAGATGTAGGGGAGGTTGAGGGTGGCCAAGCTGCGCTCCGGTATGAGCGGATCTGTTTCTGAGTTGACGCCGGCGATAATGGAGTGGTAGTTTCGGCCGCAGTCCTTGCACACCTTGCAGTTCTTGAATGACTGTTTTAGGTGGGCTCTTTCGGCTTGGTCTGTAAGCTTTGAGTACACGGGAATCACGAAGCGGGCCCTTGCGTCGAGAAGCGACCCCTTGAGACCCTCGGGCCCCCGGGGCAGCTTGGGGCTAGTCGGAAGCAGATTTTCGAAAAACGGCTCACCACGCCAAAGACATTCGTAGCAGAAAATGGACCCGCAGAATCGGCAGTGGTGCCGACGCTTCCTTTGCGGCGTAAAGATGTTTCCGAAGAGACTCAAGCACCGCATGCACCTTGGAGCAAAACTGTTTGGCTTCCAGTGTTGATGCGTAGGCTCCTGGGGATCATGTAGTTTATGGTCAGAGTTTTGGCTCCTCGAGTCTCCTGCCTCGGGGAACGTGAAGTTCAAGCTCGAAGATGAGCCGCCCAAAGGAGATGTGACGGTATCGCTCAGGGCGTTTTTCGATGGACTGTTCTCTGGGCGCAAAACTGCTGGAACAAACAAGGGTTTCTTTGGCTCATAGACCTGCTGAAGCTCTGTTCCCTCGCGGTTTGAAAGCGGGCTCAAGGCCCCGAGTACGCCCGGGCCAGCGCGATAGCCCGCCGGAAGGATCGACAGCTTGCTGCGCTGCATCCCTTCCACTTCATCGCTGGTGGTGTTCTCATCGAAGTTTCTGAGTGCCCGCTGAAGGCTCTGTCGACGCAGCCCCATATCGCCGACTTCGTCCGGTTGGCGGCCTGGTAGCTTCCCCGGGAAGACTACCGCGGCCTGTCCAAGCGTATCCAAGTGGCACCTGCTGCGCTGCTCGCGCTCATACATGTAGTTGTTTGTGGTATACGACAATATCGTACTGTTTTGCCCCTCTCGCTCGTCAGAAGGCCCCGATGACCTGCGGGTCGACTGCGAAAGATCAAACTTGGCTGGAAAATACGGCGTCTTGGCCTTCTCCTCGCTGCTTCCTGCGCTGCTGCCGCTGGTCAGTTTCGAGCCCCCCTCCGCGATACTGAAGGCGTCAGACCCGTGCCGCTCGCCCACGCCGTACGTATAGTGGTTGATGCTACTCATCCTAGGCGCCCGAATTTGCTGATCGTAGTCGATATCTCGCCCTCCTTCAACCGTCTTCTCTGGCCTTTCACCATCCCCCTCCGAATCGGGTCTATTTTTCCTTCCTATCTTGCTCTCGCTTCTGCTTCTCGGCAATATATCTGATATCACTGAATGTCCTGAGAAATGGCATCCACTTCTAGTCACCGGTTTTTTGCTGAAAGACAACGCGGGTGTACACTCCGCATCTCCTAAATCATTAGCCATGTTTATTATAAGCCTTTCTGCTTTCTATTGTCATATAATCCTTCACCTCTAGCTCTTGATCCTATTAAAATTATCCTTACAATTTCCTTTGCTCCTGTTTCTTTATCAATATCTGATAATCCCGCGCACTCTGATTTTGCAGTTGATTTGCGCGATCTCATTGGTTGCTTTCTTTCCCATACAAATTTCGAGCCATCTACAGCTCAGACATTACAAACACCAGAAGAGGTCTTCAAAGAGGGCTCGGAGCAGCTGGGCAGACCTGCTGGCGGCGGTTAGAGTACTACAGGGGCAATAATTGGTATTGTGTCGATTAGCGGCTGGCTAGCGCTATATTCCGTAGTTATACACGAGTAGAGGCGAACTATATTGACATAAAGCGGAAGCTCGCTGCATGTCTAGTGCAGTTGTCGGTCGTAGGAAAGACGGAGCTCCGGAGGGCGGTGGCGGGCCGCTTAGTCCTTGAGCACCACGTACAAGGCGTGCAAAATACCGGGGAACCAGGCAAAACAACACAAGATGATGTTGATACCCAAGCTGACGGAAACACCGTCACGCAAAAACACTGCTAAGGGAGGCAAGATAAGCGCTGTTGATGTTAGTAGCTGTTTCGCTGATAGCGCCGCAGAGCGGCTTGTAGCGCCGGGAGTGAGCCGCTGGAGCCTCCAGCACGGCTGGGGGCTCCAGCGTCTCTCTGTCGTACCGCCAAAAACAATTCACATACCAAGAATGATAGCCACTATTTTTTCCGAGTTCATATTGCTGTTTCTTTTTCTATTAGACTTCGAACGTCGCTGAGAATATGTTCTCTTCCTGTTGTTTTTTTACCAATAATTAACGTCCACTACTATGAGAGAACGGATTCTATTTGCTTCTAACAGTAATTACTCGACTAGTAGATGTATCGCTCGCTTGTAAAAAAAACTCCGCCAAATGGCAATATATATATATATATATATATATATATTTGTACCTAGGGGCAAGTACTCAATGTTGTTTATTCAGCGTGCGCGAAGAAATTCCGTGTGAATGACCGATGATCATCTAGTAAACCTTGCTAAGGTCCAGGAACGCACTCGCGGAAGGCGGCCTAGGTAACTACGGAACACTACCGGTTTGGTTCCATGGCATCCACGGTATTTGTGTTACAATATCCCGAACCAACCCCATAGAGATGTCACGTTCGGCCATAGCTGTAGTAGAGTCGTAATACCTCGATAAATAGGCCAGGAAAGGGGTAGAATTTTCTACGAAAAGTTTAATTTAAATAAGTGGCTAGTTTAAAAAAAAATCTCCCGGGGGTGAGTCGAACACCCGATCTCAAGATTACTCTGAAACAACATTACAGTCTCGCGCCTTAGCCAGCTTGGCCACCGGGAGGCAATCTGTCAATTTTTGGATTAGTAGGCACTATATGCTAGCTGTATCATTCGCCACACTGCAAAATAATGTAAAAGTGTATATTAGTTTACATCTGCACAAAAAGCTCTTGGTACAACATCAGAAAATATGCTTCTACCGCATAACTACGTGGACACATTAAAGCAGAATCATCACTTGATTATATATCATTACATAAGAATTTTTTTTAATTGCTCACAAAACATATGGACTTGTATCGTGTTCATTTGGACAAAATCTCAGCAGCCTCCTCAGACCTTTCGCCTCTGTCTCTAACCTCCTTGGATGCTCTGTTCAACAAAGCTTCTAATTTGGCAGAGTATGGAGCCTTCGTGTTGGAAGGTGGGTTGTTTGCCTTGACAGTGCTAAAGTAGTTCTCGTAGATGTTTCCATCGTAGTTACCGATAGAGGAGTTGATAAGCATATCAGACTGCTGGAAGGAATCACTCAACATAATGCAGTGAGGTCTTATAGCCTTGCACATGTCTGGAATGAAGTAACCGCTCATCTCAGAGACAACCTTTGTTGTCAAAACGGAGTAAGCCAAGAAGTCACCGGAGAACTTGTCAAGTACATGTGAAGCACCGTACAATCTACCCAAGTTCAACAAGTGAGGAACCAAGGACTTGTCTTCGACGTTCTCGACTCTGTCGATGAACTCCTTCAACATGTAGTGGTGAGCCTTCAACTTACCAATGACAAGCATTTCCCCACCAACATGGTCGAAGCTACCCTTGTTGGCTTTCAAGACAGTGGAAGCCTGGTAGCACAATCTCATCAACAAAACTTCAATAGCTCTCAACACCTTTCTCAAGTCGTGCAATTCTGAGACAGAAGTGATGACTGGCTTGTCGTTCAAGTAGTCCTTGGTGTCAGTCAAGAAGGAAGAAGAACCCTTGACAACCTTACCATCGTTGAGAACGGCAATAACATGCTTGACCAATGGCTTACCAATGGAAATACACAAAACGGTGTTGTCACCTTCCCAGGTACATTGTACAACCCAGTCGTTGTAGGCCTTACCAAATCCAGAGTAGGAACTGTAACCGTGACCACCACAAGTCTGTCTGCATTGGTCGATAAGCTCCGCAGTCAACCAGGTACAAGTTGCCTTCAAAGAACTGGAGTCGATAAACAAAGACTTCATCTCATCAATGGACTTCATTATACCATCAAGATCATCGCTTTCCACTGCGACATCTAAGTCATTCAAAGTGTTCTCAATGGTGGTTTCCAATTTCAAGGCAGCTGCAGACATGACGTATGACTGGGCCAAGTATGGGAACAAACGACGTTGGTGCAATGGGTAATTGATCAATTGAGTCTCCAAGCTCTCCTCTGAACCATCAACTGGCTTGAACTGTCTTCTTCCGACAGCGTATCTCAAGGCAACAGTGACGAATCTGGCAGACATTCTGTAGGAGTCAAGAACCATCATGACTCTACCACCCAACAAAGCAGAGTAAGCTAATTGTTCCAAAGGAGGCAAAGTGACGTCTCCGTCTCTGCTGACCTTACAGAACTTCTGCAACATGAAGAATCTTGGGATTCTAACGTCAGAGAATTGGATCCAACCGTTATCAATACCATCTCTACCCATCTTTGGACCAATGTCACCTACTGTGACACCTGGCATCAAGTTGTGGTTGGCATCTCTTAAAGGAACCACAAAGGTCTTGACACCGTAGTCTTCTCCATCGACAATCAATCTCGCGTACACAGTACAGTGAGTTGCCGAGTGAGCTGCACCACCAATCCACCACTTGGTTGCACCAATGTGTGGAGTGTTAATGACGAACTCGTCATTCTCCTTATCAAAGGTAGCAGTAGTCTCCAAGCCCATAACGTTGGATCCGTGTGCCATCTCGGTCATACCGAAACATCCATAGATTCCCTTGATGTAGACAGTCTCCTTCTGGAAGGCCCAGTACTGCAATTGCTCAGCAGTACCATTTCCTCTGATGCAAGACAAGAACAAACCCAAGTTCACACCAAGTCTGGTACCGACTTGGGGGTCGAACAAGCCGACAATCGACAATCTCCTATGGAAATCGTCAAGGTTGTCGGTCTCGATGTAGCTGGCCAACCTACCAATCTTCAAGGCGGTCAACTCTCTCTCCTGGTCCTTGGTCATGTGGTAGTACGATGCGTTGGTCGCCAAAACTGGGTCCCTCTCCATCTGCTGCACCATGCTTCTAATTAACACAGATCTTTCCTTCGATCCCTCCAAAAAGTAGTTCATATTGATGGGGTCAACTGAAGGATTCTCTCTCTCCTTCTGGAGCAATGCAGCAGGATTGGGAGCCGCTGAGTAGCTTACCACGCCTTTAGTAGACATATTCGTGTTCTTTATGGCCGTTGCGGTTTCTGCGGGCGTTCTATGTTAACTAGACGCTGTCGCTTTACTATTTGGTTAAACGCCGCCGTGTATTTATACGTGCTGGGTCGTCTATTTTCTTGATACGTCCTGTTTTGTAGGTCGTATCGCTCTCTATGCTGTTTGGAAGTGCTCGTTTACGTAACCTTGTAACTCGCCAACTAAAATAATCCTGGTTTTCCTATCACCTATTTCGCTCCAGGAATATGGTCTGTTCTGTGCCTAATGCTACCTTTCTTATTTATATACCTTCTGTAGGACTGATCGTTTTCTCCACTAACCTAATTTAGTGACGATCTTCATATTCTAGCCGAGGTTATTGCGCGCGCACCGAAGCCGAGGACGTCTCTGTTACAGAATGCATCCGCTGGACCTCAGTTATAGTAAGCACCACAATCTACTTAGACGGCTGCACATATGGCCCCACCAGTACGGCTTTTGGTGGCGTGCTTTTGTCTCTAGTAGCTCTACGTTTAGTACTTTTTCGCTTAAGAGTCTGACGTTATTTCATCTTGTGCTTTTTTCTACAGCAACCCCAGACCAGGTATAGGGAACGATAGCGCGCGAGCGTTTGTAAAACGCTTTTGCGCTTTGCTGTGTGCTTCGGCCTCCCCTGTGACTCTCTAAGGACCCCTTAGTGGCTTAGGCACAGTCAAACTTAGCTTTAGAGTTTAGCGGTCTATGTTAGAGAGCCTCCGAGCTTGTGCTCGTGGTCATATTAACACACATCAATAGCATCTGCTTTTGGTACACGATGCTGACATACAACGCAATCACACGACGGAGAATACTGCTTTGTGTCCGCCGGCGTAGTGACGCAGACCCTCTGGCGATACCGTCTGTCCTGAGGGGGGGCTGCAACCGTGTGCTTCTACAAACACATGAAAAGTCGCTTTTATTTGTGGGGAAAACCGATGGGCCTGCACATAGCTGGTGCATCGGTAACGTCTGGCAGGGGCCGACTGGGCCCCAGAGGTTGACTTAAACAAGGGCACCTGGCACTATGTAGGAGGCAATGAGGGCGTAGTTAGTGAGTGGACTTAGCGGTTTTAGAGTGCATGCGTGACATCGGTCTAAACTCTGGTGGGACGAGCAAACAGTGCAGGGAATGGCCTGAAATTGAAATGGAAGCACATGGAGCCGATTGATGGCAGAGCGAAGCATGCTCTGCATGCTGGTATAGCGGGGGGGTGCACCGATGGGCTTTCTACCATTACAGGTAGTGTTTTACATTTTTGTAGAAAGTAGAGAAAGTTGCGAAATTGTATGAAATTGAGTAGGTGAGTTGCTCGCACATCAACGTTACGTTGAACCAGATGCACGGGTTATTGGCAAGGCCTGCTGGCTGTCTTCTGATATGTTCATTTTGTGGGAAATGATCCGCGGAACAGCTACGCATAACCTACGAAAGCACAGGTCATCGCAAGCGGTCGCAAGTGTTAGAAATCCAACATGGAAACTGACAGATCTCTACAGCCGCTGCAGATGTCGCTGATGGCAGCTTTTAGCTGCCATCAGCATCCCAGCAGCTGAGCTGCTAGCGCAGTGTGACAGAGTACTACAATCGAACAATAGTATAATAATATAACCGTGATATGTGTTATGTATTTAATATCCATGTACATGATTGGGGGTGCCCATTCTCTTCGCTATAAACAAAAGTGTGGAAGCCCTTCTATGAGCCTGCCGGGCCAGCAAATATCTATCGTCATCGGTGTAGCCACCGTTCAAAAATAAACGCATTCAGAGCTGAGGAACCAACATGTCCATCAAGGGAGATTGGATGAATGCGACACCTGCAACAAACAAAACAGCATTCAATCCTAAGGTGTACGCTGGTGTCTTTCTGAACTTTTGGAAGCGAGACTCGTTAGTCTGTTGATGGATGTGACCTGACATACTTATTAATATATCCTTTTCACTAACTAGCAAGTAGACCGCCGACAAAAATTTTAAAAAGTTTGGTCATTTTCGTCACGTGTTGATATTTCCGCACACAAAACTGCTTGGTTTCGTACACAATAATGAAGAGACATCTTCGTCACCAGACTAACAGTGTTATCAGGCAGCAGCTACACAGTATTCCAAAAAACATGTCGACCTCTGTTGAAGGGAAATCAGCTTCGGAGAAAACTTACTCTCTCGCAGGAAAGCAGTTAAAGCTCGACTCAGTGAAGGACATAGAGCCTTACACCAAGGAGATCGAAGCCTCAGCTGGCTTGACGAAACTTGATTTATCAGGAAACACTTTGGGAATTGAGGCGTCAGAAGCCTTAGGGAAAGCTATTTTGAAGCACAAAGACACTCTTAGCGAGATCAACTTTTCAGATTTGTACACTGGTAGGTTGAATACCGAGATCCCCCATTCTTTGGAGCACTTGTTACCAGCTTTGTTGAAATGTTCGAACTTAAAGACGGTTAACTTGAGCGATAACGCCTTTGGATTGCAAACTATTGATCCTATTGAAGAATACTTGGCCAAAGCTGTGTCCATAGAGCATTTGATTTTATCGAACAATGGTATGGGTCCTTTTGCAGGTGCCAGAATTGGACAATCCTTGTACAAATTGGCCCAAGCCAAGAAAAGCAGTGGCAAGCAGTCCTTGAAGACATTTGTATGTGGAAGAAACAGATTAGAAAATGGCTCTACTGATTACTTGGCTATTGGTTTAAGAAACCACGAAGACTTAGAAGTCGTCAGGTTGTACCAAAACGGCATTAGACCAGCGGGAATCATGAAGTTGATAAAATATGGTTTGTCGTTCAACAAACACTTACAAGTACTCGACTTGCAAGATAACACATTCACGGCAAACGCCTCCGATGCCTTGGCCGAATCTTTGTCTAGCTGGAAGGATTTGAGAGAAATCAACGTTAATGACTGTCTTTTGAAGCCAAAGGGTTCCGTCTCGTTACTCAAGGAGCTTTCCGAAGGACCAACTAGGAGCAGCTTCACGACCTTGAAGTTGCAATATAATGAACTTGAGGCTGATAGTTTCCAATACTTGGTGAAGGCTATCAAGGAAAAGCTTCCAAATCTCGAAGTATTGGAACTTAACGGTAACAGATTCGAAGAGGAGGACGAGAACGTAAAACATATCTCGGAGATCTTCGAAGAAAGAGGAAAAGGTGAACTTGATGAACTTGACGACTTAGAGGAGATCGACAGTGAAGAAGAAGAGGAGGAAGAGGAAGAAGATGAGACTGAGACCTTAGACGAGGACACAGAGGCCAATTTGACTCAACTAGAGAAAGATCTCCAGAGCAAAGGTCAAGAAAAAGACGCTTCTGTCGACGATATCGCCAAAGAATTGTCGAAGGCCCATATCAATTAGCTACATTTTGGATAATTCATTCTGTATAGCTTTATTGTATTTAATAGACTTGCTATTCGTTAACCCTAGTAGTATGTGTAGATACTGTTTTTTGACTGCAACGAAAATAATTGATAATTCGCATTGTAGAATTATATAGCGTTTAATGTCAAGCCTTTATAAGCTTTCTATCCAGGGCATAAGATCATTCGACCCTGAGAGGCAAGAAGCCATTCAATTCGGGTTTCCTTTGACGTTGATATGTGGGCAAAATGGATGTGGAAAAACTACAATAATTGAGTGCTTGAAATATGCTACTACTGGTGATCTACCACCCAATGCAAAAGGAGGGGCATTTATTAATGATCCTTCCATTGCCTCGAGAAGCTCTGTTACTGCACAGGTAAAGCTTGCTTTTGTCAATGCCAATGGAAAGTCTATGATATTGACGAGAACTATGCAGCTCACAAAGAAAAGAACACGGACTGGGACGTCTTCCAATACTTTCAAAACTTTAGATGGGCAGCTAGCAGTGATGGACAAAGGAAACAAGACCACTATGAGCACAAAGAACTCGGAATTGTATACTGCCGTACCCATGTACTTGGGAGTGTCTAGAGCAATATTGGACTACGTGATTTTTTGCCATCAGGATGATAGTTTGTGGCCTTTGAGTGAAGCCTCGGTGCTTAAAAAGAGATTTGATGACATATTTGAAGCTCTGAAGTTTACAAAGGTATTGGATAACTTGAAAACCATAAGAAAGGACATGACCACAGATATCAAGTTAATTGACCAAAGTGTCCAGCACTTAAAAATAGACAAAAATCGGGCAAAAAAGATTAGCGAAAAGGTTACGAATCTCAATGATTTGGTGGAGAAATACTCCTCAGAAATTGCAGAGTTAACAGTTCAAATAGAGAAGAGAGAAAAGGAAGCTGAGTCTTTGTTTCAAGCAAATCAAGAATTTCAGGAAACGCTCGCCAAGTACGAACAGCTTAACTTTACGCTCAAATCTTACAAAGATCAAGTAGAAAGACTTACTTCCACAATAAAAATCACATCTGAACCCGACGACGTTATATTGGAGCAACTCAATAACTTTGAAATAAATGTGGAAAATGCTAATCGAAATATCGAAGACTTGACTAAGTCTAGAAATACTAGAATCCAGGAACTAAGTAGTTTAAGAAATGAACAAAACTCTTTAATAAGAAGTGAAGGATCATTGCGATCTAAAGAACTGGAATTTCATAAAAATAAAGAAAAGCTAGCTCTGATAGCATCAGAATTCTCCAAATTGCACCAGATTGACAACATGGAGATAAATGATGACGACAAAAGAGTGAATAATGTCATGATGAGAATGCAAGACGAAGTGGAGAAATTAGACGAAGCTTTCAACGAGATGACTACTAATAATTCAGAACAGTTGGAAGTGAAAGAGGCGTTATGTCAAGATACTAAGAGTTCAATCTCTAGAGAGGAGCAGAATTTGCTATATTGCCAGTCAGAACAAAAAAAGATATATGATAAGTTAGCAAATTTGAGGAAACTGATGGAAGAGTCTCGCGGCTTAGATAACAAGTTAGAGCTCGAGAAAACGGAAATAGAACAATTGCTGTTAAAATTAGATGAAAAAAGATCACAATTGGACCTAGTAGCTATACAAAAGTCAATCGACGAGTTGAACTCGTCTGTAAATCATTTGGAATTTGAAAGTGAGGAATTGTCCAGAAAAATTGTGTCTTCGAATAAACTGTCGGATATTCATGCAAGAATCTCAGTGATATCTGAAGAAATCGACGTTAAAAAGAAGACATTGAATAGCATTGTATCAAACCAAAGGGATCTTTTTGAATCTGTTACCAATCAGCTTTTTGACATATCTAATTGTGAAAAAATTGTCAAGGATATCTCCCTGTTGAAACAGAAAATTTCCGATGAACTTCGTGATCTGCTCTCAAGCATTGAAAAGAAGAAAAATTCTCTTGAAACTTTACTCAAATCAAAAGAAGAGCTTTTAAGTGCAAAAAAATCACTGGCCGCAAGTCAGTTGAAAACAATACTGAAAGAGATAAGCAAAGAAGAAATAAGTTCTTTCGAAAAGATTTTTGAAGAAGTACAAGAAAATTATAATGTCACTCAAGAGGCCTTGAATACTTTTGAGGTGAGTAAACAGTTCAAAATAAAAGCTATTGGGATCGCTGAAAGCCTGAACAATTGTGCTTTATGTTTGCGTGAATTTGACTCCCCTGGTCTAAAAAAGTTTCTTGATTTCTTGAAAGCTGACGTCAAAAAAATGGATGTGAAAGAATTAGAAGATAACTTGAACACAAGTAAGAAAGAACTCGATTCAATTCGTTCCGTTCATTCAAATGTAATAGAATACCGTAAATTGAATGATGAGTGTGAGACCCTTGACCAGGAGATAGAAATGTTAAAGACTCAAATTTCCGACCAAAATAACGCTCTCAAATCAAAATCTGACGAGAAAGAACCGTTGAATAGAGATATCGGCAACCTAGATACATTGAGAAAGAATGTTTCCGATATAGTTAGTTTAAATGACGATATCATTTTTAAAACAAAAAGTTTAACAGAACTAAGAGATCAATTGATGGTCTACGGAACTTCTGACCAGTCCTTGGACGATTTGCAAAAAACTCAAACCGAAAAAAATGACGAGATAAAGGATTTACGTCGGCAGTTGACTGAAAGAGTTGATTTGAAATATTCGGCTCAAAGAGACATATCCAGACTTGAAAATGAATTGAAAGACAAAAGATTGAGTATCAGTAACATAGAGAAATTGTTAATGAATAACACTAATATTAGAACATCGATCAAGGACTGTGAGGAGACCCTCGAAGAATTGAAGCAAAGAGAAAAGAAGCATAGTGAAGTATTAGGCAAATTAAAACTGACTTTCTTGGAGAAAGATAAAGATGTGAAAGAATACAGGAGTCGGGTAAAACAAATAGAAACCGAAGCACTGCAAAGATTGCATGAGACGAAGTCGTTGTTCGAAAATTTCACTAGTCTTAAGCAAAGTATTGACCAGTATATCAAGCATGATTCAGTTCAATTAGAAAGTATAACCAGAAAATTGAAAATATCGGAAGAAAGAATACTGGAATCGGAAAAAGATATTAAAAAGTTAGAGCTAGAAATCAAGGAGAAGGAAAAGGTTCTTAGTGAGTCTTCCAATATCAAAAGTGAACTAAGAGATAACCTTGAACTTCGTAACTCTAAGCGAGAGATAGAACGTATTCAGATACAGATCGAAGAATTAAATATTTCAGACGCGCAAGAAAAGAAAGAAGACTACCACAATAAGTCGAGGAATATCAGAGACCTTTTGACTCAACTCAATGCAGATCACGCAGGTAAGGTTGGAGAAATAAGGCAGATGAAAGACCAGATTCATTCTCTTCGGTCCGAACTAATGCACGAGTATAAAGATGTTGACAGTAGATTTCATGAAGAATGGATTAAGCTACAAACAAACATGCTTGTTTCCAACGATATTCAAACATATTCAAGGGCTCTAGATAATGCAATCATGAAATACCATAGCATGAAAATGGAAGAAATCAATAGGATTTTAGCAGAACTTTGGAGTCAGACTTATAGAGGTACCGATATTGATTCTATTGCGATAAAAAGTGATGTCAGTGTACAGAGTAAAGGTAACAGATCATATAATTACCGAGTTGTCATGTACAGACAGAGTACAGAACTAGACATGAGAGGTAGATGTTCCGCTGGACAAAAGGTACTTACAAGCA
Source organism: Millerozyma farinosa (assembly GCA_002196765.1). Lineage (NCBI taxonomy): Eukaryota > Fungi > Ascomycota > Pichiomycetes > Serinales > Debaryomycetaceae > Millerozyma > Millerozyma farinosa. The sequence goes on along the minus strand of NBND01000011.1, from coordinate 302,277 downwards.
TATTAATAAGACTAGCATTGGCTGAATGTTTTGGCACTAACTGTGGTGTCATAGCATTAGATGAGCCCACTACAAACCTAGATCAGGAAAATGCAGAATCATTGGCTCAAGCCTTAAATAAAATTATAGAATTTCGTAAAAACCAGAGGAACTTTCAGCTCATAGTGATCACTCATGATGAAAAGTTCTTGAGTCATATAAATGGTGATAGATTCACTGATCACTTTTATAGGGTTCAAAGAGACGAACTCCAAAAGTCAGTGATAAGAAGCTTACCTATCAGATTAATACTGTACGATTAATATATTGAGTACTTATATTGCAAAATAAATCATTACGTTAAATTATTGGACCCAGCACGGGTATTTTCTTGATTGGCGATAAAGGTACTGGTGTCAATTCCTGGTCAACAGGCTCTTCTTGTTTTGGAACACTTGACAAGGCTTGAGATACATTTTTATCCTTCTCTAGCCACAAATTTTCGAGCCATTTTTCTGTCTTATTTCTTTTCAGAGGAACTCTGTTTAAGAATTTCGTTTTGACGGTTACTTGCACAGTGATAGGGTACTCTGAGAATACAATATCTAGTAAACTAGGCTGAAAATAAGTTTGTACTGGTTCTTCGGGTGGCCTTGGTGTCAATGCATTTATTATTGCTCCACCTAGCGACCTTGGCTTTTTTGGCTCTCTTTTGTATAGGATCGTTAAATCATAAAGTTTCACAAATTTGTAGTTTTCCTTGTTGTTAAGCACTGAGATGACATTGTAAAAAGAAGAGAACCTCGGGTACAAAACATTCTTTAGTACGGGCAAATAAAACTTTTCGCTTTGTGCCTTCTGCAAGATTGCAGCTTCTTCTGTCCAGATGTTCACTTCGGGAAAAAGCACTATCCACTCTGGGACTTTAGTTCTGAGGAATCTACTAAATATTAGCTCGCTTAGTGTGGAGTCTAGCTCCCAATTTTCGTCACATTTAGCCATGTTAAGAAGCACGCGGATCGAAGGCACATTCCACACTCTGAACCAGGAAAAGAAGTTGATTCTAGGAAGCACGATCTTATTCAATGCCGCCTGTTTGGCCTCTTCGCTCACCGTCGGGTCGTTGATGGAGTGCACTGCGTTGGCGGCAAGGTACGGCATTACCATGTGGTCGGCTAGCGACTGGTGGTTGCTTATCACCACCGCCGAGTCGCTCGTGATGGGGTCTCCCTGCACCTCGAATTTGACATTATTGAGTTGCTGTCGTTTGTCAGTAAACATGTCTAGTGTCCCCGTATGGCGGTATCAAACTTACCAAAAAATACAAACAAAACCCCCAGAAAGCGCTGGACGACGTCTTTTTTATGTTATTGATACTCTCTGGAAAGAAGTCGTAAAGCCAGAAACATCCAATCGAAATCCACTTGTAGGTAACGGCGGCTGCGAAAAGTATCATCAAGACGAAAAGTCCCTTAATCTTCACCACAAGCGTTCCTAAATCAAGCTCATTTTGGAAATAGAGCCCTATATGGTTCAAAAGCTCCATTCTACTAAGACAAGATTGATATTTCTGCTCTTAGGATGTTTAATCTCTTTTCACTTATCCTTTGTATCGCTCATAAGAATCCACAAACAGTTGCAAAAGTGCGAACTTTCAATTCTCACTTTTTTTTTTTTTTTTTTTTTTTTTTTTTTTATTTCTCTTGGTAGGTATTAATTTTCTGAGATGAGCATTGATATATAGTAAGACATAATTAGTGGGAATTGACCATATAGAGACTACAGGTGGCAGAATGTCTCGTATAATAGTAAAGGGACTCCCTAAATACTTGACGGAGGACAGACTCCGTCAGCATTTTTCACAACGAGGAGATGTGACGGATGTTAAGATAATGAGGAAAAGAGATGGAGAATCTAGGAGATTCGGATTCGTAGGATATAGAGGTGTGGAAGACGCTAGAGAAGCCGAAAAATTCTTCAATAAGAGCTTTATAGATACCTCTAGGATAGAGGTGGAGCTAGCAAAGTCATTTGCGGATCCAAATGTGCCAGCTTCAGTCAGGAAAAGACAACATATGAAATTAGAGAACCTCAAGGAACAGGAACAAAGATTGCTTGAGTTGGAAAACCAAAGGAAGGAGAAGAAGCAGAAGACGGCCAAGTCGCAGATAGACGAGGAGATTCAGAAGAATCCTCAATTAAGAGAGTACATGGAGGTGATGAAGCCCTCTAGCCAGTCCCGGTCGTGGGATAATAATGAAACCGTGGACGGACTGGGGGCACCTTCCACTGAAGCACTTGCAGAAGCATTGAAAGGCAAATCAGGCGAGCCGGTTGCGCAGACAAATACGCTACTGATCGACAGAGAAAGCGATGATGAATACGAAGACTACAGCAAAATAAACGGTGCGAACGCAGAGGCCGATGACGATGAGTCTGACAAATTTTTAAGTTTGGATACCTTCGCATCTAAGCCAGAAGAAGAGGGAAATGTCGACAACGAGCAAGAAACGACCGAGGAGGTGGCAAGGGACCCCAATGTGTCGGATCTTGAGTGGTTGAAGCTGCATCGCAGACACATGAGGGACAATGAAAATGATGCCTCTCAGGAAGAGCCTCCAAAAGCCGCAGAGCATATTCGGGAGGAGCTGTACATCGAGGAGAAGACCGATGAGGAAAAAGCGGTAGACAAGATCCGCGAGACAGGCAGATTGTTCGTCAGAAATATCTTATATACTGCTAAAGAAGAAGATTTCAAGGAGTTGTTTGAGCAATATGGACCACTCGAGGAAGTGCATATGGCGATCGACACCCGTACTGGTAAGCCAAAAGGGTATGTGTATGTTCAGTTCAAAAATAGCGAAGACGCACTCGAGGCCTATAGAAGCATGGACAAGGAAATTTTTCAAGGTAGATTATTACATATTTTACCTGCCGACGCTAAGAAAAGTCACAGACTCGATGAAGATGACATCAAAAACCTCCCCTTGAAAAAACAAAGAGAGTTGAAGCGTAAGGCCACCGCTGGTAAATCGCAGTTCAGCTGGAATTCTTTGTACATGAACACTGACGCGGTCTTGGATTCCGTTGCTGCGAAAATGGGTATGTCAAAGTCCCAGATAATCGATCCACAGAACTCAAGTTCAGCTGTTAAACAGGCTTTGGCGGAAGCTGACGTGATAGGCGACGTTCGCAAATATTTCGAATCCAGGGATGTTGATTTAACGTCATTCAACCGCAAAGAAAGAGATGATAGAGTAATTTTGGTAAAGAACTTCCCATATGGTACAACCTCGCTGGAACTAGGAGAATTGTTTTCCGTTCATGGCCAGCTTAATAGAATTTTGATGCCTCCTGCCGGCACCATCGCCATTGTGCAATTCAGAGATGCCCCCTCTGCTAGAGCTGCATTTTCAAAATTGGCATACAAAAGATTCAAGAAAAGTATTCTTTACCTTGAAAAGGGACCAAAGGATTTGTTCACTCGGGAGGTTTCAGAGGAAGAAGCCGAGAAATTTGAGAAGAAAGAAAATGTGATTGAACCAAAGATTACTGCAGATGATTTGATGGCCGCCGAAGGTGACAACGGCGATGCCGTCAATGAGGCCGATACTTATGAAGGTCCAACAGTTTCAGTATTTGTCAAGAACTTGAACTTTGCCACTACAAATGAGACTTTATCGAATGCCTTCAAATCTGTCCCTGGTTTTATTCTTGCTTTAGTCAAAACCAAGCCTGATCCAAAGAAACCTGGTTCTACTCTTAGTATGGGCTTTGGTTTTGTTGAATTTAAAACTAAGGAAGACGCAAACACGGCCATCAAAACCATGGACGGCTACGTGCTCGATGGACATAAATTACAATTGAAATTATCCAACAGACAAGGTGGCTCCGGTAAGAATGAGGCAAAGACTAAGTCCTCCAAATCAAGTAAAATTATCATCAAGAACTTGCCTTTCGAGGCTACAAGGAAGGATATTGTCGAGTTATTCGGTGCTTTTGGTCAAATAAAATCTGCTAGAGTTCCTAAGAAGTTCGACAGATCTGCTAGAGGTTTTGCTTTCGTGGAGTTCAACTTGCTGAAGGAAGCAGAGAATGCCATCGAGCAGCTTCAAGGTGTTCATCTTTTGGGTCGTAGACTCGTCATGCAATATGCGGAACAAAACTCTAGTGACCCAGAAGCAGAGATCGAAAAATTGACAAGAAAAGTCAAGAAACAAACTGAAACAAGAGATTTGGCTGCTGCCAGGCTTGCTAGTAAAGGGGCTTCCATTGATCTTGAAGATTCTAATGATCCCTCTGAAGATTTTAGTTAGTTCTCTAAGTATCATGTATAGTGCGCATTCAATTTTAGCATTTTCTAGTCTTTTGGCCATCGTTCCGTAGTTAACAGATTATCCACTCTACTGATTTACAATGTTTGGAAGCAGGCTTTACTTAAGAAAACCGATAGAGTACCTTACTGCGGTACGTCTGGTCAGTCGCTTAAGTGGTTTTCCCTTGAAGTCACAAGGTATATCAAACAATGCCACCTTCTTCAAATCTAATTCAATGATTAACTTATCGAGAAACTTTCATGCAAATAGGCCGGTAGGGTTGTTACGGAAGTACAATATATGGGAATATTCAAGACGAATAATATACAGAGGGCCAGTTGGCAAATACTCGACGACGTGGCATAGATACAACAGACATTATAAAAGAAATGACTGGAATAGATTGAAGCTTCCTCTTTTATTCACCGTGCTTTTTTGCGCCACTACTACGTTGACTATACCCTACGTCATGAATGTGAAGCCTTTCTCTTACCTCAAGAGAAACCCACAAGCAATTGTATATGGTATCATAGCCATAAATTGTGCTGTGTTCGGTATGTGGAGACTCCCTCAGTTTTCGAGATTTCTCATGAGGTACGGTTTGCTCAGTAAGGATGGAATGTACTCGGCCTGGTCGATGTTGGGCTCTGCATTTAGCCATCAAAGCTTTCTGCATCTCTTCGTGAATATGTTTGTTCTTCATTCTTTTGGTACCTCTATCTGTGCAATGATAGGTGCAGCCAACTTTTTGACGTTATTTTTGAATTCAGCAGTCATATCGTCATTTGTTTCAATAGTATATTCTATTTTGACGAGAAGTTTTATTGGGGCTAGCTCATTAGGAGCTTCTGGGTCAGTTTTTGGAATCTTTGGTTGTTTCTCTTACTTATTCCCCAAAGCACCTTTGGCTTTCTTTTTTATTCCTGTTCCAGGCGGTTCTTGGATCTTCTTTTTAGGTACCTTGGCATACAACTTTGCTGGTTGTGCGTTAAGGTGGGGCCGCTACGATTTCGCTGCCCATCTAGGTGGCTCAATGGTTGGAATAGGTTACGGATGGTGGCTCACTAAGAAGAGACAAGAAAGGATCCGCAGGACTTACCGCTTCTAGTTTCTGTACTACTAAGATTTGAATATAATTACGCATGTATATATAAGTATCTATTGGTCTATCAAGACGTGATATGAACATAACCTGTAAAAAATGAAATGAAATATATATGATTATACCATGATTAATGATTGAGTATTGAAGATCTAAGCAAATGAAACGCTCTTCTTCGACTTTTTGCCCTCGTCATTCTTTCCCTCGTCAGATTTTTGAGCCTTAGAGTTCTTTCTCCTTTGACTTCTTGCTAAGGATGCCTTACTCCTAAGCTCCTTCTTCTTATCTTCCAACTTATTTGTTTTCTCTTGCTCTTTCCTTTCAAGTTCTCTACGCTTCAATTCCCGGATCTCCTCTAGTCTCCTGGCCTTTTCTAATTTACTTTCGTTGGCTTGCTCGTGCTTATCATTGATAGATTTGACCAATCTGTTGAGAGTGAGCGAGTCAGTATCACTGATGAGCTTTTTACCTTTTTTACCTTTTTTGGGCTTCACTCCAGGTATGATAGCTCTATTAAGAACTGGGATATCTAGTTTATCTTCAGTATATTCTTTACCATTCTTTGCACCATAAAGTCTTGCTTTTGCTTGTTCCTTTCTCACCTGTGCTTTGGAGGGTTTTTTAACCTTAGACTTGGGTGTCAATTTAGGAGCATTAATTAGCAAATTTCTTGCTAAGCTATCTGATGACACCTCAGGCTCTATTGACCTAGTCTGGTTTTGTGACTTACTTCTCTTCGAAGTTTTGGACTTCTTCGCCATTGTTTTGAGCTACTATATGAAGCAGATGTAAAATATGCTATAAGACTATACTAAAAAAAATGCAATGAGCTTCTGCCATCTGCTGAAAAAAAAATATGCATAGTGAATCGCACTTTTTGGTGTGAGAAGTTGCAAAAAAATTCCGATACCGGGAGTCGAACCCGGGTCTGCTCGGTGAAAGCGAACCGTGCTAGCCGTTACACTATATCGGACAATCTGAAAATTTATATGATTTGAAGAAGGATAGGCATAACTTCCAAATAAGTAGTAGTATATTTCTACTCTTACTATTCCCAAACACAGTGTAGGAATGGTGTGGTCAATGGCTCATTCAAGGGCGTTTCTATAAAGTAGGTGAGAAGCTTAGCACATTTATATCTAAAACATTAGTCATACAGAAAGTTCTGATAGTATTTGACACATTTTAGCCGTTTCTGGGTCAATGACTACGAGCTATGAACTATAAAAAACACATAATCTAGCTGTAAGGATATGTATTTCGACGACAATTGAATCATATTCCTATATCTATTTCAATAGATGGCTTCTTCAGGATTGTTTTCTGCGTACGTATTCAATTCTCCAAGGTGAGCAACAGGTCTTTCGGCTTGTGGAGTAATCCTGAAAGCATGTCTAGTTTCTGAAAATTCGAAATCATGCGTTGCCGAATGAACAACACGTCTATTGTCCCATATAGCAACAGTGTTAGGTTCCCACGATGCACGAGCTTGCAAATCGTGCGAATTAGCGATATGTTGATACAAGAAGTTTAGCAAGTAATCACTCTCGTCTTTTTTCAACTCTACTATTTTCCTTGAAAACCCTGGATTCACGTAAAGGATCTTCTCTCCTGTGACAGGGTGGACCCTCACTAAGGGATGTATGTTACTCACTGGCTCGCGTCTTACTATACCACCCTCTATAAACGACCCGTTTGCCTGTTCATGGGAAGAGTGAACAACATGCAAGCCATCCAAGATCTTTTGAAATTCTGGAGATAACCGTTTGTACGCTTCAACAGTATCAGCGTACAAGGTGTCACCTCCAGATTCAGGTCCCTCAATCACAGTGAAAAAAGTGATACCTGGGGGCTGCAACTCGTAACTCACGTCTGAGTGCCATTGGATCAAATTGTTTCTCTTAGAGAAAGGCGAATGGAAACCCTCGTCAGCTCTTCTGTACACTATATGAAACTCCGGATAGTTCTTTGGTGCGCCAGAAGTTGGGTGGATGTGCAATGGTCCGTAATACTTACCAAACTGAGATGCAAAATCGGGACCTTTTCCTGCAAAGTCTTGGTTCCTGAAAACGACAAGACCCCTCTGTGCCACGAAATAGGCTAGTTCATCTTTCCCGGAGTCATTGAGCTGCGACAATTGTACTCCTCTTACTTCAGTGCCTAATTTCGGAGTAATCTTCTTCAATTTGTATTCGCCTTCTTTAGGAAATAAATTGCTAAGGCTTTTGTCCGCTTTCAACCCTCGATCAGTATGTTCAAAGAACTTCAATGGAGGATATTTCTCCTTCGTGTCCCAGGAAGGCAAAAACCCTGGATGCTTAGCGGCTTTAAAGTGGCTTTCTGACACTGTCAAGATATCCTTGTTCTTTTCATCCGCTACTCTGTTGAAGTTGGCGATTCTCACGACGTTTCTTCTTTCTGACATTCTATATTGAATAAATGTTTTAATACCTGATATCCGCTAGTTGACTATTCCTGCTAGACAACTGGTTGACTAATTGAATTAGATCCCAGCGAGACAGAGGACAGCGTCACTATATATATATAAGGTGCTATGTCTCCACTGATCATTTAAGGTAAATGCTGCGATAAGTAGTGATCTGAGATTTTTCGCAACTTTGAAGCCACCACAGGAGCTTAGTAAAATGAGTAATTCCACAGTAACGCCATGCCTTATCCTTGTCGGGCTTCTAACCACACTACGTCTTGATTATTAGTTCTATCCGGATTCTATACATCCAGCATTTTGTCAAGGAATGAGTAATTAGAGATGATAAATATTTTGCATGAGTAGATTCCGTCTCTGAAAAAGACTCATATCAGATATGTAGTTCCGTGTATAGTTTTGATATGGTAGTTCACTAGGAAGTAGAATCCAAGATATAACTAACACAAAAAATCAGTGCTTTATTGGGCCAGTTTTATGAACCTAGACTTTGTTCCTTATCAGCATAATCTCACGAATTTCGTGAAAAATTCAATATATGGAAATTGTACTTCACTATGGTAAATACGCCACAGAGGAGAAGAAATATCTAATGGATTGGAGATGGAAGAAAGGTTTCAAGAGAACGAAAGAAAGTTCGGCATAAGATTCAACTGGAACATTTTAGCATCTACCAAGCTAGAAGAAAGCAGGCTCATATGTCCGATTGGGTGTTTGTACCGACCATTCTTCGATGCTGATAAATCAGTGTCTAATGGAACGAAACCGGAGATCATGAAAGTTACCGGCTTTCCTGAAAAATGTTCACACTGTGGCTCATTCTTGAACGGGTATTCAGGAGTAGACAAGGTCAATGCCATGTGGAGGTGCAACATGTGTGAGTCTAAAAATTTTTTTGCTGGGCATGGTAACGATAGCAGAAGAACAAACGAAGATTCGGATGCCCAGGGGCCCCACAGTGGCTTTGAGGTTATCGAATACAATTTACCCAACGAAATAACAGACAGTTTAGATCAAGATCTTGCATTTGCATATATATTCATTATAGACAGGTATGAAAACATCGATAACTCTGATAAACTGAAATCGTCGTTCTGGTCACTAGTACAATCCATAGAAAATGCATTGCAAAAGCTCCCGGATGGATGTCTTGTCGGACTAGTTAGCTTTGATGAAGCTGTACATGTCCACCAGCCTCTTGATCACAGTCACTCTATTGATATATCTGCAACGGATATAGTGAAGGAGGGTGCTCTGGCAGGGAAAGGGTTGCAGTGGTTCGATTTGAATCACATTCAAGTTATATATCGCAAGCTAGGATTGACTGGCGTAGTTGCAGATAAATGGCAAAATAGTCAGCACCTTATCAAAAATCTTTTGATTAAATTGGACTCTGCTAGCAGGAAGTCCCTCATACGTGAGTTGAAAGACTTGAAACCCAAACTAACTCGAGAATTCAAACCAACGAGAGCTACTGGTCTTGCGATTCTAGTGACTTCAGTTTTGCTTTCAGGAAGTTACAAAAACTTCATTGGCAAGTCAATCCTTTTCACCAGTGGTCCTTGCACCGTTGACCCTGGAATGGTTCATAGTTTATCGTCGAAGTCGCCGATGAGGTCACACAATGCAATGAATGACATTGAAAATGCCTATACACCCGATGCTCTTAAGTTTTACACAGCAATGGCATACGTAGCCAATGGGTACAGTTTCAAGGATGCCTTTGACGTTGTAACGACTAGTTCCAAGAAGGTAACAGACATTTTGCAACCAAAAGAAAGACCAAGGTGGTCCTTTGACTTGTTTGCATGTTCTCTAGATCAAAGTGGAATTTTCGAAATGAAACCATTGGCACAAAATACCACAGGCCAAATATTTCTTTCAGAGACGTTTTTCGACGTTCAATTTGAAGAAATGCTTCTAAAATCGATATCAGATGTCCGGGAAAAAGAATACGTTTTTCGAGGAAATTTATCCGTATTTACTTCAGATCAGTTGAAAGTAAGCCGGTTTATTTCTAGTGGATGCAATGTTGCTTCTACCTTCCAGTCTGAAAAGTCCAGAGATAAGCATAGTGATTTCATATCTGATATCGTTGACATATTTGACTCCACCATGAAAAAGCGTGAATTCACCAACAATTTGTCCCTAAACTTCTTAGACTCAGCTGAAACAGTTGCCATTTTCTTTCATCTAAACACACATGGTTCATCTAGTCAGGTATCTACATCCAGCTCGAAGGATGCGTATATACAATTTCAGGTAAAATATTTGGATATGAATACTAAATCATGGAAGGTACGGCAAACAACCATTAAAATGGCTACAACGATGAAAATATTGTCTTCTCTTAAAGGAAATGCAGGAGGAAATCTTAAACTTGTTAACGAAACAAGTCATTTAATCAAAGAACGACGTTTGTTGGAAAGTTTTGACCAGAAAACCTGGTTAGTCTTACTCGTTCGTCTTTTATTAGAGAAAGCCGATACTAATATAGGGTACACCGACTTCAAAAGCATTATTAGTCATTTCGATAACTCAGTTGCCCAGCTTATTCAGAGGTTCAAAAAACCTTTGAAGGGGCCTTCTGATTTTGACTCTATACGCCGTAAAGTATCAACTGAAGATGATAATTTATTATTTCATGAAAACTTTAATGAATTGATAACATATGCTTTTCAAATCAGACGCAACCCCGATTTGTTTAGTGTATTCAACACTTCTCCTGATGAAACAGCCTTTCACCATAGTTGGTTTTTGAGGGCAGACTCTGAGTTCTCAAGTTTAATAATGCGACCTAGACTATACTTATTAGGACAAACAGGGGATGTGGAACAGGAGTTTCCCTTGGAAGCAAAATACGTAGCAGGAAAATATGGCTGTTTTTTCATATTGGACTGCTTCTTTCATATTGTCATATATAAAGCTTATGATCCTGTGACAGGAATAGGTAAGCTCAACTTGCATCACTCTAGAAATGAAAGATCAAACGATAAAGACCTAGATATTCCCATGAAATTTATTCAGAACCATCTATTCTGTCATGATAGAATCTTCACACCTAAGGTTATTATCTCGCAGACGAATCACTCGCAGAGTCGCTACCTATTTAGCAGATTGACAAACGAGGATCCTTTCGTACAGATGCCTCCTTCTGGAAATTCTGAGCATAACAGCATACTCAAGTCACTTAGAAATCTTTTTGTATCCAAATCCAGTGATCTGAAAGCATACGATCAAAGCATGAGTAGTTACTATCAGCATATTTATAGTCTTGTACAGAAATTTGAAAGCGAATAGTGCTTTCCAAAAGTTCATTAAATTAAATCTATATATGAGTAATGAAGGCTTTAACAGTTTTGATAAGATCTTCTTCTGCTCCTTCGTCTGAAGCAGGCCCCACGTTATGCGTAGCTCCTTTCAAAACTTTACTCAATGGGGACCAATATCCTTCCGTTGTAGCAGCGCGCCATGAATCGATCAACTTTTGTCTGTCCAAAGTGGGAGAGGCATACTCGTCCTTCTCTCCGTAAAGGACTAAGAAAGGAGTCTTGATCTTTCCAAATGTTTGCTTGTGATCGTCAGCTGTAAGGTCGGAAGAGAAAAAGTCATCATCGCCTCGGACGCTTGCAAGAGAGTAGAATCTATAAGCAGTGACGGGAACACCAAAAGTCAAATTTCTGTACTCTTGAGGAAGAATGTCGTTTTCTTTGCCCTTATCAATGAACTCTGTTTTGCACTTGCTCAAGAGTTGGGCAAACACGCTCGGGTCTTCTTCCTGTTCAAACGCTTGTCTGTCGGACACAGGGGCTTGAAGAATGGCCCCGTCGAGCCTGATAGTTTGATCGCCCTCATTCTCATACACAAACTTGCTCAAGTACTGGACGCTGTCCTGTGTACCCGTCAGATGGCCCATCAAGACCACCTTTTTCCTATTACCACCTTTTTCGCTTCTGAAAAATTGGACTGCTCTCCCTATTTCCTGTGCATCTCTCTTCAATGAGCCTGTGCCCCATCCTTGATACGAGGAAGAAATCAATATTTGTATTAACAGCCATCTTCCGCTGCCATTGTCGACATCTTTAAGACTTTTAGAAAGATTTGTGATATAAGGAACCGTCAATACTCCATCTCCAAGTCCACCAATAAATATGATAACATTTGGTGCTAGTTCTGCATCCGTATTTTCCCCAAACTCAAAGGCTGTTAGCCCTGGAGTATACTCGTACACTCTTGCTGGATGATAGGATGCCATTGACTTGATATGAGTCTCGATATAACGTTATCTAAGAAAAAGCCGTATTTATCAGGAGGTGAAAAACCTAGAATGGGGCGCACTCTCTCACAAGTATACATAAATGTATCAAAAAAGAATCTGCTCGTAAATAAGTTAAAGATTTAGAGATAGACTACGGCCTCCTTTTAGGCTCATATATTAGCAGGAAGCATTTGAGTGTTATTGGAGCTTTTTGACTATTATTTTTGAATTTAACAGTAAAGTTGGAAAGGTAGCAATGTCGTCGCCCAACATTAGCGACAGCTTTTTGCAATGGGATCCGGCGCAAGTAGCAAACTATATGAACTCTGTGATTGACCATGACGAAGAGAACATAGGCAACTACTTCTTGGAGCACAATATAGATGGATCTCTTCTTCCTTTCATATCTACAGAGCATTTGAAAGAGATAGGCTTGTCAAGGTTGAGTTTGAGACTACAGATCAAAAGATGTATAACGGACTTGATTACCAGTAATTTTAAGGACCAGACGCCGGCAAGCTCACTAGAGTGGGAGAATCGGATTAGAAGCGCACATTTGAACAGCAACTACGTCAGCATGGAGTCACTATCGCTATCGACGGTGCTATTGAAGGATATGATCAAGAAATTACACCACAAGATGATTTCGCTGCCAGAATCGCCCGGCAGTCAATTGGATGTGAGGAAGCTCAATGAGAACTTCAACAAGTTGAAGTTGGACTTGATCCCCTTGATCAGACTAGTCAAGGACTCCAAACCTCTCCCCACTCCTACACTAGATCCTGGATTACCAAGCACTTTTACGGAAAGCTCACTATTCCAGCATTCGAACGAGAGCTCAAAAGAGGACCAATCGGGCCAAGGCAAGTCGAGTGGAGCCCAGTCAAACGTTTCTACATTGGGTCTGAACAGCGGAACACCCGACAACGTTTCTTCGTTCAACAGTCCTCGCAACTCAAGCCGCTTCTCCACAGCCGTGGTTCTCTCCACTGGAACAGGCAAGATTGCGCAGCAGGCTGTTCCCAAGCCAGTTGTCCTCGAGTCACGCAGCAAGTCCGAAGCAAGTCTTCTGCGATCGAGGTCTTCGTCTAAAGCCGCCTTGAAGCAGAGCCCTTCTAAACCTACGCTCAGATCGAGCCATTCACTGATGTCCACACACACGGTAAGAGATAACACGTTTATAGCCCCAAGTCAGACGCCTGGTGTCGCTTCATCTAGCTCCTCGCAGGGCGAACCATTCAAGCAGCTCAAGGCGTCGTCCGAAGACTCGTGCCTAAAGATCTTACAACAGGCAATGAAACGCCATCACATACCGAGACAAGATTGGCTGAAGTACGTTCTCGTCATATGCTATGGCGACAAGGAAAGGATTCTAAAATTGGTCGAGAAGCCCGTCATCGTATTCAAAGAGCTCCAGGAACTAGGCAAACACCCAGCCATCATGCTTAGACAACTTGCTCCCGCTCCCGATGCCGAGAAAACTGACATATATGAGGACTCGCGTATAGGTGACGATATTCCTGGCGGTACTCTATGATAACGATGTTCACTTCCATATTCCATATTCCATATTCCATATTGTGTACTAGGTTAAGATATAGACATTCATTAGGTCTCGAGCCCTAATTGTAAATTACACAAAAATGTTTTGTGTAAGTGACTGTCTTTGGGCAGAGTGTAGGTGCGAAGGATGAAAAAAAAAACTGAAGTAGAAGTTAGCGTTCATCTTGAGCTCAATAGATATATTCCTTTCAGGCTTATACATAGAGAATAAACAGACAAAATGCCACCAAAGTTTGATCCAAATGAAGTTAAGTTCATCTATTTGAGAGCCGTCGGAGGTGAAGTTGGTGCTTCATCTGCTTTGGCCCCAAAGATTGGTCCTTTGGGTTTGTCTCCTAAGAAGGTCGGTGAAGATATCGCCAAGGCCACCAAGGACTTCAAGGGTATCAAGGTCACCGTGCAATTGAGAATTCAAAACAGACAGGCTCAGGCTTCTGTTGTTCCATCTGCATCTTCTTTGGTCATCACCGCTTTGAAGGAGCCACCAAGAGACAGAAAGAAGGAGAAGAACGTTAAGCACTCCGGTAACATTCCATTGGATGAGATCTACGAGATTGCCAGAAAGATGAGCGAGAAGTCTTTCGGTAAGAACTTGGCATCCGTCACCAAGGAAATCTTGGGTACTGCTCAGTCTGTTGGATGCCGTGTTGATGGTAAGAACCCACACGACATAATTGACGCCATCAACGATGGTGAAATTGATGGTATGTAACAATTTTTTTTCACAGCAAAATTTTTTCAGAAAGTTTTTTTTTCGTCTGATCAGGGAAGCCAGCAGCTGCTTTCTGCCTTGTCAAGACGTGGAAGCTTTCCAACTGCATTCACAAGCATGTCATACTAACATTTACAGTTCCAGAAAACTAAGTTATGTACAAAGTGTTTTAATAGGGTTTAATTGATATTCTGTTCAAGAAAGTTGCTATGGTTATTGTAATAACTCTGCTTTGATCCTATTTGAAGGTTCACTAACGGCAAGACCCATAACTAGCCTTGTGAATAATTCGATGTGGTTCGTTGTGACCAATTCAAATGTTTGCCAACACTCTGGTGCCTGATATAACTTCGAACTTGATTCGAAGTTTCCCGTATTTGGTTCCTATTTCAGCGCAAACTAGATAAACAGCTAATTACTCACCATCATAGTCACCTAATGACTATGATCGGTCCATTTTCACGAGCTGACATCCCTCAAATTGTAGACATCTTTTGACCGAAGTAAAGTGTATTCTTGTAAATGTTATGTAACGTGACCTGCGTAGGTGAGACGTAATCAACTCCGCAAGTCAAACAACATAACCTTGGTAAAAGTATAGGTAAACACAAGGGTAATCATCAGAGAGATACCTACCTATATAATTGAAACTTCGCCACCAGTGATCTTGATAAGACTGATTTGCTGGGGGAAGTGTTTTTTTTGCGACTTCAGGATAATTAATTAAAAACACTCTATCATTCTAAACAGAAGAAAACGACAAAGATGTCAGATTCGATCGGTAAGTAATCGGCATGAGTTCTATACGTCTTAATGGAGCTTACAATTGAACGCAACAAACTAACGCTTTTAGATAGAGTATTTGTGAAAGCAATTACCACCATCAGAGCTCTCTCCTCTCGCTCAAATTACGGTTCCTTGCCTCGGCCCCCGACCGAGAACAGAATAAAGTTGTACGGGCTCTATAAACAGGCAACAGAGGGAGATGTTGAGAAAGTGATGCCTAGACCCATTGGGTTTTCGATTGAGGACGAAGGCGCTAAAAAAAAGTGGGATGCCTGGAAAAGAGAGGAGGGTCTTTCTAAGACCGAGGCCAAAAGACAGTACATATCGTATCTTATTGAAACCATGAGGGTGTATGCTAGCGGCACATTGGAGGCAAGAGAGCTCTTGAGCGAGCTTGAGTACTTGTGGGACCAAATTAAAGATTTACTGTTTAGTCCGGATAACGACCTGGAGTTCGAGGCACAACTACCCCTTCCATCGCAGTCTCCCCTGTTCTCGCAGATCCAGTCAGACAGACTATCGAATGCAACGCCGTTGCCTTTGCAGAGCAACTACTCTGCCTCAGTATCGAACCAACAGTATAGAAATAACCTCCAGAAAATATACTCCCACTCGAGGAGAAACACCATGCTTTCGATCAACGACTACGTTAACCAGCAGCGCCAGAGACAGAACCAGAACCCCGGCAACTCGTATGCTGTCGCATCAGTGTACTCTCTTCCTCCCGGCGACAAGAAGACCATCCGCAGCGCACACCACAATCAGAACGACGTATCGACCATAGAAGACTTGAGAAACTGGCAGGCCGAGATCAACCTTGTGCTCAGTAAGCTAACGAGGGAGTTCTCAAACCAAAAGCAAAGATCGTGGAATAAGAGATCAGAGACGTCAAGCGAGAATGACCTGGATAGCGATATGGAGCCTATAAAAAAATACAAGCGAAGGCTCTTGCATCTCAGCAAGCTTCTAGGCTGGAGTCTTTTCCGATTGGTGAAAAGCTTCACCCTCAGTTTGTTGGCATTTTTCTTTATAGTATGGTGCTTCAAGAAGAATGTGATCGTTCAGCGCACTCTTGTGAAACAACCTTCCGCTAATCTGAGCAAGCAAAATAAAGAATTGGTTATTAACTTGGTTTTAAACACCGACAAAAACAAGTGGTTCATCAGGTTGTTGAACCTAATGAATAATTTTGTCGGTTTTGTATAGACGAAGTGATGTGGTGTATGATTTAAGTACGATTTATATTGGTAGTGTATTTCAGCTAAAATAAATGGTAAAAATTTCGTGATGAGATAGGTTTATAATAGTGAAATATTCAGTTGCCTGGGCTTCCGATACCCATAGAAAGAGTGAAAGTTGATATATAATATGGATATTCATAGGTGTCGGTTTGTTGACTACACTCCTCACACTATAACTTCGTTAGCATTTTCCCATAAATCGGACCCTAATAAACCAGTACCAAATGATTTGCGACTAGCCGTAGGAAGAAGCAATGGTGATATCGAGATATGGAACCCTAGATATAACTGGACACACGAGATGACCTTGCCAGGGTCTCGCGGGTGCTCTGTTGAAGGTTTGTGCTGGGCTGTCAGTGACGATGAGCCCTCGCCAAGGTTGTTTTCTATTGGAGGCTCATCGGTCGTGACAGAATGGGATCTTTCTTCAGGAACTCCTTTGAAGAACTACGACTGCAATGCTGGAGTTATCTGGTCGTTGGACGTCAACAGGGATGGAGACAAACTAGCTGTTGGCTGTGATGACGGTGCGGTTGTGATTATAGACATTTCAGGCGGTATAGGATCTCTAGAGCACGATTTTATATGCCAAAGACACAACGTGAGGGTCATGAGCGTAAGCTGGTTCAGCGAGGATTTAGTGATCGGTGGATGTGGTGACGGTAGAGTTAGATGCTGGGGGACATCGAGAGAAAACAAGGGAAGATTATTGAGCACGATGAGAGTCGATAAATCCAAGACAGAAAGCACTCTTGTATGGAGTGTGCTCGCTCTTCCAGCAAAAAAACAGTTTGCTACAGGAGACTCTACTGGTTCTGTGAAGTTCTGGGACATCGAAAGCTTCACATTACTCCAGAGCTTCAAAGTTCACGATGCCGATGTTTTGACCTTGGCCTGCGACCATAAACAGGAGATCCTTTTCACCGCTGGCGTTGACCGTAAAATTCATCAATTTGATTTGATAACATCCAAAAATAAAGTATCAAAATGGGTACACAGCTTTAATAGACTATTGCATTCGAATGATGTTCGCTCCATGGCCGTACAAGAAGGAAAGGGTTATAACTTTTTAGTCAGTGGTGGTGTTGAAAGGTCAATCGTTATACAATCAATTAACAACTTTCAGGAAGGAAAATATAAAAAATTGAACGTAACTCAGCAGAGACACAATATCGCTACTAATTTGCAAGAGTCATTAATTGCCTTATGGCAAGATCAAACTGTGAAGATATGGAAACTTTTCGTTGACGAATTTGGTAATAACCGTCATAAATTAGCAGCAAAGCTCTCTTTACTGGAAGATGATAATATAACAAATGTTAGTTTGAATGAGGATGCGACTCTATTGGCAGTCGCAAGAAACAGCTCTGTTAAACTTTTTCAATTATCTAAGTCTGATGATGTTCTGCACAAAATAGCTGTCACCAAAGTAAGAGCTAACTCTACAGACAGAGAAATACCAGGAGCTAAGCAAGTAATATTGTTCGACAATTCCAGGATGCTCGTTTTATCTATCGAGAATGAGATACTCTTGTTCAACATAAATATTGAAGACGACTCAATTTCTTTTGAAGGCGAGCTCTCTATAAGTGAAAATGTACCAGGGAAGAAATCTAACTTATCATTCTCATATGCGATCAACAGACTTTGTCTTTCTAAATCAAAGAAGCAGTTGGCTTTCACAAGATACAATGGCATTATAGAATTAGTGAACATTGAAGACAAGAGTGATCTTAAATCAACTGTTTTGACCAGATTAGCTTCTTCTCCACATCTCCTTACCTACTCCAACTCAGGAACGCTTTTGGTTTTAACTGAAGAAAATAAGTTATATGAATTTAATACTAGCGCAGACCGCAAAGACGAAAGTTTATTAACCATTTGGTCTAAAAGAAATTCAGAAGTCTTGCCCTCTCAATTCCTAACATTGGAGGATAAGCCACAGGGTATGTTCACAGAGATGGAGAAAGGTTCGAAGAAGGTCTGGGTTTACGGCTCTACTTGGATTGGATTTTTCGATTTAAGTCAAAACATTCCGCTTTCCAAAGAATATCAAAAACTGTCAACTAATTCCCAAAAGAAAAGGAATAGAGATGGTCTTACAATAAACTATGAAACAACAAATGATGAAGATGGTGCTTTTGACAATGGTGATGCAATCTTGGATGAAAATTTTGAACAGTCTTTAAAACAAGCTCAAATAGAAAGGTTCAGAAACGAGTTTAAGGATCAAGAAGGAGAAAATGCTCGTCCATTCTGGCTCACCACAAAATACAGACCAATTGTCTTCGCTAATGTCATGAGTGAAAATGGCCTTGTAGTAATTGAAAGACCTCTTTTCGAGTTACCATCCACGCCATCTTTCAGTCTACCAAAACTTCAAATCTAATCATCGTATTTAATAAGTTAAGTCTAGCATTTTTCTAGCTACTTCAATACAAAGATAAAATGAAAAAAAAAAAAAAAATTAATAAATAGGTACATTTGTTGTAATATCTGACCTCAGTAGCCGACTGTAAATATTGTACTAATAACAAAACAAAATTGAAGGGAAGAAAATAATAAAACAATCTCTTTTGCCGAAGAAAACAATGGATTGGACCCATGGTCTAAAGTACTACACTAATATTCAATCTTAGGAATTATTCTTGCTCCCTGGAAGAATATTCTAGCCGCGGCACCGCAGCCCATGAGACATTTTATTGGCTTGTCACCATCCTTGTCCTCGCCCTTTAAGTCCCAGTTCTTCTTTCCTCCAAATTGTTGTTTGTACTTGGTCTCATAGATATCCTTGAAGGTGAGGTGAGGCTCAAAACTTTGGAGATACAAACCATCCTTTTCATCTCTCATATACTCGTAAAACATAATCAAGTGTCTCTTGACTTCCTCTTCAATTTTTGCAGGTAAGTCTTCAGGAGCATCTGGAACGAAAAGAAGGTAGTCTGCCAATCCCTCGATCAACAATTGGACGAAGTAAGAAGAGTCTCTCCAATAGCGCAAGCTGTTGTCGTAGTCACGGTCATAGAAGAAAGCATTTCTGTCGATACCAGCCTTTGCCAACTCGTCAGCGATGTCCTTCCACTTTTTATCTTTGGTGATGTGATAAAGGTGAGCGGCGGCAGACAAAGTCGTACCTGTATTGTACGACACCTTGACGGTGTTGACATTGGGGTCTGTGTCCTGGACACCGTCCATGATCAATTTATCACCCTTATCCTGGAGCTTCTTAATCTGCCAGTCGATGCACTTTGCAGCAAAGTCGACGTAAACCTTTTCTTCGTCAGGAATGAACTTCGAAATCTGCAAACACACCTTGGCTGTTTCGGCGGTGGTACAACTGTTCAAGTACGCATTGTTGATGTGCCACTTCATTCCTCCTTTGTTCACTGCCTTGGGGTTTTCATTCCAGCCTCCCATCAAAAACCTGACCAATTCTCTTCCTTGGTCAAGGAACTTCTTGTTGCCGGTCACCTCGTACGCAGTGATCATGGCACTGGCCACCTGAGCGTCATCATCGTAGTAAATATCCTTATCGTTTCCGTTGTTCTCTGTGGCGGAAAATCCCTTCAAGTGTGTATTCTTGTATTTTTGGAAAGTATTAATTGCTGGCTCAACCAAAGGAACTAGCTCCTTGTACAATCTAGCTCCATCTACGACAGCCTGTGCTGCCACAGATACACTCCAAACAACAAATTTTTCGTCGTTGTAACACCCGGAGCATTTTTTAGGCGCAATAAAAGTCTTCTTTGAAGGATTATAGAATTTCAACCATGTGTTACGAACAACCTGGTATCCCTCTAGGTTTGGATTTTCTAAAGGCATCTCTACTTGTTGATGTGTTTAGGATTTGAATGTACTAGCAATGATTATGATAATGAACGCTGGATGTTCAAGCACGGAAAATAAAATTTACTTATCCTGTGAAGTATATCATCATTGTTTTATAGTTGCTATTATATAACTTCCATTCGCAGCAATACATTTTAAAGTTTACGTAAATTAAACAGTAGCACCAAAATTAAAGAAATATAGGATTATAAACGTTATGTACTTACTCAGATGTAGCGTTCAATGGTTTTCTGCAGACGTACAACATCATTGGGGTGAAGAGCTTTTGGCGTCCGCCTTCCACCAAGTTAACAGCAGCATCCTCCAAGGCACCGGTAACTTGGGTAGAGTTCTTAGGAACAAGACCTAATTTTTCGAGGACGCTGATGGTTCCGGTGGTGATGGATCTACCAATGCGGGATGTTCTGAAGATGGTAAAGTAGTCGAAGAAGTTTTGGACGTATTTCCACTCGCCAGACAAAGGATAGTACCATGGGATTTCGTCGTCGTTGTCAGCCAAGTCTCTCTCGAACTCGACCTCGAAGCCGACGTTCTTCAAAGCCTGTTCGGCGACCTCTCTTTTGTACATCTTGGGGATACCGTCGCCGATTTCGATACCGTAGGCGATCTTACGGTGTTCCTCGTTTGTCTCATCGTACTGATCGGTCATGACCCACTCGTACACACCAAAGACACCACCGGGCTTCAAGACCCTGTAGATCTCAGAGTAGACACCCTCCAAGACAGGAGCGTGCACAGTGGCCTCAATGGCGTAGACGGCGTCGAAGGTGCTGTCTTCCAAGTCCATCTGCATGAAGTCACCCTTCACGTACGACAACTTGTCCTCCATGTTGTACTTACGCGAGTAGTGTCTTGCTCTTTCGATCTGGTAGTCATTGTTGTTCAAACCGACAATGGAGCAGTTGGCAAACCTGCAGATCTCTCTGGCGGGTCCTCCAACACCGCATCCAACGTCCAACACCTTCATGCCGTCCTGCAAGTTCATCTTATGCGCTAAGTAATGCTCGTGTCTGGCGGTGGCCTGACGGAAGTTCTCCCCTGGGTAGTAGCGGGAAAAGTGGAACGAGGAACCCCACCCGTACTCGTAAAAATCTGTCACCAAATTGTAGTAGTGAGCAGTCAAATTCGAGTAGTCGGCTAATCTCTTCTGCTCGTCATCCTTGGTGACACCACCATCCCAGTGCTTGAAGTATCCATCGTTAGCCAAGGCAGAAGCGTCCTTCGTCTTGGAAAGCAAAGCACTTAATCCGGTCTTCTTGTAGGATTCTCCATGCATAGCTTTTGCGAACTCCTGGTCCCTTTCGTGGTTCTTCTCTGATAATTCGATCTCCACAGGCATTGTAATCTTTCTATAAATTTAACTTGTTACGAATATTAACACACAATTATCGACCGATGAAGTCACTGAACGAATGGATAAGTAGCTTTTGTCTGCTTGTTGTAAGAATTTGGCAAGCGTGTATCAGTCGGATCCAGTTTATACAAAAACTTTTCACGCGTTGATTGTGTTTTTATATACGCTCGTTTACGATCAAATCGTCGTTTAATTATCTCGTTCCCATCGTTTAGAAAAAAGTACAAAGACACAAAAGTTGAATCGTGAGTTAAATACATAATACATGAGGTTTCTATACTTCGAGATCATCAAGGGCTATATCATACTGGACATTCTCCTCTTCATCTAGGAGCTGATCAATATTTTTCAATGATTCATCCAAAGACAAATCTTCTTTGTTTGCATCTTCCTTCTCTCGCTCTCGCTCTCTCGTAGAATGGTCGGAAGCCGGACTCGATAAAGGAGATAAATACTGGGCCGAGTGAGCTGAGGTGTTACTCATGCGGTCGTCGGGTGTATCTGCAGCTCGCTGTGAACTGCGTACGGATGCCGAGTTCAGTCTGCTTCTTTGAGATGGCGACACGTAGGGCAAGGTGGGGTTGCCGTCGTAGTTACCGTTGGTGCTTGCCTTTTCCAGTAAGTTCGAGACGTGCTGGAGGAATTTGTCAAAGCTCTTTTCTGTCGTGTTGTCGAGCACGAAGTCGGGGTAGTGCTGGTTCGATTCAATAACAGACTTTGTATCGTTGACAGCTGTCTTGAGACCCTCCAACAAGCTGGAACCGAGATGCTCGGTAACATGGAGTCGATTGAGATTAATAATAATGCACTTCTTGATGGCTTTGGGGGTATCTTGCTCCACCGCCTGCAAAAAGCTGATTGCCTGCCAGAGCGGGGCTGGTGATCTTTTGGTCTGCATTTCATCCACATTAACTAGATTACTAGGATCACACCAGTGAATGAGCTGACGCAAGACAGTGCTGGGGGATATAGCGTTATCAAATTTAGAGAACTCACCATCTTCTCGGAACATACGATAGAAGCAATCACCGCTGATAGATGCAATGTTATTTTGGTGGTCTGCACGGCTGAAAGCGTAGACGGGAATACAAAAAGCCAAGATTTGTCTTAACGACTCATTAGAGGAGTTGATAGGATGAAAGTATGTCAAGATTAGTGTTTCTAATAGTTGTTTCTCCTGATCATCATCATTAGCCTTCTCGGAGCCATTCGTTCTTGAATCTTCCGAGCTGTTACTAGCTTTTCCAAAACCCGACATGACGTCTGCAAGGAAAAGTTTACACAATCCTTCTGCTACGACACATTGTAGTTCGGGCATTTCAAAGTTCCGTAATATCTTGTAAAACAATCTTGCCAATGACAACGAATCAACACCTCCTTCTATATCTAGCACTGATGTGCCATATGTGGAGATGATATCTATGATGATCTTAACACAGATGATTCTTAGGTTCTCATCCGCCTTAGTTGCCGCTATACCAAAGAGATATAAATTATCAATAGCTAACTGGCGGTCTAATAATGCAAATAAACCCAAGCATTTCATACCTAGAGATCTTATGTATGGCTGCTCATTTCTCAATACAGCAGGACGGACCAAACTCTCAATCAACGAGCCTAAAGAGAAATTAGACTCCAAAGGTTCATCGGTTAACTCCAATAAATGCTGAGTTATGAGCAAACTTTGTATCACAACCTCATCCGGTGGTTGCTTAGGTTCCATCTTTCTCTTTTTAGTATTCTGTGAAGCTTCGTCACTTGTACTCAGCGGCCTTTGACTGTCTCTTTCATCATCGGAACTCTCATCTGCAAAGCCGGCAATAGCGGAATGGAAAGTGTCTTCATCATTTTCATCCATATACGAATCTCTAATATCAGTCACAATTTCGGTACACATGGTAGAAAAATCATGATCGCTAATAGAAATTTTCTGCAAGACTTTTAAACTCGTCGCAATTAAGCCATCGGAAAGATTATCGTTTGCCAATGAATGCCTGATAACTTGTAGCATTTTTCTTCGACCAATTTCATCACTAAAATCGTAATCTTTTGAAATGATCATTAGCTGTAGGATAATGTAGTCAAGGTCTTTCAATTCATCCTTAAACGTGGTATATTCCTCTATTAGCGGACCTTGTTTTGAGATGTATGATTCCTTCTCTTTGAACTTTTTCTTCATTCTTTCCTTGAGATGTTTAACCTTAGCGAGTCTCTTATTATTCTCTCTACTACTTTCCGTTTCTTCGTTTACTAATTGGTGTTCTTCTAGTAACATTGCCTCAAGTTCAGCATCATACTTATGAATCTGATTGGTGTGGTCTTTGAATCTCGTTATCAATTCTTCATGTTCATTTAAGATGTGCTTCCGTAAGTTTAAATATTTTTCTAGCGTTTCCGAGAGGGCAATTGGCTCCGGATAGTATTGATCAATTAAATCATAGTATGAGTTTTCATTACAGTATTGGTAATATGTTCTCAATAAAAAAGCCTTTTCTAGGGTCAACTCTTTCCAGTACTCGGGCTTTATTTCCACATCTGAAAACTTGTTTTTTAAAGATTTATAGAATACTCTCATTGCTTCATCGCACACCAGGCTCTCAGAGACTCTCAATGATTCAATAAAACTCAAGATATCATTACTAGCAAAGTCAAACCAAGTCGAACACAACAAAGTTGCACATGTCTCACGCACACTTTCATCTCTATCATATAAGCCCCAGTTTAGTAATTGCTCCCTAATATCAAATGATAAATTTTTGAAATGACCTATTTCTTTTAAAATCTTAGAATACACGAGCCTCCTGTTTATTGAATTCACATCTCTTGCTCTCTCGAGTAGGAGAGGAAGCGTCGTGCTATTTTTTATGAGGTTTAGCATTGCTGCTCTTCGAACTTCAGCACTCTCATCATTTTGCATTGAATGTATGAGAGCCCTCGCGGTCTTGTTTACCGACAGATTTTCCATTGCCCCTTCGTCTTCAAAGTTTATATATTGAAAGCACGAGATTGCTACTACAGCTTGTAGTCTGATTCCTGGCTCCTTATCGTAAAGCCGGCGGTTCAAAGACCACTGCAATGCTTTGAATAGCTCTTCATCTATTTCTCCAATGTGACTTATAATGTAAGCCAACAACTGGACGACTCTGTATCGTACATTCTTATCTTTAGCTTGAATACCACGAAGTAAATGACGCAAAATATAATCAACAAAGCGGGAAGCGGGTGTATCATCATCATCAGTTATTGAGTCGTTACCTTTATTATCCATGTGTACATCATTTGTTCGGCCGCCTTTGTTACCCCGAGACTCAGGCTCTTCTTGTTCATTTCTGTTTAACGTTGCAATAAACAACGAGCAGAACTTAGCTATTCTATCACCTACCTTTTCTCCTTTTTTTAACGATAATATCTTGTTGATGAGCTTTACAAAACCTGATGTGAATGAATCTTCATATCCCAAAGCTATGGCCCTGTCTTGCAAACTTGTTAGCACGACTACTAGTTTTCTATGTCCTGATAGACTCATTTGAGCATCTTGAAAGACAAGAGCCATACACCTATTGATATCAGTGACATCTTCGATTTTCTTTACCAATGAAACTGTGGGTCTATTAGTGATCATCGAAGCGCAAAACAATATATCGTAGAAAGAAGGCGTTATGTTTTGAGATCAAGTGTGTTTACATTTTAAAAATACACGATCAGCTCTGTTCAAGAAAAAAAAAAAGAAATGAGCGGTACGGGAATCGAACCCGTGTCACCCGCTTGGAAGGCGAGTATGTTAGCCACTACACCAACCGCCCTAATACGAAATAGAAAATTTCAAATCGTCTTAAGTTACAGCCTTACCTCCAAACGAAATGTTTTCGTCAGACGAAAGAAAAAAACGAATGAGTAGAACTGAAATCTGAATTGTAGACGGTAAAAATGTCCGCGGCTCCTACTGGTAAGTTTAAAGCGAGGAAATCATTTCAATGAAGCTAGAAATAAGTACTAACATTCGTGATAGATACGCTGGATTTCAATTCAGAGAAGTATGTCGACATTACTGAATCACTTTTCAACTCTGTTAAGAGAATTCAAGATAACAAGGTTGTCAAATTACCATATTTCAATCTTTTAGAAGGAACTAGAGCTGTTGAAATAGGTAATACTAAGCTTGATACTGGATTAATAGAGCTTTCTGAAAAGGAGCTAAAATTCGACACTAGTGCAGGTAGATCGGAAGATGAGGTGATTGGTGTAATGATCGAGCTTTTGAAGCTGGTGATAAGCTGGTTCAATAACTCTTCGTTGCCTGTGACAGTATGCTCGTGCAGATATGTACAAACAATTCTTGAAAACTACAAAGGGAAATTGACAGACTGTACATTTGCTAACAGTAGTGAGGTTGATGGTGATGTGAATGATAGCACTTCAACTGAGTGGAAACTTGTGAACCGGTTTTTGAAGTCGTTTGTTTTGGCGATCATAAAATTTGTCGGGCTATGCTTGGAGATTGCATGCGAGACCTTGTACGAAGAAGAAGATATCATCACTAGAGATCTTGACATGAACTTTTTGACGACTGTGCCTGCTGAGCAAATCTTGAAAGACGTGCTGATTCAGCATAGCGTTATACAACTAGACAGTGGTATATCCAAGGATGGAAAAGTCATTATGCAAGCTTTATTTGGATTAAGTATATGCTTGTTGAAGTTACCTCTGATCACCCAGATATCCATTCCTCTTTTTCAAAATCAGACCTCCAACAAAATCTTCACGCCTCCTTTCACAATCGAGGCCTTGAAGGATATTAAGTGTTTGTCTCTGTATGATTTATCCAAGTATAAAGCACCAGAAGGCAGCTTTTCGAAATATGTTCAAACTGCGGCCAATAACCGCAGCATTCCCAGCGAACTAACTTCTGTTTCCTTAGAATATTGCCTTGATCAGTTAAACTTCACATTCTCATTTGTTCAAAAGTATGTTCAGGAGCTACAAACTATAAGAGGTGTACAACAGTTTAATCAGTACTTGAAGTACGATATTTCTTCTAAAATCACTGCGGAATATAATGGTATTAGCAGAGGTCTTCTTCACCTATTTTTAGTGAGAGATGATAGATCCATATTAGGCTCACTGGAAGCAGTTGAATCCTACTGCATGAGGCTTTTGGAAAACTCTACATGTTTTTTGTCTCAAATTTTTCATCCTGAAACTTGGACGTCAGTTCAAGGATCTGAGGCGCACGTTCTTCTGGTGAGAGACGAAGTTAACGAGAAAGTGGAGCGGTTGATGGCAGATATCGTGACAGGTCTCTACCATAACATGGTCAGTTTTACATGCAATCGTTGCAGACAGCGTCAGCTAAACTCTCGGGGAATTACGCTTTGGGAGACTTTACAGGTAAACACTGAATCATTAGAGCTTGACCTTTGGAACAAATATTCCATCGGAGATAGGTTAGGTGACTCTGATAGTTTGGATGATCAACCAGCCTTGCCATTGTCCTCATTTGTTTACACTACAAAGCTTTCAATAATGATAGATGTTGCATTAAGTGGATTTGAACTTAACCTTTACAAGCCTTACGAGATGAATTGGATACACTGGTTTGTATCATACTTAAGTCTGATTTTAATCTCTTTTTATAAAAACAGGATTGACCAGCTTCTCAATTATAAGAAGAGTTATATCACATTCCAATTACCCAAAAGAATCAAGAAGCAAAAAGCAGGTGCTAAGAAGGATGCATTAAAGGCACAGCACAAGGCCTATGTGACAAAGATTCTTCCTCTTATCGAAGAAACAATATCATACAACAACAATTTTATTATTCCTCTTTACGAATGTTTGAAGTTAATCACTGATGCTTTACAATTATCTTTCTATGCTTTAAATATGTTGGACATCATTAATCTCGTGCCGAATTTCGAGATGTGCTCCGCAGAACATATATACAACTTGAGGTTCAAGCCATGGTCAGCTGTGGGAGTCCCAGAGATCCCTACGTACGCTCACTACCTCCGCACATTACCTAAAGGGTGCTCAGATGGATCTAACGAGAATAGAAGACATATGGCGGTGGCATTCATTAACGAAGCGATTTCCACATTGGCTACTTGCAAGGATAGGTTGCAAGGTCTTGTTCACTCATTTGAGCACGATCTTCGACCACTCGTTACACCGGGCACCATTGACTGGTTCAAATCACTTTCCAAGACATGCATTTCGCACACGATAGATTTTAACAGCTTGATCAAGCAAATAAATGGCGGGATAGACACTAGCAAACTCAAACTTGAGTTTGGCCCTGGATATAACATATACTTTCCGAAACTAACAATCGTACCACAAAACAAATAGATACTTTTCCCAGATTGCTGCTCCTACGCCATCTAGACACATCCCTCAATATATATCAAGTTTTATAGATTAATACAACACGACAGCTTTCTGTTACTTTAAAGAGCATCAAGTAAACTTTTAGCCTCCGACGCCTCTTTATGGATTGTTTCATGGTTCGTGCGAGCAGCTGCGAGATCCTCGTATATATTGGCCGTAGCCTGCCTTACCAGCTCTAATACCGATCTCATTTTCCTTAGATCCTTGATCTCAGAAGACTAACTGTTAGTAACCCTGTTACATTGCAAAAAAAGATCAGCCCCAGAAAAACACTGGGTGACTGGTCGACATCGCTGTAGATACTTACGACCTCCCTGTTACTTTGTTTTTGTTCCATGATTCCTTAAAGGATAACTTCACGGTAGACTGGTACTTCAAAACAGAGAGCGTAAATTCCAGGTAGTGTACATACCACAGATGAACGTTACACAATATCTCCCCATACGCAGCCTGCCCCTCTAGCCGTACGCTGTACACTGTCTGACTTTATCAAACAAGCCCGCTCCAGCACAGTACCACGTCGCATTTTCAGACCCTAACACCCAACTCCATACAGTCTGGAATAATTTACATCTCCGTCTGAGCACTCTGAGGCCGTAAATGCAAGTGGTGTCTGGTACGATATCGATATTTCTCATCTTTATTATTCGATCTGTAGACCAGCTCAGAGCCCGTCTCACAAATCGTGCTTCATGCAGATGAGGCGCACAACGCAGCGGGTGTGACACTAGCCTCAATTAAGAGTAGTCCCTTCGCCCGTGGGGTAGTCATGGTGGCGACGATGGGTGTCCCACCTGGTTGTTCCAATCGGAGTCCAAATACCCGCAACAAAAGACCTAGGCCCCGCAGACACTCGGACCGTGTGAACACGCTGGCCCTATGCTCCGCGGCAACTCCCACTAGCTCGCAAATATCCTCGTAGTCCGAAAGGCGCTGTATGTTGTGGTGCAACATGATTCACAGCTACGGCCCAATTCCCCTATCACGTGAGCATACCACCGCAGCCTCGCGTCGGCAAGGCAGCTTTGCACCCGTTCCGAAATGCAGCTCACCGCACATCAGCCCAGTAACGGGGCAAAAGCAACGAACAAGAGCAAAAAATACCTCTTCTAGACCAATTCCTGAAACACTCGTCCTTAGTCGCTTTATGGCTCGCATTGAGGGGATGCTGGCTCTCCGTATACTGCTCCCTTGACTGAACTGATGATCTAGGTGAGACCCTACATGCACTAGCCCGACCATAACTAGGCATGCACAGTACAAACTGCCGCGCGTCCTTGTTCCGACGCGCAGTGCACCCCGACGGAGTTTACTGTGCAAGAGCCGAAATCAATTACTATCACCGAAAGGAGCAATGCGGGCGCAATTATGAGAGCGGCTGAAATATAACCAGTACACTAACAGCAAGGCCGTGGAGAGCGCGCAGCTAGATGGGGTAAAAGCCCGTCGGTAATAGCCTAAATTGGACATCCGTGATCGGTCTTGGTACTTGACCGGAAGGAAAGAAGGAATTATGTCTGAGATGGGCGTGACGGTTCGCGAGCATATACGGGGCTGGACCTCGTTGAGGGGGTCGTGGACTGAACGGACCGATATCACGCATCGGTCCGCCGAGAACAAAGAGAAAAGGAAAGACGAGCAGGATGCAGGCACAGGTGTATCCTTCCAGACGATGCGCTATAAAAACGGCGTGAATCTCTTTTGCCATCGTTCTTTGAAGTTTCTGCATTTGCAACAACAAAACCGTGGGTTTAAGTAGGAGGCTAATACAGAATCCTGGAAGAACTTAAAGTTATCGGCTGAGTTTCAAGAGGATAGTCTTACAACGAGACGTTAACGGACGACTTGTACTGCAGGTATATAGAGGCCAAGCTAAGGAGGCAAATTAGCGAGAGTGACACATAAGCCACAAGCTTATCGAACAGAAGACACAGATTCACAGTAGCAGTGAATCAGATAGCCACAAGTATAAGTTGGCGGTTATAAGTTTGGTGGACAGGCGCCCTCAAACAACAGGATAAAAAAAAGTTTCAGAGCGGGTGCTTTTGATTAGTAATCGCACTTTGGGTTTAAGTTTTCACGTAGATCGAATTTGAACCAGTCGACAGAGTAGGGCAAGGAAAAATGACGGAATACAAGAGAAGCATTTCTGAAGTCTCGAGTCATACTGAGCACGATGACAAAAAGGCGCACACCAAGCCAGGCAGAAAGCCATTGGATACCGAGCCCAAATCTAAGCGTACAGCGCAGAATAGGGCAGCGCAAC
Organism: Millerozyma farinosa; assembly: GCA_002196765.1. Taxonomy (NCBI): domain Eukaryota; kingdom Fungi; phylum Ascomycota; class Pichiomycetes; order Serinales; family Debaryomycetaceae; genus Millerozyma; species Millerozyma farinosa. The sequence continues at coordinate 272,018 of NBND01000011.1, read as the reverse complement.
GTGCGTACAGAGAGAGAAAGGAGCGCCGAATGAAGGAGCTTGAGGATAAGGTGAAGGACTTGGAAGACGAGAAGATCAAGGCCACAACTCAACTGGACTTTTTGAGGGCACAGATAGACCTTTTGAAGAGCGAGTTGACTCGATACCGAGGGCACTCCGATTTCCTGGACTTGACTATTCCCTACCCCGGTGTGTCAGACCAACGTGCGCCTAGTATACCGAGATTCAGCAATCCCGTAACTGGTAGTACTAACTCCGTAACATCTGACCAGTCCAGCCACAAATCCTCCCTGGGTGAGAAGACCCCCAACTCGTCTTCCTCCCATACCACCCCTAGCTCTTACTCGGCTTATAACATGAGCTTCCCTTGGTCTAAGGAGTTCACGACTGAAAATGCGGAAAATGAGAAATCCTCCACGTCAAACAACCAGGCTAGGTCACTGCATCTTCCAGACTTGGTGTCTGGTTCTTCATCATCTACATCCCCTCTCAATGACAACATATTAGTGTCTCCAGAGTCGAACAACGATATTGGAAGTCTCTCTGGTTTTGGTGAAAACTATGCGGGAAACTTCGATGCTGGTCTTCAAGGAAAAGACCAGTCAAAGGTTCGTGGATTCGAAGAACAGATGGACCCTTTTTGCAACAAGCTTAATGAAGCATGCGGAACGAAAGATTGCCCTGTACCAAAGGACAAGAAGAATCTTTACTCTTCTCCATTCACTAACTTAATAAATCAGCCAAAGGAAGACGCCGCAGGTGTATTTGCTGAGAGTCCCAAGTTCAATTTCGACTTAACAAGTGCGACAGTCGATCACCACTCGCATGATCCATTGTACTTCTTAGATGATGCAAACTTTGATGTTGCATTGGCTATGGATGATAATTTCAATCCCGAACAGAATGAGAAGAAGGACACAGTCTCCTATTTGACTACGGAAGACAGTGTCTATGATCCATTTGAGGAGCATAACGGCTTTAACTTCAGCGATTTGATCGCCAAGGAGACCTCGAAACAGAGTAACGAAAAAGAAAGTAATACCAACAATGAAGGCGTTGACGAAAACGATGATGTCGTCCCTGCCCCTGAGAGGACCATGCCATGTTCCGAAATATGGGACCGAATAACGTCTCATCCAAAATACACTGAGCTAGACATCGATAGCTTGTGTAACGAACTTAAGGCAAAGGCTAAGTGTTCTGAAAGAGGTGTCGTAATAAACTCTGCTGATGTGAACCAATTGTTGGAGCAATCAGCAGTCTTGAAGAGATAAGTGTATGATTAGAGTTTGGGATGAGTTTATGTGTGTATGCAGCTTATGCTTGTTAATAAAATAAAAACCATAAGAAACAAAACTGGTTGTATTGTTTAAGCGTAGCTGATTATGTCTGACCCAGTAGCAGTACTTATATTATAGATATAGGTTGAAGGTTAGCTGAGAGCAAAATATCGTGCGCGACACAATTATAAAGGTCGTGCGCGATTTTAACCAATCAGACTTCCACCGTTAAAATACATTTCTATGATCACCATAACGAAGTGTTAACTAAAATCGAAGCATAAGGTTATAGACATGTCGACATCTATTATCCGTACGATAAAGAACATATACCATTCCGGTATCAAGAGGGCTGCATGGCAGATTCAAACACACAACGATACCAAAAGAGGTTGGCTCGTTGGTGTTGATGACCGTGGTAACAAGTACTACGAGACAGACGTTCCAGAAGAAATACACTTGAGAACCAGATGGGTTGAATATGACTCTTGGGACACTGATATGTCTAGAGTCGAGCCAGGTTGGCATTACTGGTTAGGATATGGTACCAACAAACCACCAAACAAGCTTCCAAAGGACCAACAAGCTATAAGAAAGTACTCCTTGCCAGAGAAACATCGCTTGAACTACACTGGGCTCCCAGGCGCTTTTGTCACGTACAATACTGCTAAGCCAAAGTTTAGTTCTTGGCAGCCAGAGGTCAAAGAACGTGTTAATGTTTGAAGAAATTCGACGTTGAGTTTACGTTAACCTGCATTCGATATGTCCCGCAAGTCTGTGCTCCACATATTTACCAATAATCGTACAGAGTTGCACTATACTATCTATTTTCTATTCATCTTTTAGTCATGGTATGAATATATATTTAACTTATTGAGTTTTCAGCTTAACCATGTAATTTTACAAAGGTGTATAAGCCTAAAAAGAATAAACTAGTATGAGAGAAAACGTTATCTCACAGAGTACACCGTAGTACGCCTTGCTTGCCCATGCTTGTAGTTTATGCTCCAGACATGCTGATTATTCACTAACAAGCTCTGCACAAAGAGTGATTCTTACTAAAAAAAAAAATTTTCCACTATCATATAAACGGACCACTTTATCTATAAGACAGTTAACGGTGACAATGAGTGATAATACCTATATACCAGGGTTAGCATCGGACGCTGTGTTGAAGCAGTCGGTGGAGGTTCCCGAAGACTTTGTCAAAGTGAAGGGTATCGACTACTCCAATGACTCGGCTTACAACATGAAGGCTGCAGATCTTATCGCATCGATGAGAAGCATGGGGTTCCAGGCTTCAAGCTTGGCACAAGCATGCGACATCATAGACAAAATGAGAACGTGGAAAGGCAAGCATAAGGATGAGCTTGACGACCACTCCAGGACGGGGAATTTTGACAAGGACGGGTTCCAAAGAACAACCATTTTTTTGGGTTACACCTCTAATTTGATCTCCTCTGGGTTACGGGAAACCATTAGATTTTTAGTGCAGCACAAGATGGTGAATGCCATTGTTGCGACTGCCGGTGGTATCGAGGAGGACTTAATCAAGGTTTTGGCGCCTACGTACATGGGAGAGTACAATTTGTCTGGTAAGGGATTGAGAGAACAAGGTTTGAACAGAATAGGGAACTTGCTCGTACCCAACGACAACTACTGCAAGTTTGAAGAGTGGATTGTGCCCATTTTGGACAAGTGCTTAGAGGAGCAGCAGGAGCTGTTGGAGAAGTTGGGACCGGAAGCGCTCAATGCCGACTCGCCCGCATGCTGGACGCCCTCGAAGTTGATCAACAGGTTGGGAAAGGAAATCAACGACGAGTCGTCGGTGTTGTACTGGGCCTACAAGAATGACATCCCCATTTTTTGCCCAGCTTTGACCGACGGCTCTATCGGAGATATGCTTTTCTTCCACACTTTCAAGGCGTCGCCCAACCAGTTGAGGTTGGACATCGTGGCTGATATCCGCAAGATCAACTCCTTGTCCATGGCCGCGTCCCACGCCGGTATGATTCTCTTGGGTGGTGGTTTGATCAAGCACCATATCTGCAATGCCTGTCTTATGAGAAACGGCGCGGACTATGCAGTATACATTAATACCGGCCAGGAGTTCGATGGCTCGGACGCCGGTGCTAGACCCGACGAAGCTGTCTCCTGGGGAAAAATCAAGGCCGATGCCCTGCAAGTTAAGGTCTATGCTGATGCCAGTGTTGTGTTCCCCTTGATGGTTGCTGCTACTTTCGCGAGAGATAAGCCCGAGCTGTCATAATCGATAAGCCCTTTTTATAACGGTTTGGTCCCACCATGTCTCAACAGTATACCTCTTGACCTTTCTCTGCCTCTGCATTTATCTTCTGGCTTTCATTTCTCTGGAGATTATAGACTTAATACCCATTGAGCGAAAACGGCGTAGAACATTGGAGCCGCTCCTCGAGAGCCGCAGTCTCGATAACGAATTTTGCTGGATATAAATTGAAATTGGAATATATAAATTGTTCATATCCAGCTCTATAGCCAATTAGTAAATTGTATAGACATAATGACAGACCAAGACATTATAATGAAAGCCCTCCAAGAGGCAATGAAGTGTGTTCAAGTTAGCCAAGCAGCTAGGGAGAATTCGCAAGTTAGAGCTGATAGTGGTGCAGAGCAGAGACAGGCCGAAAGGGTCAAGAGCAAATTAGAGTACGATGATGGATACTACGAGAAGAAGGCCGAGGAATACATCGAGTTCACGTACAAGAACCCTACTATCTTCCATGTGGTCGAGTATTTCTCGTCGCAGTTGAACGACGCCGGGTTCAAGTTTCTTTCAGAGAAGCGCTCGTGGGGCAAGCTTCCTGCGGGCAAGTATTACACGACGAGAAACGGTACTGCTCTCGTTGCGTTTGTCGTGGGAGAGGACTGGACACCCGAGAAGGGAGCCGGGATCATTGGAGGCCACATTGATGCGTTGACCACCTTGTTGAAGCCCAGGTCCAAGAAGGACAAGGTCGAGGGATACGAGTTGCTTGGAGTTGCACCCTACGCCGGGGCCATGAGCGACGTTTGGTGGGACAGAGACTTGGGGATTGGTGGCCGTCTTATTGTGAAAGACCCATCTACCGGCAAGGTTGTGCAGAAGTTGGTTGACTCGACGCCACACCCCATTGGACGCATCCCTACTCTTGCACCTCATTTTGGAGCGCCCGCCAACGGTCCTTTCAACAAGGAGACCCAGACTGTGCCCGTGATTGGCTACTCCAGCGCCGACCCCGAGGTGGCCACGGAGGAGGAGAAGTCTGCTCCACTCTATGGCAAGCACTCCCTCAAGCTTTTGAGATACATTGCCAGTTTGGCCGGCGTGAAGGTGTCGGACATTATCGAGTGGGAATTGCAGCTCTTTGACGTGCAGAAGGGCACCAGAGGAGGCCTTGGAAAGGAGTTCATCTTCAGTCCCAGGGTTGACGACAGAATCTGCTCCTACACCGCCATCGACTCTTTGATCGAGGCCGAGAAGAACTCGTTGTTGAACCCCGACGACCTCTCTGTCGTCGTTTTGGTCGACAACGAGGAGATCGGCTCCGAGTCCCGTCAGGGCATCAGAGGCGGCATTTTGGAGCTGGCCTTGTCGAGGTTGATTTCGTCCCTCAACCCCTCGGAGGACTCGTCGTCGCTCCTCCGCGTCGCGTTCGCCAACTCCATCATCTTGTCCGCCGACGTGAACCACCTCTTCAACCCCAACTTCCCCGAGGTCTACTTGGAGCACAACAGGCCCGTGCCAAACGTCGGCTTGGCCATCGCGATCGACCCCAACATCCACTTCGCTACCGACTCGGTCGGAGTCGCCTTGTTGGAGCAAGTCGCCGCACTCAACGACGATAAGCTCCAGTACATCCAGGGCAGAAACGATTCCAGAACCGGCTCCTCCATCGGTCCCTATGTGTCCACTCAGACCGGCGCCAGAACCATCGATATTGGTATCGCCCAGTTATCTATGCACTCCATTAGAGCTGCAGTGGGCTACAAAGACGTTGGCTTAGCTACAAAGTATTTCAATGGTTTTTTCGCAAACTGGAGCAAAATCTACGAAAAGTACGGTGAATTGTAATCCACCACCCTCTTACCGTCCTTATAGTCCATAAAAACTTCGTTTAGTAGTGTAACTGTTTCCCATTGAAATTTATGAAAAATCGTAGCCCTCTCGCGCTTGGTGTCGTGACTTAGTATTAAATAAGGCGCTCGTCATCAACGTCACTCTTAAATATCTTTATCGAAGTCATCAATTGAAAGCTTGTAGCATAGAAAATCAATCGATTAAGTGTTACTTGGATTGAAAATGGGTATGTATCTTCAGGTCAGACTGAGGTAGAAGGCATTATAATGTTGAGTGGTGGTTGAATCGAAATCAAGGAAAAAAACAAGGATAAAAAGGTTTAGTTGAAGTATATACTAACAGATGTAGCGCCTCAGAAGAAAATGACATTGCAGGAGTTCTTCAATGATAAATGTGAGTATATGTTTTTCAAACGAGTGATATAGGCGGTGACTAACCAGCAATTAAGCATTGGGAGGCTCTTGGGCAGACGACGATATAGACATCGCATCCATTTCGGTACCAATTGAGAGAAATAAACACTACTCCGGCGGGAGGGACCCGTTTGGCGGGCACGGGGGGCGAGGGGGCCCCAGCGCCGATGTGTATGACGGCGGACCGCCCTACATTGTGAAATTGACCAATTTACCCGTGACGTGTAACGACTTGTTCATCGAAGACCTCTTCAGAAGCAGGTATATGTCTTTCGTCAAGTTCAAGATCCTCATTGACCCCAGCACAGACCCCTTCGAGTCCCACATCGTCCGCAAAATTGCGTTTGTCGAATTGATGTCGTCGCAGGATATGAACAAGGCCTTGAAATGGCAGGATTTATACTACAAGGCGAGCAAACGAGTAATTGTGGAATACGCCGAGTTCGACGACTTTCAGCACTCCATTGCCTTCAACCAGGAGCACGAGGCGGAATTGATGCAGCTCTTGGACGATTTTCTTTCCGGAAAGTCCGTTCCACAGCCAGATCGTTCCCGTAATCAACACAGTTCTTTTTCGCCTCCCAAGAGACATGAAAGATTGCATAATTTCCCTGATAATACGTTCGGCAGGAGGACAGGTTCGAGGCTTGGTGAAAACCACCCAAGCAACGACCCGGATTCGAGAACACCTCCATTGCGTAAACCTAATAAGTCCAATCCGTTCGGAGTTGCAAAACCGGTGGACGTTGTAGCGAAACTGCATGAACTAGACGACAAACTAGTCGCCATCAACCACACTACAATAAAAACAGTTGGAAGTGAAGAACATGATTCTAATAGACCTGAAGAAGGTCATTCTAGCAGGAAACCAACTCCTAGTAGGCCTCAAGGCCGCAGGCTCTCTGAAGAGGGTGCAAAAGACAGAACAGCACATCATCAGAAGCGAGGAGAACTCAGGGACATAAAAGGAGACGCAAGGGCTATCAAGGATAGCGGCCGCGGCTTTCGACACGAAGAGAAGGCAAGGACCGAAGACAGCACTGAACACGCTAAAGATAACGAAAACGCAAGACAAAGTCCCGGTCCAAGTTTAGCAGAGTTACTCAGTTCCAAGAAAGGAAATGCAAGTGATCCGGTATCATCGAGGAGATCCAAGACTTCGAACGTATCTGCAAAACAGGAGAATGTTAAACCAGTGATATTGAAGAAGAAAACTAATGATGCCACAGTTATTACTCCACCAACAGTTGCAAACGATTCTACAAAACAGTTAGGCGAGGGGTCCAACAATGAAACTTCTAATAAAGAAGTAGAAGAAATACTGAATCAAACAGCTAATGTCAGCTTATCTGATGGAAACAAAGCCGAGGAGTCCACTAATCAAGAAAAGACACAGCATGAAAAAGATTCGTTATCTAATAAGGACGAGAAAAATAATAATACTGAAGTGTTTGAGCAGAAGTCCGTTAATGGCGATGCTTCTGTCACTCAAACTAAGACTGCTCAGGATCCATATAGATCGCTGGATCGCCCAAATTTCAAGCAATATTTTGCGGAGCTTGATAGAAAGCAAAGTATTTTGAAAGAAAAGTCACACAGAGGCGGTAAATCACACTACGATGAAAACACAGAGCATGCATCTGGGAGAAGAAGGTTTTCTAATTCGAAAGATAGAGAGCATTTTGATGTTAGAGGAAATGAAAGAAATTCCGGAGAGGCTCACGGTTATCACAACGACCGCGGCACCAGGGGCAATAAGTTTGGCAGAGGTGGAGGCTCTGGAGAGAGACGCTATTCTAATCGCGGGAAGTCGCCATTCCGAGGTCACACCGGTTCTAGGTCTTATGCAGATCCAAATGAACCAGGAAGAGAGCATAGACGGAGAAGCTCTTTCAAAGGAGCCAATCAAGACCATATTTCATCTAGAGAGGACTCCAAGAATGTTGATCATCAAATATCCCAGAAAACTGATGGAGAAAAGGCGTCTGAATCAACAGTTTCTAGGGAAGAAGATAAAAGCAAGTCCAAGCAGAATGGTACGGAAGAGACTGATTCAGCAGATCATGCATCACATCCTGTAGAACAGAATAATGAGGATACCCACGGGCCCCTGGGAAGAGGAAGAAGAGGAAGGGGGGGATCAAGAGGATCCAACAGAAACGGAAGAGGAGGATCACTGAGAGGATCAGGTCGCGGTCTGACAAGAGGTTTCGGTAGAGGAGCTCCCAGAGGAGGCAGGCCTAAAACCAGAGGACATTTCGAAGGCGACTATCCTAAGGAGAGAGAGAACCACGTGGAATAAATGGCTTCGGTTTCATAACTACTTTGTGGTCCAAAGTAGCTATAATACTACGAAAGAGTTATCGTTAGTATGTATGTTATTAAATAGGTACAGAGTCACGATATGTAACATTATAATTTTCATAATATTCCACTGTCTTTTAAAGCATTTTCCAAAATCGTCTCTTTGATCGCCGCAAATACCAATTGAATATTGGAGGTGTCTGTGGCCTGCGTGACATGAGGGTATATGTTTAACCCGGATCTATTGACTTGTGTGAATCTCCACAAGATGTATTTCGCAGCCTTGTTGATATTATTACCGCCTGTGTAATCTGGGAAATGATTTTCTAAAGGAGAATTTGGGAGCTTTTCTGCAAAAATGTCAATTTTGTTGAGGAATAGCACGATGGATGTCCTAGCAAACCATCTTGAGTTAACAACAGAGTCAAACAATGCCAATGACTCTTCAAGCCTGTTCTGGCTATTTTCTTCCAAGAGGACCTGGTCATATTCGGACAAGGCCACGCAGAAGATGATGAGGGTGACGTTATCGAAACAATGTATCCACTTTTTCCTTTCAGACCTTTGTCCGCCGACATCGAACATGTGTATGGTTAAGCCAGGGCTTACCTGGAAATAGAAGTCAAAGATACCTGATGTCTTCTTACGGGTTCGCAAGATATCACTTACGGTGGGCGAGTAGTCGGGCTTGGCAATGCGGTCTATTTGCGACAAGAAGTAGTGGGTCGAGTCTATCAAGTAAAAGTTGCCCTGCTGGAACTTAATAAACAGCTGGACCTCAGGCTGCTTGTAGATGTATTTTATTTTTTGGGCAATGTCCGGGCTGAAGCTCTCCTCGCTATGGAGCGACAAGTCGTAGTCCAACACCGCGTTCAACACGTCGTAGTCCAAAACGTGCTTGCGGCCCTGGGCCACGGCTACGTTGTCGCTGTCGATCTTGGCGCCTAAATCCTGAGGCTCCGCCGAGTCCACGGGCGAGAGCGCCAGCTGTTCCTGTCTCGCCGGCACACCGCCCTTGTGGTCTATGAGGTCGGGTTCCAAGTCGATGATCGCGTTGATCACATTCTTGATGCATTCGAGGGTGTTTTTGTACACGAACGGCTTGTACTCGTACAACTCCTGCTCCGTGTAGCCGTCCTGGAAGAGGATCTTCATCTGCTTCACAAACGTCGACTTCCCGCTCTCTCCAGACCCCAAGAGCAACACCTTAATCTCCTTTTCCTGGCCCGACAAAACCGCCTGCTCCTCCTTCTCGTTCACCGTGCCGTTTTTGGCCTGGCTGCCCGCCGCCTCGTCCTTGCCGCCGTCTCCATTAACCGGTTTGCTCTGTTTCCGAGCCACCGCCTGCTGTTGGCTCGTTCTTCGTACCACTCCTCCCTCATTTTTACGGCCCTTTTCCTCCTGGCTCGACACACATGCACCCATGTTCCTTGTTTTCGCCTCTAGATACTTTTACTCTTGCTGTTCAAACTTCTTTCTTTCAACTATGTTTACCTCCCTAGATCCTTTATTGTTTGCACGACACGAGTTTACTTCGCTGCACTAATAAATAGGGTTGGCGCTCCGAATTATATTCCTCGACTGTTTTCCGGTGCTTTATACCTATTCTTTGCAATTGCCACCGGCTATCTGCTTGTATTTACGTCTTATCCTTTCCCGCCGGTGATCATCAAATTTTCACTGGTGCTCATTCACTGGCTTTTTGCTTGGGTGCGATCACTAAAATAGCTTACGATTGTTTCTCGATTGGTTGGCCAGATTGCACGGGACCATACATCGAAAATGACCCGTAGATGCATCGCCGGAGGGGTCTGTAGGGGGCATCAAAGAAGCTAGATACGGCGTGGCATCACTATGGAGCGCAGCAGCACCGCAGACCCAGCCCCACGATTGGCGCTGTAGGAATGACACTTGCATGTCAGCAATGGCAGCGAAGCTTACGGAGGAATTGCCCTAAGGGCGGTGTTGCAAAAATGGCGTCATATGCGGTGGAAGCTACGGTACGGCGCTTTGTATTTACTTTGTGCTGCCCCGCTGGGGGCAGCGCTAATCTATGGCGAAGATGTTCTCTGGGGGCGGGAAGAGAGGGTGGTGGGGACCGCCTTTATTATCTCCAATAGCGACGAGTAGGTGGAGGAGCTGAGCGACACGGCCAACACCAGCGAGTACCTGGTGAAGGTCTTGTTGGCGTTGCTGCGGGCCAGGTGCTTGAGGGCCAGCATGAGGTCGCAGTCGACAGTCATTGCCGCTGGGCTTCTGTTTCCGTAGAGGCTGCTAAAGTTCATGGTGTGAAGCACGTCGGGGCCGTACGCAGGGCCGGAGCCAGCATCAGCTGACGCCGGTTCTGTGGGCGCGGCACGACCTGTCACGGCCGGAACAGGCCCCAGCCTCTGACGTAGGTGATGTCTTGGCTCTAGCACACGGCTGGTGTCGAGGGAAGCCACGAGAGCGGCGGCGGCGACGCCGCCGCCGCTGTTGTCCTGGGTGACGGTTGTGTTGGGGCCTGGCGGGGTGGGGTAGCGACTGCAGACCTCGCTGATTTGCTCTTGCATGTACCAGTAGTTGCTAGATGGTTCCAAATGCCTACACTGGCTGTCCACGTTGGTCAAGAAGGAGCATTGGCACGCCTCCTCCGACTCGAATTCGGCACACGTATGGTATTCCTGGTTGTCCTGCTCGATGCGAAACATGCATTGGTTGAACTCATCGCTGTATGCTCTAAAATGTAGGTTTGTGAACAAGTAGCTGACGTCAGGGTCGAAGGCGATGGAGTAGCTGGGCGCTGTTGCCACAGCACTGGAAACCAATAGGCTGGCAAGAAGTGCTAGATACATCTTGTAGGAGCATCTGTTGCTTTACTTTGCGCCAGGAGTTGCCTATACCGGCTGGTGCGATCGGACCACAAGGCCACAATTGTGCACCAAGACACAGAGCGATACCTCCCCTTGCCAATAAGGGGCCAAAGCTATACAGGCCACAGATTTACCGGTGGTTTATTGTGCATCTATAAACGTACAAAGCATTAAATCGCGTATACTATTGCTGTTCTTTGGGGCCGTCCGGCGCGATCACCGAGTCTGGCACAGACTGAAGTGACACTTCGGTGTTGGTCTGCGCAACAGACAGCTGCGCGTTAGCCAATTTCGCCTCCTGCAACCTCTTGCGCTCTTTTCTTCTTCTCTTCTTGGTCTCGAACTCATGCCATTCGCCCTTTACGTCTTTGAGGAACGTGAGTGGCTCCTCCCTGGGCTCCTCGGTGAAGTAAGGATGCAGTAATGCCTCCTCAGCAGTTAAGCGCTTGTCGGGGCTAAGCTTGAGAAGTTTTTCTGCCAAATCAAAACTGTGCTCCGACATAACTGGCCTGTATTCTTTCTCAAACAGACTCAGTTTATTGATTTTTGGCTTCAACATCTCAAACCAGGGGAGGTTTTCTATGTCAGGCCAGTCCTCTAGCGAGGGCGTACCCATTAAATTGAAAATCTTGTGCAATTGGCCCACTTCATCGAATCCTTGAAAGGCTGCAGTCCGCGTGTACAACTCTATCAATAAACACCCAACGCCCCACACGTCAACCTCTCGCCCATAAACAGTGGATCCTAGAAGAAGTTCAGGAGGACGGTACCATATGGTGATTACTCGATTGGTATAATCAGGAGTCTCTCCATCATTGAGTACACTCATTGTCCTGGCCAACCCAAAATCTGCTATCTTTAATCTTCCAATGCTATCAAGAAGTATATTAGAACCTTTTATATCTCTGTGGATGACCCTCCGTTTATGCAAATAATTAAGTCCCTCTAAAAGCTGTTTGAATATAAACTTTTTATGGCTTTCAGCAAGCTTCAAATCGGGGTGTGTTAAAAGACCAGTCAAATCATGGTCCATGTAATCAAAGATCATGTATATCTGGTTATGCTCTACCATCATTTCGAGTAGTCCAACAACATTTTCGTGGTCAAATGACTGAAGTAGCTTGATTTCTCTCATTGCAGTTATAGGGAAACCTTCTCTTTCGGACTCCAACCTTAATTTCTTTAATGCAACATATTCTTTTGTTATAGTATTCCTAGCCTTGTAAACCTTACCGTAAGTACCCTCTCCCACCTGCTGTACACGCTTGTACACCTCTGTAGCCTTGGTAAACTGAATCAGGTATGTTTGAGCTTTGGTAAGCTTAACGATAGGTTTTGGCGCGGGTCTGCCACCCATACGATCCCCTCTTGAGAACCCACCTCTGCCTCTGCCTCTGCTTCCACTATGATAGAATCTGGGCCCCTTAGGCAAATTATTCAAGCTGATCTTGCCAGGACCAGGTCCTTCTGGTGGGCCCGATTTGTATGCGCCCGGTCTCTCACCACTACTGGCCGAAGCCGAGGGAGTACCATAGTTGTCCTTCCTGTCAGGTCTCTTTCTGTTACCCTCGGGACCTCTGAATCCCTTTGGCTCGCTTGGATAGGGCCTTTTATAACTGGAACGATAGAAATCTCTGTCGCTATTTCTGTAATTAGGTGGACCTGAGGGGCGCCCACGGCTGCTTGAGTAGTAATCCATTCTTTCGCTGCCAGAGCCTCTATAGCTGTCTCTATCATCATAGTACCTACTACCCCCTTGTGCATATGAGTCTCTGCCTCCATATGATTGTTTGTAATTGCCTCTGCTACTGTTATTGTTGCTGGAGATGGGAGGTCTTGGTCCTCTCTTATCATCATTGAAACCCCTGGTAGACCTAGGTCCACTAGGAGGTTTATACTTTTCCGACATCTTACAATGCTAGTTAACTCAAGACTTGCTTCGGTAGTACAAGAGTTTGATGATTACCTTTGTTAACACTGAAGCTTGAAGGCGTTAATGGAAAAAAAAGGGCCACTCAAAAGTTACGTTACCCGGATGTTATACTTGCAAGCACAGTTTTCTTCTCTGATTCCGCCAACAGCCATTCCAGCTTCGTTGCAGAGCCATCTATAACTCACTTCACTTCAGGGTCTTCGACTCATCAGACCAAACTATCGCAGCAACTAAGTGAGGTTACTCAAAGATTTACAAGGTAGTATGTAAGGAGGAAAATAAAGCAGAAAAAAAGGAAAAGAATTCCAAGAGCCGGAGCACCCACAAGGCTCTAGCGTGAACGCCCAGCTCCCTCAGGCTGCTATATCTTGCTGATACAACACCAGCAAGTGTAGGACGTTGGTGACGCCTGTGCCTTTGGAACGTCCGACCATAGCCGTTATTTTCACGACACCAAATGTCATTCGTCCGGCTATCCGTGGAAGCGAACTGAAACCAGCACTCAAACAATATCAGCTCTTTACCTCACGTAAAGATGTACTCATACTAACGTGTTCTGAACTTCTTGTTAATTTGCCCCCGGTGTCGTAAGCACGTAGCTTCTAGGTCAAAACAACAATGTGCAAAATCAATCCAAGCTGTGTCCCTTAGATATATATCGACTACATACGTGAAAAGCTCTCAGCTCAGCCCACGAGAGCTAGAATCCAACTCAGTCATGTCCACTTGTTAATTTGTTGCCTATTGAACCTTAGAAAATAGTTTGAATTTAATTTACAACCCTCAACTACTGTCTGCGCCGGGTAACATTCGCCATCCATGCCACTTATCTTCGCGCTGAATGCGTCTAATAGTTCTTATGTCAATACTTGTACAGTGAGCTTGAGCTTCAAACCTTAGTGTACAAGCGATCTACAGAAGTATAATGGTATGTCTACACCCTTAATATTAAAAGGCTCAATAGTTTGTGAGGTTAAACAGAGTCTGCGATATAACAGACGATAACTAACAGTTAGATCGGGAAAGCAGTTCACATAGGTGTTGATTTAGCATTAGTTTCAGCTTTTTTGGCTGCAGTTAAGAGAAACACTGGTTTAGCGTAAGTATCTTTGTTTTTATGGAAAGCTGATGCCGTGATAGTTCACTAGGCTAACATTTATAGGCCAGATTTCAATCTGATCCAGAGCGAAACCGCCCGTTACTACGGGACGAAATACTTGGATTTGGGAGAAAGCATGTTTGACTACAGCGTTGCAGCTTTGAGCTCATCCGGCTACTTCAAGCGTAAGTAAACGTGTCATTTGTACTATTACTTTGATGAGAGTGCAGATCTATATCGTACTTCTATCCAATATGCGACGTGCCACAGATTCTATAGCTAATGACAGCCAACTCACTCTTTGTATTGCTTCTTCGTAAACATAAACGCTGTGGGTTCAGAGACTGTTTAGTATTTAATATATGATCGAAATAAAGTGAAAGTATTTGTAGAACGAATGCATCGAGTGAGACTTACATTGGCATCACACGAGGACAGTGATCCTTACGATGTTGTTAGTAGATTATCATGTATTACAGAGACGATGGTCATAGGAAGACCATCAGCGCAAGCAATCTTGCGGATATAGAATAACTATCTAGAGAATATGTTCTGTATCTTTCCTGTTTCAAAACACATTTCTGGGACATACTTAATTATGGATCAAAAGCACAGGAGGGTTCAAAAAAAAATGAAATGAAAGTCCTTTCCAAAACTCACCTAACATGTACTGCTTCAAAGTAAAATAATTTGTTTATAATCAAGGGTTGCTTCTTATTGCCAAGAAGAGAAGACCGATGTGATAGTCGATTACTCTACAGTAACAGACTTAGCCAAGTTACGTGGAAAATCGACATCCACACCTCTATTAACAGCCAACCAGTAACTCATCAACTGCAATGGAATTATATTCAACAAACCTTGTAAGCAGTCCACGGTTAATGGCACGTGTAACGTGGCCAATGCCTTTCCACCAGCAAGAACATCATGACCCTCATTACAGATGATGATTGGTCTACCCTCTCTGGCAGTGACTTGCTCGATTGCAGAAACGACCTTAGGGAACAACGAATCTTTTGTGGCAAACGCAATAATTGGCAATTTATCGTCAACCAATGCTAAAACACCATGCTTCAACTCACCTGCCAAAACACCTTCAGAATGCATATAGGAGATTTCCTTGATCTTCAATGCTCCTTCCAAAGCCGTCGCATGCTGGTATCCTCTTCCTAACAACAACAATGACTTTTGATCATTCAAATTGCTGTCACACAAGCTCTTTATTTTATCTTCCAAACTCAAGACAGTCTTAATCTGCTGAGGGATATGCTTCAAACCTTCAATTATCTCCTTGCGACGCTCGCTCTTAGAGATAGAATCACTCGACAATGAGAGAGCAAACATCACCAATGCTATGTACTGGGAGGTGTAGGCCTTGGTAGATGCAACACCGATTTCTGGACCTGCGTTGATATGAACACCACAGTGAGTCTGTCTAGACATACTAGAACCAACAGAGTTTACAATACCCACGGTCAACGCACCTCTCTCCAAACAGTATTGAAGAGCCAAAATGGAATCGGCTGTCTCACCAGATTGTGAAACAAAAACGCAGGTATCATCCCTGAAAACAGGGGACCGTCTATCAAGGAAATCAGAAGCTAATTCGACAGATACAGGTATCTCTGTCAACTCCTCAAAAATTGATCTTGTCGCTAAACATGAATGATATGATGTACCACAAGCAATCATTATAATTCTTCTACATCTCCTAATAGTGGGCAACCAAGACTTGATACCACCCAAAATGACACGTGAGTTTTCGAAGTCCAATCTACCTCTCATGGTGTTGAAAGTGGAGTCTGGTTGCTCGAAAATTTCCTTTTGCATGAAATGCTTATATGGACCTTTCATGATCTCGTTCAATTCCATTTCCAATGTTTGAATTTGTCTGGTAGTTGACTCACCAGCAGATTTCTTGGCTCTGTGGATGTGCAACTCACCGTCATAGATATGAGCAATGTCATCGTCTTCCAAGAACAAGACTTTCTTGGTGTGCTGAATAACTGAAGCGGGATCAGATGACAAAAAGAACTCAACTGGCATAGGCAATCCGTCGTCAGACAAGAAAGCTCTGGATTGAGAGGTTCTCAAGTTTGACTCAGATGGAGTAACAGGCAAGAGCCCCATTTCCTCTTGAGCCTGGGTGTTGTGGTTGATGACACCATCTTGAGCAGAATCTCTGAACTCAACATCGACAAAGTCGACCTTCAATTTTCTGTCTGTCTTGACACCAATTAACAAAGGAGAACCCTTTCTAGTACCACAGATCTCACCAGGGTAGTGGCTAGATTTAACCAACAAACCGTAAGAGCCTTCCAATTCGTACAACACTTGCTTGGTCAATTCGTTAAAGTCTAAAGAAATACCGGCCTTCATGTTTGTGTCATAAACGTGCTTGAAGAGCTTGGCGATACACTCGGAATCGGTTTCAGACTCAAACTGCATACCCTTTGAGAGCAATAAAGTCTTCAACTCTCTAAAGTTGGTGATGATACCATTGTGGATGATAACGAACTCGCAATTTGGGTCAGATCTGTGAGGGTGGCAGTTAGAATACTCTGGTTGACCATGAGTAGCCCATCTTGTGTGGGCGATACCGACGTGGTTTTCAAACACGGTGTCGCGATTCAAGCTCATGGAGTCGACCTTTTGCTTCAAAGCCAGGACCTTACCTGGTGTCTTGATGATCAAGGTCTCATCTCTCTTATCGCCATCGATGGAGATACCAGTGGAATCATATCCTCTGTACTCCAATCTGCGGAGGCCTTCGAGAAGGTTGTCTACAATCTCTCCTCTTGACTTGTCCACTAAAAAGTTAACATATCCAAAGATACCACTATAAGTATGTTAGTAAAATTTTCTTGGAAAAAGAAGCTATTCGCCTTCGACCGAAGCAAATCCATGCAAACAGCACTCCGTGTTACTCCTTGAGCTGTAACATTCCTGGTAATCTATGGGTGTCTCCCATAGAAAATTTGGCTCATCTCGACCCTGTTCTGGCCAGATTAAACCGTGGCGGGAGACACTCCGCCTCTTATCAAGAGAAAGACCTCCATCGGTCCTCAACGCAAGCCATAGAATACTCCAGCTAGTAACAATACCACGAAGCAAAGCGCCATACACGCGATTCGTAAGTCACAGTGATGCCGCTATAGATCATTACTTACCACATAATCTAGCTAGTGTGTAATTTTTTAGATAATGGGATTTTTTCTTAAAATAAAAAAAAGAAGGGAAAGCTGAATATTATCTTTCTAACACACTGCAGTTCCTAGAGGTACTTCAGATCTGTATAAACCGCAATACTCTCTATGTGTTCCCTTGAGCGATGAATGTCTAATTAATATACAATTTGATTTATCTGGTATTTAAGGCGCTTTGTGGATATTTATAATTTTGGGAATGTTTTGGTCTTTTGGTTTGTAAACAGAACATAAACCTCCCGAATCAGGAGCGTCCTCTTTTTGTTCTTTTTACCAAAAACAGTTTATTACGAATCGAAGAACGCAGTACACGTCCAGCTTCGAAAACTTACACCAGCAAGCCCGGGGCGTTAGGGAGCAGTGGAAGGCCCTATTGGCTTCTCCGTAGTTTCTGTGACTCAGTCTCCAATTGAGCAATTAGTCATTGATCTAATCGAAGCCTGATTATTGCCAGTGCCACTAGTTATTGGCAAAGTGCAATGGGTTCTATTGTCACATTGTTTTGTAGTCTTCTTTGGATAGATTAGCTTTACAATAATAGCCATAGACGCATGCATCGTCTTTGTTGATATTTTTTTTACGGACTAAGCATTCGCAGTATGTAAGGAATGTTTGGGTATGACGAGATGATGTTACTGTGCCCTAAAATTAAGGTCATCCTGCCAGAAGATTCCACAGGCAACAACAAACATGGTGCGTGGGTTAGATGACGACTGCGGGCACTCTAGCAGAGGTGTGCCGATGGACGAGCCATACGAAATGCATGACTTTTGGACGCAGGCACTACGAAGGATTTTTCACCTGTACCAAGCAGATAGACGTGGTGCCGTCCCTGTAGAAAAGGTTTTGCTTCAAATTCTTTTTTTTGCAGTTTACTGGTTTGGATAACAGAGGTATACAAAGTATTTGCAGAAAATTTGCTTTGGATGCCAGCCATTGTACCTGCTGTATCAGGATTATGTCTAATTAAAATACCCAATATAGACGAAATGTAAATATCGTGGGTGGTGGAAGGCGAGCATTCTTACATTATCTGGAAGGCAATTCATGCTGAACGGGTCAGTGAGAGCTTATATCGTTTGCCCGGCGGGGCCACGTAGATATGACAGGACAGCTAGGATTTCTGTTCTTGCTGGTGTGCTCGACCCGCGACAAGGCGCCATAGCCTTAAATATTTCAGCATGAGTCTAGTCCCACGGCGAAATTTCGGAACCTATACCGAAAACTTCGTGCATCCGCCACTATACAATTATCGTCCATCTACTGCTAAGCGTGACATGTCATGCAAAAACAAGCGTATACTTCTGGGGCTCACTGGCGATGCTGACCTCACATGAAAAGAAAAGATCTCGTAATGTGCGTCGCGAACCAGTCATTTCGAAGTCAGGAGACGGCAATCTCGCGAATAAGGCACTAGCGTGTGAACATTCTAGTCCTACGGAGGAGTCTGGACATGTAGTGGTTCTGGACCTCGAACTAGACCATTCTTCCAAGCCTTGTATCCGCGAGTTCTGCGCTACCATGACACGTCTGAAGCGTAAATAAAAACCGTGAAACACTTGCGCCTGGCACGACTATTCTACGACATTGAGCGATGCGTGTCGCTAGTCCATGTCGTCAGATGGGAATTTTCACGCATGGATTTGTGTCATTTGGTGGCTATGCTATGTGCCGTCCGGGGTTAGTCTCAGTATCAAATCCAAGATCTGGTCCGTATAGGCTTAATCTCCATCTCAAAGCTCTAGTGCGCCCAAACATTCACACTTGGCAGCTATTTTGTTTTGCTTTAGATATTGAACAGCGGATTTTTTTACTCATTGCTTTCTAGGGCTTCCTAAGGTGAAGTCAGTACAAGTTCTATTTATCAGGTTATGTTTCCGAGCCATATCCGTAACATCACGATGATTACGGGAGGGGCTGCAATCAAGCGCTGTACTGCTTCGATGGCTCCTAGGTTTATACCGTTTAAAAGTCTGTGGAAAACAGCTTTTGTTGAGAGAGCATTTCACAGTAGAGCATCTCAACATAACTCCTCGGGTATACAGGGCAGCACTCCATGGACAGCGAAGAGGTGCAAGTCGGATACGGTAAATGCCAAAAGAAATAAGAGCCATAAGAAACAGAAACTTGCAATACAAGGGCTTAGCAAATCAAGCCCTAACCAAAGAAACGAGAATGCCAACTTACTTTTGCAGTTATTAGATGAAACAGCAGCCGGCAATAAGGTCGAGGCTCTCGAGAAACACATTTCTCCGGCTACAGCAATTACGATCGGGGAGAATATCTGCTTGGAAAAAGCTGCACAGGAAATCGGTGGACGCTATCTGTGGTCAAACGTGTTGCCGGAAGAGGTTATAAATGTAAAGTTCCATGGCCACGACGTCATGATTCTATCGAACGGAACTATAGTGGGTTGGGGCGTAGATGAACAAACACTCGAAAATGAACTCATTAAGTATATTCAGCCCGCCGTGAATGTTCCCTGTGCATGGGAAAGTGATGAAGTTGACTGGATACAGCTTCCGCTGCCTCGCTCCCAGGAATACCTGGAATTGACGCAATCAATTAGTCTGTCGCAGAGCAAAGGTCCTTCCAGAGATGGTTCCTACATGCAAGGAGACATAATGGTTATAGTGGGCAGAGATGAAAATGAAGTACTCTTGCACAAGGCTGCTTTTGCAATCGGGTTCTCGCGGTCAACACGGCTCTCCGTGTTGGAATCGGCATTAGAAAACCACATTCAGCTTACTAGAGCCAATTCCGAACGCATGTCCAGAGGCGAGCAAATTCACACCAGAGAGGCTGATGTGTTACGTCTCACAGGCAGACTCTTCTTGCTTCGTGGTAAGCTCAACTTTTACTCCGAGCTCATTGAGACCCCCGATGTATACTGGACCGAGCCCAACCTCGAGAAGATATACGAGTCTATCTCGCGCAGTCTCGACATCACGCCACGTATCTCTATCTTAAACCGCAAGCTCGACTATGCCACTGAGGAACAGCGCGCCTTGCTTTCGGTATTGACCGAAAAGAAGAGTACGAGGCTCGAGTGGATAATAATAGTCCTCATCATGGTCGAGGTGTGTTTCGAGATATTCCACTTCTACGAACGTGCATTGGAGAGCCCCTCTGAATCTGAAAAACGTTCGTAAAAATGCTGCTGCCTCTTTCTGTAAATAGCTACCATCTCATCCGTGTAAATATACGGCCTAGTTGCTACCTTCCTTACTGAGTACACTCTAGCCTGTCGCAGCCATAGCGTAGATATTTGGTCGTGCGCGTGTGCCGATATTTTCCTTCGCTCTCGACTGCCTTCCGGAGCTTATCGGCCCTCGCCTTCCGCTGCCCTCTAGCGCCTTGCACCGACAGCGACCAGAGCTTGCCTCTGCCGCGCAGTGTCGCACCGAGTCCAATCCAACTGCTCTATTTCTTATCAGTGTACTGCACGCAATGCTTAACGCTCTTCGCTCCCGAGCGTCTTGCTAGCAGCCACCGTAGCCAGCTAGCAGTAGTCCGGAGTCACTATAAATGCTCACAGAAACGCCGCTCCCAGCGGGAGATGGGCCCGCAAGCACCAGTGTCTCTTCCGTTGGCCGCCGTTGGGGCGGCCAACAACAGGCAGAGCCAAAACGCTCTGTGTCACATGACCCGTGTCACGCGATAAGAACCGGCAGGCGCCGGTTACGGCGTCGCCCCATCGCTTCAGCCTCTTCCCTGTCTCATTCCTATGACTATAACCCATGTCTTTCCCCGTCGCACTTGCAGAGCAGGCACATCGGGGTCCTGAAACTACCGTTGCGATGTTACCCAGTATGGCGTAGGAGCTGTTTCTGCACGCTCGATTTTGAGTAAGGTGGCCTGTCATAGGCTTCTGATTACAGTGGTGCTCGGACCTTTGTTTTCGCGAAGCAATATGATTTGCTCACTAAACCGTTTGATAAGGGCCTAGTTAAGAATTTTTCCTGTAGGAACCGTTCTACAGCCTACGTGCTGCGTTCTTCTATGATATGATTATGACCTGAGCAAATATGAAGGAACTAAAAGACCACCTCGGGTGATTACAGTGCACATTTTGCCCACACTCATCATATGCTCTTGATGTGGTACTCAATGTAGATAATCTCCAGCTAAATTGTTCGCACTGCTCTATCTTTCGCGAGATATCGGGCCCATCTTAAAGCACCAAAACTCGATATTTTTCTTGTCACCGTATTTACTGCAGCAGGGACTAAGCCGAAGTCTTTCTCAATAGCTCACGTAAATAATTCTTGTCACTATCGACGGCTTACTTAGAGGCGAATAGTGCATGTAAAAAAAAAAAAAAAAAAAAAAAAAGAAACGGCAAAAAAAAAAATTGTTCAGCTCTGTATTCTATGGTGCATGCATTGGTACATATATATATATATATATTCGAAAGTGCAAATTGAAGCAGATTTTGTCCGAGCTCAGCATACTTCTAGAGAAAATCGGGTATAGATATTCTCTTCACAACCTAGTTTCATCAGTTTCTAACTATCAGAGGACATTGTATCGCTAGTCAGACGGCCGAAGACTGTTTAGTGAAAGTTACTCGTGACAGTACTTTAAGAGCAAATACTCACGAATTCTGGACATATTCCGGCAGCGAGCGAGATAGTAAGCGCCGGCGTTAAAGCGAACGGCGAGGGAGTTAGCTAGCAGCGTTGCACGTTGCGCAAGTGAACCATACAGAGGGACATTGTGCATAAGAACACTGACTCATCAAAACAGTCATTTTCTGCTAGGTGTTACGGGTCGTTGCGACAGTAGGCACTAGAAGCGCTTCGAGGCAAGCTTTCAGCGGCCGCAGAGATCCTAAATTCTTGATCAGAGGCTTTTAAGACAAAAAAAAGACTAAGAATCTCAAATATGAGCTCGATAGACGTTTCTTCGATAATAAGCAAGCGAAAGATTTTCACCGAAAACAAGGAGTACAATGAGAGTGCTGTGCTTTTGTTTTCCATAGCGTCGTCCATGATATGGATTATGGTACCCGGTTTAGGCTTTTTGTACTCCGGTTTAGCCAGACGAAAAAGTGCATTGTCCATGATATGGATTGTACTTATGAGTTCGTTCATCGGATGCTTCCAGTGGTACTTCTGGGGTTACTCCTTAGCATTTTCTAGCTCGTCTAACAAATTCATAGGAAACCTTCAATACTTTGGGTTCAAAGGGTTGCTCGGCAAGAGCAGCGCGGACCTGGACTACCCCCAAATTGCGTACGCTTTGTTCCAGCTCCAGTTCTTGTTGGTTACCCTTGCTATTTTGGCTGGTGGATGCATCGCAGAAAGAGGCCGCTTCTTCCCCTCTATGATTTTCCTCTTTTGCTGGGCTACAATTGTGTATTGCCCTGTGGTGTACTGGATATGGGGAGGAGGCTGGTCTTCCTCGTGGCGTGGAGGCACGTTGGATTACGCTGGTGGAGGACCAGTGGAAATCCTCTCTGGTGTGTCTGCTTTCGTTTTTAGTGCATTTTTGGGTAGAAGAAATGAAACCCTCATGATCAACTACCGTCCACACAACATCTCAACCATATGTTTGGGAACTTCGCTTCTTTACGTGGGCTGGCTTTTCTTCAATGGTTTCTCATGTGGTAACGCTTCCCTCAAAGTGCCCTATTCTATGATGAACACTCACTTGTGTGGAGCTTTTGGCGCCATCTCCTGGTGTATTGTTGATTTCCGCCTTGAAAACAAGTGGTCCATGGTCGCAGTCTGCTCTGGTTGCATTTCTGGTTTAGTGGCTGCGACACCATCATCTGGTATGATTCCTCTCTGGGCCTCCGTAATTCTTGGAATCACGGCCGGCATTGTGTGTAACTTGTCCACCAAGATAAAGTACTTGTGCAGAGTCGATGACTCTCTCGATGTCTTAGCAGAGCACGGTATCGCCGGTATAGTCGGCTTGATTTTCAATGCATTGTTCGGTAGTTCCACCGTTATAGGGTACGATGGTGCCACTGACCACGCTGGTGGCTGGATAGACCACAACTACAAGCAGTTGTACATCCAGATCGTGTATATCCTCGCCACGGCAGCTTACTCCGGGGCCGTCACAGCTGTTTTGTGCTTTGTCATCGACAAAATCCCCGGATGCCACCTTAGAATCGACTATAATGCCGAGGAGTTGGGTGTTGACGAAGACCAAATCGGAGAGTTTGCCTATGACTATGTTGAGGTGAGACGTAACTTTTTCGACTGGGGTAACCCAAACATCGAGTCCCACCCTCAGCCAGCAACTCCCTCCGAGTACTACCCACAAGTCCAGGCCCACCCCGAGCAAGTCTACGAGGCAGTCGGATCAGAGACCGTTTCTGCGTCCGACAACGCTGCGTCTCCCAGCTTGAACGAAAAGGCCGACTCTGACGGCTTGCACACAAATAAAATCGACCAGAAACAAAATTGAACCAATTCCCTTCCTTCCGTTGTATAATTAACTTTACCGGCTTCAACACAAGAGTCCTT
This sequence comes from Millerozyma farinosa, assembly GCA_002196765.1. NCBI lineage: Eukaryota > Fungi > Ascomycota > Pichiomycetes > Serinales > Debaryomycetaceae > Millerozyma > Millerozyma farinosa. Next base: position 248,353 of record NBND01000011.1, on the reverse strand, counting down.
CTTACCTTTTAGCCACTTTTACGAGGCATCTATTCAAAATGTTCATTTCGTGCAATACTTACTATATATCTACTACATCCGACCGAGCAAAATAGCATGCTTTAGATATTCGGCCTTTTGAGATAGGAATTAATAGACAAAATATTACTTTAATATCCTTATACCTCGCTACACTACTCTGTTCTTGTATCTGGACACTTCTCTCAACTCTTCAGCTTCTATACCTCTTGGTGATTACACCGTTGAACTATGCGGAGTGGAGCAGAAACCTGGAGTAAGTGTACTGCACATGGCTTTTCCGTTGGTGCGACACAAGTTCCGAAACCGCTGTGAAAGCTAAAAAAAAAAAAAAAAAAATTTGATTCATTGACTCACTCGAGCTACTATAAGTTAAATACTCTTTAGTTAAATACTGTTTAAGGTGCCAGAAAAAGACTTGATCCTTATTAGTGAGAAATACTAGTTCCACGAAGTTCACTAAGATGATAAATCGCAGTTTTAAGCTCATGCGAGCTCAAAGAGCCCTTTGGAAGGCTCGCAGTTGCGCTAGAACCATGAGCAAAACTAGTTTGCTGAAGGCAACTATGACAGCTGGAACACAGACTAGAAGGCCCACGCCAGCACCTTCGTTCGACCAGCTGGACGAGACGTCGAGCGACATCAGAGGGTTCCCAAGAAAAGACAAAAATCTCGTGATGGACGACTCCTTCATAGGCTTGTCCGGAGGTGAAATTTTTCACGAGATGATGTTGAGACACAACGTCGACACGGTGTTTGGATACGCAGGAGGTGCTATTTTGCCCGTTTTTGATGCTATCTATAACTCAGACAGATTTAAGTTCGTCTTGCCCAGACATGAGCAGGGCGCGGGTCACATGGCCGAGGGTTATGCCCGTGCCAGTGGGAAGCCAGGTATCGTGTTGGTAACATCGGGGCCAGGTGCTACTAATGTTGTCACACCCATGGCCGACGCTTTGATGGACGGTATTCCATTGGTTGTGTTTACCGGGCAGGTTCCCACGACCGCTATAGGTACAGACTCTTTCCAAGAGGCCGACGTTGTTGGTATTTCGAGATCGTGTACCAAATGGAACGTCATGGTCAAGAACATCTCTGAATTGCCTAGACGTATCAACGAGGCTTTCGAGATTGCTACCAGTGGTCGTCCAGGACCTGTCTTGGTTGATTTGCCAAAAGATGTCACCGCCGGAATCTTGAGACACGCTATACCAATAAATACTACCTTACCTTCTAGTGCTTTGGCGCTGATCACCCAGCAGGCTGCTAGTCAGTTCACAAAAGAGGCTATTCACAGAGCTGCTAACTTGTTGAATATCAGTAAGCAACCTATCTTGTACGTCGGTAACGGTATCGTAAACAACAAGGAAGGACCAAAATTACTCAAAGAGTTGGCAGACAAGGCAAAGATTCCTGTTACAACCACCATTCAAGGTTTGGGTGCATTCGATCAAAGAGATGAGAAGTCTTTGGACATGTTAGGTATGCATGGAAATGCTGCGGCAAACACTGCTATGCAGCATGCTGATTTAATTATAGCATTGGGAGCTAGATTTGACGACAGAGTTACATTAAATGTCAGCAAGTTTGCACCAGCAGCCAAGTTGGCTGCATCTCAAAACAGAGGTGGTATTATCCATTTCGAAATTTCTCCTAAGAACATCAATAAAGTGGTTGAGGCAACCGAGGCCATTGAAGGTGACGTTACTTCCAACTTGAAGGAGTTCCTTCCATTGGTTGAAGAGCGTACTGAGAGGCCTGAGTGGATGAAGCAGATCAAGGAATGGAAGGAGAAATATCCTTACGCTTACTCGAAGGAAACACCAGGTTCCTTAGTCAAGCCACAAACTCTTATCAGGGAAATTTCAAAGCAATCAGCCACATACAACAAGGAGGTTTACATCACTACTGGTGTCGGTCAGCACCAGATGTGGGCCGCCCAGCATTTCACATGGACCCAGCCTAGAACTATGATCACTTCTGGTGGTTTGGGTACTATGGGTTTCGGTTTACCAGCAGCTATCGGTGTACAGGTCGCCAAACCCGACGCCATCGTTATTGATATCGATGGAGATGCATCGTTCAATATGACTCTCACCGAGTTGTCTTCCGCTGTTCAAGCCAACGCTCCTATAAAAGTCTGTGTTTTGAACAACGAGGAACAAGGTATGGTTACACAATGGCAATCTTTGTTCTACGAACATAGATACTCTCATACCCATCAATCCAACCCTAACTTTATGAAGCTTGCCGATGCTGTGGGTATGAAAGGTATAAAGATCTCTAAGCCTGAGGAAATGGTGCAGGGTGTTAAAGAATTTTTGGACTACCCTGGCCCTGTTTTGATGGAAGTCATTGTTGAAAAGAAGGTCCCTGTCTTGCCAATGGTTCCAGGAGGAAATGCCTTGGATGACTTCATCGTCTATGACGCTGAGGTCGAAAGACAGGAGAATGAATTGAGAAGAAAGAGAACCGGCGGAAAGCACTAAAAGTTTTCCAACCAATAAATTCCTCCATAAACTATTCAAAATTCAATGTATATTTTCTTTATTTTTTTTTATTTAATAAAAACTTTTGCAGTATCTTTATCCTTTGGTGTAGCCTCGGTTTATCCATATAGGTACATTAAGACAAGAGTGCAGAGTGCAAAAAAATATCAATTGATGAGCATTCATAAAATGAACAAAAAAGAAAGCCCGACGCGGGGGTCGAACCCGCAACCTTTTGATCGCTTACTCTTTTTGTTAAGAGTCAAACGCTCTACCGATTGAGCTAGCCAGGCTTCTTGTTGAAAGAAACTTGTTTGGACCATTTATCAGTACTCAAGTGTCCGTTTGCTTGATTGCTATCGGGCCCCCTGCACACCCGATGACCAAAAGGCAGAACTGACATCTCTTCCACGGTCGATCTGCACTTAGACCACTGCAACAATAGTGTCACCTCCCACGGTACCTTTGTCAAAACAACGGGCAAAATCGGACTAGTTATTATGTTCAAGCACTAATCAAGTATTAACCTTTTATCCTAGCAGTCTCGTAAAAAAAAATCAGCAAGAACCTACTCGGTCTTCAGCAGGCTTCGAGCATCCGAGGCTGCAGATAACACACCGGCTCACAGGATCTACAGACTTACCACGTTTCTACACTTCGCCAAGAGAGGCGGCATTTACCACTTATAGTGGCCTCTGGGCCATGAGCGTCTGGGCCCTGAACGTCTGGGCTCATCGTCCATTTCGCAGTGGTGCTAAATTATCTACAAGTGAATCATGTTCCCCACACATAAGAACACACGTTTAACACATTTTCGTAGAAATACGCTCGAGCATGCTCGGATGTGCCTGAACTAGTTACAAGGAGTGCACCACAGTACAAGATCTTTTCGAGATGTATTCGGCTGCACAGGCAAATGCAGCACCATCCCACATTTACCATAAAACACCCAGACTCTCTTTTTACAGATTTTGACCAGAAAACAACGGCAACTTTGTTAGTATCTTTCAGATTATGTTTTTCATCTAATTGCTCAGGTAATGTAGATAAGGTTGTAAAGATAAATCATCACGAGATACATACCACAAAAAAAAATTAGTCAGCTTTCTTCCAACTAAAAGGAAAGAACTACCACTATTCTACTCATACCCTTGCGTCACCTAGGTCTCCACAGATAACCACATTCAACTGTCTGTCTGAAATAGTGGACAGTCTGAAGTATAAATTTTTAATTTTTTTTATGGTCCGCGACCTAAACGAGAAAATAAGCAGTATTTGGAAAGCCGGGTAAGTGCTAAACTTTAATCTGAATAAATTTATATCTGAAGGGATATCCGAAGAAAGCAGACCATGATAACCTATGCTTGAAGGCTAGTGAGGTATAATCAGGCAATAGCGGACCATTTATATATAAGGAGGTTCGTCGCTTGAATATATATTCATAGAGATCAAATTTAGCTTCAGTACAAGACCCTAAAAGTGAGACGGGCGACGTATCACAACAGACGAGAACAGAGGAGAAAGTATAACTAGTGGTTTCAGCAAGTGATCTCAATTCAGCAGTGATGTTTGACGTGTCACAGTATGCGTACTTGCTACAGTACGTGGAGTACTTGAGGTATGTGGAGTGGGTGGTACGCATGATGAGCAACGTGCTCTTATTCATGGTTACGGCACCAATAATTGTATTGGGGGCCATTGAAGCCGTGACCTACACCATGGGTCTAGCGGTCGACACTTTTGTCAAGTTTGTTTTCCGCCGTTTGGTAGCCCAGATACAGAACATCTGGGTCACAGTGTATCTGCGGATCAACAACGATATGTTTGGCGCCAGATTTAATGTGAACTACAGGTTGGCTCACAAGTCGGTTTCCCGGCTCATCAAGCGCGAGTAAACGCGAGCGCACCCCCCGACGGTGCGATCGAATGCGCAGCAGCACATTGCTGCCTGTGCCCCAGGGGTGGTCTGGCATTGCTGTCCGCCCAAGTCCGCTGGACTGCCAGGAGCAGCGCTCGATCCGAGCGCTGCTCCCACACTGATATGGCTACATGCAGGCTGTCTTCGCAGCCCTGGCAGCCCTTATCGATATTGACCACGCTACCAGCCAGCGCCTCCATTCCATCGCTTAGATTGCCTTTCAGTTCGCCTTCATGTATTTGAAATCCCGCAAGACGCTTCATATAGACGCTTATATCGTTGCTCTGTGTATTTTTAGCATCTTATCTATGTCAATGACAACGCTTTGTCCGTTCTTCAGCCACCCTTTTTTCCGCTCTAGCCATCGAGCAACTGTTTCACCGCCTGCGCTGCCACCGTTTGCAGCCGCACCGATTGCCCCCGGGCGCTCCCACGCAGCGATCGTTTCCCAATCCTCGGTCACGTGCGTGTACACGTGTCTTTGTCGTGGCTCCTCGTCCAAGACGTGTCATCATGCATGTTTTTTATTACAAGGCGGGCCTCTGCACTCGATTTCCTCAGACGTCGCGCTTCTCGGGCAACCCCTCTTGTCTGCTGAGGTCTCTGTGTCCCCTGCGCAGAACGCATCCCTGCGGCCAATGATGCGCGCTCCACTCTCGCTTGGAGTGGCGCACTAAATGTATGTGCCGTCCGTGCGCCAGCTGAGTCGCGTCCCGACGTTGCTATCCTCCCAGTAGCTTGTTCCTGAAGGACGTTTCTACAGGACGTTGCTATATAGCGGATCTTTGTGTGTTGTATGCAGTCCATTTGTCCCTTAACATATATGCCATCAACTTAGGGCACAGCAGGGCTATCATAGCAGCCCCCATCGCCTACAAGCCTCTTAGATTCCACCTGCAAACTCTGGTTGAATGCTCTGGTCTCAACTACATAATGGTCATCCTAACCTCTGCGAAATGACGGCGGATTTGACAAAGAGCTTTTTGGCCTGGTTTGCCGAACATTAAACAATAGCTCGTCGCGATAGGGTTTTTTCTTTGTAAAAGATCGTAGCACAAGCATGTAGGCAGAGTACTCTTGTAAAGGACAAAAGGGCTATCTCAAAAAAAAAAAAAATAAAATAAAATAAAGTTCCGTATAATAAAGACAGGCTGAGAGATGAAGACTAGTAGTAGTACTACGGCCACCCATAGCAAGCTCACCATTTGGGTCGGGCTATAAGCGATGTCGCATCACGTAGCATTGTAGGGGCGATGCGGCGGTTGGCTAGTATTGTACTCAATATCGGAACTCTGAAGATCTCTGCAGTAATCGGTAAGTTGGTGCGCCCTGGATAAGGTACCACAGCCTCGAGTCGAAAACTGAAAATTACGATATTTCCAAGTTATAAATTGGCAATAACGCCAAATAGTGAGATTCGGGTGACTATCGGAAGAAAGACGTCATTGCTGTCACAAGCAGTCCTCTCTAGATAGAAAAGCATCTTGCCAAATAATCCGAGAGAAAGCATCTAAGGTATACGAGATCATCAGTATACTTGTCGAACGTTTCGAATACGAGAGCTGCCCAATAAAGCCCTGTCACATCAGAGGTTATCAGGCGATTGTAGGCCACAGCCGCCGAGAAGGGACTAACACGGTGCCGATATACGCCATATAATAGTTCTTCGAAGCTTCAGTACACATCAAAAAGGTTGGTTTTTCTTCTTGGTCTAGCCGGAGAAGTAGGTGACGATGTTGAACAAGATAAGGTTCCGCTCGCCGCGCTTTCCGCCCAAGCACTTTCGGAATAGCGTATTGCTACTCACGGTGCTTGGATGGCTAGTAGTTTTTGGCCACTGGTTCTCATACCAGGGGAGTCAGTTGCAGGGATATACCGACGAAGAGATATTACTGCAGGAATTGCTGGATACAATGGAGGTCGAGCGATTCAATTTAGACCAAGACGACACACTCCAGGTAATGCTCAAGCACCTTGATGTCCAAGACGTGCCCAAACCTAGAGATTTGCACTCCACCGTGTATGATAGAATATTGCAAAATCACAAGTTGGGCTCCGTGCTTGGTGACCTCTCGTACGATGAGAGGTGTAACCTATTTTTCAGCAACATATATGCATCTGATCTCGATTGGTTCGTGGATCCAGACTTTTATTTCCCCTCCAATGGTAACCTTGGCTTTACTTTCGATTTCGATGACTATAAACGTATGAAAAAGCAAGAAACAAGAGAAATAATTGCAAATGAGAAAAGAATTTCACCAGATGCCGTGGACGATGAAGAATTGGAAAACCGAATCATGATGAGATACAAGCATGGCTATGCTCGTGTCACCGCAACTGAACAGAAGGTTGCAGACTACACTTCACTCGTTAGAAACTTTAATCGCTGTTATTTGAGCGCGAGTAGTAAGGTCCAATCAACCTTGGATGATGAGTTTGTCAAGAAGCAGTCCAAGTTTCTTGATCTAGTCCACTCTAGCAAAGAGCAGGAAGGCAAGCTTGAACCATTCACTCCTACTTTGGAAGAGTCGTATATTGGGCATAACATTAGACTAAACTGCAGAGAGTTGGAGACTAGGATATATCGTTGGATGTCTTTCACATACCCCTTGTATGAGAGGTGGAATGGCGAAAAGGTTTTCTCTCCTCCCAAAATGAGCAACTACATCAAAGATAAAACAGTCTTGAAAGCTTCTAGCAAGGAACACGATAAATATGGTAAGACTAGGAATACCAAAGCTGATAGCCACGAGAAATGTTTCCTCCAGACCTTTAGAGAGAAGATCAATGGAAAGGGACTTGTTCTCACTATCAGTGATTCTCACGTTGACGATGCTGTCCGATTAATCCACGTTTTGAGAGCACTTAATAATAAATATCCCATTCAGTTCGTGCTGTATGATGGATTGTCACCAACCTCGAAAAAGAGATTAATACATGCAGCACGAGAAATATTTGCTGACTTGCCAAAGTCTTTTGAAAACGTTCACCAGTACTTCCCTGATGACTATCTTGACGATAAAACAGGAGGTCTCCCAAAGCAAGAGATATGGTTTGTCAATGTACGCAATGTCATAAGAAGTCATTATAGATTCAGGTTTGGAGGCTATTCGAATAAGTTTTTGGCTGCAATGTTCAACTCTTTTGCAGAATACATTTTGCTAGACGCCGATTCGGTACCAGTTCAAAACCCGGAGTATTTCTTCAATTTGCCTGGTTACAAAGAAAAAGGTGCTTTCTTTTATAAAGATAGAAAAGCGTTCGTGTTTAGAGCTGATGAAGATGGCGATCTTTTCAAAATATTAGCGCCTACAGCTGTGGATTACGCTATGTTCAACATTCCCTTGATGTCAGATGAACACCTCAAGATCCCTTTCTTTCAGGGAATGTTTCATCAGATGGAAAGCGGATTGGTGGTCATCAACAGGAATTTGCACTTTTCTTCGACTTTGATGATGATACACTTGAACTTTTTGCAGTCGGTCACGGAAAAGCTTCATGGAGACAAGGAACTTTTCTGGCTCGGTTTCCTCATCAATGGTGATAATGGGTTTGTCTTCAACCCGCTCGATGCGGCTGCGATAGGAGACGAGAAACCTATAATAAGGCCAGACACAAACGAAACAACGCATGCTCATCGTGTGTGTTCTACACATCCAGGTCATATAGATGGCTACGATAATCAGACCTTGTTATGGTTCAATTCAGGCTACAAGGTTTGCGGAAAGCCTTTGGTCAGGTCCATGCAACAAGAGTTTGAAAAGAACAAACTATTTCCAGGCATCAAATCGCCCGAGGAATTGAAAACGTTCTACGAGAGCCCTTTCAAAATTGAAAAGGCTGTGGTTCCTCCTTTCCTAGGAAAGCTGCATGGTTTCTTCCCCAACGCTGACCATGAACCTGACAAGGCCTGGATCATGGAGGAGCAGTGTAGAGGGTATATTTGGTGCGCGCACTCATTTGTGGGTAAGTTGGAAGACCATGAGGAAAACCTCGAAGAACGCACAGGCATTTATGTAGAATTTGATCAGAAGTCTCAAGACTTGTATTCTTACTTCGGTGACATCTGGATGGGTGCCGAATGATGAATCGTCCCTACAAGAATTAAAATGGTATTTTTTTTTTTTAGTATTTACTTTAAGATTTAGACCCATACTCTGCATTATATAAATTTTTCAGTTTAATGAACCAGATTGCATAGATCATTAAAACAACTGCTATAATACCGCCGGTTCCGTGAAACGGCATCGCTGTCATCATTTTGATCTCATCATTGGGCCGTGATTTGACCTCTGTGTCTACAAAATATGGAAACCGATTGCGTATTTTCCACCTTGTTATCGTGAGGAGGAGGTGTCGCAGATAAGCCGAATTAGGAAGGTCAAAGAGGTCCACACAAACCATCGTATATAAGGTTTGACAAGCTGTGACATGGTACATAAGTAAGTAAAGTTCACATATACCTTTTCGGGGTCATTTAAACCATCTTTGTTTCAAGTAGACGTTTATTTATCAGATCAAAATGACGATTAGTTACGGGGAGTTTATTAAAGAAGCACATTTAGAAGGGTTCGAGGACAGCGAAAAATACCAGGCTTGGGAGCCCAAGATTAAGAAGTATAGGGAAAATTTGGCCAGCAGCATCCCTGAGGAGTTCAAGATAAAGCTTCCTGCTGATGTTGCAGAATTAGAAGAGAAAGGATTCAATGGAGTTGATTTCTTGTACAAAAGTGGGGTTCTCAGCAGCAAGGAGATCGAGATCACTGATATGCTGGCGAGTGATCTCTTGGCCAAGATGGCACTGTCCGAGCTCAGTGCTGAAGAAGTATTCAAGGCCTTTGCACACCGTGCTTGTGTGGCGCATCAATTGACCAATTGTGCTGCAGAGATCTTTTATGATGAAGGTCTTGAGAGGGCTAAGTCTTTAGACAAGTACCTCAAGGAAAAGGGAGCTACCATTGGACCCTTGCACGGACTTCCTATCTCACTCAAGGAGCAGATGAACTATGCGAACAAGATCACGCATGGTGGGTATGTTTCGCAGCTCACTAACGTGCCTGAGAAACACGGAGTTACAACTCAGGTGTTGGAGAACCTTGGAGCCGTTTTCTACGTGAGAACAAACCAGCCACAATCCTTGATGCACTTAGACTCTAACAACAACGTTACTGGTGCTACGAGAAACCCATACCACTTGGGTCTTTCTCCTGGTGGTTCCTCGTCCGGTGAAGGTGCCATTGTCACTTTAGGAGGGTCTTCCATTGGTGTGGGCTCAGACATAGGTGGGTCTATCAGGGCACCTGCCGCCTTTTGTGGTTGCCATGGATTACGCCCTACAACCAAGAGAGTTTCCACGAGCGGAGGGGTTTCTAGTGGTATGGGACAAGAGAGTGTTCTTGCCGTGGCCGGTCCCCTTGCAAGAACCGTAGATGAAATTGACCTCTTCATGAAAAACTACATAAACTCTGGAAAGCCCTGGGAGCTCGATGGTTCATTGATCCCAATGAAGTGGAGAGACGTTCCAGTTCCAGAACCCAAAAAGCTCACAGTGGGTATTATGTGTGATGACGGATTGGTCAAGCCCTCTCCTCCTATAGTGAGAGCCTTGAAATTTGCATCTGAGAAGTTAAAAGCAGCAGGCGTTAACGTCGTTGACTTCAAGCCTATCAAGACAGATGTGGCCAGCGATACCGTCTTGAAAATGTACAATTGTGATGGAAACGAGAAACAGAGACAACTACTTTCTGGATCCGGTGAGCCTCTCAAAGAGCTCACAAAGTACATCTTGAGCCAGGGAGACGGAAGCAACCCCTACTCAATTCAGCAAAACAGAATGTTGAACTTCGTCAGAGACGGTTTGCGTACTGAGTATACCGAGGCCATGGTGAAGCAAAAAGTGGACATCATTTTATGCCCAACATACAACAACGTGGCACCAAGACCAGAGAAAATCTTCAATTGGTCCTACACCTCTCTTTTCAACATTTTGGACTTCCCAAGTATGTCATTACAGACCGGTCTTTTCCAAAACCCAAGTATCGACACCTGGGATGACGACCATAAGGATTATGTTTTCAGAAATGATTTGGAAAAATTAGAGTGTGATCTTTACGACCCAGCCTTATTCAATGGCGCTCCAATTGCATTGCAAGTAGCCACTAGAAGATACTTTGATGAGGAGCTAGTTGCAGCCAGTAAATTATTAGTCAAGCTTTTCGGCACCAAATGAATGTACATATAGAAAAATACAACACAGTGCGTGCTTATCCATAATCTTCTGCTCTGTAGTTCTCATATGCCACTGTACCTTTGTGAATGTATACTATGTATGCATTTCAAAAGACATAGTACTGAAGTATTACAGTAGGAAAGACGAACGGAACATTTTCCATAGTGGCGTCTATATACAGTCCTTCGTACTTCAACTTTCGCCATTCAGTGGAAAAGTTAACTAGTGTAGAGAGCTACTTAATACTGGCGTATAGAAAATGGCAGATTTAGCGGATGATGATTTGGTAGATTATTCCGAGGATGAAGAGTTCAATGAAGATAAGCTAAATGATGAGGACTATGACTCTCTTTATGACGCTCTCCCCAAATTGAAAGGGAAAGTTGCTCAGTATAATGACCAAATTGGTGAGCTAGACCTCAAAGAAGCTTTGTATTATAACTACTTCAATATTGATGATGCATTCAATGAATTAAAAGAAAGACATCCCAAGAAAAAGCAAACAGGTAAGTACATTTGTTTTATGCGGATGCCTTTGGTTTCATGTCCTTTTTAAAACCAACTAAACAGTTCTAGTATCCTAATATTAATGCAAATCAGCAGATAAGGGTACGATTGATCGTAGTGCAGGTACGTCAACCTTCAAGCCTTCGTCGGGGCTTCAGTCGTTAATCTCTAAGAGACAGAATTCTTCTCTCATGCGGCCTAAAGAGGAAGACCTGGCATCTAAGCCTATGGGATCAAAGCTCTCTGCGTTGATGAGTGCAAGATCTTCTTCAAATGCCAAAAAACAGATGCCGTCTTCCTCTGAAAACAAGAGTCTTAATATTATGAATAAATTAAGCCTGGGGAAAAAAGTTGCTGAAAGCTCGTCTAGTGGTCTTCCTAAGAAGCTGGGCCTCTTAAGAGTGACACCTAGACTAGGCTCTCCTAATGTGCCCAAAAAGAGAGTGCGTGAAAATGAAAGTTCAAAACCAGTTGAACGCCATGATACCAATCATGTTAAACGTACCGTCAACGAAAAACCACTTAACGTAACCTTGAAGGTTGAAGACACTATAATATCACAAGTTCCCAGGTCGATGGTTTCTCATATTTTGACAGACAATGGTTATGTCAATAGAGATCAGGAAGAAAATGACAATAAAAGGCGCCGTCTAAAAAATGATTTGTTTGATGTGTATACTAACAGCGATATTGATATAGCTTCAGTAGCAAAGGCTAAGTCTAACTTTGCGTCCCCCAGTCCTGATGATAAAGTAATCGCGGCTCAAAGTCGGCTGGTGGAACAGGACATGATGGAATTGAAGATAAGTACCCCAGAGAAAACACCTACACCAACCGCTGACAAAGGTGTTCCCAAAAGTACTAAGCCTTTTAAGAAAATCAATCTCCCAGAAGAATTAACTTCAAATGAAACTTTCAAAAAGCCTCGAAAGTCCTTTGTTGTTATAGGCCATGTTGATGCTGGCAAATCAACCTTAATGGGTAGGCTCCTATTTGAAGTAGGTGCAGTAGATGGCAAAACTGTAAATAATTTAGTAAGACAAGCTGAAAAGCTAGGAAAAGGATCTTTCGCTTTGGCCTGGGTTATGGATCAAACTTCTGAAGAGAGGAGCCGTGGTGTTACCGTTGATATCTGTGCTACTCACTTCGAAACAGATAAATGCAGATTCGTCGCCATTGACGCTCCTGGCCATAAAGATTTCGTGCCGCAAATGATCGGAGGAGTTTCCCAAGCAGATTTTGCTGTTTTGGTCGTTGATGCAATAGCTGGTGAGTTTGAGTCTGGTTTCAGTATGGATGGTCAAACCAAGGAACATGTCATATTAGCCAAGTCATTGGGCCTTGATAGAATATGTGTTGTTGTAAATAAAATGGATAAAGAGAACTGGTCCGAAATTAGGTATAAAGAAATTGTGGGCCAGATGAGTCAGTTCTTGACTAGTAGTGATATCAACTTTGATCCCTCCAATATTGACTTTATTCCGATTTCTGGATTAACAGGAACTAACGTCGCAAAACGAGACGAAAAAATTCAAGGCTTTTCATGGTATGAGGGGCCAACTTTAATTGAGTATTTGAATCAGGTTGATACTGGAAAACAAGCAATTACCAGCGATATCGATGCGGTATTACTGGAAAGTTTCCGAATGGTTGTGACTGATGTCCATGAAATATCAAATTCTGATTTTGAAATAACTGGTAAAGTAGATTCAGGAATAATTCAACCTGGCGAAACAATTCACATCAACCCAAGTGATGAATATCTACCCATACAATCTATAACACTTCATGAAAAACCTATGAATGTTGCTGTTAGGGGAGAAATTGTTCTGTTCATGTTCAAAAAATCTAATCTTAAATCCAAGTCATTTGAAGATATAAGAAGAGGTGACATTTTACTGCAAATCAATTCCCCGGTAAAAGCAGTGAAGAATTTCACTGTTCGTTTGAACTTATTCAACATGAAGAAGCCTTTATTAATTGGTACGCCTTTTGTTCTATTTAGAAATAATTATAGTGTGCCAGCTAGGTTGTCCAAAATCATAAGTATAGAAGGAGGTAAAAAGAAACAACATTTGGTGTCTAAGCAGGTTGCCACAGCAGAAATAGAGATTCAGGAGAGACCTTTACCACTTGCCAAATACGAAGATACAAAAACTTTGGGAAGAGTTGTTATCAGAAGAGAAGGTATTACAATAGGTGCTGGAACCGTAGTAGACCTATAAATAAACATTTCACTGCCTTTTTCTTCTCTATGATATATAGTCTAGAAACAAAATTAATAAACCAACAATAATACACGTTGAAACTATCATATTAGAGCCTTTCTTATTCCTATTAGTTGCACTATCCAACTTTCGATTGCCTAATGTCACATTCAGCTCAATTTCAGTTTGATTCTCAATCATGTTATCTATTTGTTCAAACTGTGTATCCAAATGATGTGTTAACTCCGTCTGTAAGTTGATGATATCCAACATTGAGTTATGTAATTTTTCCACCAGCTTGAGCTGGTTTGCCTTCAAAGATAAGAACTCCTGGTTTTCCTTTTCCAAGCTTGTTATTTGCTCTTGCGTTAATGCCTGCTTTGTCTGTTCTTCTTCTTCCAATGCCGTGTCCCACGCATCAAAAGTACCATCTTCTGTCTTTTGAGCATAATCGTCGATCGCGTCAAAATTCGACTCGGCCTCCAAGTTCTGGAAATTTAGTTGGTTCAACTGCCTTTCTCTTTCGAGGCGCTGGTTCTGCATTCGTTGGAAGCTTTTACTCAAGTCATTAGTTAAGTTGCCCAAATACTTCAAGATCTGCGCCCTGTGAGTGTTTGTTGTCGATATGAAAAGCTCTTTTTTCTCTTCCTCGCTACTGGAGAAAATACTACCGATCCAGTTAGCCTGTCTCAACACAGTTTCTTGCCTCTGTTGCTCATATTCACGGAGTATTTTCAACTTACGGTAAAGACTTTGAATCATGTACTTGCACTCATCATCTATTCGGTTCTTTTCAGTCAACGACAAACTCGTCTGATTGATGCCTAAGCCCAGGTCATCTGCCACAGAGAGATATGTCGACTTTATTTCCTTTATGACTTGATGTAAATTATGCAAATGCACGTAGTACTCTTTACACTCTTTGATAAAACTATCTTCAATGACGTTATTCGACCTTGATCGCTTCAGTTTTTTATGTTCATTCTTTTTTGCTTCAATTGATTCACCGAACTTGGATCCCACGATATGGACACACTGTCGAAAGAGGGGCGTCAAGTCTGTCATTACGTTGCCTTGGTGTCTTATTCCATTCGATCTACTACTGTTGAAAATGTGTATGTGTTATATACAGTCCTTGTCATTACTGGGGCGCTATCACAAAAACGGATCATACATTTGCAGACTAACATATAAACATAACAGGGACATAACTAAGCGTCGAGATATTGCAATGTCTCGGTAACTTCAATATCATCTCTCATATCATTACCCAATGTACTGATGATGCTTTTAGAGTCGTAGAGAATATTCCATTTTCCGGTATAACTTTTGCCGTTAATATTCTCATGGGTGCTGTTGAAGTTGCGTCTTTCCTCTGGAGTAGCCTCTACATACCACTTGTACTCAGGGGCACCGGGAAAATAGATATTGTCAGCGACAATTGTCGTTCCGGGTGCGATCAAACTCAATGACTCAAGCAACCTGAGGTCGGGGACGTACAAGTCTTTCCAGTGATCAATCAAGATGAAGTCGATGGCCCTGAACTGGCCCTTCTGAAGCCTTGTCTGGAAGTCTATCAAGGTATTGCCTGCCTTTCCCACGATTATCTCGACCTTTTTCTCTAACCCTGCGAGCTCAATGACCCGCCGTGCGATTTTGGCATAAGTGGTATTCACCTCAAAGCTGTAGTACTTGGACTCATCTGGCAATTCCTTCGCAAAGAGCACGGCAGAATACCCCATGTAGCACCCAAGCTCAGCCAAGATGCTCCTTGGTCTTTCTTTGATCTTGTCAATTACAATTTTGCCTTTGTAGGGTCCGATAATCATCAATGTTTCCTTGCGCAGGAACTCCTCAAGAAGCTCCAACACTTTCTGGGGATTCCCCTTGATCTTCTCCAACTCCGACTCGGGACGGTCAAAGATAAACTTCTCGACCCTAAGCTCCTTATCGTTGTTTCCGTTTGACATTGTTTTATTTAGCTGCTGGTAGAATTCTACTTTTGCCTTGCTCAGACACAAGTCAATTGCCTCCCCATCAGGGTTCATTATATATCGTCGCGTGTGATATCTCCGACGGGGACCGACTTTTCATCCGTGATAAATAAAGACGGTCCGATGTTTTGATCTATCCGAGAGGCCATTTTACCCCTACGTACCATGTCCGTGATGGAAATGGTATCGTTACAGGTATTTTAGGCAATCATCTTACTAATGTAAATGCGTTATCACTTTCATGCTCCAGCCGTGGTTCGTGAAATGTCTCACTGATGCGAAAATTAGCACCTTATACATAAGGCTTGTACGTTAAGTATTCAGGTATACGGATGTATATCACATATAGAATCAAATGAAGGAAGAGGATGATAATTCATCTCATTCAAAAGATGATGAAATACAGTCTAGACTTGCACGATTGAAAGAACTAAGGCAGAAGAAGAAAGAAAGTGAGCAGGAAAACCGCAAAGAGCTCATCAAGTTTAAAAAAGAGCAGAGACTAAAGTCCCATGAGCACAAGGAGCATGAAAAGCAGCTTTTGTTAAATGATGGCGATGATGGGGCCGACACTGAAGAAAGAGGCGATGACTACGAGACCAAAAGACATTTGACCTGGACCTTGGAGGAGTGTGAGAACTATGACAAAAAGCAGCAATTGCTGAAAAAGAAAAAAGTGGGACCAGGGACCCACAGCGAGGGCCAGATCGCTGCCCAGACATACCTTAAGGAAATAGAAGAGGTTGGCGTGGACAAAGATGCCTACGCACAGTCAAAGAACTCTGCCAATGCTGGGCCAGTTAACGTGCTTGACAAGATCGACCAGGTTGGCAAAGCCGACAGCAAGGCCGACGTAGCTAAGCTCCAGAAACACATAATAGACAACAACACTCGCAAGATGAGTAAAAGACAGAGCAGGCGGGATGAAGAATCGCAGGGCAGCTACATCAGTCACAAGAATAAAGATTTCAATCTCAAGTTGAACCGTCAGTACGACAAGACAAATTCTGAGTAATTATGCAAATAATTATAGAGATGGCGGTTGGTAGCCTATCCTACTACCAACTCCTGTAATATATAACCACTCCTAGCCTAGTATCATGTAGCCAGAGCTTCAGCTGAGCTCTAGTTGAAGGCCCAGCATATTACCCGCATTGGGTTTTGTGTAACCTAAAATATGAACGTCTACTCGATATATTTCAAACGGCCTAGTCGAAAAACCTACCAGGAGAAGCTTAATCAATTTTAAGTTGTTCTGATTTTACTTGCGGAGCATACTGCTTGCATCTATAGATATATTTCCTTTCACTATTGCGAAGGTGAGTATCATCTGCTTTTCAGCCAAGTTAAATATCACTACTTGAAATGGCGAGAGAAGATATTGAGGAAGAAAGAGAGATACGTGATGATGTCTCTGAAAATCCGTCAGATGAAGAGGAAGGAAGAGATGTGCTAGACTCTTCTGATGAAGACGAAGAGGAAGAGGAAGATGAGGAAGCCATTCAAAAGGTCAGAGAAGGATTCATTGTAGACGACGATGAAGATGATTTAGAGAAACAGAAGCGAAGAAAACATAAAAAGAGAAAGAGAGAGGAGAAGGCAAAAGAAGATGACGCTTTAGATGAAGATGATTTGGAGCTTTTGATGGAAAACTCTGGTGCCAAGCCCTCTGCTTCAAGTGGGAAACTCAAGCGTCTCAAGAGAGCACAAGCCGATGAAGAGGGAGAGGATAACGAGTCGGAACAAAAAGGCCGTAGGCTCACAGATATATTTTCAGAAGATGAGAAAGAGCAAGAAGAACGTGATGATGAAGACAGAGGTGGGAATATATTGGATGAATTCGAGGACTTTATTGAAGAAGACGAATACTCTGATGAAGAACAAGAGGCCAGACGTAAATATGAAAACCAACAAGTAAGAGCAAAGCGAGCTGGACCCAAATTGGATACTTCAAAGTTGTCAGAAGTCGACAGAGAAAGTTTACAGCAGTTATTCGAGGTCTTCGGCAATGGAGAAGAATATGAATGGGCTTTGGAAGCCCAGGAAATGGAAGATGAGGGTAACGTAGAAAACGCTGAGCCAACATCTTTGGATGAGGTCTTCGAACACTCTGAATTAAAAGAGAGAATGTTGACAGAGGAGGATAATTTAGTTCGTATAATAGACATCCCAGAGAGGTACCAAAACTACAGGGCAAATTTGAATTACATAGATATCGAAGGCGACGACCTCAAAGAAGAACAGAATTGGATAGCTGATATTCTTTTCAAAGAAAAACAAGGTGTTATCGGACCTGACTTAGAAGATCCATTCAAGACTGCCGTTTCTAAGGTAGTAGAATTTGTGTCTAAGGACGCTTATGAAGTTCCTTTCATATGGGCCCATCGTCGTGACTTTTTATTGCACTCTGAAGAGGTAACAAATGAAGAAGGTGTAGTAATAACTAATGTTCACAAATTGTTGAACGAGGATGATTTATGGCGTATTGTTCAATTAGACATAGAATATCACTCCGTGTACGAAAAGAAATTAAACACTCAAAAATTGATCGATGCATTACAAATCGATGATGATTTAGTCAAAGACATAAAATCGTTAGATACAATGGTCGCAGTACAAGATTTGCATGATTACATTAATTTTACTTTCTCCTCACAAATACGTGAATTGTCAAAAGAGAAAGAGAAAGAAGAACAGAATGAAATCGAGAATGACAATGACAAGGACGAACTGAGTCAGGAAAGAGATTCTACCTCCACCAAGAAGCATTCAAAATACGCGGTCTATGAAAGAATAAGAGAAAATGTTCTTTATGATGCTGTTAAGGCTTTTGGCATAAGCGCTAAAGATTTTGGTGAGAATGTTCAAGATCAAAGTTCTAAAAATTTTGAAGTTCCTTACAGAATTCATGCCACAGATGACTACATCGAATCTCCTGAAGATTTGATAGAAAAGTTGTGTGAGGATGACGAGGTTTTGTTCAAGGAACCTAAGAACGCACTTAATGCAGTAAGGAAAATCTATGCTGAGGAAATTTTCCACAACCCAAAAATTAGACACGAAGTAAGACAGACTTTCAAAAATTTCGCATCCATCAGTGTTGCAGTGACTGATAAGGGTAAAGCGACAATTGATAACCACAGTCCATATAGTGACATTAAGTATGCGATTAACAGATCACCAACGGATTTAGTTCGAAATCCTGATGTGCTTTTAAGGATGTTAGAGGCCGAAAGCGCTGGGTTGGCTGTTGTAAAGGTGGAAACCCGTGACTACGATAACTGGTTTCAATGTATCTTTAACTGCTTAAAGTCGGATGGTTCTTCAGACATATCAGAAAAATGGAACAAGGAAAGAGAGATTGTATTGAACTTGGCATTCAAGAGATTAACAAGCATGGTTGCATTGAATACGAAGGAAGATTTGCGTCGTGAATGTGAACGTTTAATTGCTTCTGAAGTTCGTAGAAGATTCCTTTCAAAGATCGATCAGGCACCTTTTACGCCATTCGGGTTTGACAAAGGTACCAAGCCCAATGTTTTGGCATTGTCTTTTGGAAATGGTGACTTTGACAGTGCCGTTATTGGTGTTTTCATGAGAGATAACGGAAAAGTTCAAGATTTTTTCAAGTCTGACTCAAGCCCTGTGAAGGACAAGGAAAGTGAAGAAAGATTTCACGCCCAATTGAAAGAGTTCTTGGAAAAAGGTCTCAGAAGCTATAAACCTGACGTCATTGTTATCTCGGGCTATAATGCAACATCTAAGAAGTTGTTTGATTCAGTAAAATCCTTTGTTGAGATGAATCAAATTACCGTTAACACTGATGATCTAGAAGATGTTGAGAACCCTCCGATTATACCAGTGATTTGGGGAGAATCGGAGACAGCCACATTGTATCAAAATTCCGAAAGGGCTAAAATCGAATTGTCAGAAAAGCCTACATTAAGCAAATTTTGTGTTGGCTTGGCACGTTATGTCCAAAGTCCTCTATTAGAATATATATCATTACAAGATAACATATTGTCATTGACATTCTATGAACACCAGAAATTGATCCCTAGTGATCTTGTTCTTCAAGCTATTGAGTCTGCGTTTGTTGATATAGTCAATATGGTTGGTGTCGAGATTAATGAAGCACTCCGTGATCCTTATATTGCTCAGCTTTTACCATATGTTTCTGGTCTTGGTCCTCGTAAGGCATCGGGTCTTTTGAGAAATATCAACTCTAAATTAGGACCAAACCTTTCAAACAGAAGTGACTTAATTGAGCACGAGCTTTCCACTGCTAACATATTTATCAACTGTTCTTCGTTCTTGAATATACCATTTGATGATGCATCTGTGGCTAGGGATGGTTCTGTCGAATTGCTAGATGCTACTAGAATTCACCCAGAAGATTATGATTTAGCCCGCAAAATGGCAGCCGATGCTCTTGACTTAGATGAGGAAGACATGGCGCACATTGAGGAACAAGGTGGAATCATTTATCAATTAATTCAAGAAGGAGTTAATAAGGTTGATGACTTGAATTTGACTGCTTATGGTAAAGAATTGGAAAGCAAATTTGGAAAGAAAAAGTACGCCACTTTACAAAGTATCAAAGAGGAATTGGTAAATAACTATGAAGAGTTAAGAAGATCTTTCCGTTTGCTTGACAACCATGAAGTCTTCCACATGTTAACAGGAGAAACCAATCAAACATTTTCGCGTAATACTATTGTACCGGTCACAATCAACAGAGTTGGAAGAAATTTCAGAGATGTTGAGAATTCGCGTATTAGATTCCTTAAGGTTAGTACCTCGTCTTTGATACAAGGTACAGTTGAGGAACCATGCATACCTCAAGAAGCAGACTTTGTACAAGGACAGGTCACTCGTGCTGTGGTGCTTGATGTATTCTTTGAATCCTTTTCAGCAACATTCAGTATGTTGGAAGAAGATATACAGAAGGCCTCTGCTCCAAAGTTTCGCAAGGAACATCTTAAATGGGATTTCGAGGCTGAAGCAGCGGATATTGAAAAGGAACTATCAAAAGAAAGAGCAAAACTTGCACGGACAAGGAATATACAACATCCCTTGTTCCATAACTTCAATTACAAGCAGGCAGAAGAGTATTTGGCACCAAAGGCTATTGGTGACTGTGTCTTTCGTCCTTCCTCTAAAGGTCCTAACTTTTTAACTGCTACCTGGAAAGTATCCAACAACTTGTTTCAGCACCTTAGCATTCAAGAAAATATTATGGGCAACACTAAAGAATATATCGTTGAGCATAAAAGGTATGCTGATTTAGATCAACTTATCTTCCAGCATATTCAGGCGATAGCAAAGCATGTCGAAGAGATGCGCCGCCATCCAAAGTTCCGTGATGGAACTTTGTCAGAAGTCAATGAATGGTTAGAGTCTTACACTAAAGCAAATCCAAAAAACAGTGCATATGTGTTTTGCTTTGACCATAAGGCACCTGGATGGTTCTTATTGTTATTCAAGGTAAACATTAATACACCAATAACGACATGGTATGTGAAGACTGAATGCGATGGTTACCGTCTAAAAGGTTTTTCTTACCCTAATATGCTTCGTTTATGTAATGGATTCAAGCAAACTTTCAAGAGTTATGTGAAAGGTTATTCCGACAGATCTAGGACCTCTAGACCACCACAATCAAATTCTCAAGCGCAACCAGCTGGTTATGGACGATATGGGTACTAAGTTCTTTCTTATTTTACTACTGACTTCAAAATCTTAATTTTAATTTATTGGTTTTTTTCAACTTAACTGAATATATTGATGTAAATATATATATTGTAACCTAGATTCTCGCCTGTGTAGGAGATTAATCGTTGGTTCTCAACCTAGATCTGAAGCTATCGCCATCAACGTAACAACCCATCAACCATCTTTGGCCACCATTTGATGAGGAGAAAGATTTTCTAGAATGCAAAATGCGCCTATTATCAAATACAACGCACACACCTGCTGGCATCTTAAGACTCAATTGGTTTTGTTCTTGATTTGCCAAAGATTCAAACAACAGATAGCCTCTAGTGAAAAGTTTGAACAATGCGTTTTCTTTGGGTTTATCTCCATGGATTCCATACTCGAAGTGGCCCTGGAATGGAGGAGAGTAATTCACCTCTTTAATGATGCCAGATGCATAGTCCAGAGTCTCCCAAGAAGTCTCCTCGACAACTAAGGGCCGTTTGTAGTAGTAGAACTCACCATTATTCTCATAACGATAAGTGATAGGCACTCTCTTTAATGCATCATATGCCTCTGGATCTTGCTCTTTGACCTTTCTCGCGATTGCAAAACCGTCAGCAAATATACTTTCACCGCCCTCTGTTGAATTTTTTATGAAGTGGAGGAATTGAAGGCCGGGTGGTGATTCGTAATACAATAAATCCATGTGTAGTGGGAGGAATGTGTCTGTATAAGCAATATTCTCGGCCTCGTCTTTATTTTTAACGTCAAATAAAGTACCATAAAACGTTTCCTTGATGTAGCCAAACTTTCTAGCCAATTTTGCAACAGGCCAGTCACCCACGTTGCTCTCAGAAATCTCCTGGGTCTTGACATTCAGAGCAGGATCTGGAATGTTGCTCACGAACGATATTCCGTATCTGTTCAAGTCTGCTAATACCTTAGAGAATCCCTCTTGCGTGAAGTAATTGTCATACCCAATGTCTAGAACATCTGGTAGCTTCGAAATGTTAACTCTATCCCATGGTACCTGGTCTTTATCGAAAAAGATGCTGCTCCGGATGTTCGCCTTGTTGCTGTATTTCAAAAGAAAGTCTTTCGTGTACACTGATTCGTGCGTGGAGTTTGGTTGGGACCACAAGATACGTAAAGCTTCCTCGTCACCTTTCTTAACCACCAGGGGCTCTTCCTCCATCTTTAATCCTGTAGCGATTTGAGCAGTGGAAAGCTTTTTTTGCTTATGATTGGGGTCAACTGATGCTGGTGAATCGCAGGCATCTCTCAAAAAGACATTAGTGAAGTTCACTGTCTCGTTATCGATCCTAAGAGTAATGGACTCATTATCGTAGCCTTTGATAGCTATGTTGAGCCCAATTCTGCTACTGTGAAACGCTCTCGCAGCACCAATGCTTTTACCTAAAATACTGCAACCTTTCGCCAACATTGTTCGCTTCTATCCATTCACAGCACCTATTGGGGCAAGGGTCATATATATATGGTACTGAGAAATTGCTCTACAGATCGCAACAATTGGCCAAAAAAAAAAAAGAATCGGCTGGTGACACCCGCGAGATTCGAACTCGCGCCTCCGGAGAGACCAGGACCTTACCCTGGCGCCTTAGACCAACTCGGCCAGAGTGCCAGGAAACCCGATTCTGACTGAGATAGCGATAGTCCGGTTTATATAGTACTTTCAAAAATGTATGGGGCATCTACTATTCTTTTTTTTTAAACAGGAAAGAAAACAGGACAGCAAACATCAATGACCATGTATGATATCTCATAAGATACTCAAGTAGCGGATATACGTTTTGGTATGGTTTTAGACAAGGCGTTGTAGGTGTTTAACTAATTAATATTGAAAAATTCGAGATTTGGCAATTTTTATAGATTGCGAGTAATGCTGCAACATACAGCTACGGAGTGGTTTACAAAGAATTATACCTAGATAATATATTGATTCTATAAAAAAATGTATAATATGCTGATTACAAAGTAAAAAGACCGGTTCTTCTTTTTCCGAAGGGATACACAACTAATGCAGCTGCAAAAAGGCCAACACTAATACCAATGGAGACTTCTACCATAGTGGAACCAAAACTGAGGGAGCTCGAGGAATTTGGAGAGCTGGCAGAAGTATCCTGGCTGGAGTTTGAGTGTGTGATTTGGTCTGCTGACTGGATTCCCGACAAAAGAGAACTTTGGGAGGCTATACCAGAAGGAACTTGCACGAAAATAGCCGGCAACATTGCACTAACAGCCATTCCTTTCCAGAGTCTGGAATACATATTTCCTAATATACCAACAATAAATGCGCCAATTGCGGCTGTGAATTCTGGCACGTCCTGGAAATGTTTTCCGGCAAAGTAGGTAGCAATATATCCAGTACAAGAAATGACTATCATCACAGGTAACTGTCTCCATCTGGCCTGATTAATCAAGCCAAGACAAATGGAAAACATAGGAACAAACAAAATTCTGTACTTGTCGTTAACGTTATGAGACTTTCTGCATTTTTTGTCTGATGTACTATTCTTATAGACCCAACCAAATAAGGCAGCTCCTAATGTGATGCCGAACCCCAAAAATAGCGAATAGATAATAGCATAGAACATACGAACAGACCCTGCCACGATATTTCTTGATTGTAGTTCTAGCGAGCCACATAAAATGATGTACCCCGGCAAAATCAAGGCTAGCGAGCCTTGAGCAATTGCAGAAAAGCAAAATGTTTTACTGTCGTTAATGGAACCGATTCCTCTCGCAATAAACGAAACAACAATTGATGCAGTAACTTCAAAAACAGAAGAGTACAAGTTAGACATTGACGAGACAAAAAATTGTAAATAACCCACACAGAGCCCAACACCAAAAGTGACAGGGATATCGAACCATCCTCCCCCAAAGGCAAATGGACAGACCATGGCAGAACCAAGTCCATAAAGAAAGACACATAACCATGGCGAGTATTGATTCTTCTTTCTTACTAAAGCGTCTAATTGTTGAGATGCTTCATCAACACTAATCAAATCATGAATCACTGCTTTGTATATCGTGTGAGTATCAGATAATTTACTAAGGTTTAGGCCTTGTTGACATCTAACCATATGAACTTCCGAAGTTCTTGTAGCAGCATCACCAAAAGATACAATCATGCATCCAGGGAAATACACAAACTGACCGTCAATCTCAAGAACTCTACTTGTCATGGTCATATATTCCTCAAGTCTGTGAGTGGGTGCACCATACAACATCAATGCCTTACAAATCATCATAATAAATCTTTGTCGGTGAAGAATATCCGATATATGAACAGTAATTCTGAGTTTCTGTTGCTGTACCTTCTTGCGCTTCATCTTCTTGTGGAACTTAGATGAAACGTTCACTGGGTCAATGGTTTTCTTGGGTGCTTTTGGGCGAGCATTTTGGAATGAAGGCAAGTTAGCTTTTTCATATGCCTGGTCTGGGTTCTCCTCATCTTCATCTTCGTCATCAGCTTCGGCCTCTTTACCTGGCTGAGGTTTATTTGATTTGTGGGTAAACTTATTCACCAACTTTTGAGGACCACTCTTTAACTTTGTAAAATCTAAGGAACTCGTATGTTTGTGATATGGCATGTCAGTACCAAATTCTTGCTCCTCAGCAAGCGTCTTACCATCAGATGGAGCTCTGGAAGATAAGCTCGCAGAAGATTTTTCATCCTGTGGGTTTTGATAGAGTTTAAGCAAAGACGAAAGAACACCCGCGTGAACCCGCTTAGGAGGAGCAATGTACCCATCCTCGCCTGATTCATCTAGCAAGAGGTGCTGGTCTTCAGGATCGTCGTTACCGCGAATGATGTAATCCAAGTTTGGTGCGTAGAACCCGTGCTTACCTTGGTCCTCATCATCTGTGTGCTTGTGATCATCGTCTGCCTCGTCAGCATGATCTGGATTGATTAACGGTGCGGTTGAGTTGCGTGAACTACCAGCCAGCTGATTTTGCTCATCATATGTAAACGACTGGTCCATATTTGCTGCTTCAGGGACATGGACTGCGATTAATTTTTTAGCTTCGTTATTGAGCTGCGAGAAATCAAGCCGTTTCATCTCCACCGCTCCATCGGCTTCGTCTCCACCTCCTATCTCCTTCTCTTCGTCTCCTTGCTTGTCCCTCGAGCGGCGGCTGGCACCCGGGACCAACCCGCCGGCACCACCGCCGCCGCTGCCGAAGCTTAGAACTCGGCCCAAGAATGTGTCTGAATTCGAGGGTTCTTCGTAGTCGTTAGCAAAGCCGTGCGCACCGTGGTGATCAGCCAAGGAGAACTTGCGGAAGATGCCCTTGATGCCGCCGTGCTTTTCGCCGTCAACGCTTTTCGACGAAGACGAAATGCTGCGCGTCCTTTTCCACTGGTCTGTGATATCCGTCTCGCCCTCTTGCGGGTCGTAGTCATGGTCCAAGTTGGTCTCCTTCTCGTTCACGTCATCTCTGCCCTTCAAAGGCTTGCTGGACAGCGACCCCACAGACCCTCTTGATGCGCGAGACCGCCTCTCGTCCTCTCTATCGCTGTCGTCGTTGCTATCCGAGAACTTGATATTCCCGCTCAGCTCATCGTCCGAGCCCCCGTCGCTGCTGCCATCACTGCCCTCTTGCGCGTCGCCCGCCTCACCCTTTATGTCGGTTGCGTTGAACTTGAAGCTGGGAAGCCGGCTATCGGGATCGACGCACTCCTCATCCGACGAACTACTCGACTCTGTCGAGTTGTTCGTCGTGGAAGAGTTGCTCAAGATCGTGTCTCGCGGGCCATACAGATCAGGAAACCTCACGCTCTTGCGCTTGAGCTTCTTCCCGGCCTTGGCAATGTTGGTCTTGGATGATCCTCTCTGATGCTGCTTTCTGTAGTTTGCTAGATCAACCCTGGGAAGCTGGATATGTGATCTGAACTCATCGGCATCATCGTCAGAACTCATGCCGTCGTTTCCACCTCCCTTGTGAAATGACATCCTAGATCCTCTCCCTGGTACTGCCTGTCTTAAAGCGCCTTCAAATACTAGTCCTTTAAATCTCTTACAATCCTAACTCCTACCAAAGGCACACAGGACACGAAACGCAATCAAATTATCCTTGCGTAAGATCTAACCTGAAATTTCTATTTCGGTTCGAGCCTAGACGGCAAATAAAAACCTTAATTCTTAACCAGATCGCCAGGTACAGCACTACGTAAGTGCTTTGTCACTAGTAAGAAAACTTAAGACGTGTATTGAGATGGAATTAAGACTATGGGGAAGTACTAATAGAAATATTCGTGCGTGGAAAAAAGGTACAAAATGCCCTAGAAGCTTAAGAAGCTTGAGAACGGTTAGGAAGCCTCTTCCCACTGGACGCCGACCCAGTCTTCGATATATGCTACGTGGTTCAGATCAAAGTATTCTGGTGGAATGTAGTCTTCGGCGTCGGTACAAATTATTATGGTTCCCCAGGACATTCCGTTGATAATGGCATTAGAATCGGCATTCGCGAGGTCTTCGGCCGATAAGTCTAAGATGGCTTTTGGCATCAACTGGAGCTCGAAACGGCGCACGGAGGACGGGTTGTAGGCAGGACGAGGCACGAGGGGGTCAGTGGTGGCGGAGAGGAATGCTTTGGCGACCGGGCCCTTGCTGCTGTACAAGAGAGGCTTCCCAGCAAGGTCGTAGCGCAAGACCTGGGTGCTGTTGTGCCTGAGCACGTTGGTGAAGTTCTCGAAGCACTTGTCGTCCATCATGCGCGAGATCTGGGCGGCTTTGGGGTTGAGAGCGTTGGCCACGGACTCGAGGCCTGCGTCTGCGCTGGACGAGCCCTCGTTGTCGGACTCCTGGGCGATGAGGTGCTTGTACTTCTCGAGATCGGGGTCGACGTCGGCCTTGTTGCGCTTTTCGGGCTCGACAAACACGAAGTAGCCCGGGTAGCAGGGGTACGAGCGGTCTATGTATGTCAGGCTCTCGCTGTCTGCTGCTTCGGGTTCCTCGACGGGGCTCTGCTGCTTTGCGGAGTCTGGGGCGTCCGAGCCGCTCGTCTTGGACTCAGGCGCCTTGATGGACGCAAACGGGTTCGCCTGGTCAAACGGGTTCGAGCCACCAAATGGGTTGGTTTGGCTGCTCCCGCCAGCGTCCTTGAAAAGGTCTTCGCCGATCTTAAGCTGCTTTTGCTTGTCCTCCTCGAGCTTGAGTTTCTCCTCCATTTCCTTCTCAGCGCCCTTGCTAGCGTCCTCTTTCAACTTCTCCATCTTTACGGGGTCTTTACTGATGGCCCTGATGCACTTGACAGACCCTTTCTTCCTCGAGCAGCTTCTGGTGTCTTTACATGCGAAAATGTAGATCACTCTATCGTATAGCTTTCCGTCGAGAGGAGCAAACGCCTGCAAAAGCAAAGCCATTTTCTTACCACAGTTGCCACAGCTGACCATGCTGTCCTTGGGCTTGGAATTCTCATTGAACCACAAGGGATAGCCACCAATAAATGTATCTTCTATGGTGGGGAGCTCATCGCTTGGCTCGCTTCTGTCATAGTCTATTTGCAAATCAGTAAAACCTAAGTACGCACTGGAAAGCGCACCACTATCATAGCTTTCAAATAGATCTTCTTCATCAGATAAATACAGATCGTTGGACGCCATGTCTGTACCCTTAGCTAGCTACTACATCAAACACTTCTACTCTTCGAAATATGGAAAAATCACGTCACGTGACACTTTATGAACAGGATTCTATACGCTATTTACAAGTACCTGGGGTGGGATATCTCGTCATAAATCTTGATGACATCACCAGGCTCGAACTTGTCCCATCCAGTGAACGAAGTACCACACTCCATTCCCTTTTTAGCCTCGGAAATATCATCTTTTACATGCTTGAGAGATGACAACGTGCCTTTGTACATTTCTTTGTCACCTCTCATTACCATGACTTTAGAGGCTCTCTTCAAATTACCAGAAGAGACCTTGCAACCAGCAATCTTAAATTTGCTCTTGTTTTTACCGGTAATCGTGAAGACATCTTTGATTTCGACCTCTCCTAGAATCTTTGTTTCAATAAGAGGCTCGAGTAAGTTTGTCAAGTCTGCGGTGACGTCTTCAATCAACCGGTAAATAACGTTATAATCTCTAATTTCAACAGAAGACCTCTCCGCCTTGAGAGCAATGTTCTTGGGTACTTTCAAATTGAAACACAATAACTTGGCATCTAGCGTTTTCGCCAACTCAATATCAGAATCCGAAGGCAAGTTAGCATCATGCGATACCACGACCGCCGTCACCTCGTCATTTCCCATGCCATGTATGCTCTCCTTGATTGCCTCTGCGGAGCCAAACACATCCGACTTGATAATGTATTTAACCTTTGTGATCTGGTTATCTTCCTCCATTTCACCCTCTATTTCAGATGTATCGAGCCCTGCCATTTTGAGCTCATTTATCTTTTCTTTCCTCTTGTGTTCTCTAACTTCCTCTTGTCTTTTCATGTTGATAGTCTCTATATCCTTAGCCGCTTCAATTTGCTTTTGACGATAAATTCTATGCTCGCATACTTTCTTAGCGATTTGCTCGCTTTTAGCCTCAAGGACTTGGTTACCAGCATCTGGCAACTCTTTCCATCCCCATATCTGGACCGGAGTAGAGGGAGGTGCAACTTTTACTGGTTTCCCATTTTCGTCGTTCATTCCTCTAACCTTACAATAAGTGTTTCCAGCAACTAGGAAAGACCCAGTCTTGATAGAGCTACGACGAACCAAGACAGTGGCGACATTTCCAAGGCCCTTGGCAACTCGGGACTCAATAACCCATCCTTCAGCAGGTATCTGATTAACCTCGGATTTGAAATCATTCAATTCACTCAAAGCAATGATCGCCTCTTCGAGCTTATCCATATTTAGTCCAGTCTTTCCAGATACTCTTATTGTCTGGGTATCACCACCATAGTCTTCGACATCGATACCATGTCCTGACAAATCGGCTATGACTTTGTCCGCGTTAACTCCTGGTTTATCACATTTAGTTACAGCTACGACCATGGGGACAGAAAGTCTTTTAGTATGGTTGATTGCTTCGATAGTCTGCGGCATAACCGAGTCATCTGCAGCAACAACTAAAACGACTATATCAGTGAACATGGCGCCTCTTTCTCTCATCTTCAAGAATGCTGCATGTCCAGGAGTATCTAAAAACGTGATTTTTTTCTTCGAAATAGGCGTCACGACGGAAAAAGCACCGATATGTTGGGTTATACCTCCATGCTCCTGGTCCACAACTGCAGTTTTCCTTAAGTAGTCCAAAAGAGTGGTTTTTCCATGATCTACATGGCCCATGATAGTGACAACTGGTGCTCTTGGCTTGAGTTTACTGGGATCGTCACATTCAGGAGACGGGAATAAGTCACTTCCTTCGTCAGTACTCATCTGAGCATCAAAGCCAAACTCATCAGCAATCAAAGATGCATTTTCTTGATCCAAAATATAGTTGTGTGTCATATTGTCGAAACCTAAAGTTTTCAATTTCTTCAAGAAATCAGTCAACGGAACATTTAATATGGTTGATAAGTTTGACACGGTAATGAATTTAGGTAAATGGATCGTTACCTTAGGTCTTTTTACTGCTAGACCATCTTGACGCTTTTTCGAAGATTTGTTTTCTTTTCGTGCTGGTCCCGAGGATTTTGGCGCAGCTTGTTTAGCCTTCTCTTTCAACGTTTCTCGGATCTGATGATATTTTTTGAGCCGGTCTTTTTCATCACGTTCACCAGGAGACCTGTTCACAGGTGCCTTCCTATTTGCCTGATCATTTTTCAGGTATTTAAGAGCAAAACGATTTTGCTTTTTATCACCACTAGTACCTGGTGACCTTCCATCACTTTTACCTTGACGAGCATCCAGCGTTGATTTCTTCACATCAGGCAAATCCTTGAAAAAGCTACTGTAGCACCTAATGGGTGGACGTGTATATCGTCCAGCAAGTGCTGAGCCTTTCAAGAGAACACATCTTGTTCTACTTATCATATCCTGTTAATCCACTGATAAAAGTAATGAAAAAAATATTTCAGCGTTATTCGCAGTTATCTTATATTACAGAGAGCGATTTATGCTAATTACAATTCATTATATACTATATCGAAAGTAGTTCAGGAGTATGCAATATAATATGCCAAATCACTGAGAATAAGAATTTGCTGAAGAAGACGAGGATAATCCCCGTGTGGTATAACAGGGAACGGGGAATACTTACTATGAATAGTTTACACCTTCGAATATTTGTAGTCACCGTTTGACGTGATGAATCCAAATGACTTGCTCTCTTCCAATGTAGCTATTAATCTATCAATATCTTTGAAGTTTCGGTCGTCGGAGGCAAAGTTGCGATGTCTATTTGAATTGATATGGTCTTCGAAGTAATTATATTTCACTCTGCAATTTTCGCAGTATCCCGGCTTCATATCTTTGTCTCTCTCCTCCTGACTATTGGCATTTTGCTTGTGTCGTTTCATGATTATACGTCTCTTCAAATTGCTCAAATTTCGAGACGGCACCTGAGATACTGTTGGTCCTAAACCGTTTCCTTGTGCGGCCGCACTGTTCAACACAGAGTCAACTGAGACCTGAGCTGCATTCGAAGCGCCATTATAACCCGAGGCTGCGACATCATAGAACTTTGAGTTAGAATTATTAAGAGGCTGCACACAAGAAGAACCTCTGATTAATGTTGGTTGAGCTTGAGCCATATCGACTTTCATTGGAGGCTTCGCCAGAATCGTTGTTTTATCATCGCTCAACTTCTTCGCCATTTCCTCGGAGGTTTCTACAATTGTCGTATCGTTATCACCATCTGGCCTGTCAATATCGGTGCTTGTGCTTGTATCAAGGAGACCTCGGGAATCTGGGTGACCTTCCTTTGTGTTATTCATTATCTCATAAGTAGCCTTTTTTAGCATGATTCTATATTTCTTGGTAGCTTCAAACTTCTGTAGCCTCCGCATTATCTTCTTTTCCAGGTTGTCGGTGTTCTCAGAAATGAACGGACACTTACCATCAAGTGTCAAATGCAATTTTGGATACAGATCATCCGCCCACTCCCGGACGGCTATTGGTCTCACATTCTGGGATAAGTCATAAACGTAAAGGTAATTTTTTTCTAAGTAATGCAAATCATCCCTTTTGGCGTTAGGATCACGGTCTGTCGAACCGAATATTTTTTCTTCCTTCAACAAGTTGTAAAGGTCCCCAGTTTTGTTCCCTTTCTCAGTCTTACCACTAGTTTCACACACACCCAAGTTCTTCAAAAAGCGAAACACCTTGTCGTAGTTCCATACCTTAATTTTGAGGTTGTGTGCATCATTGAAGATGTCGTTTGCCGCGTATTGCTTGGAGGGGTCAAACTGGCGTCTGCTAATAATTATAGTTACCTCTCTGTCGTAGAAAGGCACGATAGTGCATTCGACCTGCTTTAATGCTTTCTGGGCACGCTTGAGTTCAGACTGGTGCACAGGATTATTGGAGTCAAAACCCTGGGTGTCGAAGTAAACAATGCTTTCCTTCATAATTCTTCTCCACGATCGCTGCCACTGGTGGAAAGCTTCACCTTCGAGTCTGTTTGATTTGCTGGCGTTGTTAGCATTATTGCCGCCCCCGGCTTGAACCTGATTTTCGCCTTGTTCGGTCTCCACACCATGCTGTTCTCCCATTGTATGCGCCTTATGCGAAGCAATTCCGCTAGCCAAGTTCGTGCTACCGCTAATCTTGGCCTTTTTCAACACGGGAGATGGCAAGTTAGTGCTGGTTTCTTTCAAGGGCATCCTTGTTTGATTCAGCGTCGTGGCGGCAAGCAGCTGGATGCCGCCGTTCTTTCTTTTGACCCCAGAGGTCCCTTTATTACTGTTGTTTTGCTCCATACTACCGGATTCAGTATATTCCCATTCTCTAGCCTCAGACCCAAGTCTATATCAAACTAATTGATGTTTTGTTTGGCGCTGAGTTTTAAAAACAAACACTGGAATCCAAATATTTGCTCAGCAAACGTCCTCTAGAAAACTGCAAACTTCTTCCAAATAGAACTAATTCTGAATCCGAACAAGATTCAGTATTTATGCTAGTAGTTTGCTCAGTAGTATACGAACACTTTCTTTGAAGTAGAATCGTTACTGAGTAAGCGCTTTAACGCGTTCACCAAAACAGCATTAAAAAAAAAATGAGGACTGCACATACTTCTCAGTTTAGCTAGGAAAGCTAAGAAGGTATAACAAATGAAGATACGGGTGAATAATGCTACGCCTGAAGCAGATTAATGGAGTGCTAAAGCAGGGCTTACGGAACGTGCCTTCGAGCAGCGTAGGCCCAAGGGCCAAGGTTTTGTCCATATCGCTTCTTTCTGCCTCTGGTACGCCTTTGGCGACGGTTCATGATATACACTTGGAGCAGGCCAAGATTACAGAAGACGACCTTCGAGTGTATACATTGATAGGTGTAAGGCAGATGAAAGAGAATGAACAGCAGAAGGCCGATAGAGGCGAGGAGAAGCCAAAGGGCCTGTCTTGGGAAGCAATACAGATTGACGATAATCTTCAGCTAATTATCCAAGAGATACCGTTAGGAGGTAGCGGCACCCCTAACGAAAGTGACAACAAGCACGAGAATGCAGAGGGTGAATCCAAGTCAGCGAGCCTCTATGTTGTGCTTTTCTACTCTGCAGATTATCCACATGAAATAGCCAAGCTCAAAGTAGACAACATTTGCAGCGAGCTAGCAAAGAAGCTAGAAGGATTTCAGGGAGACATCTAGCTATGATACGTACTACATTCGATACTATTTTTTAGATGCTCTCGAGTGTACACTGGGGGCGCTTCAGTGGTTAGAAAGCGTGTCATGGAATACATGTATTAGACATACGTATATGTGATATGTAATCTGGCCAAAATACTAATTAGTATGAAATAAACGTTTAACGCTAATAACAAATGCAACAGTCGTAGATGTTCGGGTAGGGGCATGGCTTGTGTTCTAGTAGCAAAGAAAATAAGTCGGGAAGGAGACGGCGTGGATTCCGCTGCGTCCGGACTGCCATCGTTTGTCCGTTGTCCGGCCCGTCCGCAAGCCAAACCAGCAGAGTTATTGGTATCCATGACCGGCGAGGGCTGCGTACACTCTTGGTGGACAAACGAGGGTAGGGTATCAAGTGTGCATTCATCAGACCTCGTCTTTATTTCCCGTCCACATCAATCTCGTTTTCGTCGTCTTCCTCTTCTTCCTCGTCGTTATCATCCATGTCGTCCATTAGGCTTTCTTCATCAAAGCTTTCCTCGTCACTGTCGTACCAAAAGTCCTCGTCCACGGGCTCCTGCTCGGCCTCCTTGTTGTGGGTGCTGCCGTTGCCGTATGCATAGAGCTCCAGCTCGGGCATTATGAAGTCTTTGGGGATGTCTGCCTTTGACCGCTCCACCTCCTGGAGCACTTTCTTCCTGTACGCCTCGGGATTTTTTCGCAACTCGACGGAGGCGTCGATGTTGGCCGGCGACGACACGTTGGGGTCCTCGAGGAGCGAGATGATGGAAATCAACACTGACTCCACGGTCTGTGCTGGCGTCCACGTCTCGCTATCTGGCTCGTCCGACGTGGGGTCGCCACCCTGATGCAAGATGGAAATGCAAAGCCGCCCGTCTCTGTAGACGTTGGGGTGGTATATGGCCGGCGTGAACCGAAACGTAGGTGGCGAGTAGGGGAACTCTGATGGGAACCGCATCTGGCCCTTGAAGTATCCACCGTGGTACATCGACTCCTTGTTCAACACCATGATTCCTATGTTCCACAAAAAGATGTTGTCGTCGTCCAACTCGATGTGGAATGACGGAATGCCCTTCTTTGGGTCCGTCAAGTCCTTGAACTGCCGTTGTAAGATTGCTGCTGCTGACTTCGAACTCATAGCTGATGTGATGCTTTTACGCTGACCTTTGAGTTTGCTTGTGTTTCTGTTTTTTTTGTCTCTTGTTGCCTTGCTAATCCGCTGTGTAACCTGTGCAACGAGGGAGCGAACTAGACTGTAAATAAATCCTGTTTCTTTTCTTCTTTACTGTTTATTCCAACTAGTGCTCACCAGTCCTTAGTCTGATACACTAGGATCCCACTTAACCAGCTCGCTGTCTGCTGTTACTAACCTTCAAATCCTTCGCAAGAAAGACTAAAAAAAAACCAAACTAATTTAGACGCTTGACACAGACAAATCAGTTGGTAAGCGGTAGTTCAAAAAAGAAAAAAAAGGCAACTCAGACGTACTGCACACAGACCAACCTCAACCTGGCAGGTTGTGACAGCTGAAGGCCGCTGGCACCTGGCCTGGCCGCCGCTTGAGCGGCCCTAGCAGGGCCCTGGAGGGCCCTGATGGCGTCCACTGCGGGCTGTGTCTACAGGGAGGGCCGGGGCAGCGCCTGGGGCCGAGACGCCCCGCTGGCCGCAGGCCTGGCGGCGCTGGACGAGCGTGGGGAGCTGCGGCGCCGTTGTGGAGCTGTAGATCTACGACGGCAGGTCCAGCGTGCCAGCCGGGGACGCCACAACAAGCACAGGTCGAGTGCCAGGGCGCTCCACGGGCGGCACGGACGACACCGCGGCTGTCGTGGACTCGTGGTGCTCAAAAAGAAACGGAGCCCACCAGCCAGAGCCGCACCAGACTGCTCACAGCAACAATGCCAGAGGGCGCCGCTTACACAGTCCTGGAAGCGAGCTACCAAGCGACCGGCACACAGCGCCGGTGGGCGCCGTCCCTAGCGGCCAGGTCGTGCTAGCAGGCGCCCTCTGGGGGTCTGCCTCCAGGGAGGCAGACCCCTAGACCCCCAGCGGGCGTTCTGGACGGCGCCGCAGACACACTCCCCGCCGTCTGAGACCTCCCCCGGGCACCTGGCCGCACTGCAGCCTGGTGTGCCCAACTGTCGACCAGAACCTACAAAAAGCCCTGTAGGGGCTGGCCGGCCGGGTCCCTGAGGCATTTAAGCAGCCTGGAACACATGTAGCACACCACAGAATGTAGGAGTAGTCCCGTGCACACTCTTAAGACCGGTGCGCCTGGGTGGTGAGCGAAATTCTGACAGTCCCATTTATACGAATGGACTTTGGTGATAAAAAAGGTCGCAATCAGTTACCACGCCAATCATTTTTCTTGATTTACCGATTAGCAATAAGTAAGACAGCGTAGACACAAAAGATCAACAGTGGAATAAACACAGAAGATCCAGAAAACAGACAACAGTCAACAAGATGGATTTCGAAGAACAATTAGAAAGGGCAGAAAGTCTGCCGGTACCATCGTTGGTGGGGTCGTCCATCAGATCTGCGGACGACTCAGCACACAATAACTACATTCACCCCGAAAAAAGTAACAACGTGTACGATAGGAAGAGATCGAAGTCGGGAGACAGGAGAAGTGCGTTGCACCAGTCGATAACGGCGTCGCTCGACGATTTAATGAGCGAGGGGGCGCTTCTTGGGTCAGAGGAGAACTTCGAGCGGTTTCTCGACGACCAGGGGAACGTCAAGGCACAGGCCAAGTACGAGAAGAGCCTCGAGCGGGCTCGGGCGGAGGCGCCCGAGCCCAGCGCTCAAGAGGCCACCTCGCAGAGCCCCAGGCCGCTTGACGAGGACAAGGAGGCCGAAAAGTTGGAGAAGGTGGCCGCAGGGGAACCCAGTGCCGAGCACATTGAGGTGAAGTCGCAGGATGGATCTGGCGTGCTAGACCAGGATCAGGGCGCTGCCGCTCCTACGGTGCCTGCGGTACCGCAGGAGTCGGGTGGTTTGTACCAGCAGTCAGATTACTCGAACCCAAACCTTTCCGAGTACCAGCTCGAGAAGCAGGTCCTGTCGATCGACGACTTTCTTCAGAACGTGAGGTCCCACGACCCCAGCAAGTTGCCCACATCCAACTACGGCTACAGCACGCCGCTGGCTGCAGTTAGCGCCCGTGTTGGTGCCCGCAAAACGTCTGCGGAAAGGAACGCAGATGCGGCTGCAGACGACGCAGACGAAGCGGCACACATCCCAGGACTTGGTCACGGATTGCACGAGCCATACTTCCACCGAGAGTCAAGATCACGCTCAAGGGCTAGCCCTAGCCGTGGCGAGAGATCCAGATCAAGGACGACTGGCAGACCTCACTTGGCTCGTGGAGATTCATACAAGAATACCATTTCTGACCTGCCCTCGAACTATGAATTACCACCGGACTTTGAGTCCGAGATTAAGGAAGAGGCAGGAGAGGATGATGGTGAGCAGGAGAGAACTACCAGAGAGTCCAAGCCCACCATGGGTGAGTCCATTGCTGCCGCAGAGGCCAAGAAGAGCTTTTTCCAGCCAGACGAGAGTATCGGCAGAGATCCATCTTTGGTTACCACCGGAGATTACACAAATTTCGACGTGGACAGCCCTCATAGCATGTCAAATCCTTATTTGTACACGCAGAGATCGGAGTCCTCTACGAACTACTTAAGGTCGATCTCAAGATCTTCCTCCAGAAAGCCGGCTGACCAAAGGCATATGGCTGCTTTGAATGAAAAGAATGACGCCAACCCAGACGAACTTGCACGAGAAGGTGCTCTTATCACTGACGACCCATATTCTACTATTGGTGGCTTAGACACTATGGTGGAGGAAGTTTTACACCTAGATGATGAGGGCAATCCAATTCAAACGTCAGATAAAGATGCAAAGCTCGAAGGCGGACCAGCAGCAGAAACTGTGATATCCAAAGCCGAGGATAGTAGTAAACCTGAAGCTGAAGATACTGTCAAATCTCCTATTGAAACCAGCGAATCTTCCGAGAAGTCTGCAGTGACTTCAACTGATGCTGACGCTGTGGGGACCAAAGAAGTAGCAAAAGACAGCTCAAAAGAAGTCCCAGAATCAAAGCTGGAACAACAGGAAGAGTCTGCCGTTAAACCAGTGGTTGAGACCGAGAAACAGGCTAATGAAAAAACTCTAGATGAGGCAAGCCCACTGCAGGAAAAGGAAGTACAACAGGCTGCAAGCGAAGTTCATAATGATATAAAGGCAGATGCACACAAGGAAGCTGTATCTGAAGAAAAATCGCTTGCAGCTGCGGACACAGAGACAGACAAATCTAAAAACGATGTGTCTGAAGAGCCTGCTGCCACAGCAAACGTAGACGTAGATGAATCTAAGAAGCTTTCTGAGCAGAAGACTCTTGCAGAAACTGGAACCAAGGAAGATGTATCTAAGGAAGATGTATCTAAGGAAGATGTATCCAAGGAAGATGTATCTAAGGAAGATGTATCTAAGGAAGATGTATCTAAGGAAGATGTATCTAAGGAGGTTGCCGCTGAAGAATCACTGGCAGTAACGGGCACAGAGACAGAAGCAGATACATCCAAAGAAGTCACCACTGAAGAATCAAGTGCTGCACCTGAAGAAAAGGAGCTTCCACCAAAGGAAGTTGTCACTGATGAACCACTGGCCACTTCTGGTGTCGAGAAAGATACACCCAAAGAACTTGCTACTGAAGAAAAATCAGATGCAGTGGCCGACGGACCATCAGAAGGGCATAAAGAAATAAAAGAGGCCGCTATTCCTGAGCCCCACAGTACCACAAAGGCGGTCAATGCAGCAACAGAGGAGTCCGACGACATTGACGTCTCTCCAGAAGAACTCAGAAAGTACCTTGAGTCTCAGCCCGTCTATATCTTCACTTCCCTCGCAGGTGGTATGCAGATAATGCCTCGTACGAACAGATTGGCCACCATATTACAGGCTAATGGTATAAAGTTTTCCTACAGAGATTTGGGAACTGATGAAGAAGCTAAGAAAATCTGGAAAAGACAGGCCAATGGAAGAACAATTCCTGGAGTGGTAAGAGGCGACGACTTAATAGGGAACTGGCAAGAAATCGACGAGATAAATGAAGAGTACAGACTCAAAGAAGTTCTTTACGAATCGTTATAGGAAGTTTAAACAGTTATCTCCATAGCATCATGGCCTAGGCTCGTGTTTAGATTTAATAAGATTAAGTGCAGTACATAAAAAATTGACACAAAAATGTCACGTAGCGGTTAAATTACAGATCAGTGGGCGCTTTTTTACATCTTGATTTAATTGTAGACACCATAGACCTACACCGTCAACAAGTCATAACAAAAAGTATCTTGCTGCTTTTATCATAAAAGCATTGCCCATTTGTTACTATACTGAATTGCTAAAGTTTGATTTTTTTAAGTACCTGAAAAATGTCTACTCCAGCAGAGATCATTGCCGCTCGTGTGAACGGTATAATCCGCAACGGGGAGGATAAAGGGTCCCTTGTTAATTCCGTGAATGTCTCTTCTGACTCCGAGGAGGTGAATTCGGTTGTTGACGAGAGCGATGGGTCATTGAATACATCCGTTCCATCGATCAGCGACGAATCTGCATTTCCTACTCTTGGCGGAAAAAAGACCACGCAATCGCACAAGGCCAGCGCCACTTGGGGTCCTATGTCCAAGTCAGCTTCTCCATCTGGGCCAAGTGTGTCTAAGGTAAAGGCTTCCGTCATCCAGGACGCATTTACGTTGGACGTGGAAGACCAATTGAATGTTGCCAGACCCGAGTTCATCAAGATTTTGACAAACATCAAGGCGGAAACCAAAACGAACATCGAGTGCACCACTTCGCAGCACACAAAGAAACGTACTTTCTTGATCAGCGGAAAGCCTGAGAGCGTGAAACTTGCTAGAAGATTGGTGATCAAGAAGTTAACGAAGCCTATTAAGATCTCGTTCTTGGTGCCTGCAAAACTCAGATCTAAAATTATCGGTCTGCAAGGTAAAACTTTGAAGCCTATAATCCTGGAGAATGACGTGAAGATCGATATAGACCACGATGAAATTTTGCAGGAGGATGTTGACGACGAGGATGACATTTTCGCCAAGGCCGTTAAAGTGACTATAGAAGGTGATGTCGAAGGTTGCAAGCGTGCCAAAGCTCAAATATTAGCTATAGTTAGAGAGGAAATAAAGCACCTCTCTATACGCTTCATTGTTTCTGACATTGTGAAACCATTCGCCGCAAAACATTTGGAGCCAATCACTTCGGAGTTCGCAGACCTCTCCTTCTCAATACCAGATTTCTATTCCAGCAGCAACAAGATTCATATAATAGGTGACAGAGAGACTGCTTTACAGGCAAAGTCGGCTATTCAGGATGCATTAGAGCTATTGGAAAAGAAGCTCGTTGTGGAAGAAGTTCCAATTCCCAAAACAAAGCATCACTTCCTCCCTGTCGAGAAGGTACTCGGGGACTACAATGTGTTGATACAATTGCCTAATGATGACAATTTAAAAGTGAAATTTATTGGCCAACGTGCTAACTTAAAAGAAGCCATGGAAACCGCTAGAAAAACCACTTCTCAATACAAGGTTGAAATCTTGGAAATGTCCAAAGCACACAAAGGAAACATTTCACACGTCAAGTCTGTAGCGGCCTTATTAATAAAGAATAATAAGTTCAATGATATCGCAAGTGCAAATGATGTCAAAATTGATGCTCCTTCTCTTCTAGAATTAGAAAACTCTTCATTCCAGTCTATTCCAATCAAAATCATTGCAAAAGCGGAAGAAGAAGATAAAATTAAGTCAGCAAAGAAAGCCATAGTTTCTGCAGTTAATAAGGTAACACCTAGTGATGCATTTGTTATAGATGATATTGATAAGATCTTAATCCCCAAAGTCCCAGCAACTATCGGCTCAATTACCGAAAAGCATGGTATACAGTTTGTTATTTTGAACAGTAAAATTATTCTATTCTCTTCTGGCCCTCAAGAAGAATCTGAGGACTTTGATTTCGAAGAGAATAACGGTGAGGCATATTTTAAGGAGGTCAATGACTCACTTAACAAATTAAGAGAGTTAGCATCCAATATTAGTAGCATAGTATTGAACATTGCAAGTGAGAAACAGAATCACTTGAAAGGTCCTAACGGTACAACATTATCGTTATTACTCTCAGAAGTAGAGCCTGATTCTATGTCAATTAAGTTGCACTACAATGGAAAGGAGGAATCTCCCGACTCTGTTTTCTTGCATGGTTATTCCGCATCTGTCGACAAGGTCAAGAAACTTATCGATTCCATCTTATCTTTAAGTGCTCCAGAATTGGAAAACTACTCGACCTCTATTGAAATACCTTCCAACGTTATTTCTAGAATCATTGGTAAGAATGGTTCCAATCTTAT
Organism: Millerozyma farinosa; assembly: GCA_002196765.1. Lineage (NCBI taxonomy): Eukaryota > Fungi > Ascomycota > Pichiomycetes > Serinales > Debaryomycetaceae > Millerozyma > Millerozyma farinosa. Next base: position 208,093 of record NBND01000011.1, on the reverse strand, counting down.
CTCTTTGAGGGAGAAGTTTGGTACAAAGATAGATGTATCGGACAAGGATTCTGAAGAAAAGAAGGAACTGAACAGCAATGCGTCAATAAAAATATCTGGTCCAAAGTTCAACGTTGAAGAGTGTGAAAAGGCTATAGCACACGATGCAAAAAGATGGGCTGATGAAACTACAAGAAGATTGAAAATTGAAAACGAATACCATAAAAGATTAATTGGTCCTAACTGGTTGTACATCAATAAATTACAAGATAAGTACAATGTTAAGATTAGGTTTCCACCAACAGATGGTGTATCTTCTGCTCACTTGGACGCACCTAAACTGAAAGACGAAGTAACTATACGCGGATCTTCCAAGAATGTTAAAAAGGCAGAGGAAGAATTGATGGATCTTTACAAATATGAAAAAGAAAACGGATACAAGGAAACCTTGAAGATTCCTGTCAAGGCCATAGCCAGAGTCATTGGAAAATCAGGTGAAACTATAAAGGATATTTCCGATGGATTTGGAGTAGAATATAAATTCAATAGAAACCAGGAATTTGAAGACACCAATGGATTTACCGAAGTTTTGTTGATCGGTTCTAAGTCTTCCTTGAAATCAGCTCGTGAAAAAATTCTTGACATTGTAAATGAAGTTGAAAACACTGTCAAAGTGTCGTTAGATGTTGATCCTAAGTATTATAGAGAATTAATAGGACAAGGCGGATCTGTTTTGAAGGAGATCATATCGAAAGCTGGTGGTGATGATGTCCCAAGAAACAAGTACTTCAAGCTTTTGTCCATTCCAAATGAGGGATCTGAAAACGAACAAGTAACTTCTGAGGGTGACAAGAAGATAGTGGACGCAATTATCAAACAGGTGAAAAATATTGTTGCTCAGAAAGAAGCTTCTGTCACGGAGAATCTTGATCTTCCAAAGGAGAAGCACAAGTTAATTGTTGGGCCTTTAGGTACCATTCGTCATTCAATCCAGGACAAATACTCTGTTGTAGTTGATATCCCTAGACCTAATGATAAGTCTACAATCGTGAAAGTCTCTGGATTGCCTGAAAACGTGGAGAAAGCCTTAGAGGAAATTAAAACGTTAACCAAAGATGACTGGAACGTTAGTATCGACGTACCAAGTAAGTACCATGCGTTCGTATCTGAAAAAGGTGCTATTTTCAAAAGATTGCTTCAAGACTATGATGTTAGAGTTAGCCATGGTAACTTGACGAGAAAAGCCTCGGCTTTGTCCAAGGCGAACGTTCCTGTTCCTGAGAACGCATACCCCGCCGAAGAGGAAAAGACAAAATTTACTATCTCTGCGAATGAGGACAACTCAACCGCTGAGGATATCCCATGGAGACTCAAGGGTAGCAGTGAAAACACTGATAAAGTCGCTAAAATCTTGAACGATCGTTTAGAGGAGGCTAAGAATGCTAACTACTCGGCCTGGTTCTACTCTCTGGACCCAAGTCAATTTGCGAAATTGATAGGACCACAGGGTTCTACTATCAGTGAAATTAGAAAGAAGTCAGGATGTGTAATCTCCGTCCCAAAGGCAGGCGAAAAATCAAACGAGTTCATTTATCTTGTTGGTTCTGAGAATGGATTGAAGGAAGCTCAAAAACTTATTGAGAATTTGTTAGCTTAGTCTCTCTTGGCTGAACTGCACAGTCCAGTCACAGGTACCGCCTTCCGCTGGTTTCCCTTAAGCAAGTAGAGATAATACCTGTAAATATTTCGATATGTAATAAGCATTCGTTCAACTGATTGATTTTGTGTCACGTAGCTCTCATCAAACAATTCTCATTCCACAAAATCACTAAAGTAGTGTATATACCGAACATATTTTCACCGGTGAATAAAGACTAATATAGAGACTTCAACAGTTTTCAGTCCATATAAGAGCCTAAAATGTCCAATATTAAGAATGTTATGGTTAAGCTCATTGTAGGAGCCGGGCAAGCTGCTCCTGCTCCTCCTGTCGGTCCAGCTTTAGGTTCGAAGGGTGTGAAAGCCATTGACTTTTGTAAAGAGTTCAATGCAAGAACTGCCAACCTTCAGCCAGGAACGCCTATTCCATGTTTATTGACTATTAAAGCAGACAGATCATTCACTTTTGAGACCAAGTCTCCTCCTACAGCATGGCTCTTGATGAAGGCGGCTAATGTGTCAAAGGGTGCCGACAAACCTACACACAACCATGTTGGAACTGTGTCATTAAAGCATATATACGAAATAGCGAAAATTAAGAAGACAGATGAAAGACATAAGGAGGTAGATTTGAAGGCTATATGTGGGGCTGTTATTCTGACCGCAACGGCCATCGGTGTTAATGTGGTCCCATAAATTTTTCAGTTGCTGATAAAAGAGCTTTGGAGAGGTCATTTCGTGTACATAGTCGACGTCCAACTACGTTAAAGATTCGTATAAGGACCATAGAAAGTGGAGGTAGAAGTGTCATTTACGTAGTACATATTTTTAATACTATTCTGTAAAGTCTATGCATTAGATTTTGGTTTGTGAAATAAAAGGTTAAATAAAGAAAACAATTGTAGAGTATAAGTACAAGGTAAATTAAGGATTAGGAATATAGTAATGTCAATCAGGTACATGTGGGAACCTTTGATTAATCACTTTTTCTTGTTCTTCTCGAAGGCAGATATATGTGCCTTGGCTTGATCGACCTGGGTGTGCTCGTGGTTTCCTTTGATCAACTGACTAGAAGTGGATCCATCCACCTCTATTGCATCTTCTACTGTACACATGTCAACTGATTTGAGCCACTCATCTTTGAAACAGTCCTCGATCGAAATACGGCATGCAGGTGCCAATTCCACCATTTTACTGACTAATGGACGGCAGTCCTCTGGGAGGGCAAGAAGCAATCTTCCAGCACCAATTTCGGTTGACGTATGTGGTAATCCGTTAGAGGTAGTAGTTGCGTTTGGACCTCCCAATTTACCTTCGCCTTCAAGCTTGGTCTGGAGCAGCAATGGGGCATTCTCTTTATTAGCCGAATTTTCCGCCCTCAGCAGAGGTGTTTCTTTCAAAACTTCAGTGAATGGAACAAAATCTCCACGGCTTGCAAACAATTTGAAACTATTGTCACTCAACTTAGGAACTTTCCAAGGAAACTTCTTTAGAAGCATCGAGCAGTAAATTATAGCGGCAGACCAAATATCAACAGGTCTGGGATCATACTTATTGAACACGCACACTTCAGGAGCCAAATAGGGATCGGAACCAACGACACCTTGTGCCTCTATCAAAGTTCTTGTGAAAGGGTAGGAGAAAACCACTGCAGATCCAAAGTCTATAATTTTAACAATTCCTCTAGTGTCAACGACACAGTTATCGAGCTTGAGATCTCTATGTGCCAAACCAATAGAGTGAAGATAGTGAATGGCCGAAAGGATCTGCTTGAAGCAACAGTTGATTTCTTCCCTGGGCATTTTATTGGACATAACAATCGCAAACAAATCAAAATCGCAGTATTCCATCACTTGATATATCCTATCGTTCTCGTAACAGATTTCTACTGTTTCAATGATGTTGGGGTGTTTCAATGTAGAACCAATACAGTACTCACCAGTGATCTTTTTGGCATAGTCTCTTTTGCTTTCGTTCTGGTACTTGCTTCGAAATTCCTTGACTGCAAACACTTTCTTATCAGACAATCGGTTGACTAGTTTGACCGCACCGCCTGCACCCGCACCAAGACTTTCACCGAGCTTACTATACCTCTTAGAGAAAGGCAACTGTTGCTGGGTGTTCACGATTGTCAGAACAGATCCCCTTCTTTCCTTTGCTATGGAAGAGGACCTAGAAACTGAATTTGGAGTACTGCCGTTGAGAAATGTATTCGGAGATTGAGAGAAAGAAGCACTCGAGGGCGACGCGGTCAACGATTGGCCATATGATCCCAGCTGGAATGAGCCACTAATTGGAGTAGAGGCACCGCTTCCGACCGAACCTCTATCATTTCCATTTGCCCTCAAGGATGAAGAAAGGTTGGAGACTGGATTGTTCTGTGGCTGTGAAATCGACGCCTTTCTGAAAAACCGTTTGAGATTGGCCATTGAGTTGTGCCTAGAGGGCAACCCATTAGGACCAAACGATTCTGTTGACGACAACGACGAAGGTGATCCGGTAACAACTGTTGGTGACGGATCATATGCATTATTATACAAGGAGCCCAAGTCGGTCGACGAAACCTTTTTGGGCAAGCCTTTGTTTTTCGAGAAAAAATATGAAAGTCCAGATTGTGAATACGATCTGCTGGACGAACCCAACGAAGCAGCTGCCTGAGCCTGGGCTTGAGCCTGAGCCTGAGCAACCTTTTGTTTAGAAACCACGAATCTTGACTCGATCGAGGATGAGTGAACCTGTGGAGACTGGATAATTGTGGAAGAGATAGGTTGCCCGTTTGGCAAGTTTGGTACGTAAGAATGCTCGTTCCCCGAGCCAAATGAGTTCCCTCCGTTGAACAGACTAGGAGCAGCGTATCCGCTGCTCGCCGTGTTGATGGCAAGTGGCTGTCGGCGCCCCCCTGGGGCGCTGTAAGGAATTGACGACGACAAACTATCGCCATTGTAGCCAAAAGACTGGAAGTTGCTGGTGGACAACGAGCTTACTCGCTGCGACCTTGGACTCGTAACAGGTCTCTTTGCAAACACATCCTTGTGCTGAAAGGCGCTGTTGCTTGCTGCGCGAGGAATATATGCTCTAGGTGACTCCAGCACCACGTTTTCGGCCAGCACCGGCCCCAAAGAGGGCTCGAAGCCGTTGAGCGACAGCGCATCCCCAAGAACAGGAGTCTCGGCACCTTTGCGCTGGATGTCGAGCGGCGACGTCTTCGGAGGAACGCCCTTTCTGTCGTCAGCATCCAATCGCCCGCTATCTGCCGGCTCCCCGCCAGGACCGCCAAAGTCCTCGGAAACGGACCCACTTTCGTCTGCCTCCACCGGTGTGCCGTTTTCTGCAGAGCCTTGCGACTCGATCTTTGTGAGTGGCGGCCCGTCGCTGGCGCTCCCGCTGTGGGTCTCGCTCAACAACTTCGTCAACGAACTGATCCGAGACCCCCCTGCACCGGGAACATCTTGTCTTTCAACATCCATCGTAGCTCCTTTAACCACGTCGAAGAATTCCCTCTCTATTGCTGTATTTTGTCTTGCTACGGTCTAAAAAACCTCTTTTGATCTAACACTTTATGCTTACTCCTTTTCTCACTTACGAGATATGTTATTGTTTTCCTTAGATCTTTCTGGTACAGCTCTCAAAATCGCTCAACTTCACTATAGCTACTTTCTGCTGTCGATATTGGTCCTTAAAGCTCTTTAAGAATGACCTAGATCTAGGAGTATTAAACTGATGATATTTAGTTGATTAATCTTTGCTCGCCAATTATCGTCGGTTAGAAGGCGGCAGATAATGATAAGCGCGCGGTAAGTTGATAAAATGCCGGCAAATTATCAGGCCGCCCGAAGAGTCGTAGAGAATTAGCAACTTTATATTATGCTATCGATAGTATAGTAGGATTCTATAAGGTATATTCAAAGACATTCTGGTCTAGAATTGGCTGATGTATATAGGGTGCGAAAAAAGGGGTAGCAGAGAAAGCCACAGCGACGAGATAAAGTAGGAGATCAGATGCTATTTTTTCAGGGTCTTTCGCAGTGAGGTCTTCAGGGAAGACTTCAGAGGCTTCTTTGCAGAGGAAGCCGTATCGGAAACATGATCCGGCTGGGGATGGAGCGGAAGAGGGTCTGGCGACGCCGTGGGGACGCCGAGAGAGCTTTTCAACATGCGAAGCTTTTCGTCGAGCTCGGTTGGCGACGTGGGCTTCTCGGCAAGCAGGGCCTGCGCAGACTTGCCGTTGTCCAGGGCGCCGGATTTCTTTTTGTTGGCCTCGGCGGCCTTTTCGTCCTTTTTCCTCTGGATGGCCGAGTTGCGCTCGAGCGTCGCTATGTGTTTTTCTGTGGCGTCGAAAAGACGTTTCTGGAGCTCCTCATCGGCAAACTCCTTCCTAGCAGGCTTGATTATCTTGCACTCTTGCACCAAGTTACCCCCATACGACTCCTTGAACACGGGGGCGTACAAGGCGTAGAAAATGGACTGGGCGCCCTGCGATGTGCTCTTCAAAAAGAGGAAGAAGAGAGGGTACAACACCAAGTACATGAGAAGGCCCCACACGGTACCCATCGACACGAATCGGCGTGTCGAGGGCGACCGCATGAAGCCTGGGTTCACGATGTTCACTCTGACATTGCATGGAGCCTTGTCCTTCCGCTCAAAGCTTTCGAAACGGCGCTGCAACTCGCAGGCAAAGAGCCCGAGCATGAGCTTCGACGTACCATATACCTGCCAGGGCTGCTTTTGCGGATATTGTCTTTTCTCCCACAAGATGTCATTCTCGTCGATCTGGGCAAGACCCTGCGACGCACAGGTAGCGATCACAACCCGCACGTCCCTGTCGGGCGGCTGCACCTTCAAAGCCGGCGACAAGAGCGTCAACAAGTGGTAGTGGGCCAAATAGTTTATTCCAATTTGCTTCTCAGCGCGGTCGGTGGTGAACTGACGCTCTTTGCCCGATGGAATCGACTCCGACGCACAACAGATCACCCCGTCCATGCGGCGGGGTGGCTTGTTGTCAAGCCACTTCGTAGCAAACTTACGTACCGAGTGCAACGAGTTCAAATCACACTCCTCCGCGTATATCATAAAATTGTCTGTTCGTGTTCGCATATCCTCCACGAAGTCCACCGTCCACGAGTCTTCAGTAGACCTCACCAACAACACTACTTGCGCCCCGCGTATCCCGAGATCGTGCACAACGTCCAATCCAACTCCCGCTGTACCTCCTGTTACAAGAAACACCTTTCCATGTAGATCTCTTTCCCAGGTGTTTGACGACCCGCCAAAGTAATACTTAATACCGCCTAGCACGGCCACGACAGGGCCATATTGTTTGATGTAATTCCATCCAGGCACAGCGTCTGTGCCTTCAAAGATGAGTGACCCTAAGATGTCAACAGGCATTTGTATATTCTTAAGTACTCTTGCTACCTACTCAACTTCTCGATTAACGTGTAATCAGTGAAAAAGCTGCCACTATATCACGTACTGCACATACGCTTTTTTTTCTTCCCATACATTTGAGCTCATCAGGCTCATCAAAGGACACTGGCACCATCAAGACGAAGAAACGGCGTATAGGGCTTGAAGTGGCATACTGAGGGTTAGAAATGTTGGAAGAGTCAGTATTATTTGTGCCCCAGGGAGTTCCTGGGGAAAAGAGCGGCCAGAGCACGTTTGGGAGGGCACTTTCGGTGCATTCATCGCAGGATCGAGGGACGTTCAGAGCAGCAGAATGCAGCAGACACGGAGCAGCGTTGACAGGGGTTGGATACGGTGAGCGGTTGTTTGTTGCCAGTGCAAGTAAGCCACTTATCAACGTTTATGTGTGGGGCAAGGATGCTATTGACCAGCGCATTCCGGTGCCTGAGACGTTGACGTGCCTAGCATTGTGTCATCACCCAAAGGGTGATGACACAAGCGGTCCCACGCATGGGCTCCCCAAGTTCCGTGTTCCGTGGCTCTTAGCTGGCGGTACCGCATCGGGTAGGGTGTACATTTGGGAGCTTGCGTCCGGTGATTTGGTTTGTGTGAAGGATGCCCACTACCAGGGCTTGTCTGTCATGAAGTTTTCTGGCTGCGGTACATACTTGGTCACTGCAGGAAGAGACTCCAGGTGTATCATATGGCGGACTGTCGATCTCGTGTCTCTCTACGACGAAGGAGCTAATGTTAAGCCATATGCAACTTTCATGGACCACACATTGCCTGTTACTGACTTGGCCATATCAGATGATGGATGCTTCAATGATGCCAAGATATACACCGTCTCACACGATGCAACTTTGAGGGTGTACGATATCAGGTCTAAGACTTTGATCACAACTTTCGTCTTGCCCATGGGCATCGAGTCGTTTGCACGCGATCCAGCTAACAGATGCTGCTACGTAGGGTTAACTGATGCCTCCATAAGGGCCATCCCATTCTACAAATTCAACAAGAACACAAACGTTTTAGAAGGACTCGGTGGGTGTGGACGTATCATTACGATAGAGCACGATCCAAACTTGGAAGAGACCTTTACGCACCATAGGGACGACACAGGAGTGGTATCGAAGAAGATCGGAAGCAAACCAGATGCGTCAAGCGAGAACAGGGTAGTAGTAACACAGATTCAGATTTCATTGGACGGTACGTTCATCATTTCAGGAGACTCCTTAGGACGAGTTTTTGCGACAGACACCATCACCAAGCAGGTCGTAAAGGCATTTGCACCAAGCGAGTCGTCTATAGCTTTTCTATCCACGCATACATACGATACTGAGGTTTTCTCTCCGGAATCGCAGCAAAGAAACGATAAGAAGCACAGGCTTTTACCCCAGTTTAAAAGAGCATTGGCTACGAGCGAACCACTTGACCATGAGATATTGATCGAAATACCGCCACAGAAGAAGAAGGATGTCAGTTTCGAATCTTGGCTCGAGCAAAAGGCCAACGAAGAACTTAGCTACAAAAACCTCACTCATATTGACTCGACTGTTATTTCTACTAAACAAAGTTCTTCTTACAACGAGACAGACCAGAAAGCTTCTGGCATAGAAGAGAAATTGTCCCGCGTGTCTGGTGCCTACCAGGACTTAAGACAAACGCATGAAAAACTATTAGAAGAGCATAAAAAATTACTAGAATCACTCAATAAATAATAATGAAATAAATGCTAATCCTATTTGCAATGCAGCACGTCTAATTGCGCGGAGATCACCTTGTAGGCGATAGTGGTCTATTGGACCCTTTTTCTCTATTCATATACCGTCTATATTCCGTTTCCTTTTCAATTTTTGTTCCGCCTCCTTTGGCGCCTTTTACATGCTTTCCTTTAGTACTACCGAAAGAGCCAAAACCCATTAGCGAAGCCACGTCTTCCGCCTCTTCGACAGAATCTTCGTTGTCATCGTTGTTCTCGTTAATGTTTTCATTGGTGCTGTCGTTATTCTTCTTATTCCCCAGAGGTTTCTCGTCATTTTTTTCTTCCTGTGAACCCTTTTCACTCAGCTTTGGCTGTTTATTTTGACTCTCCTGATCATCTGTTACACGCAATTCCTTCTTCCGGGCCTCGGTCTTCTCGTTGGTTTCATGTTTCTCTTGATTGTGTGAATTCCTATCTGGGGATCTCTCTCGAACTCTGTCTTTTCCATCGAATTTTTCAGACCTTGAGCCAGTCAGGTTTGTCTTACTATTATCTGAGTTTATAGAGGCTCTCTCCTTTACCTTGATGTTGATATTGAAATTTGCCATGACTTGGGCCGTAGCACATCAACTGCTTAAACTTTAATCTATCTGCGATGCTTTAGCTCTTCGCGGCCCTATCTTTTTTCACTATACATTTTTCTTACTAGCAAAACATTAGAATTCTCTTATAGCTAATCATTCGATATGTCGGAAAGCCAGAAGTTAACCAAGAAGCAGAGGAAGGCTTTAGAGTTTCGTAACAAAAAAGTACCGGAGTCCGAAGATGGCTCGGAAAATGCTCAAAAAAATGAAGCTAAAGAGAAAGATCACGAACTGAAGAAAAAGTCAGAGGATAAAAAGAGATCAAGTGAAGAGTTGAACAAGGAAGAAGAACCTGTAAAAAAGAAGAGAAAGACAAGAAGAGGTAAGAAGGGTAAGGGCTCATCTAGTGGAGGTAACAGATTCTTGCTATTTGTTGGTAATTTACCCTATGACATAACTGAGCCTGAACTTGTATCTCATTTCAAGAACGCAAACCCTGATAAAATACGAATAAGAACAAGTAAGGGAATAGCATTTTTAGAGTTCGGCAAAGAAAACACAGATATTCAGAGCCGAATGGAGCACGCATTGAGAATGCACCATTCTTTGCTCCGTGATCGAAGAATAAACGTCGAGTTAACTGTCGGAGGAGGAGGTAACTCCGACACGAGACAGCAGAAGATTAAGGAGAAGAATGAGAAGCTCAAGCAAGAGAGGAAAGAGAGAATACGGGAGGAGCTTACGTCTGACAGCAAGAAAAAACGCACGTCGGGCACCTCATCGGAGGGCGCAGAGGATGGAAACCTGCAGGGCATGCACCCATCTCGTCTTGCATTGATCAAGTAGCTTGCGCTATACGTCTCACGAATTGAAATATATGTGGACTCTATATGATGACATCCTTTTTGTATTTCTAGCATGGTTTATTATACATTAGGCTAATACAATTTTAAATGAAATAAATCCCGGTGACTCTTTGGCTTCTAAAGCGAAAGAATGGCGTAGAATCTTTATATAGAATTAGGCCAGGGTTTATAATATGACACTTGGATAGGCGGAGTGAGTTTAACTTACAAGATGGTACATTTTTTAGCTTTTCTAACCTTTCTTTTCCTGGGCAATGCCTTTTGCTTGCCAGATGCCTTGTCAGTGGTGTTGTTGTTCCCAGAAAACACAGGAACTTCTGTAGTTGAATCGCTTTCCTTGGGAGGGTTCAACACTGCTCTTATAGCGTACTCAAAGACCTCCTTGACACCTACCTGAGTTGCCGCAGAGCACTCCATATATCTGATGGCGCCAACTTCCTTAGCCAAAGACTCTCCCTGCTTCATCGAGATTGGCTTCATGTTCTTCTCCGCCAAGTCGTCCAAGAGATGCAAGTCGTCCCGCATATCTATCTTGGTGCCGATCAACAAGATCAAGATATCTTTGGGCGAATGGTGGTAGATCTCGGGAATCCACTTGATCTTGACATTCTCGAATGAATGGGGGTCTATTACCGAGAAACAGCAGAGGAATATCTGGGTCTGTGGGTAGCTTAGCGGTCTCAACCGGTCGTATTCAGCCTGACCAGCAGTATCCCACAATCCCAATTTCACAGGCTCTCCATCGATCATCACAGACGCCGAATAGTTGTCGAACACGGTAGGGATATAGTCATTGGGGAAGGTGTTAGTGGTGTACGATATCAACAAACATGTTTTACCTACACCACCGTCCCCAACAACAACCGACTTGATACTTCTCATGCTTATGCTTGTACTCTATAGGAACTTGTTTACAGCCAGGCAAAACGGTAGACTGTCTCTTGTTACGTGATTTCTCTTTGCTGCGGTTAAAAGTCAATGACTGGCTTGAAAAGTTTCTCTTTACTCGTACTCTCCTTAACCTACTAGGAAATACGGATTGACGACGTATAGAAAATTTTTGCGACATCACACTACAATGTCGTTTCCATTGAAAAATGTCGTGAAACCAATCGAGAGTGCTACGGCAGTTCTTGCAAGGCTGGCTTATGGTGCTTACTCGCGCCATCTGGGAATGGGCCGAAGGTGGTCTCGCCTTATTGTCCGGTTTGCGGCATGTTTCGCTGCGACAACATCCTTCGTGCACGAAATCCCAGACCATTGTGCTTCGTAGGAGCGGCTTACAACTGCGAACATCTTATGCGGGCGGTCCCAGCAGCAAGGAGCGATAAGCATAGAGGCCGCTGGCGGGCGGCCCCCCGCGGCCGCTGCTCAAGCCGCTTGATCGCCGCCGCTGCCTGGGCAGCGGCGACAAGATCGGCGGACGGGGCCCGTGTGCACGTGACTTAAGGGAGCATCTCACAATTTCGGGGTGAGAAGAGTGTCGACAGCAGAGAAAGGAAGGCAACGATGGCTTACAAGGATTTGGTACCCGTGGGGTCCACACTCATCATCGCCGCAACGTCGTTTGCGCTAGGTGTCATTTACGGCAATTGGCCGTATGATGTGCACACTCTTTGGAGACACGATTCGACTGGCGAGTTTTTCGAGCAGTCTTTGAGACACTACAAGATGTGGGCTACAGCGCCCATGTACGTCCACTACACGTTCCATGTGATACTCGGATTGGGTTTTGCGGGTTGCTTCATCAAGTTGTTCAAGCCCTTGGAGGATGCCAAGTACTTTGAGTACGGAACCTTGGTCATGTACATGGTGGGCGTGGTGATCTACTTGAGCAACCTCAGAATTGGTATCAACAGCTGTCTTCACGGAGACTGGGGTGATGTCGACATGAATACCGGCATCAATGTTATCGCTGCGTCCCAGGTCATGATTGTGTTTGCGTTGGTCGGTGTGCTCTTTTTGCAGGGTGGTTTGTACTACGCACAGTGGTACGATGCCCGTTTGAAGGCCCAATTCTTGGCTGAGGAGGCCGAGAGGGAAGCCTTGGAGCAAAAGAACGAGACCAAGGCCACCACAGGCCTGAAGAAAGGCCTGTCGACAGCTGTCGAGCTGGCAAAGACCCCAAAGAATAGGAAGAAGAAGCAATAGATCTCGCTGCCGTCTTTTTAGTTCAGTTTAGCTATACGTAGCCTTTTACGGAAAATCACTAATAGTCGTATCCCCTGCTTTGCAAAAGCTCTGCTATCTCGTAGGCTTCGTAGAGATTGGCCCATGGGCATCGCTGGATCTGGAGAAAGACCAGGCCTAATGAGTGGGTGCTTGTGTGCAGTCTCATTTATGGCCAATGAAAACACCAAGTTTTCCATTACAGAGTTATGAAAAAAGACGATTTCATATAATACGATACACAACATAGGATAATGGGTGTTGCTGATAAAGTTTGGGGAGACTATCCCGTATACTACAAGCAGCCAATAAGGGTAAGTAGGCGTGAGAGCCGATTTGGACGCTAGATGGCGTCAGGAGGCGAATTGCACTAGGCGACATCTGTCCCCGGCAAGCTGGAAGACGGGTGCACAGCTATGTCAGTATTGCGTGGTCCAGACACCAGTGGAGCGGCAGCCTGGGGCTCTCGCCCCAGGCTGCCTCCTCCTCGAGCGAGATTTTTCAGCTTGATACTAACCAGACTAGTGGTTGCGCTACCATGCTCACACCAAACCACACTTCTTTGCGTCTGTCGCCATGGGATTGTCGGCACCATTGCTCTTGTTGGCACTTCCAATCAGAAGAATGGTATACGCAGACCATGAGCCAGTACCAAAGGTCTACCCATTGCCAAATAGACCAAGAGACAAGAATTTGACCGGCTTTGACGACTAAGCCGCCCACCGAGCGCACATATAAGCACGACATCTGACGGCAGCTCGGCCTGGCAAGGGCCTCTACAAGATGCAAGCCCGCTTTGCTGCCTCGGGCTTTGGGGACAGCGGAAACAGCACGAAGTGTCGCCATGAGCTCCCCGTGCTGCCCCACCGTCTCTTTTTTTAATGTCAAATAGTTTAGAATACACGTTTACTAGCATCCGAAGCGCTTCGTCAGCGGTGTCCCATGCCCCGTAGGTCCATTCGGCCCTTCCCCAGCTGCCAGTTCTGCTGGAGGCCAGAGGGAAGAGTTGGTTGGACTGGTGGTCGTGTGCCGTTCGATATCATTGGACAAAGATTTTTTTCTATCCAAAGAGCCTCTGGTAGTCAAGAATACACATTAGACGCTCTCCTGCCACCGACACCTAGATACAGCCAGCATGGTATTGACGAGCATAATACCACTCATTAGGCGGGGTGCCGCCATGGCGCCCCGGTTGGCGCCCAGGCCGACCGTCGGCATGGCCCGCCAGTTTCACGGCGGGTTTGCGTTGAGAAACGAGAGTTTCTTTGGCGAGGTGACCAAGAACGACGAGTCCAGAGTCCAGGAGACAAACACAGAACAGGTGGACAGCAGCAACATCACGCCAGCAACAGACAAGGCGTTGCAAGAAAAATACATGGAAGAGGCTCGCGCCGAGCAGATCTCTGCAGAGAAGTATATCAGCCCGCTCAAGAGAAAACTCTTTGACTTGAATGTCGCCCAGCATGGGTTCTTCAAAAACCACCAGATTTTGCGTGACCCCGACGCGGGCAAAGCGTACAAGCTCAGCTTGACGGCGGAGGAGATCGAAGCGTTGGAGCCCTCGATCTACTTGAAGAGCTACCGGATCAAGTCGTCCACCAAGAAGGCGACGGTCGTCAACCGCCTTGTGCGTGGCTACACGGTCAAGAGCGCCATCAACCAGCTCCACTTCAACCCAAAGAAGATGGCTACCGAGTTGGAGCGTCTCTTGAAGCGCGGCTTGGAGCAGGCCCGCAAGTTGAACTACGACGAAGACCAGCTCTACATCCACGCCTTGTGGGTGGGCTCCGACGGTAACTGGCAGAAGCGGGTCGACCCAAAGGCCAGAGGTCGCACAGGCATCATCTCCCACTCATACGTCCACCTTCGCGCCGTTTTGCGCACTGACCTCACCACCAAGCGTTTGCGCTGGGAGAAGGACCAGGCTTTCCTCGCGGCCAAGCCCTCCTCCGGCTTGAACACAGAGCCTCTCAACTTCTCCGTCCGCCCCTACTTCCGCTGGTGATCCTGTAAATACGCCCGCTGTCGCCGGCCCCCTAGCTTATGTACATAGCGCAATACAGACCGCTCTCCTGCACCGCCGGACATATGTCCATACTTATGTCTAAATTTATGTCCCGTATTTATGTCCCATATTTATGTCCCTAAATGTGACCATGTTCGTGTCGGGCCTTGCAGCCCACCCCCGAGCCTGCTGGGCCCGCCGATCGTCCCACTCGCTGTGGCCCTAGCCCGCAGCGCCGCCCTACGCAGCGCCCAGGCGCTGCGTAGAGCCCTGCCATGGCTGGGGCAGAGCCTCAGGGCCTGCCGTGATGCCTACCATGGCTCCTCGCCGTCCCCCAGCACCCGCTGCGCCGTCTTCTCGCCTGCCGCCCCTCCAGTCTAGAACTGTGCTACCTCACTCTATGTGTAGTGTCTTCTGCCATTTTATCGCATGGATACAGTGAGCAGCAGGGTCGTTTTGAGTCAGTCACTCCCCCTTTAAACAGTATATATAAGTACCCACATACTATAACAGAATTAAATCACATAAATTATCGTAACTCAACTAAACAAAAAAACACACTTACCAGTGCCACTCCACAGAGCTAGAATACCATAACTATCGCCAGTTGTTCGTCTTATTCGATACTACCAGCGAAAGAGTGGGTTACTAAGGGTCTGATAAGGAGGAGCGCGGGAACAGGTTCCATTAGCAATCAGAAAAGGGATAATTAGTAAAGAACAAGGGAAGCCATAAGTCGAGCAGCCCTTGTACTAGAGACACAGCAGACAGAGAAGCAGGCGGCGTGGTAAAGGGAGCCATTGACCGGCAGTATTAATAGGCATATAGGAGCCTAAAACCGCCAAGAAGCGAAGGAGATAGGCGGCAGGAGCGCAGCAAATCAGCAAGACAGGCCAGAAAGTAGGTATAAACCCGGCTAAAAGGCAGGGAAGAAGCAGGCCAGAAGTAGGTCAAAAAACAGGCAGAAAGGAGAGGGAAATCAGCAGCGCAAGTATAGCGGAGGGTCACGATGGGGTTGCGGTACACCGATTTTTTTGAGAGCTGCAACTACGAGCCGTCAGACACCCAGATTGTGATTTGCGGCAGCTGCTCGTCTCACTTGTGCTTGTCGCACTTGATTCTCTCGGATAACTTCACCGGGTCGAGCGGACCAGCGTACTTGGTCGACAAGCTCATCAACTACCAGCCGGACGGCGGGCTTATTGAGACCAAGATGCGCACAGGCGAGTACTTGATTAACAAGGTGCGGTGCCACCAGTGCATGAGCCCGCTCGGGTGGAACTACAAGAAGGCATTTTCTTACTCGGAAGCGTACAAAGAGGGCAAGTTTGTGATTGAGGAGAAGTACATCAAGTTGATCCCAAATAACCTGTCGACCGCGGCGCTCGAGGAGAAGGCCAGAAAGAGTCGCAGCAGGCGCCGCTCGTCGGGCTCGTCTGTGCCGTCATCTTTCAATCGCAGCCATTCGTTTGCATCCACGGCGTCGTCCACCATCGAGGAGGTCGACGCCAAAGATGCGTTCAAGTTCGACATGTCGCCGCTGGCGGTCAAGTTCCGCGGCGCATAGTTCTGTGGCTGCAATAATCAGTACTGCTAGCCCCGGTGCAGCAGAGCCCATTTGCTTAGAGCGAGCCGCCACGGCCGTTATCTATTGCTTAAGTTGCAGCGACAGCTACGGATATCACTGTTAATATACCTCGTTATGGTTTTTGGTTTAGGATCGGTTATTAGGGGGAGAGACACGGACGTCTCTCCAATATTAGGGCTGGTGCTCTTCGCTTTTAGAGTTAGATCGCTCGAAGACACCACCCAGAGAGGGACGGGTCGGTTACTATGGTGCCCCGTGCCTCTAAGGTTGTTCATCATTGGTTTTTTTTTTTGGTTTGGTTTTACTTGTCGTTTTTTTTCACTTTTAGTACACTCATCTACTACGTCCGTGGCGGCTTGATATTAATAATTTAGGTATAAGTATATATGAATGCATGTTTTTTCAAAGTGTTGAATTATTTATTGAAAGGGATTAGAAGAACTAGATAGTGGTCTATATCTTGCGTTTCTTGGGGTGCTGAGGATCCTTGGTTCCCTCGTTAACTCTTTTCTTTGGTTTGGGTGTAAGCTTAGTATATATGAGAACGTAAGCAGATGGGTCACTAAGTGCCTCGCGCTCGTTGATCTTGTTGATGTATTCGTCGTCGTAAGTGGACCACGTATTATCTGGCTGCAAGCAATGTGCAATGTAGTGGCCCGACAGAATAGACCTGCCCTCGTGCGTTATGACACATACCAACTGGTACTTCGTGGGATCCATAGACGACGTGTACCTGCTGAGGTCTAAGTACTTCAGGTAGTGAATAGGCTGCTTGACTTTAGAAGACGAGTTTCCATTGAACTTGAATCGCTTAAGATGAATGGCCAAAGTCTCTGGAGAACGGTCTATAGTGCTGATTTTGAATGCATTGGATCTAGTTTTGCACTTTTCGCAGTAATATCCCGAGCTTTTATCTTTCCTGTCCAACTTGATCAGTTCTTTCGAAAAAAAGTCCTTTATGGATTTTTCTATCGAATACTTTTGGTTGTCGGTGCTTTCATTATCGGGATCATCACCCTGGTACCTCTTTTTCGTGAACCCAAGTGAAAGGTCGTAGAACTCTTGCTTTGTGTCTGACACATGGTTGCAGTTTCTACATGTAACGGACTGGTGAAGCAATCCACCAAATATGTCATAGATGATCGATGTGTTCAACTTAGAACCTTTGGGCGTGGAGTCCTCTTGTAGCCTGGAAATTAAGGACATGAAGTACTCGTGCGAATCCTCCTGTTGCCACTCACTCATCATGCAGTTGATGTCGGGCAATCTCTGGATGATTTTCTTGGGGTTCACGTATTTTGGGAACCGTGGCTTCGAGCGTCCATCTCCCTCGTCATCTAGCCCCCACATTTTCCTAGATAAGAGTGCCAACACATGGGAAACAGACCTTGGTTTGAGCGTATTATTATGTTTCCCAGCGTTGATCTCATTGAGATAATGTTGTAACGCAGCAATATGAACTAATGCCTGGATAGCGGAGTTCATGTAGCAGGTCACTCCATGATTTAACAAGCCAGCAGGCTTCTTTGTGCTGAGTTCTCTCCAGTTCTTGTAGATTCTATTGGAGCCATTTGCACCTCTGTCATTTTCCTTCTCATTGATGCCATAAAAGGCAGAGACAGGGAAACCCTCTGTATGAGCATCTTCTTCGCTGCTTTCCACTGTTTTACCAGTGGACTTTGCAGGCGAGCTGGCGTCAGTCTCCTTTACTTTCAGGTTGACCTGGATTTCTTGCTGGCTACCGTTTGCTCCGGCGCTCGCAGCGTCCTCCAAAAGGTCTTTCTTGAGAGATGCGACCTCCTCTGGCGAAAGCTTGTCCGACTCATTGTCGCTCTCCTCTGATGCGTCACTGGACGAGATCTCGGCGCTGGCGTCCTCTTCGCCCGAAGAAGTGCCGCGTCCTCCGTCAACATCAGTCTGGTCGAGCTTTCCTGGTTCCTTGCTGCTACCGCCATTCACAGAACGAGACTCGTCCTGCTTTGCGCGCCGGGCCTCGCCCAGCGCGACGTCGGGGTACTCGGAGGCAGATTCGTACCTCGAGTCAGAGCTCGAGTCAGACTCGATCATGCTGCGCTCGCCGTGCGGCTCATCACCGATGTCCTGGCCCAAGTCCTCCTCGGAGTCTATGAGCGGCTGCGGTTCATCTCTGTGCCTGCGCTTCACGCCACGCTTCTCGGTCTTGCCCATAAACTTGCGTCCTGTGTAGGCCGCAACAGCCTCGGCCATCGATCTGGGCTTCTTCGACTCTCTGGGGCTCCCGAGCGCCGCTCTTTCGCCCACAGGGGCCGCAGCCGCGGCCCCTGGGCGCTCTCCGGCCTTCTTCAAGAGCACCATGTAATTCTCGGGCCGCTTGATGTCATCGCCCTCCGGTTGTTTGGCGGGTACAAACGTCATGGGACTCGACAAAATCCTATTGATGTATGGAGCAACGCTGCTGGAACTCAAATCTCCTGGCCTTGCCATACGCCGCCGTGCTATCTCTCTACTGCTCTATGTTGATGCCTCTAAGACTTCTTGCTCTCCAAAAAATTTGCTTTCTCGTGTGCCTTTCTCCCACACACTTGCCGCTACGCCAAAAATGTATAAATACGCAAATCTCCCGATATCAGCGCAAAAATCCTCGTTTTTTCGCCTTTTTCGACTTCTTGCGGCTACCGGCAATCTATTCTATCGAATCTGAACTGTATCGGCCTATTACTTCCTGGCCGTACCCTACTGTTAGGTCCTTTGATATCCCGTATCAAAACTCCTACTGAACGCTAAAATTTTTGTTCGCGTGCATCATCCCGTCGTGTATATTAAGCTCTATAGATTTGGGTGAAAAATACAGTAGTGAAGAGCTGGGCTACTTAGATATGGGAGGGATCAAAGGAAGATCAGCTCTTTGGTAGTAGTAGCTATATAGTCTTGAAGTGAGTCGAGGCCTATCCTGTTAGCAAGAATAGAGATGTTGAGGAGGGCCTGGTCAGTATTCTTCGCTTCTCCCGCAGGGTCATCGGGAAGGTCGCGGGGCAGGGCAGACTTGGGACGCGGGTCTGGGTTCAAAAAGCCGGAATCACGACGACTCGACTCGGTAGAGGAGTTTGTGGCGTCCTTATCTCGACGACAAGGGGTAGTCAGAGCGCTGTCCATAGAGACAGCGTCGTCGTTGGCGGTGTCGGAGATATCGAGGGGATCGAGGTCATTATTCTTGCATGGGGGGACATCCAGGTCACTAGAGGAGTCTGCGTCGTCCATGGACTTTGTCAGTGCGGCGTCGGAGAGCAGACTGGTGTTGCTGGGGCGGCGGCGGGTGTCTCTGCCCTGGTTCAACTTCATGGAGACGATTTCCTCGAATACGAGGTCAAACTTCTTGGCAAGCGAGACCTCGAAGCCGCTGAGCTGCGGGACTTTTCTCTTCTGGAGCGAGGCGACGAGCTCGAAAGCCGCCTGCACGGTCTCCTCGCGCTGTAGCCTGTTGGCGGTGCTCAGGCCCACGAGTCGCGACATCCACGAGCTGTTTTGGAAGAGCTTGACGAGCTCTGTGTCCATGCTCGACTTGAAAAACTCGACTGTAAGCGAATAGTATCGGTCGTGGTGCACCCCGAAGTCTCTCGCCTGCGATCGGCGCTGGGCGCTCGACACGGGGCCGGAGCCATGCTCCGATCTCGTGTCCTCAGGGAACGTTCGGAATGCGCCGATTTCCACGTAGCCCTGCTCCGTGGTTCTGATGGGGTCAATCACAATGGCAAGATAGGGATCTTGGAAATTCTGATTGAGACTCTGCGTCGCCACATCGATTCCCGAAAGCCAGCATCCGTATCCAGGATGCGAGTGGTACCAGCCCACTATATTCTCGTTCCTCCCTGCCCTCTTCGAGTTCTCTAAGTACCTCACCATGTACTCGTATCCCTCTGCTTGAGCATTGACCCGTGTCTCAGTACCCTCCACGGGGAGCGCATAGACATCCATTACGACAATAGCATTGGCAATGATCTTCCCTGTAATCATACCCATCACCTCAATATTTCCACCCGAAACAGCATGCAACGTCATCTTCAGTAATGCAACCATCGATATATATACCTTACTGAAATACTTTTTATCCGATTTCCAAGGCCGTTCTTCAATAATCGCCTTATCGCTTTCTATAGTATAAAAGTTGTCATGTTGGTTGACGTTCCTCAACTCTCCAAGCCTGAACCGCTGACTCCTAGAGTTATACTGCTCACGACTCAAGTACCTTTCGTATAACGGCTGAACACATTGCATGGTTATTGTCTATTAGTAAAAGTGTACTGCTCTAGTTATTGAACGCTTGTTCTTGCGATTCTACAAGGCTAATGATTTTACTCAAATTTAGGTTTGCATATTAATCTTCAACATAATATTAACTTTTTGCCATCTTTTGAACTCTTTTCATGTTTCGTACATACTAACATAACATCGGAATAATCTAAATATGATTCAGGAAGCTATCCAGAGAGCTATCGATTCCTTCTTAGCAAACATTAGGTAGGTGGCTCGCGCGAGTCTTCGAAGGCAAATTCCTGTTCAGGGCCTGGCGGATAGTACATCGGGAAAGGGATGCCATACGAGCTGGGGTTCTGGAATTCCAGGGTAGGCTCAAATGGAATGTAGTACTGGTATGGGTTATAGTAGGTTGGTTGTGCATACTTCCCTGATGAGTTTGAGGCGGGTGCTACCTCGTTAGTGGGTATGTAGTAGAAGTATGGAATACTTTTGTTCTTGCCCACCAGACCTTTCTGGCCCTTGCCGATGGTATTATTGAAGTAGTCGGACCTCTCACTATTGACCGCACTCAGCGGAGAATAACCGCTTCTAGCAAAAGTATGAGAGTCATAGGTTTGCACACTTTCTGGCGGCGTTGGCGACTCCTCCTTTGCATCAGGCTTGAACTTGTCATACACTTCATTGTACTTGGAAACTTTCCTACGACCAGGCACATGAGTCGCATTAGAGCTTGCCTTGCTCTTGTTGAAGTTGTTAGAAGAATATCCACTAATGCCTTTCTTGCTGGTAGGAACGGGGATAGGCATTGGCATGGGGTAAAGCTGATGGTTGAAAGGTGACACCTTTCTGACATCAGAAGGCTTTTTCGTGGCCGGTGGGTTTTTCTTCTTCAAGTTGATAGGAGGAGCTGCAAGTGCAATTCCGTAATTCTTAGAAACATTCTTTGGTGCTCCACTGTGTACTTCTCTGTATTGCACATGCATAGTCTTATCTTTGAACATAGAGTGGTTTTCTCTCTCCACTGCGCCTGCGGCGCTTGATTCATCCTTGTACTTGATGAATCCAAAGGTATTGGATGGCTTCTTCACTATAGTGACCTCCACGATATCTCCATGGCGCTTGAATCTGTCAATGAGCTCTTCTTCAGTGACAGATTGACTGAGTTGACCAACAAAAATAGAGAACTTGTCAAACTTTATCTTGTTGTCAGAAGAGAAGCTACCGTGCGACTCAATATTCTGTGTCCACTCAATATGTAATGAGGGACTCTCGCTGAGATTAGCAAAAGCCCTGATAGCATCATCTCTGTACACATACTTGCAAAACCAATACTTGGACGTTTTGTTGGGAACTTTGCTCTGCTTCACATTACCAAACTCGTCACTAGCAGCCAATTGCTCGATCTCTCCAAACTCCTCTAACGCATCTTTAAAAGATCTTTCGTTTTTGACAAACTTGGATGATATAAATAAGGTTCTGTTAACCTTAGCAGCTTCACATCTGAGACTTCTTCCATCGAGGATCGAATTGTGCCCTTTGGCAATGGCAAGTCTCGAATCCTGATCGTTGGTGTACTGGACAAACGCATATGGCCTATTGGAAGGATCCCGCAACACTTTCACAGTGCTGAGCTTTCCCCACTGTCTGAAGTGTTTGGTTACAGAGACACAGAGCTCATCGTCAGTCTTGTTGGAACAGAGACTGGCAACAAAAACACAGCTGGAAGGACGTCCTCTAGTGGCCCCGTCTTGGACTAAAACAGCTTCCAGCGATACGTTCCCTGCCTTTCTATCGGAAGGGTCATGATTCTCCTTGTTCTCCTCTGATGCTACGCTGTTCCCGGCGCGGCGTGCTTCGTCAGCTTTAGACTGAGCGGTTGGACCGCCAACGATGCTTGTTTCATCTTCTCCTCCCGCATTACTAGTAGTCTCGCTCTCCTGTTTATGCGCTCCATTTTCGTAATCTCTGCCGTGAGATTTCTCGTTGGCGGCTAATTTATTAGATCCAATGATTAGCTGGTTGAACATCTCTAGTGTGCTATGATCTTCGTCATTCAAGAATTCTGCACTCCGTTCCTTGTAGTTATCCACCTCTAACACTGGCGATATAGGTCTCTCTTCTACAAACTGTTTCTTTTGCATTTTGAACGTTGCTTAGGATCCTCTGGTTTGTTTGTCGTAAGGTGGTAGTAGTATATTTAATAAAAAATAATAGGTATGGACTTGACAATAAGCTAGGTGATGGAGCACTGCAATTAGAAGTTTATACTCGTAATTTGTCCGAATCGATTCTTCCTAGTTTAAAAAAATCCTTTAGTTAGTGATATTCTTAATTATATTCTTATAGATTTACAACTGTCTAAGAATGATGGCGTATCATATTTAACATAAACTGAGTATTTGACAACCACAAAATCATAAAACGCTGCAAAATGGCTGCAAACTTTTGGTGGTCGTGTGCTACACAACTTACGTGTTACAGAGGTTCCCATGGGCGTTAACATTATAAAATGGTGTTTCAGGGCTGTTGTAGCAGTTTTTAAAACAGCTGAAACTGTTTATTTTACAACACAGCTAGGTTAACAAGTCAATCATTTAATTGCAGTAGTCGGTCTGAAATTCAAATAATACAATGAGCAGCTCAACTCTAGTCAGACTTGCTCAATTCACGATTGGGATCATTCTTCTAGTCGTATCGTCTGTGACAATCAAGAGCGACTCTGGGTTAGGAAAAAAAGTTGAAGACATCAACAAGTCATTTAATGTTACCGGTGTAGCATCTGAGCTCATTAACGAGGGGCTTGGTACAAACCTCTCGGTTCTGTCAGTGAAAGATCCCAGCATCGTCGGCTTGTCTTCCAGCGCCTTGACTGTGTTTTCACACGCTGGTTTAACAGCGCTTCATAAAGTTGGTATTAACAAAGACGCATTAGACCCTGTGTTGCACACAAGGACCTTGGGATTGCCCAAGAAACAGGTGGGCTACCTCGGTGGACTTGTTGGATCCGAGTTATCATCGATTGTGCTTTGGTTTATTTCATTCATATATCAGGCTGCTAAAACAGGCTCTTTCAACTGCGAGAGTGTTGATGATCTTGTTAATAACTATAAATTGAATCCTGAGATTTCCAAACATCAGCTCCAAAATTTTTTCAAAGCAGGCGGCTCAGGCTCGTCTGGTTTCTCAGGCTCCTTCAGCTCAAACACTACTAGTAATTTGGACTCTCTCCAAAAAGAATCAGAGCTTTTGATAAAGTTATCGGGAAATTGCAAAAACAAAAAGGCAGGAATTGCCATAGCAGCCTTGGGTTGGATTACTTACTTGGCGACTAGCTTACTCGTAACTCGTTCCGGCTATTCATTTCTTAAAAACTTGAGAAACGTGAACCGCCCTCCGAAAGAGGATGAAGGTAGCGATACTACTAAGTCTACTAAGCACTCTTTAAATTACCAAGACCCATTTTTATTCCCTGATATTTTATCTGAGTCTGATAACGAAGAGAAGAAAGGTGATGGAGACAAAACTTTGGATCCGGAAAACTCACACGCTACCTCAGAACAACCAGAACAGCCAGAACAGCCAGAACAGCCGGCGAAAGAAGTATAGTTGGTGTATTCTTGTGACCTATAAAAGAGAATGTCAATATCGTGTTAAATATTTCAGGCTCTGTAATATGTGTGTCATTGTTTCTTTTACTGTACTGTTTTAAGCTGTTACTACTATGTTTTTTCGTATTTTACTATTATCAGCATCAAAACGCAACCAGCATGGAAAAAGAAAAAGGAAAAAAAAAAATAATATTGCTAAACATTGCTTCTGGAAAGATAGAGCATGAATACCAATAACAGGCAATAATACCTCTTTAGAAGTCCTGATATTGTGTAAACTCTGCAACCTTAATTAGTGTTTCTATTTTCATTCGATTGTATTTAATATTTCGTAACTTTCTTTAAATTCCTAATAAACTTTGGCTTTCTTGATCTTTATGTAGTTTTCAGAATATAGTTGTTAGCTCATTCACAACAAATAGCTGGGTCATAGCTACAGTAGAAATTGTATGTGCTGTAAGATATGTACCAGAGTTTTTGTATCTAATTGTACACTTTTAGTTGGAAATGGCAAAAATTCGAAATCCTCGCAAAAGTGATAAATATATCTAACCCGAAACCAATAAACTAACCAATTTTACACATCAGCACAATGGATATTTCATTTGTGATATAGCTGCAAACTCATAATATATTGTGTTTATATTCATTTCATATAAGCTTAATATCGTATTTCCCAGGTCTTTCTCGCATGTCGCAATTTGCCGAGAATGGAAGTCTGATAGCTTTATATCACGTGAACACAGCCAAGTTACTCCTTGCAGCACACGATATCCAAGACACTTCAGAACCTTTACCTCCACAGATGACAACATACTTGATATATGTACAATTTAGGATGAAGTAAAGACAAAAGAAGTAGTAGGATCTATAGTCACTTTGAATAATGCCGTAGAAAATGAGATAGTGGTATGTAAGTAGCTTGTTACTGTTTTCCCTTATCATCTCTGGAATACAACTCGAAACTCTTTAAATCTTTAATTTGATTACTCAAATGAAAGAAAAAGAGAAACAAGACTAAGCAGATTAAGAAACCATGCTGATTCAAGAATTGGTGTGGATGCATGTTTTGGGTCATATATATCATAATATGTATTTCCGAATATACAGTAAGCCACTGTGAAGCCACATCTGGAACATAGTGAGAAAACATTATAAAACAATTGCTGGCAGAATCGACTATAGGAGGTTTAAGAACTAAGAACAGGAAATTAACAGATCTGGTCCGAAAGATAATTTCCATTTTTTCGAGAAGCCAAGCTAACATACAAAAGATGACAATTGAGACGAAAGTTGGAAAATGGATTCCCCCTCAACCAACTCGTTACAATCTTGATTGGGCTGACTTGGTAACGATAGACTTGAGTATCTACGATAAACTAGGCGGGAAGCAACATCTTGCATCACAGCTCAAGAGAATTGTTGAAAATGATGGCTTTTGGGCTGTAGTTGGAACTGGAATCACACAGGAAGAAATGAACCGTGTTTATTCACTAGGAAACTTTTTTTTCACGAACTACACAGAAGAACAGAAAAGAGCACAGGAAGTTGACTTCGAACATGGAAATTACTTTGGTTACAAGGTACGTGGGAATAAGACTATATTTGGAACGAAAGTCAAAGACAATGTTGAGACATTCAATATCGCGAAGTTCACTAAAGACGGTCTCTTTGAGCCTTACTTCAAACAAGACTTTATCCAGCATTTTCACGGTGAACTAGAAACGATATCAAGGCGCTCATTTGAGGTAGCGCGGAAGCTCTTGGTGCTTTTCGCAATCATTTTAGAGTTGGACGAGAACTACTTTGCAGACCGCCATAGTTATGAATACCCCAGCGATGACCATCTACGATTTATGAAGTACCATCCAAGAAGCCAAGAGGAAGACAATCTCGTAGAAAATACCTGGGCCAGAGGCCACACAGATTTTGGGACCCTCACACTTCTATTCAACCAGTTGGTTTCAGGACTTCAGATAAAGACTTCTAGCGGTGAATGGCGATACGTGAGGCCTGTAGATGGCGGAATCATATGCAATGTGGGCGACACATTAAGTTTCTGGAGCGGCGGATACTTCAAATCTACTATTCACCGTGTGATTAGACCCCCACCCGACCAGGTAGATGCACCAAGAATTGGTGTTTTTTATTTCGTCCGTCCTGGTGACCACGCGCAAGTTGAAGTGGCTCCGTCGCCGCTTTTGCGGCAATTAAAGCTATACAGACCGACCCAGCCCATCACAGGCACCGAGTATGTCAGGGCGCGTGTTAGGGATTACCACCACAAGAGCGAATACCTCAAGCAGAGCAACGTCAAATTTCGCGTCGGTGAATTCGAGATCGAAGACGGCTTCGAATAGCCCAGGGTGTACAGCAGACGGGGAAGAAGACGGCACTATACAATCACGTGACTAATATAGGCGGCTCCCTGCTGTCGAGTTTTCTTCACTGACGGCGAGTGCGCAGCTGTGGGAAATGCGTGTGCAGCACCGGTATTTAAGAATTAGTAACGACACTCCCTCAGCACACACACGACTTTTAATATGTAAAGCGCTCCGCGCTCCTGTAGATCCTTTCCGATATAAGCCGGACATTGTCTTATTGTCCTTTCCCAGGCTTCTCCGATGTACCGGGTCGAGTTCCACTAGATATCCCGGGGAATTGTATGAGCTGCCCGCCTTACTCTACTGGCAAATCGCAGTGGAGCCCCACGGCTTTCCCATCCCCGGACAATTGTAGCGACGGCACTGATCTAATACCGGGGAAGACAGGGGCATCGAATCGCGGGCGCCAGAGATACACTGTGCGCATACCGCACGGCCCGCGCTCATCTCAGTGCATGCGAAGATTACAGACTACCGCAACAACAGAGCCAGCATGACAGCGCTAGGAGGAGTAGGCGAGAGGGAACAAAATTCCAGCCTGAAATGGCAAGTTACGGCTAGGTTTCTTTGCACAATGAATGTAGCCAATGGGGCTTGTAAGGCCGAGGATAATGGAGTAAACTGGGGTCCAGGTGCTTTCCCATAGCAAAGTTTGTGGGGAGAAGGTTGAGCCCCGGGATGGGCGTCGCGTCTGGAATTTGCTAGCGCCATTGAGCTTGAAACAGGGCCTTTGGCGTGAAATGCAACACTAACCGACCGCTCGGCGATACGAGAGATGCTGGCGCCAGCGAATCCTGAGCGTGCGCGCATGGCAGGCTCTGACAGCGTCTTGGCGCCTACCTGGCGGTGACAGTGCGCATTCACTGGCATTTACGTAGCTACAAAACCGATCCGGCAGGAGAGGAGGAAATGCTATTCATAGTTGCTTCAAGCCGTCAAGTTGGAGCTGCTTTTGCGGCGCAATCACAACAGCACCCCCTGTTTCCCCACGCTTGGCGTTACTCCACCTTAGCGGCGAGCGAAGCCAGAACGTCTTCTCTTCCCTTGTGCCCATGAAGCAACCTGGCTTGCATCTGACGCCGGTGTCTATTGATTTCGCTCGCCACGGCCGCCTCTCCTCCCCGTGCTTTTCGCAGCCTCCAGGACAAGAGCGCCGCTAGGTGCGAGCACAAGAGGCATCCGAGTCGTGTATCGGCACAAACACCCCTCCCCCGTAAAAGTAGACCCTGTCGGCGGACACTAGACAAAGCGCACGCGGATAGAAGGATCTACTTGTGCTTTTCCGTGTGTTGTTTTCGGGGGTAGTTCACGTGAACGTTATCGAGTGCCGTTGGTTCGCCCTGCTTACGCCGTGTGGACACAGAAGCCAGAATCTGGAAGCGAGCACCATAGAGCGACAAGGGAGCGGAGAAGTCTGCCAACACCATCTAGATCGAGTCCCCACAGCAGTCGCGCGCAGGGAAACGGTTTGCTCCACTCCGTGGTTCCACCCCAGCTCTAGCGACGTGCCCCTGGCACTGTCTACCTCTTCCAGACAAGCACCGCTGCCGCGGCGGCACGTCAGCTGTGCCTGGACGGATGCAATGGTGGGACGATACAGCCTCCGACGGTTAGCGTACGCCAAGCTCCCCGCCGGGTGCCGTCTTTCGTCGCTGGCTCGCCCCAGCAAACTTGCCTGAGCACGCACTGCGACGCTGTCGCAGAAGGCACCACCAGAGGCGGACGACACGCAGACAGCCCGCCAGCGTGCGCTGGCGGGCTTTCTGGTGCCCTTTTGCGCCGTCGGCACGCACAAGCCACACCGTCAAGTGCTTTGGCGTCCACCAGGTTCTCCCAGTTAGTACAACAGATCCCGTTGTCCTCCCCACCGCCAGACCTGGCCGCTCCCCTCATCTCACCACCGGTGCGCGGTGTTGGGGTAAAGCCACCCGCTAGCGCGCAGTGGCACTCGGATCGAACCTCATCTCCGATCTGCACCGCGCCCCCAACGCTCAACCACAAGCAAGCTCCTCCCGCGACGGCCTAAACGGCGAGCAGGCCAAGAATCAAAGTGCCGTCGTACCCCAGTACACAGTGGCGCCGCGTTATCGTATCCTGCCAGCCCGTTCTCCATCCGCGCCTGGAGTACCAATGGAATCGACCTATTTTGCGGACCCGGTCTGCATGCAGCAGCGGGCCTGCGATGAGGCCGGTCTACGTCCGCGCTACGACCAGATCAATTCCCGGATAAACTCCCGTAGTGAGCTCGAAATTTAATGTGCACGGCCTTCGATACCTGCACCGTGCCCATTGACCTGTTAGTGGCACTCATTGCCCTTTCTCAATGCGATTTACTGGTGCTCCTTTTTTTCCTTCTTTTTTTTTTTTTATTTTTTTTTTTCTCCCCATCTAGTATCTCCACTCAAATTTTTAAATGGCTATAAGCCCTTCGGAGGACCGATTTTCTTAAAGGCTTACTTTTTAATATTTAAACAACACACAAATCGATAGATAGCTAATCTAGCGCCAGCGCATCAAGCATAGATAAGCAGAGAGCGCAGCGAAGCGAGCTAGACCAGATATCGATCGAGTCAGAATCAGGAGAAGTGTGGAGAAGCAGCACGGCCTGCCAGAACACTGGAAAATTCAGCACGAGCAATACGTCTCAACCTCGGTGCCAGTAGCGATCACATCCTACAGCACCACTTGACTCGACTTTTCGCCATATACAAGCACACAGCGCACCACACCGCGTGGTTCTAGTGTGCTCGCAGCGTTCCCCAGCGCTGTCCGACCAGCATCGCGTCCAGCGACCCAGGGCGCTTCGCTAAGACACCCAGCCGGTGACGTCTTCGTCTCCAGCGATAGCAAGAGCACAGAGCGCAGAGCACAAGCTAGCCTCCGCAGCTGTCTCCGCCCCAGCTTTGGAGTCGTCCACTAGCCCGGCTCCCCACGTTTTTCCGCTGTTTTTCGGGTGGTTGCATCCCATCGCACCTCGGTCGCGGCGCTCACCAGCTCCCGGCCACCAGTGCATTTGCACCAAGAGAACTAGCTAGCGCCAGCTGGAACAGGCCACACTTACGGCTCCAGCGAACATCGCGCACTTCGCACCTCACACCACGCCGCGGTCCATTGCTCTCAGACGGACCTGCCTTTTTGCTTTGTACCCATCTCCGGGCTTCTAGTGCGAAAAGGGAAAACCAGCGAGCCTCGCGTGCCCCGTCTCCGTACCAGAGCCCCCCAGAAAAAGTGCTCTCCCCAGCGTGCTCATCCGAACATCGACCCTCGGAGATAGCACCAGACTGATTGCACTATTGTCCCCTAATCCCGCCGCAAGCAGCGAGATTCGAGCATTCGGTGCGGTACCAGAACGGCATTAGTCAAATAATAGTATATATACTGAAAGGCAAGCCTTTCTGTCAAAGCGGCCACGGAAGTAAAAGCCGAGTAAGTACTGCGTCACCGCAAACTTTCTCGCAAACCTTGTCGCAAGCCCCCCCTGCCAGCGCCAGTGCATCTAGTCTGAGACTCCTTTGTCGCAGACCACTAGCACGCTGACAGCAAACCGAAAGCGCAAACGCACGCTCATCCGCGCACATTCAGCAGTGGCTCGCACAGAGCGGAGCACACCTGCCTCGGCCACGGACATCTGGACGCTTGCTTGACTAGGACCTGTCACAGGGCTACTGGAAAAAGAAATAGTGGCTTAAACATTGTGGCCTAGGCGATACCGACACAGACACAGACAGCGGCCCAGGTCAACGCTCCGACAAGCAGCAAATAGCAGCAACGCACCCGGAAGCGGTAAAGATCCATAGAAGCGGCTTGCAGTGTTTTCTGTTGTTTTGCTTGTGCCATATATAGACCCTTATCCCCACAAGTCGCACAGCAGCAGATAACAGGGACAAATAACGGTCCATAGCACATCCAGAATAACAACAGCGAACATAGCTAGCATCGGCGGCCTTCACACGAGCTAAAGAGCCGACAAGCAATAGACCAAGACGCCATCCAGAGCACGGAAAAGCGTTTACCCCAGAGCCAGAACGGAGGAGATTACACAAAACCACCCCGTCTGGACCCGGCTGCCATATAAAAGCGGAGTCTGGGAACAAAAACACAGACGACCGAGGAAGGCGTCAAGAGGAACAAGATAGCAGGCTCTCAATAGCGAGAAGCAGTGAGCCAGCGACAGTGTCGACTACGAAGCAGCGGTCTGCAGAGTACAGAAGTCTTTTCTTTTTTTGTTCCGTTCTTTCGTCTAGAAGTCTGGGAAACAGTATAACAGTTGGCGGCAAAAAGCAGCAAGATGTCGACTAGAACACAGGATAAGAAGAAGGATCCAAGTAGCCGGCCATTCAAGTGTCCTATGTGTGACAAGGCGTTCCACCGTCTTGAGCACCAGACGAGGCATGTGAGAACGCACACAGGTGAGAAGCCGCACGCGTGCACGTTCCCCGGATGCTTTAAGCGGTTCAGCAGAAGCGATGAGCTTACCAGACATTCAAGAATCCACACAAACCCCAACTCACGTCGCAACAAGAACCTCCAGAAGCTTCAAAAGATGTCTAAGCCCCCAGCACCCACTAATGGTACTGTCCCCACCGCCATAGCGCCCGCGCGGCTGGCGGCTGCACCGGCGTTACAGCAGATACAAGAAGAGGAACAGCAGCGCCAGGAGTCGCAGAATATACGGGATGGTATCATGACAATGCTGAATGAACGTACGTCGGGTGTACATGGCGACGTCAACGGACAAAAGCTGTTACAGCCACG
This sequence comes from Millerozyma farinosa, assembly GCA_002196765.1. Classification (NCBI taxonomy): domain Eukaryota; kingdom Fungi; phylum Ascomycota; class Pichiomycetes; order Serinales; family Debaryomycetaceae; genus Millerozyma; species Millerozyma farinosa. Next base: position 177,152 of record NBND01000011.1, on the reverse strand, counting down.
ATTGTCCCAACAGCAGAGCGACATAGCCAGCAGTGGCCTCCATATTCACATTGGCGACAACCGTGGAGCGCCTGTGGTACCAGCGCCTGCGTTGACGACACCACCCGTTAGCATTGGTGGATTGCCTTCCTATAGTGCCTCAGCCATTGAAGTTGGCAAACCCCCCTTATATTCGCACTACTCATCATCATCAACATCATCAACGTCGTCTTCAACCCATAAGAATCGGAACGTTGACTCCAAGGACATTTCCCCCGTCATGCGCGATGGTACCCAGGACCATAGCATGAGCGACGAAGATACCAATACATGCATTCCTCCCTCACCTAGTGACGGCAAGCCAGAGCTTTCGACTGGTGGCTTGTCCATACGCAACAACATTGACATTCTTGCCAGCGCCGCGTCAGAAGAGCTCAAGCAGCTTAACTCCAAATCTCTTCCATCGCTTACAGACTACTTCAACAGTGGGAAGTCTACGCCCTTCACAATCGCGCACGCATCACCTCCCACAAATAAGGGAACACCACCAACGAGGGGTTATGGAACGGCAAGTATCGTAATTGGCCTGCCCCCAACTCTGCACAATGTACAAGCCAAGGTTAACAAGAAGAGTCATATGAATGGCTCCACGAATAACTTGCAGTATTTGTCTAATGTGGCGTCCATGTCATCCAACTTGAAGCCTCAATCTAAGAGCTACACTATGCTTTCGAATACAGGCAAGAAGCACTGGAGTACGTTTGCTTCCTTCCAGAAAATGACTCCACTTACTTCTGAGCCAACACATTCACACCACTCGAATAATCGTTCTTTGAAAGAATCAGATGTGGAATATGTTGCTCAGAAATTAAAGAAGTCAAGGCCCAATTCACCCGTTGGTAGGACTTTTACCTTGCCCAATTCACCCGTGTTGGGCGCCTCGTCGTCAACCACGCCTATCATCTCTCAGAATAACAGTATGACCAATCTTGCAAGTCATTTCACTGCGTCTGCATCTGCGGCTAACAGTGATATAAACACGCCTAGACAAAACCATTCTTCCGGTGTATTGAATGTGCATCATGAGATTTTGAACCCATTACCTAAAGAAGAGACCATCTTACCTCCCTTGAGAAGTTTGAATTTAGATATGCCTACCAGCTTACCAGTTCAGCCTAAGGCCCAGTCTATTGAAGCAGATAGTACATGCAAAGGCTCACATGCTGTCGAAACTAACTCTAGCAGAGGTCATAGAACTCTAGCAGAGGTCATAGAGTATTCAAATAATAGTTTTTTTAGGGTATCCTTGCTTTTGGTTTGAATGAGAAACATAATAATATTACTTCTAATAATAATAGTAAAAAAACGAAGCCTGCTATAGGAAGTTGAGCAAGATTAAAGCAAACAAGGAGAAAAAGCTAAAGTCCAGCTGTACACAACAAATGGATATAGGTATTGTTGGCGATAGTTTCATTTCGATTCAAAAAGTCTGATAATCAAGATTTTTTCTTTTTTGAGGTTTAAATATACTTAAATTAATACGGATACTGACAGTGAAAGTTCTCTCAGCCACTCGGCAAGATACGTTGGATGAGGATAGATTTATAGAGATCACAAGCTAATATAGTTAGTCGTCGCAGCATTGTAATTGAATTAATTACACATAGAACTAATAATATGATAAAAGTTTTCCAGTATGTGAACGTGAATGTAAAATGTAGAAGGTAGATAATACTTGCCTTCGTATACGATTAAAATTATCAATATATTCTCTATTTAAAATTAGAATGTATAGCATGGTAGAGTTTAAGACTCATTCAATAATACTATGATGTACAGAAGTTTGACATTGTCCCATGTAGTGTCTTAATTACTCTTTTGCGAGATCAACACCACCAATAGACCATATCTCAGCTTCGTCTTCAATTCTATCTGAAAAGAGGGTCTCTGCATCACCACCAGCCGCAATTCTTTCTCTCTCCACTCCGGCCAATCTGGAAGTGACTCTTTTTGTGTAGTCACCAATAGATCTAGGAACGATATTGTTGCCTACAACGGTAGTAATGGTAGATTGTTTAGAAAACCACTCATTAAACTCATTCATGTTTTCATCTTCAACAAAATTGAATAAAGAAAGATAAGCTTTTTCGGCAGCCAACTTGATAGGTATGATCATATCTCTGAGACATGAAAACACCGAAGGAACTAATATGTCGTAGTATGGCTTGATGACAGTATCATGCTTGAAACGAGCCACAGTACGAACAACCACTAATGTTAATCTTCTAATATCCGACGAGTTTGCGTTGGGTTGAAGCATATCTATGCACAAGTGGTTCACTAAGCTGGCTATTTGTTCCGAGTCTAATTCGAAAGGTGTGTCGTTTTCGATTTTATATGAAGAAGCTGGGGATTTCTTCTCTCCATGTAAAAGAAGCAACTTACCAGTAGCAACGACTGCATTCACACTGATATATTCATTATTAGATTGCAAACATTTAACGACAAATTCCACTATCTGATCCAACAAACCGGCATGGAATATATGACCAGGAGAATCTTTTAAGAAAGAGTTGATGGACAAAATCGAAAACTTCAAGTCATCAACATTTTCTGAATGCTCTTTATCTAAAATCTTGTTCTTGATGATGTTCGAGGCTTCATCCGTGGATAAAATTTGGGCTAAAGATCCAAGGAGTCTTGCGTAAGAGACAACAGAATTACCGCTAACAGATGTAATTTCCTCTTCCACCAATGATAATATGGATGATTTTGAAGACTCACTCATGTTCTGTCCCCCGCCATTAACAACGGCGAGCATCGCTTTTAACATGGAGCCTTTGACGTTTTGATCTTTAGTGTTCTTGGCTCCTGAAACAAGCTCTGCAACTAACGAGTCCACCCTAGGTTGGTGCTGAATCAATACACCCAACACTGTTACAGACCTGGAACGCAAGGACTCACTCAGAGGATCAGAAAGGGACCTAACAAATGTTCTTTGCAATTGTGGGATGAAAGGACGCAAAAATTGAGGAATTTTAATCAACAAATTTGTCAATGCCTGTAAAATACCAGACTTGATGTCGGAGGAAACCTTCTCTCCAACAACACGAATCAATGGACCTGTAATAGATGTTGCAAATGGTCTCAAATTAAGCGAAGGTGTCTTGTCAATAATATCAGCAATTGCAAGAGCAGATAATTCACGTTGTTCCGAGTTACCATACATCAAACCATGCAAGAAGATCGGTAAAATACAGTTAGGTCCTTTTGGAAGACCAAATGCATAAAGCTCTTCACCTTTTACGCCTGTTATACTTAATGACTGGTAAGCTGGTTTTATAAGACGTGTTAAGGATTCCTTGCTCTGGTTCTTTACTAACGACAATAACGCAGCATGAGTTCCATTAACAACCTCGTGGCTCTTATCACCAAGCGACAAAATGAATTGAGATATCATATCTTGAACATAAACGGAATAATCAAGAGACGTATTATCAAAGAACACCGCCATCCTTTCGTATATGACAGCCCTCTTGGAAGAATCTTCGTGTTTTGCTAATGAGAGAAGTTGTTGCATGAGAGGATGAACACCCTCGTCATCATCAATTGACAATAAGATTCTGTCTAAGGACGACTTAACTTCATCGACATTGGCCTCATTCTTGCTTTGCAATTCAATTATAGTATTGACCAACGTATTGATAACCAAAGAAAGACGCCTGTATAAGGCGGAACCAGCCACTGATGATAACGATGCAAGTGCCTTTGCTTTGAAAGAGTCTATTGGTGGAGTCAATAAAGTTGGAATCAAAATTGGGAAAATCACGTCCGATTTGGCAGACATGATATCCCTCAATGCCAATAAAGCACTTTCAGAATCGGATGATTCTAACATGTTGAGTAACTGTGGAATAATTTCATCAATAACAACCTTACCCAACACTTCCTGCAAAGATTCGAAAGCCGAGGCGGCTGCTTCTCTAACACCCGATGCGGAATCAACGAGCGCACCTTTGATGGTTCTAATGAACACGTCTTGATATTCCTGGATGGATTCCTCCAGAGAAGAGTGAATGAGTTCAGTCAATGCAATACAAATACCTTGCTTGGCTTGGTCTTCACTTGTAGCAAACGACTGTTCAAGAGTAGGTAATAATTGAGGTAAAGCATTTCCACCGACACGACGAACGGTCTCACCCAATGTTTGAGCAGCATTTTTTCTTTGGTCATCATCTGGCGATGCAAGTCTACGAACAATGATTTTAGTCAAGTGTGGAAGGATCTCCTTCAACGTCTTAGGAGTATTGACCACCAACGCTTTCCACACGTCCACTGTAACACTACGAACAAGGCCGGCAACATCTGAGCGACAAAGGAATAAGGCTGACAAGATACGTGCACGTCTCTCTTCTCCTAAAGTCTCCAAAAGAGATTTGTTAACTTCATTCGAACGTTCGGATAGATCTTCTGAAATATCATTCTTTCCAGAAATACCAGTAATTTGGAAAAGTAAGTCACCAGTAAGTTGAACGGATGAAAGACGAATACGGTAGTTTACATCTGAAAGACCATTCTCCAATTCTGGAAGCAATAAATCCACAGCCTTTTTCGCGTAGTTCTTCACTATCAATTTACCTGCTCTCAAAGCAGTGTCTCTGATGTCTTCATCATGATCAGCCAATCCTCTCAATATCGCTGGAATTATTTTATTCAAATATGGTGCAAATTGAGACCCAAAGCAGACAGGTAAGTACAAGAGTAGTGGCATAAAACCAGCACGAATGTGATTTCTTGGAGAAGTTGCCGAGGATAAAATGGTTGGCAACATTTCTTCCAACTTGACCACCCCCAATCCACTAATGACTTCTGCAAGGGCTTGTGCGGAACCGAGACGGTCACCCGTTTTAGTCTCATCGCACAATGTTCCCAAAAGACGAGGAATAAGTTCAGGAAATTGATCCTCACCTAATTTCTCGACCAAAGATCCTAAAGCTCTAGCTGCTGTCGATCTAGTTCCAGCAACTGGGTCCACCATAGCAACCTCTAATTCTTGAACGAGTGATGGCAAATATGGCCTTAAGTCTCTACTATCCACCAATATAGCCATGTTTCCTACAATTTGACAAGCTTTCTTTTTAGTTCCAGCTGATCTGTCTCTCATTCCTCTAATGATAACATGATTGATCAAAGCCAAAGAAGGTCCATCGATATAGTGAACAAACTGAGTTTTGATGAGTCTATCCAATGCAGTATCAGTGTATTTTGTAGGGTCGCCAATGGCATTGATTAAATCAGCAACAATAGCTTGAATCTCAGGATTTCTAATGACTTCACCGAATCTCTTTAATGCCAAATCAGCAGATTTTCTTACCTCTTTGTGTGAGTCGTTAAGCACACCTACAATCTCAGGAACAATCTTAGGCAAGGAAGACGACAATTGAGTGGGATCCAAGTAGGCCATGGAACCCAAGAGTTCAACTGATCCTTTTTTAGAACGCCAGGAAATCTCGTTCAAATTCTCAATTGCAATTGGGATCAATTTCTTAACACCAAAACTCGTGGTGTTCTTCATTATCTGCCTGGCAGCCGCGTCGGTAGCTTCTCTTACTTCAGGAACCTGGTCGCCATATAATTTCAAAATAATTGGTAAAATCTCAATGACGTAAGGTTCAAAGTATTTACCTAAACTCCAGGAGAGGCATTCAAAAGCAAGACATACACCTTCTCTCCTTTTTGGGTCTTTCTTATCATCTGAAGCTTCTGTCAATTTTCTTATTATATTGTAAGAAGAGAGCGCCTTGATTCCGGATCCCTTAACCAAACCGGAAATACCATAAGCAGCTCCTCTTCTTACAGCCAAAGAAGAGCCTTGGAATAAGGTCTCAAAGAGCAGGTTGAAGTATTCATCAAGTTTCAGCTCAAATTTAGGAACTAAAGGAGCAATACATCTAGAAATGGCACTCTGTACACCCTCGGAAGGCGTCTCTAAAGTCTTGATCATACGGTTAACAATAATATCCAAACGTGAATCGTCCTTATCCAAGTGACGAGCTAAAGTGCCGTATAAAATGACGACATTCTGTCTGATTCTGTCTTGAGTCTCGGATCCATGACTTGGAGATGAGAGACAGGCTTCGAATATAGGTATCAAAGTTTCGACTTGTCTCGCACCAAATTTATTGATAAGTTCAATACCAGCCTCTTGTAATTCTTGCCTTACGATGTCTTCCTTATCTCCTAAGGCTTCTTCATCAACAAGGAATTTGAAGACACGCTCAAACATATTTTCATTGAAAAAAGGTCCTAAATCTTTAAGACAGATAGCTATTGTAGACCTCTCTTCCCAAGTATCTTTTTGCGACTTTGATGATTTTATGGGTAAACCAAACCTATCAAGTATTGGGGCGGGTGGTTTACTTTTTATATGGAAAAGATCGATTAACTCATGAATTGTTCTTTCAAATGCATCCGACTCCCCTCTATCTATGAGAGTTTTTACAGCAGATGCTATGGACTTTGCAATAGACAACCTTAATCCAGAATCACTATTGTTAGCAAAATGCATAAGTTGTTCTGGCGCATCCGATGGAATGGAAAAACCATTTTCCTCCCAAATTGTCGCCGCAAGTTCAGACGATAATGTATCTGTGCTGTGTATCATTATCCATATTTCATTCAAGTAATTCATATCACCTGAAAGGTCAAATTCAGAGTCTAATTCCTCAAGTAATGCATTTCTAACAAAAACGTCCTTCGTTACAATGCCATCGAGTAAAATTTGAAGATCAGACCTCGACAAGTTCACTGAAATGTGACGACATAAGGATAAAAAGCAATCTTTAGATACTTTAGCCTTAGATGGAAATCTCATCAAGCTAATTAGCTCATTCAAGATCCTTGTTCTAGATATGGACTCATCTTCGAAAAGTTCAACATGGGATTCAATAATTTCTAATGCTAAGAGTAAGTTCTGCTCTTCGGCATCTTCCTCAACAAAATCTGAAGTAACTATTGGTTTATTCGAGTTCTCCACTGCTTTCTTTCGACCAATCTCCAAAACTTTTGTCAAAAGTGGAATCATATATGACAAGGTTATACCATCAAGAGGCTTCTGGTCACTTAAAAATTTTATCCTGAACAATACTCTTGCTATGAGATCCTGCAAAGGTTCTTCAAGGAAGACAGGGTCTAAATTTTTCACGTTGTTGATTCTCAATGTGGTTATACCAACAAACTTTTTCATATTTCCCAATCTTCCTGATATTAATTCAGAAAGATGAAGAAATGCTTTGATAGGAGAATCCTCGATAATTTCATATACTCTATCGCTATTCGAGAATTCCAATAATTTTTGAGATACCAGTGAAAACCAGTAGTTAGTTCCATTATCAATTTGAATAGCACAATTTACTAGTTCATTTATAATGAATATAGAGCGGACATAGCCATCAACTACCAGCTGCACTTCCTTACGAATAGCGGATTCTTTCTCAACCTGCTCCTTCACCAAAAGTTGCTCTTCTTTTGTTAGTTTTTGAGGTTTATTCGCATTCTTAGCGGCCAACTCTTTTCTCATTTCTTCTTCCCACTTTCTAGTTTCATAATCTTTAGTATTACTATCCACATTTTGTTTTTTTGTCTTTTGTAATACATCGATAACTGGTTCTCCTTCCTTGCCCTTCCAGACCTTTATTTGCTCGTCGTCAAAACTCTCTATTTTGCCAAGGTCAAATTCGGAAACTAGTCCATCGACAATTTTTGGGGTAATAAGATCTGGTTTGATGAACGACAAGATACCCAATGACTTTAAAGCGGCTGAATAAAGGGGTCCACCAGCATTGTCATGAGATAAGTAGAATGTTATAGAATCCAACATGGACTCATGATATAGCTCAGTTATTACTCCGGCGTCTACGTTGGACTTTTGGCATAATCCAACCCAACCATTTTTCACTGAAACGTCTTGATGATTTGCAGCGACTAAAAGGTTCTTGAGCGTCTTTTTTGTCAATTCGTCGTCTCCGAGCTTGGATAATAAAGAGAGTACTGATGCTAAAAGTTTGTAATTGTAATTAAACATGGAAGAGTCATCGTTAGACTTGGTCAACAACACGTCATATAATGCATTAGTGATTAAATCATTAAAAAGTGAAACATTCGTAGAAGCCGCTTTTAAAGCGAACTCCAAACACATGAGCCTGACATGATGGCTGACATTTGAGCTTATAGCAAAATATAACCATGCTTTTCCGTAACATGAAATACTTTCGCTTTTGGTCTCTGGCATGAATCCAAAACTATATCTAAGAGCTCTTAAATACCAAATTTGTTCAGACTGATTAGCCAACTTGAGGTAAATCCTAGATTCACCCAAAATATTAGGCTTGTCCGTGTTATTGTCCAAGGAATTGGTGATAATGTCATTTTCTTCAGATGAGTCAAAAATGTTCAATTCACCTACCTTAAATAAACCACACAAACTGATAACTACCAACGAGGATAGTATACCTTTATTTGCGAGTGTTTGCAATGGTGCACCTTGTGTCTCTACCATCGTCCTTTTGAAAGGATCTTTAAGTTTGGATAAAAAGTCAATTACCTCTCCATTACAAAGAGAAGAAATGTCAGTGAAAATTCTATCGCCTATTTCACTAAACCAGATTACTCTTAAAGATAGCTTTTTATCTGCTAAACCTGCTGTGACTAATGCCTCTATTTCACTTTTCTCGAACTTTTTCAAAGGCAGTTTTGCCTGCAAAATATTGAAGTAGTTATGAATTAGGACTTTTACAAGTGATGATAAAGAAGTTTCGTTCTGTTCCTTTGGAATTATGGGCAAGAGTTCCAGAATTATTTCACTGGATACAGCCACCAATCCGTCAAAACTTAAGATCTTTATTATTAGGGCCTTCTCATCTTTATTCGAAACGCGTTTGAAGTGCTTTAATGTCTCATTCACAATAGCCATCAAAGATTCTGTTTCTGCTTTCTGACAATGGTTACTGGTCAACTCACGAAGTGATTCATAAGCACCTTTGGACGTAATCTCAGATGATGCCGTTAAACCGTTGAAACAGCTAGTCAATAACTTAGAAGATGTAAAATCATGGCTTACATCGATGTCATTCTTCAAGCTTGTGAGCAAGTTGGGGAGGTAATATCCTATAGCTGTTTCGGAAGATCTCAAGCTGGCCTTTTCTAGGGCGGGTATAATCTTTTCTTTGATGTCATCATGAGTCACAGCAAGTTCAATAAAGTTACTGAACAATGAGAGTGCTCCTATTGATGGCGATAACTTAGCAAGTAACACTTTGTTCACGTAGAAGTCTAACACCTGAGGTTTGATGTGTGTGACGAAGTAGTCAAAGAATACAGGACAAACAGGGTCTAGTTTAGCCTGTGCAACAGTTAATGCACCCAAGTATGCAAGAGAAACATGTGGCTCAAGTTTAGTCGAAAGCACGGTACTTGCGTAGGTATCTAATTGAGCAGTGTCGCCTTCCGTCTTTTTGAGAGTGTTTACTATCGATGTGACAGTAGAAGCGAATGTCGAATCGAATGTCCTCTTCTGGTGACACTTCTTTTCATTACCACGAAATATCTCTAGGTTGGAGTGGTCGTACTTGCTGGTGCCCACGCTAGGCTGTTTGTTGGCGACTGCATTGCTCGAGACGATGCCTTCGATACAGCTGCTGAGCAAACGAGCCTGGCTTGCAATTAAAGCTTCCTGTGAGTCTTTGCTAATACCTGTGCCTCCTAATACTATACTGAGCTCATTGGTCCACAGAAGCAAGGTCAAGTAGTCTACCAACGCAGACTTGTGGCTGCTCCTGGCAAGTCCATAAATGAACTCTATAACTTCTTGCACCAACAGGCTTCTCTTCTGGACCACTAGTACTAGCGCCCGTATCAATGCATTGCGCGAGTCTGCGTCGTGGTAGTAGTTGTACGTTTTAAGTAAGGACTGGAGCACTAGCCTCAACTCCTCTTCTGCTATGTCTTCAGGCTGACTACCTAAAAGACCTGCTAGATCATGTAGAAATGCTACACGCCTTGCCGTCGACGAGGAAAATACGGCCGTCCTGTGTTCGCTCACGATGCTATCCCAGCTACTTGCGCCGTCTGAACTCATTTCGATCGCTGTCAACCGTCTCTGTCTTGCGCTGCTACCGCTAAAGTATGTTGGTAGATCTAAGGGCCAGGGCGTGCGCAGGCGAAATGGTGAAAAATTCGTCCTGCGCGTTACCCGCACTGCACTATAAAACGACCGCTCGTCGCCGGCTGCCCTAACTTCACTCTTCATCAACTATACCAGTCGATGAAGAAAGGCCTTCTCAAGTCCGTTGCAGCTTCCTCCACGCACTAGCGTGGGGCGCTGTGGAAAACATCGCGGCCTTCACCACCTTCAGCGATGTGTGTACCGTCTGAGGCTGGCTTGTTGAACTGCTGTGGACCAGCGTCGAGGTGCCTCGACGCTGGTCCAGGCACCAGTCCATTCCACTACATGTAGCGCTGCTGCTGCCAACTGGCAGCAGCAGCACCGACCGTCCGTCTTACCGATGGCGTAGCCCGGCCCTCCCCCGCGTTTTTACTCTGCTACAGCCCGTCGGACAGCAGAGGTTCCTCCACATGACTGTTTTACCTGCCGTCACCTCATACACCCACTTTCTGTTCCAGGGCGTCCTCGTACTGCTCGAATCGGGTATGCCTCTCACCACCACGTCGACTGTCGTTCAAGCGTCACCGCTCACCCACGACGAAGAACATTCCTATTCAGGCAGTCTCTCTCTTGTGAAAATACTAAAGGGAGGGGCTACTATTGAACAGACAGATATAAAAGTTCAAAATTGCCTAGTTAGGGAGTTTATATATTTTTTTATTACACAAAACCCATTATTTTAGAGTAGCAGCAGTTTCTGTTCAGCTATAGCGGAAATCAAATATATTAAAGGAAGATGCTAACCTTGATGTCTGGATAAGAGTACTCTAATACATCTTGAAACTAGACAGTAGAAAGCAAAGCGATAGACGCTGAAGATTTCTAAAAAAAGTGAAGTGAAGTAACAAATACAGTGGTTAAGCGCCAATATTGTATAAGTAAACACAGCGGTTAAAAGATCATAGGATCAAAAGATCGCAGGATCCAAAAATCGGAGAGACCAATACCATACTGTCGGGTAAATATAATCAGCATAGGGGATCAGCAGAGCACAGAAGTGCGATTCAGCGACTGGCAACGCAGTGCAACACAGGTTAAGTGAAAGAAAGCGATATAATAGCGGTCGCGGCGATGGGCAGATTTACGTTTGGTAAGAACAAAAAGCGGGCAGATGAGGCCGACACGTCGGCCACGGCGATATCGCAGCACAGCAGCGATATCGAGGAGAAGACGAAGCCTGTGGTGGTGCAGACCAGCCGGGCGTCGTTTCCGCCGGCGCTCAGCGTCAGCTCGACTCCGTGGAAGCGATACAAGCTCGCGGGGTCGCCGTTCCCGAGATATAGACATACGGCGGCAACGATAGCAAGCGAACGCGGTGACGTCTATCTCCTGGGTGGGTTGAAAGAAGGCTCTGTGTACGGCGACACATGGCGCATCACGCCTCACGGGTTGTCATCCACGAGCAGAGAGATCGGCGGCTACGAAGCGACAAATATAGAGGTTGTGAACCTCAACAACCCTCCAGCACGGGTGGGCCACTCGTCAGTCCTCTGCGGCAATGCATACATCGTATTTGGAGGCGATACCGTCGACACAGACTTCAATGGATACCCAGACAACAACTTCTATTTATTCAACATAAACAACAACAAGTACACAATTCCCAGCCATGTCCTCAATAAGCCAAAGGGCAGGTACGGACACACGCTTTCTGCGATCTCGTTTAACAACAGCTCGTCGAAACTTTACTTGTACGGTGGTCAGTTGGAAAATGAGGTGTTTGACGATTTATTGTTCTTTGAGCTCAATTCGTTTAAAAGCCCCAAGGCAAGATGGGAGGTGGTCGAACCCGCGAACAATTTCAAGCCTCCCCCATTGACAAACCATTCCATGTCCGCTTACAAGAATAAGTTGTATGTGTTTGGCGGTGTTTACAATAATGAGAAGGTGTCTAACGATTTATGGTGTTTCGACACATTGAGTAACAAATGGACTCAGCTTAGCCCTACCGGAAACTTGCCTCCTCCTGTGAATGAGCATTCGAGTTGCGTGGTTAACGATAGGTTGTTCATTTATGGTGGTAACGATTTTACCGGTGTAATTTACGATTTCTTGTATGTATTGGACTTGCAAACCCTTGTTTGGTCCAAGTTGACAGATGAAGGCAAGGAGAATTCACCAGGTGCTAGATGTGGACACAGTATGACATACTTGGGCAAATTCAACAAATTACTTATAATGGGTGGTGATAAGAATGATTATGTCTCGCTGAACGAGGATGACTTCGAAACCTATGAAACTTCACAGGGTAACGACGCAACCATGTTATATGAATTGGACTTGAATTTGATTGATTACTTTTTGTCTTCAGATCAGGTCAAAAGGCCTCTCGGTAAGAGGGCCAGTGCTTTGGCGGCAGCTACAAGTGGCAATGACGCTACGGCCGCTTCACAGAAAAAGGAATCGGGAGTCAGTTTGGCTCGTCTGTCTAGAAATCCTTCTATTGATCGTGATGACTTCAGAACTCCAAATGCGTCTCCCTTCCGTGACATCAAAAACAGGAATGTTCAAGAACCTTTGTCAGTCGATACACAAGCTCAAAATAAAGAAGCAAATGATAGGTTTGTCGATGTGGATATCCCATCGGGTACAATATCAGAAAATGATACCTCTTTCGAGCTTAATGACTTTGCAAAATCACCGGAACGCGTGAAATTCATCCAAAATGAAGGACAGAGCCATGACGATTATGGCCTCAATGGACACTCCGTCAATGATGCGGATTATGAAGAACCTGATATCTCCAATACCTTAGAAAACATCAGGCAAAGAGATGTGACACCAAAATTGGGCCACGTGGAAAAGTTTACCGCTGCTCCTGTAAACGGCAGTGACAGAGAATTAGATGAAGCTAAAAGCACAATAGCATCTTTGAATAACCAACTCAAACAATTGAGATTCTCGACCTCCTCTCAGATTCAGGAAGCCAACGAAAAGTTGAAGGATCTCCAAGCCGAGATCGATCACTTGAGAACGAACGATAGAGCTCCTGAACTTGAGAAACAGTTATCTGAACGTGACGAAATCATCTTCGATTTGAAGAGAGCCTTAAATCCTGATGAATCTTCTGGGGACAAAGAAATTGGCTCCAATGGTAACACTGTTGGTCGGTTGTCTGACTTAAGTCGGAGCCGTATCGAGGTGTTAGAGCTTCGTAACAGATTAGTGTATCTTGAAAAGGAAAATGCAGAAATCACCGAGAAGCTTAACCATTTTGAGCCCTTCATGTCGAACCAAATTGGAGATCTCTCCAACTTCCAAAAAGTCATAAAAGCCCAGGAAGACAAGATTAGAGGATTGGTTGCTGAAGTCACTGATCAGGAGGCTTTGAAAAAAGAAATTTTGAGTTGGAAATCCAAGTATGAAAACTTGGAGCTTGAACATAAAAATTTCAGAGCTATTCATGCAGAGACCGAACCATCTGATTTGAATTTCAACAGTGAGCAGGAGGGAAGTCGTGCTATTGATGACTCAGAGGCTTCCGTTCAAAAGCCCACGTTATCTGGCCATCTTGAGAATGTCATTGGTTTATGGTCAAAATCCTCTACGGCTGCCAATGAACGCGCTCAGTCCAGAGAGGTTGGTGGAGATAGTCATGAGATGGTTACAAAGTTGCAACAGCAGTTAGATGATCTTTTGACGATCACAAAGAACCAGGAGGCAGGTTCTGCGGCTGAAATAGAATCGTTGAGAAATGAGTTGGGCCAGAAATTACAAAGTCTTAAGACCATGGAACAAAACTACAAGGATGCTTTACTGTCTGTTAACAACACTAGTAAAGCCCTCAACTTGACTCAAGATGAATTGAACAGCCAAAGAATTGTTATGGAGAAATTGATAAAGGAGAATAACGAACTCAAGTTGTTCAAGAAAGCATCAAGAAGGGTAGGCTCAAGAACTTCTATTGTTGATGGAAATAACACGCCAGAGGGTGAGGTAGTTGGTAATGTCTCAGGTACTGAAGATGATGAGGCTATCACTAACGTACATTATACAATGAAGTTGAAGGACTTAGAGGCTGATTTGTATATATTAAGACAAGAGAGAGACCAGTTGAAGGACGATGTCACTACTTTGAAGAAAGAGCTTTATTTGTCAAAATCCAGTACCTAAGGTTTTCCAACGTCATTTCTCATATGTTAAGGACTAGAAAATTCTGCATGTAGCTTCATGTTTATCACGATCAATTTATAAATTTACAATTCTGATGTCACTGTTATGCTTGATTACTTCTTTCATGTTTTATTGTTATAATAACTCGTATGTATTGGTATATATTAACTCATACTGGATGCGAAATGTTCTCATATTTTTGTATTGATGTCCTTGTGTACATGACAAGTGGGCTGTAAAGTTCTATATTACAATGTAAATGCAGCTCAATGGCTGCATGACAGTGTTTAAATACAAAATATGCCAATTATCTCAGCTAGCAGCAACTCAATTATCGAAAAACTCGATTGAAATCACTACTGAAATTTCCTGTAATAAATGCATGCTCTCATTCAAATCTAATTTGATGAGAAAAAGTTATAAGAAACAGGCGAATCATTTTCAGTGCCTTGTCCATCTTTAGTAGAGGTGCTGCCATTCTCATCATCTTTGTCAGCGTGTTCTTCTTCGGAACTCATGGTATCCTGAGGTGTTGTGTTTATGTGGGCTGGCTGCTCTTGTGTTTCCGGAGAGCTGGTATCAGCCTGTAGAGGCGGCTCAGATGGAAGCAAACTAGCTTCATGTGCTCTGATTCTTTCCTTCTCAGAAAGGTGGTTTTGAGTAGGTAATTCCATGAGTGCCTCTGTGTTAGAATTAGCTTGAGTACCATTTGTAACTTCCTCGTAGTTTGGTACTGGCGCATCTTCCAATCCTGGAGTGGACACCGCCTCACTTTCAAAGTATGGGGGAGTAACAATGTCACTGGTTATAGTATGATCTGAGGTTAGGTTAGGTAATTGTCTGTGGGTGTACTGCGAAGGTGGAGATTCTGTGTTTATCTGAGTGTTATTTCCTGAATCACTTGAACCAGATACGGAGTATGTGGCACCCGGTGGAGAAACGGTATCTGCCGGACTATTAGCTTCTGAGCTTTCTTCCACTGGAGCTCTTGACTCTACTTTCTTCAGGCGCTTAGTTCCTATTATAACTTCTGTGGTCAATTGTAGAAATTTTTTCATCCTTTTATATTTATCAGTATTGATAAATGATGAACGCACATTCTGGTTTATAGAGGAGGGGAAATGGTAATTGAATTTAAAGTCATTTTTGCTGTTTTCCATCAATGAATGGCTCGAATCGTCTGGTAATTTTAGAGGCTTTTCATCTGATTCTAACACCACAGATTTGCCCGAAAGATTAATCAAAACCTCGATAAAATATTCAAATGAAACAAGAGGGCAGCCTGAGATTGTTGGAAACGCATCAGCAGGAACCCTCATGCTTGTATTTATTTCAGATCGAAATGTAACTGGGTCGACATAGAGCGGAAGTACCAGCTGTTGTAAATCTTTCCGGAAAGATTCAAATACAGTATCAGGACCGCTATCTATACGACATACTCGTACCAAGGTAACTATTATACCATTTAAGTCTTGAATTTGTCTTAGATGATTGACACGTAATTTTATGGGTATGGACTCACCTCTTAAATACCCACGTTCGGGTATTTCGAGGGAAATCTTTATATTTGAAGGTCGTACGGGCTCCCCGTGCACCACATTTGGTGAACTTCCTGAGTAGGATCCCGAGTTTGGCGAATTGACGTTGTTGGAAGATTCGTTACCACTTTGTATTGTTGCCATAGTTGGAAGTTCAGTGGCGTTTGGATCTGAATTTCCAGACGACGACGTATTAATTGTGGATGCTGAAGAATGCGAACGAGATATCCTTCTTGGTATTCTGGGGTCTTTTATGATGAGTTTCTTGGGTTTCGGAGGAGGTAGCGTAGATACGTCAAGAGGAGCAATTAATGTGATTAGCTTTTCTGAGCTTAATATGGCGCTGTTCATCTTGAAGTTCTTCGTCCTTGGGACTATGCTACGAGGCTCGCTGGAAGACACGCTGCTATTGCTCCAGTTAGACGGCGCGGCGCTTGCCTGCAACGAAGACAAGTTCCCTATCGAAGCCTTCAATATGTACTTTATCGACCCGCGTCCAAAGTCAATGCTCGTGTAAATGCGCTTGTTGGGCAACTTGACGATGAAGGGAAAGCGGTGCTCGCCCTTGTAGAGCCCATTGGCAAAGCTCTCGCTGTGCCCGGCCGTCTCCCCCAACAGCTCCTGGTGCTCGCCGTAGATAACGATGGTGTGGTCGAAAAGCGTATGCTTCACGGGGCGAATCTTCGAATGCGACGCCGAACTAAGCTTCACGTAGCCGATCAACGATAACGTGATAACTATGTTCGCCACGTTCCTCTTCAGAATGAAAATTATCTGCCC
Source organism: Millerozyma farinosa (assembly GCA_002196765.1). Lineage (NCBI taxonomy): Eukaryota > Fungi > Ascomycota > Pichiomycetes > Serinales > Debaryomycetaceae > Millerozyma > Millerozyma farinosa. Next base: position 160,520 of record NBND01000011.1, on the reverse strand, counting down.
AGACACCTCGTCTCCTGGCCGCCAGAGCTGGTGCGGGTTGTCCAAGAGCATGTAAAACTCCTCCACCGACCCCACGTCAAGCCGGTACCGCGAACCACTGTCCGCCGTCCCGCCCCCTCCGCCTAGCGCCTTCGACGGCCTATTTGTGATCATTTTCGCAACAGCCCTTCTCATGTTTGGCTCCGTCTCCCATCAATACCTGTCCAATTTCACGTACGTTTCCGGTTTTTTCACTATTTTTTTCCGCTCTTTCAATCCTAGAACTATCTCCCTGTGTTTGTCCCGTGCCTATATGACTATTCCGCTCTTACTTTTCTGCTTCTACTCCCAAATTCTTTGTAGTTCTGCTTTTTAGTATCTTACTATATTTTTAACTTAACCGCTGGAAAAAGGAGGCCCGCTCTGTAGCGTAATATGACGTGTTTATGTGCAGGTACTCGTGTTTCTGGTGTAAACGAAGGATGTCAATCTGTCAAATGAAAATGACAAGGGGTTTTAGCGATGAGCGGTGGTGGACGAGGCTTAAAAGAGTAGATTAGGCCACGGTGCATACAGTAAAGGGGCCTGTTTCAGTGGATGAAACTTAGGGGCCCGGGTGGTGGCGGGCGGGCAGGATAAGCGGAACGGCGTACGGTGGAGTGGCTCGCGGTGGGCCGTTTTTTTAGCTGAGCCTACAATAGTAGCAAACAACAGAATTATGTAATTAGTAGGATATATATGTATAAAAGCCCTAGTAATGATCAATAAGCGGAGTTAGTATACAAAAGGCGCCAGGGGCGGCGTGAGCCGCGGCTGCAGTGGGCGTGAGGATCAGTCAAAGGTCTTTTTGACACCCTTGAACTCGAGCTTAGGCTGCAGGGGACGGGCTGGTTGCCTGCCCTGGGGACGGGGCGATGGTCTGTTGTTGTTCTCCCTTGGGGTGGAGAAATCGAGTCTGCAGGGTCTGCCCTCGATGTACTCACCGTTGAGGGCTTCCAACGCGGCTTTGGCCTCGTCGACGGACGAGAACTCGATGTAGCCGAAACCCTTAGGTTGCTGGGTGTCTGGGTGAGTGGGCATTCTGCACGACACCACGCGGCCGTACTCTCCAAAGATGTTGTACAAGTTGTCTCTCTGGGCGTTGAACGAGAGGTTACCAATGAACAAGGTCGATGAGGGAGCCGATGGCACGTCACCGAACTGCTTGGCCCTGTCGAATCTAGGGTTTGAGGGTCTAGGCTTGCCCTCCGACATGTCGAGGTTGATAGGTCTGCCGTCGATCTCTCTGCCCTGGTACTCCTTGAGGGCGTGTTCGGCCTGCGACTTGGACTCGAAGTCGACGTAACCGTAGCCTCTCGACTTTCCGCTAGCCTTCTCGTAAATGACTCTTGCGCCTGTAACACCTCCCAATGGCTCAAATTCACGCTGGAGCCACTCGTCGTCTATGTTCCACGACAATCTTCCAACGAATAAAGTAGCAGGTTCCTCGTCTTGTTTCTTTGTTCTTTTAGAATCCTGCGTCTCCGATGCATCGCTCTTACGCTTCTTGGATTGCGCCGCGTCAGAGTCGGAGCTTGAAGACTCCTTGCTGTCACCACTCTGGTTGTCTGATAAAGCCGACTGGAACTCTTCCTCTGTGCCTGATGCAGCGCTGGAGCTGGAGTCGGAGTCGGAATCTGATGAGTCTGAGTCTGAGTCTGAGTCTGAGTCTGAGTCTGAGTCGGAATCGGAATCGGAATCTGAGCTAGAGCTAGAGCTGGAAGAGCTGGAACTCTTAGATGCCGCTTTTGGTGACTTCTTCTTCTCATCCTCTGAGTCTGAAGAATCGTCGGAGTCGGAGCTGGAATCTGAGTCTGAAGAGCTCGATGACTTTTCAGAGTCAACATCCATCTTCTTCTCTGGACTGGATTCCTTCTTGTCCTCTGAGTCTGAGTCTGAGTCTGAATCGGAATCGGAGTCCGAGTCTGAGTCGGAACTGGAGCTGGAGTCTGAATCAGAGTCGGAGCTGCTGCTCAGCTTCTTCTCCTTCTTGCTTTCCTCCTTTTCGCTCTCTTCGTCGTCATCTGAGTCGGAGCTGTCGTCTGACTCTTTATCGCTCTCATCCTTTTTAGCGTCTTCCTTCTCGTCATCTGAGCTGTCAGAGTCCTCTGAGCTGCTCTTAGACTTGGACTCAGACTCGCTGCTGCTGGACTCGGAGTCTGAACCGCTTTCTGAGTCCGATTCAGAATCTGAGCTGGAGCTGGAGTCTGAGCTGCTCTCTGAGCTAGAACTCTCCGACCCGCTGCTCTCACTCAGAGAAGCTGGCTTCACCTCCTTCTTCTTTGATTCACTTCTGCTTACCTTCTTAGCCATTCTGCTATGGTTCTTCCTCTTTCTTTCTGTATCCGTCTATCAAATGGAAGAGCCTGTCTATCTGAAAAAAATCCCTAGCAATGAGAAAAAATTTAGCACTAGACCTAATGGTCACGTGCGTCCGATGCCCATCTCGCCCGCTGGTCCTCGCGTTGGCGGTCGCAACCGCCATTACCCACTCCGACGTACCCCGGCAAATCGCCCACAAAAATGGCGCCCGCCGCCTCGGCCGTCACGTCCATAATGGTCCCTACACCGCTGTTGGTCCCCATCCCTGACCCACACCCTCTTGTAGCGCCCCCAGGAACAATCACTCGTATCCTGTACATAGTCGTCGCTCCCTAGTGGTCTCCCCACAAGCACAATCTGACTCACTGTGTAACCCACCCTAGTAGCAGCTACACTGTGACGCGACTATTGCACCTACCCTGTGGCTTTGCTACCCCGTAAAGCTTTTGTCTGGCAGGTATTCGGTCTTAGCCCAGAAAAAATTGCAGTGCAACCTTCTCGTGGACACAGCATTGGCTCACATAAAAAATTTTTACCTTTGCCAGAACCTGTGGTCTTGTGCGACCGGGGTACATGCGAGACACTTTGATCTTTCCCTGAGCTACACAAAATATATAGAGACTATGCCGTGTCTCGCGGTAGCCTTTTGACCAGATCCTCGTGTCTGCGACGGGCCGTTAGCGGATCACCGAGTGGTGCAATTTCTCCGCAGTCATTGCCAAATTAGGATCAGGTTGATTATTTTTACAGGTTATAATTTTCAGTCATTTTTTTTACAGTTTTTTTTTACTCATTTCTACCTGACCAGGCATGTATTTAACGTGCAAGCAGTGCAGTGTATAAAACGGTTGATCAGCAACATTTAGAAAAAGAATGTTTAAGCAAACATTAAAACTTTTCCGAAATATGTCTTCTGCTGCTAAAGGTAGCAACATGCTCAAAGATCCGAGCACAAAGTATATTCCATATAAGACTGTCGATCTTCCCGATAGAAGATGGCCTAACAACCGAATTACCAAGGCGCCAAGATGGCTCACAACCGATTTGAGAGACGGGAACCAGTCGCTTCCCGACCCCATGTCGATTCCTGAGAAGAAGGAGTATTTCCACAAGCTTGTAGAACTCGGGTTCAAAGAAATAGAGGTAGCGTTCCCATCTGCTTCGCAGACCGACTTTGACTTCACCAGGTACGCCGTGGAAAACGCACCAGACGATGTGTCGATCCAGGTTTTGACTCAGTCCAGGGAGCACTTGATTAGAAGAACCGTGGAGTCTGTCAAGGGTGCGAAAAAGGCCACCGTGCATGTGTACTTGGCCACCTCCGATCTTTTCAGAGACGTGGTGTTCAACATGAGCAGACAAGACGTGATAGATAAGGCTGTGGAAACCACCCGTTTCCTCCGCTCTTTGACTAAGGATGACCCCAACATGCAAGACACCGAGTGGACCTATGAATTCTCGCCCGAGACTTTCTCTGACACTCCTGTCGACTTTGCTCTCGAAGTATGCGAGGCTGTGAAGCGTGAGTGGGAGCCTACTGCCGAAGTTCCTCTCATTTTCAATTTGCCTGCCACTGTTGAAGTTGGTCCTCCAAATGTCTACGCTGATCAGATCGAGTACTTCTGCAGAAACATCTCTGAGAGAGAAAAGGTTTGTGTTTCTGTCCACCCTCACAATGACAGAGGTTGTGGTGTCGCAGCCGCTGAGTTGGGTGTTATGGCTGGTGCCGACAGAATTGAAGGATGCTTATTCGGAAATGGTGAAAGAACTGGTAACGTCGACTTGGTCACTGTTGCATTGAACTTATACACTCAGGGTATAAGTCCAAACTTAGATTTCTCCGATATGCAGTCCGTTATCGACGTGGTTGAGAGATGCAACAAGATTCCTATCCACGCTAGAACTCCATACGGTGGATCCTTGGTTGTTTGTGCCTTCTCTGGTTCTCACCAAGATGCCATCAAGAAGGGATTCGTCAAGGCTGAAGAAAGAATGGCTCGTGGTGACACCAAGTGGGCCATTCCATACTTGCCTTTGGATCCAAAAGATATTGGCAGAACCTACGAGGCTGTCATTAGAGTCAACTCTCAATCCGGTAAGGGTGGTGCTGCCTGGGTTATCTTGAGATGCATGGGCTTGGACTTGCCTAGACCTTTGCAAGTCGCATTTTCTGGCCTTGTGCAAGGAAAGGCTGACAGCTTAGGAAGAGAATTGAAGACCGCTGAAATCACAGACTTGTTTAAGGAATGCTATATGTGTTCTGAGACAGCTCCTATTTCCTTGTCGCTGTTCGAAGTCAGTTCTGTCAAAGATGCCTCGCTGCCAACTAAACTGCGTCGCATAGCCGCAACCATCGTCGTCAATGGTAAGCAGGAAGAGATCGTGGGCTACGGTAATGGTCCCGTGTCAGCCTTTGTGGATGCCATTTCGAATAAGCTCAACATCTTGTTCGAGGTCGTCAACTACAATGAGCATTCCTTGGGTACTGGTACTGAGGGCAAGGCTGCGACTTACATTGAGTTGTCGTATCTCGACGAAAACAAGACAAAGACCACCCAGTGGGGTTGCGGTATTGATACTGATACCTCTCAGGCTTCTCTTGAGGCTATCCTCGCGATCGCTAACAAGGTGATTGAACAAGGTGAGCTTTAGATATATACAATTCTCTTGATACATATGCAATTTCTGGTTCTTAGGGATCTGCTAAATAGCTACTCTGTCCAGTACTGTAATTAACGTTAAATATCGTCAGTACCAGAACCCGTAGAAGAGCTTATTGTCACTCCCCTGGCACCGGCGCAAGAAACTAACCTTGAGTCTGGCCCAATATGTTGGAGCTAATGATAGACATATAGTTAGGGTTTAGCCCTATACCCTTTTGCGCACGTGTTGTGGTGACTGCTCTAAACAAAAAAATTTTGACACGTGATATTTTTTTCGTGCTCTTCGAAGATGCAAAGTGCGTTAGGTAGAGTGAGGTGCGGAAAGGTTTTTTAAAAGGTTTTCAAGGTGGTTGTTGAAACATAAAGTTACCAACTAACAACTTAATCAAAGATGTCTTCTTACGAACCAGTTATTGTTATCGATGGTAAGGGCCATTTGTTGGGACGTTTGGCATCAATCGTCGCCAAGCAATTATTAAACGGCCAGAAGATCACCGTCGTCAGATGTGAATCTTTGAACATCTCTGGTGAGTTTTTCAGAAACAAGTTGAAGTTCCATGACTACTTGAGAAAGGCTACCAGATACAACAAGACCAAGGGTCCATTCCACTTCAGAGCTCCATCTAGAGTCTTATACAAGGCTATCAGAGGTATGCTTCCTCACAAGACTGCCAGAGGTAAGGCTGCTTTGGAGAGACTTAAGGTCTTCGAGGGTATTCCTCCTCCATACGACAAGAAGAAGAGAGTTGTTGTTCCACAGGCTTTGAGAGTTTTAAGATTAAAACAAGGTAGAAAGTACACCACCGTTGGTAAGTTGTCTTCTGCCGTCGGCTGGAAATACGAGAACATTGTCGATAAGTTGGAGGAGAAGAGAAAGTTGAGAAGTGCTGAGTACTACGCTAAGAAGAAGGCCTTGTCCAAGAAGATTGAAGCTGCTCAAGCCACCACCGCTGAATCTGACGCCGCCAAGAAGTTGGCTGCTTTCGGTTATTAGACTACTATAATTAGTTTTTCGGATATGGGGAGTCCTTAATATCGCCATGAATTAGTCTTATGTATATTTTTATTTTGTGCTAATACAAAATTCACAGGTATTTCGTGTTGTAGGTATTCGATAGTGAAAATTTGTTATATTTTCAGATTGAAAGAGTGTCTAGATAGCGCTCACGGTCGGTTATTGCTAGGTGTCTGTTATTCTGTAGGATCTTTGCTCTACATCTTCAAGATGCGGCAAGGGCTTAACTTTGATGTGTTCTCCAGGATCCATTTGGTCTATTCCAAGGATAAGCTGTTTTGTTACACAAAAGTAGTCGAATATCACTTGTCGTAAAACACGATCTATATTCTTGGTGTATAATAGAAATAGTGTTGTCGATGGCTGCTCTTGATTCAGACCCGGTACTGGGTCTTAATAAGATCTTGGTGTCTCCAGATTCGATAGAAGAGTTACCAGAATTGTTGGCTTACATTAATTCATGTAAGAGACAACTAAATAAACAACTTAATGAAGACATCAAGCAATATCAATCACCAAGCAGGATCGAAGAAAATGTTCAAAGTCTAGTCGATGAATTGTCTGCTGTCAGGCAAAAGTCTGGCGCTACCCAGGAGATAATTTCCTCTATGACCTCATCTATGCAAAACCTTGATAAGTGTAAGAGGAATCTTGTTCATCTGATGACAGTATTGAAAAGATTACAGATGTTTGTGTCTGCCAACGAGTCATTGATAGCTATCATGCCAAAGAAAGATTATAAAGAGATTTTACAATCCTTTGGGGTTGTGAAGGACCTAGTAACTTTTTTCAAGCCCTACAAATCAATTGAGTCGATCAATCGCTTGAGTTTGTCGGTTGCTCAAACCCAAAGCAAACTCGTGGATGATATCTTCATTGATTTCGAAGAATATGTTACTCATAAGTCACCTAACCCAGACTTAAAATATGCTTGCGAAATTTTAGAGATTATAGACAAGAAGTATAAAGATAAGTTGTTGACATGGTTCTACAATCATCAATTGAAAGACATAAAATCTATTTTCAATAATTTGGATGAGGCAGGATCCTTGGATAATTTAAATCGGAGATATATTTACTTCAACAACATTTTAGCTAATACGCATGATAAGTTCATACTGCATTTCCCAGAAAGTTGGAATGTGCCATTCGAGTTGAGCAACTTGTTTTGCACGTTAACGAGACAAGATCTAGATTCGCTATTGAGCTCATCTACACCTTCTGGTAATTTATTAGAAGCGTTGACAAGTACTTTAAATTTCGAAAACAACCTTAATAAGATTTTCAAAACCCAAAACTTTGAACGTTCTATTCTGAAAGTTTTTGAACCATATTTGTACATATGGGTTAACGATCAAGATAAACAACTAAACTCAAAATTTATGGAATTCTACTCCATCACACAGATTCCAAGCGAATATGTGGATGCTAAAACGGAAGAGGAATTCTTGCAGACATTACGAATGAATAGTACGCCCAACATCTCGGTATCTTCCATTGAATTGTTCAAATCTTTCCATAAGATTCTTCAATCGGGAACCAAGATCAGTAACGGACAGGTCTTGGTGAATTTGACAAAGTTATTCTCCAAATATATCTCAGAATTCCTTTACAAAATTCTTTTACCGATGGTAACCACCGATGAGAAGATTTTAGTGGGTATCGAACCTTTAAAATACCTCACCATGATTTTAAATACTGGTGACTATATGATCAGTAATATTGGTGATTTAGAAGAAGAAATTAAATCAATTGTTATTGAGCCTTTAAAAAATAAGATCACGCTTGGTACTATTAGGGACAATTGTATTGATCTTATCAATAAAAGCATTCAGAGCTTACTCCTGAAGATCGTCAACGATCTCAAGTTTGCCTGGAGACATTTTGCCAATGAAAATTGGCTCCATATAGAGAGTGAGCTGGTAACTTCAAACTATGTTAAGGATTACCAGCTGATAATAGTGAAGAACATTTCTATCATTTTCCCGTTGATCATAAGAGAGGGATATGTTAACAATTTTTGCGACAGGCTTATTGAGATTATCATTGCATCATTTTTAGATAATTTCTATTTAATCAAGCCCATGACTAATTCGAAAGTTCGTCAGTTGCAAGTTGATATCGAAAACCTCAAGAAATTTTCGTTTACGTTACCTTTGTATGCGAACCCAAACTATAAAAGTGACTCTGGTGAGAAGGCTACCTCGAAACATTCTCGTTTTTACGAAAAGAACGTGAACCAGCAGTTCAGAAAACTCGAGACTATTCTTGACTTATTCTTAGTGCCCAACAAACCCGTCGAGGATTTGGTTTCGAAATACATCGAACTTATTGGTGACAGGTCAGAGAAAAACTTCAGGAAAGTTCTCAATTTGAAGGGCATAAACGAAGATGAAGTTGAGCCATACTTAGAAAACTTCAAAGTGCAGATATCTTTCCAGAATACGCTTCAACAGGAGTCAGCAATAGTATCTCAATTGAGGGAATCTGAAAAGACCCACGTAACTACTAAACGGGCTAGTAATACGACTAGGTCGGCTACTGTTCTGCCGGAACCAGAAATGAAGTCACCAATCTTGCTGGCTCCTAGTCTACCAAACATAAATAACATTGAAAAGAATCTCAGAGAGCTTGCATTATCAGGAGAAAGCCAGGTTACAAGATTTAAGAACTTCAGTAAATTTTTTCGCAAAGATAATAATCTGACAAATGAGTAGGATAAATACATTATATAGTTCTAATGTAATTTTGCATTCTTTTATGATTTTTGAAATAAACTGCGAATCGATTTGATTACATACTACCATATATTTACTTTAATATGACAAGATTGATCAAAGTGTGTGGTATTAAGACTGAAGCTGCCTGTGCAAAAGCGATCGACTCAGGAGCATCTTTGGTTGGTATCATCTTAGTCCCAGGAAGAAAGAGAACAATAGATGAAGATGTCGCTCTCAAGTTATCTAACATGATAAGAGAAAGACGAAAGGCAAAGGGCCTGAAATTTCTGTCTGTGCAAGATATCGTAAACCACATGAAACAGAAACAATTTCAGAGCTTCGAAGATTTTAGTTTGGAGTTCAGAGAAGCCGTGGTTGAAAATGGACCATTTTTAGTGGGTGTTTTTAGAAATGAGGAAATGACTAACGTATTCGACAAAGCAAGAAAGCTTAACTTGGATTTTATTCAACTACATGGTAGTGAAGACAAGCAGGCGTTTCTTGATTTCAACAAAGCAAAAGGCGTGGAGCACGGCATAATTCCTAGATATCAAATACCAAAAGATCATGATGCAATGAAACTCGATTTCAGCAGGGTGGTGAATGACCTGAGTTACGATGGACTGGGCTTTGCGTTTGCCTTATTAGACTCAGAGGCTGGTGGAGAAGGTAAGCTCATAAATTGGCAAGAGTTAGACAACTTGACATTCGGTCAATTTATATTGGCAGGAGGATTGAATCCCCAGAACGTAAAAAGTGCATTTGATGTCTCTCGAGTTATCGGTGTAGATGTAAGTGGAGGGGTGGAAAACGATGAAGGAGAAAAGGACTTGAATAAAATAGAAGAGTTCGTCAGAAATGGATCTGTTTAGATTTATGTAATTATCAATAAAAGTACTTATATATATAACTTAGACGTAGTTGAAAATTTACACCAAGTCATCTACTAAGAAATTCGTATATTCCCTATATTTTGACACTTATTAATCAGCTTGATCCCAGTTACCGGGACGAGGTTGCTTAGGAACCTGTGGACCACCTGCTCTCTTAGCCATGATAATTTGATCAATAGACAATATAGTGTTAACTGCGTCTGTCGCCAAGTTGATAGCAGATTCTTTCGAAGATAATAAATCATATATGTTACGCTCTTTAATGTCAATGAGGGCATCTTCAGTTTCATTGTCTATATCAATACCAATGCTTAAGCCAGATCCATCTTCTGCTGAGTGAGAAGCATATAATCTACTCAATAATTCTGATGCATCCAATCCCGAGGTTTCAGCTAAGACTCTAGGAATGACCTCGAAAGCTTTTGCGTAATGCTTGATAGCTAACTGCATCAATCCTGGTGTTCTTTCACCATATTTTGTTATTAATTTGGATAATTCAATTTCAATGGCACCGGCACCTGGTAATAATCTATTATCTTTCAAAAGACCTTTAATTGCATTCACACCATCATCGATAGCTCTTTCAATGTCATCAAGGAAGTTTTGAGTGGCTCCACGAAGCACTATAGTGGAAGTTCTGGAAACAGATTCGTCTTGTCTGAAAATCGTCACTCTATCACCACCAATTTCTCTTGTTTCGATAACATCAACAACACCCATTTCCTCAGGCATTGGAGCACCTAATCTTGGTAAAGGTGTAGCTCCACATACTTGGCAGATTCTTCTAACATCGAATTTCGAAGGAACTCTCAAAACCAAAATATTGTATTTGTTAAGGTAATGTAAAGTCAACTCACCGACATTTGCACCAGCAACAATAACACCCACTCCAGAGTCATGAATCTCTTTACATAACTGGTCTAATTGCAGTTCTTCACCCTTACTGAAATCCAACATTTCTTGGGCATTGTGAAGTAAGACAGTTCCTTTCGTTTCTGTGGTTGAGATATCGATAGGACAAGTGAACACGGCAACTTTAGACTTTTGCTTCAAATTTTTGATGCTTCCCTCAGGCTCTCTTGGGAATACCATACCTTTGACCACCTCGGATTCAGACAAAGAAGAACCTAAAATCTTCACAACCCTGATGGAGTCAATATTGAAACTTTGCTGTCTCTTAGGGTTTATGACCACATGCAAGGCATCAATGATTAAATTAGAAATCAAGTCTTCGTTTCCATGCTGTTTGGCGGAGATGACAGGTAATACAACTTTAGAAAGTTCTTCTGTGCTAGTCAATGTTTCCACCTTAGAAACTACCAAGTCTTTCAAGATCTCCTGTGTGTACTTGTAAGCCAAGTTGTAGCCTTGGATGATTTCAGGGACTGCTAGACCCAAATTGAGTAACTTCTCGGCAATGTTGAGAAGTTCGCCTGCCAAGATGATCACAAGGTTAGTGTTGTCACCCATTTCAAACTCCTGCTGCTTAGAAGCCATCATCAAGACTTTGACAGCAGGGTGAACTACCTCAAGCTCATTCAACATAGTAGCAGCATCACTTGTGACAAATATTTTACCCAAGTTATTGACGATGATTTTATTTCTTCCACTGGGTCCCATCGAAGTCAAGAGGATGGATGATATCTCGCGGACTGCTTCGATATTGCGGATAATCACACCATCAGCACTTGAATGCGACTGGTAGCCTTGCTTGAAAAGGCCCGAATTTGGTGCTTGTGGTAACTTTAGCGACATAACTGTTGTATAGTAGCTTTTTATGAATCAAGCTAAAAACTGGTATTCAGAATATATGGCGAACGTCAACTATATACAGGACACCATCAATTTTGGTGTCTCGTCTCGAAGAGTCGTTCTTTGGTTATTAACTTTATTAACTGTACTACGACTAGGACGCTAATATCAAAGCCAAGTTAAACGTCTACATACATACACACATACACAATTAGATAGAGAATGGTAAAGATTGAAGATATCTTCTTATTTGGAAGATGAAAGTTGTTCCTCAAAACAAAGACAATATCAAATTGTCTGAAGGTGCCTAACGCTGTCTGATAACGCAGCGATAAAATCTTCGTCCAAATTCTGATTATTCATTACATCAAACACATCGAAGTCATCAGCATGTGGACATCCGCTCTTGTGCTTGTCAATAAGCGACTTTATATTCTCGAGCGCCGATTTGTACACTTCTAATTCGTCACTCAAATCTTTATTTTTCATTTCTAGCTTGTTTACGGTATCCTGTAACTGTTGCTGAGCTTGCTTCTTGCGCTGACGGCATCGCGAAGCGGCGATTCTATTCCTCTCTAAAAGTCTTTCTTTCTTCCATGCTGCAGTGCCTGGGATTGGCCCATTATTGGGATTATAGATTATTTCATTATTATAAATCAACAGGTGGTTTGGGGGAGGTACACCTGCTGGAGTCTTCCCAGAAGGAGGGAGGGAACCGGGGTCAGATATGGGGGTCTGGTTCTGAGCAGCTCTTGGCGACCTAGGAGGTGAAACTTGCGTGTAAGGCTGGGGCTGGTTTGAAGGAACATCTGTACCTTCTGTTACCTCTACCGAAGGTTTGTTGGGCGTAAAATCATTATTTGTGTGGCTGAAGAAATCAACGCTCGGGCTTCTGGACCCTCCATAGGACGACATATCGTGATCGAGCATGAATGCCTCATGATTGACTATTTGGCCAATCTGCCCGTTAGAAATCGATATCCTTCGTCGCCTTTGCCCAGGTTCTCCATTTTCAAAAGCCAACATCATAGTACTGTCGATTATAGGAGGGTTTGTAAGTGGATATGAGTTTATATTGAAAGGATGTCGGAAGGGAAGCTGAAAAGTCTTCACACCTTGGTTATTAGTCTGGAGTGCCTCGGCTGCAGCAAAATTTCTTTCCCTTTGAAAACTGTCCACTCCGGTGGCATCAAATAGGGGGTCTTGTTTAAATGTATTCTTAAAGTCCTTGTCTTCGAAAGCCGACTCGTTATTTGTAATAGAATATTCTAGGTTAGAACTATTGTTCTGAACCACACTATCAGGGTCTCCTTGGTCATACAACTTGCCAGAGACATCCATAGCCGCGATGATCGGTTTAATCAGAATATACTCTCTTATTAATCTTATTAACAGTAGTACTAGCAAGTAGAAGTTCACTTGCGTTTCTCATTAGAAAATACTCTACTCCGTAGGAACACGACATTTTCAATACACATCGCGACATTTGATAAGACCAAGGTTTGCTTTAGCGTTTATAGCAACGTTATGGCAGAGGTGAGCACTAGGTTCAAAAGGTTTCCACAGTTCGTAGGTATCGTTGAGAAGCTATCTAGTAAGGAGGTGGACACAGCTAGCTTGAGCCAGTTGTTACGAGAGAATAACATTGAAGATCATGACCACAAATTCGATCTTATAATCGAAAACCAGCGTGGAATGAAATTCTTTGGCATACCTTTATTCTCCAATAGGTCTTTGATACCTATATTAGACCCATCAAACTACCAGATGGCCAATGGGCATAACTTACAGTTAATCCATAATAGAATAAATAACTATCCGTTACCTGATTTGGGCTGGGAATGGTCTTGGGATAAATGGTATGTTTTGATGGTAAACGACGTTGATGATCAAGGATGGATATATTCAAAAATGATATTTCGGAGTAACTTATGGAAGGGTAAATACAACATAGGGGATTTCGTCCGCCGCCGTGTTTGGGTTAGGATGAGACACAAGGTGGAAAAAGACATACCAGAGGATATTTCCGATGTACCTTGCTAAAGTCTTATAGAGTCATCTTATTGAATAAAAGACTGACTCTCGTTTTTACATTTGGCATTTATTAGATATATATAGCATGGGCTGGTCCTTGATATGATACTGTATCACGCTGCTAATACAGCCTTTTAGAACAGATACATTTTCTTGCTGAGGTCACAAGCGTCGCCAGAGATCATACAGTCTTGAGCCAAGTGTTTCTTTTTGGTTTGCTGATAATCTCCCAGGGATCATGGCTGGTGGTGCTCCAAGCAGTTCATGTAAGGCAGAATTAGCAGCGCGACTAATATATAGAAGCCCGAATACGCTTTTTATCAATACATATATATAATCTCAAGATAGTGATAAGCACTAAGATGGAACATGAGGAATTAGACTTTGCACTTGCTGTATGGCTCATCAGATTTAAATATGCGTTCCGGCTTAGTCAACCTTTTGACGGTAAGTTTTACATCTGGCGGTAAATGCTGCAAAAATTCATGAGATACATCGAATGAAAACTAATAACTAAGATATTATTGAAAATTATGTCTTATACAAACCTAAGTCCAAGACACAAAGGAAGAACCTTCAGACACTCTTGAAACGATACGGAATAAACTACGAGGAAGAATTCAAACAATTCAAGGTCCATGTTAAAGATAAATTTTTAAAGAATGTTTACACGCCCCGAGAGCTAAAAGGTCTCTTGCAAATCTTGAAAATATTGATTAAGACCGATAGTCTGAGTAGAAGCTTATATCTTACAAGAGCGATTAGTGTGGTGTTTAAGAATGTGCCTTTAATGACTCTAGAAAATATGACTATAAGTTCGAATTCACGTCTGCCCTTAGGATGGAATGATATCTTCCAAACCTTAGACGAATGTATTTTGCTAATTCCTATGCATGAAGTGAACTGGAATAAGTTTCTAGATTATAAACTAGAAGCGGTGATTGTAATGTACAAGAATGCCATTAAAAATGTTAATCAGGAAAAAATACCATTAAGAAGAGTTTCTGACCGAATCATATTGAATATTGGGAAGATCGTAACGTACGCAAAGACAGATTACGCCTTCGACCGATTCCAACCTGATTATACCAAAACCATCAATACCATTCTCAAGCAAACTTTCAGTACTGATTACATTCAATGGAACAATCTGAGCGTTGACTATGACAAGTTTATTGATTGTATGAAGCAAACCAAATCAGGACTAATGAAATATAGTATTTTGTCCTTTCTTCTAATCTTGAAAGACATTCCAGCCAGATTTATAAATAAAAAATATCTCCTAACTTTTCTCATAGTATTTGAGGATACCGAAGTTCTTTGTCAATATCAAAAAATTGATTGGCTTACTTGATGAACTTTATCGCTTTTTTGGAGAAAAGGTAAGAACAACCACTTATAAGAGTCGTTGTAGCCACCAAGTACTCCAATCCTTGTAAAAATAGGGTTATTTCTGCTTCAGCCGGCAGATCAATAAAATATCCCATACCCAGGTTTAATATTAAGCTTCCAATGTATAACATCTGCAAACCAGTATTGATCTTCGATATCATATTAGGATGGACACTCACAGTTGGTGAGGTTATGTCAAAATACCTTTTGAATGTTCTTGGAGGAGAAAGAGAAACATATCTATAATACACAGCCATTCCAGCTAACATTACGTCTCTTCCTATGATTAAGGTACCAAGATATATTGGCATCGTTGATGTGTATGATAATGCTAGTGTGCAGATGGTCATTAAAAGTTTATCTGCCATTGGATCAATAATAGACCCTATAACCGTCTTCATGTTAAATCTTCTTGCTATATAACCATCGATGAAATCTGTAATACACGAAAAGACAAATACGGACATGGCGTAAACTGGTTGCCCGCTAACAATGTAATGTCCTATGAAAGGTGTACACAAAATTCGAGTCACTGTCATCATGTTTGGTATCGTGTAAATATTCTCGGATTGTATTTTCTTTTGGACTGTCTTCTGAATTGTCTTCTGGATGGGTTCCAAATCTTTATTGAGGATGTGACGTGAAGAATGGAACTCATTTTTAAGATGGTGGAAGATAGTAGGCGGCGAAATTTTTGGAGTAACTGCTGTAAATCGTGAAACTGATATTGACTTCCAGCTGAGAGCCAGTCTGGCATAAATTCTATGGCTCAATAATTGCAACATCATGATTTCATGGATTTTCAACCCTCTCCTCTATGCGTAGACCCTAGCCACCTTTTCTGCCTGCTATAAGTTGAACAAATCCAGTTGAACTACAAAAAATGGTGATGTGATATTCTACAGTTTTTATTTTGCAGTTTAAATAGCATCATCTTAGTTGATTATATAGCTTAATGCATTCAAACGCCAGAGCAAGGCAAACCTTGCTCATTGATCAAGGAGTCATTAGTACCCTGAGGGCCCTCACCAACTCCAGTCAAAATTATTCTAGAGACGCCTTTATGTAAGTCCAAGTTTGAGTCAGCGTCTGAAGTGAGATTCAATTTGTTGACCAACGAGTCTTTCCAACCACTGACACTACTCAAATGTTGATAGAGGGTTTCTAATACTTTCTTTTCATTTTTTTCTTCGTAGTATATGACCGCATTAGGACCAGCGTCAAAAGTGTAAGCAGCTATTATCGCGTTCTCAGTTTCATTCAAATTATGTATTAACTTGATAATTTTCTTTGATGTATCATTGAGATAAAAGATTGGTGGATAGGAATCGAGGCAGACGGCATGGAATGAGTTGGAGTCTTTCATTGTGAGTTCTCCAAACTTTGCAAAATCCTTTTCTAATATCGAGGACTTCATTTCTTCAAATCTACGGGGTACGACTTCTTTAACACGCCACTGGAACAAGTCTGAGCTGGCAACAGTAGATTGCATTCCTGTTGTCGAAGGAGTATCTTTCTTGTCGTCACTTATGACCAAAATGGCAGCCTTCATTTCTGGCCAGTGTTCGGCAGACGCGATTTCAACGGCTTTGGAATCTTCTCCATTCTCAAGATCGCCCATAATCCAAGCTACATACCCACCAAACAATGATCTACACGCAGAACCAGATCCTTTTCTCGCTATCTTAGAGATCTCGGACATATCCTGAGGTAACTGATATAAGCGCGAGATAGCGACCACCAAGGCAGCGAATCCGGCGGCTGAAGATGCCAAACCTGCAGCGGTAGGAAAATTATTTTCCGACACAATATGAATTGGGTAGGTGCTGAGAGGTGGTAAGTCGGACTTCTGGTCCTCCATTTCCTTCCTCAATTTTCTCAAATCTGCCAAACATGCTATTGTTCTCTCAGACTTTATACTCTCCAATTTGCCATTCAACCACAACTTATCTTCTTCAAAATCACTTGAAGCAGCCACTGAAGTATGCGTTCTCAAGTCTGCTTGAGACAACGTAACCGATATCGAGGAATTGGTTGGAAGATTTAACTTCTTGTCTCTTTTTCCCCAATACTTCAAGGTCTATAAATTTCCGTTAATACTTATCCTATCATTGGAAAACAACGCAAACAATTTTAGAATAGCTTGTAGATTTACTTACCGCAATATTGACCGGAGCCGTTGCAGATGCTGTGTATACCCCCATTTATTCAAATATTCA
Source organism: Millerozyma farinosa (assembly GCA_002196765.1). Classification (NCBI taxonomy): domain Eukaryota; kingdom Fungi; phylum Ascomycota; class Pichiomycetes; order Serinales; family Debaryomycetaceae; genus Millerozyma; species Millerozyma farinosa. Next base: position 143,492 of record NBND01000011.1, on the reverse strand, counting down.
CTTATAGTTTATGTAAATTCTCGTTCTCTTAAATTTTTATTTTTTTTTTGTTGATCCTTTGACTGCTAATTTTTTAGATTTGGCGGTCACCTCATTATAAAGACTACGTTAAAAAAAAGTAGAGACCTAGGATGATATTAACAGGCAGCGAGTCTTTAGAATTGTAAAAGAAGCGAGATAATATTGGGCAACACTTGGATATATTCGGAGTACTTTTTTGCAAATATTTGATGAATTTGAAGTCAGTAAAACGCAATATATTAATTACCTCGTTGTGAAAGAAAAGACGAAGAAAGCTACTTTGATTATCTACATTACTTAAACGACACTTCTCATGTAGCTTCACATAGTATTTTTACAGGTTTAAGAGATTTTGAAATACATTTAAAGCCAGACACAGACAACTGAAGAAAAGAACATTGGTTGTAAATAACGTCCATTCACATACGGCTATAATTTGAATCTTGAATCTTCTATTCTTACTTACGTACTTAAAAGCCGATCATCTGAGTATCTTTCGTTCCTAAGACTTTCTCATTCTTGATTTTGTTCATCCTTGGGTTTTACAGTTACAGCATTATTGTTTTCTAGACCATTTCCATATTCTCGCTTTACAATCACCACTACCAGTAGCGAAAATACCCTCTGTTCCCAGAGAATTTGGAGATACGGCAACAGATATGACAGAGTTACGATGTCCTTGCAACATCAAAATGGCGTTACCTGAAAGTTGATCCCAAAAGATCACACCACGGTCCTTTGAGCCAGATAAGATGTATTCGTTGTTGGGTGTTGAGCAAACAGACAAAACGAAATCTTTGTGTCCGACATATGTGACTTCACAGGAAGACTTTTTGGAGGCACCACTTCCAGGAGAAGACAGGGAATCGGCTTTTCCGTCCAAATTCCATAATTTGACGGTTCTGTCAAGACAACCAGAGGCGATTTGCTTACCAGTGGTTGAGAAAGTGACAGAGTAAACAGACTCCTTGTGTCCATTGCCGTTCTCGTTGCTGGAATCTAACCTTTCGACCAAGAAACCAGTAGTAGAATCCCAAACCCTAACAGTCTTATCCAAAGAACCAGCTGCAATCAATTGTCCATCAGGAGACACAGCAACTGTTGTTACACCGTCTTCTATCGATAATGTCAACGAACACTGAGAGGTTCTCAAATCCCAGATTCTTACAGTTCTGTCTCCGGAACCGGAGACCAATCTGTTCCCATCGGGGAAAAAATCTAAGGAATAAATATCTTGCTCATGACCTTTCAAAACCTTAATAATTTTCTTTGTAGTCAAGTCCCAGATTCTGATCAGCTTGTCTTCTGCACCTGTGGCAAGAATCTTTCCGTCTGGTGAAAAGCAAACAGATCTGATATACAAGTCACCGCTGCTATTTGCAACGCCTTCACCTGATCCATTCTTACCTTCACCATTTTCATCGCCATTGGCATTGTTATCATCAATTAACTTGGCAACAAGTTCCCCTGTTTCAACATTGAATACCTGTGTTGTTTTATTACATCCGGTGGCAATGAATTCACCATTCTTGGAGAAACGGACACAGCAGACAACCGACGAGTGATCAAGCGAATGAATCAACTCCACATCCAAGTCCCGCTTGAAAGCAGGGTTATACAACAAGTAGTATTCCGAAGTTTGTTTTTTGAAGTCAGGGTTCGCCTTGGTAACGTCCAAGTCAGTCAAAAATGGAGGGATCTCCTTATCATGAAAAGCCTTTTGGGCACTTTCCACAATATACTGGTTTTTGTCCACGATAGTGAGTTTAGAAGATGTGTCAGGAGTTGAGACAATACCAACTTCCTGTGGTGCTTCTGTCTTCGGTACGCTAGCCTCATTCTCAGTAGCCTTTGGAGAGACAAGTTTAGCGTCTTGTCTAGGTGATTGCTTGAGAGGCACAGGCTGAGGAGCGTGAACAGGCTGCTGCTGAGAAGCCACTGCAGGCTGAGCAGGCTGAGGCTGAGGCTGTGGTTGTGGAGGGAGGGCCACTGGTTGCTGAGGGGGTGCGTAGGTACCATATGGAAGAGGTTGGCTTCCCTCTATACCGTTCAATTTATGGTGCTGCACTTGAGCCTGTCTGTCTCTGTTCTCGAGCTCAGCTTTCAATCTCATGATCTCTTCTTCGTAAGCCTCCTTGATTTTACGATGTGCCATCTCCAAGTCATAGACAGTCTGCCTAATTTGTTGCATTTCTGCTGTCTGCTGGTTGTACTTGAGATCATAGTCTTCCTTGACCTGCTTGAAGCTGGATGCTTCGTTCAATGCGATGTCAAACTCCTGCTTGACCGCATCCAAAAGTTCACCTAGTCTCTGTTGATGTTGTTGAATCTGTTGCTGCTGCTGTTGCTGCGCAGCAACAGCAGCAGAGTTTGAAGCATAAATAGACATTTCTGCGTTTCTTAGGTCTATATGTAATTATCTGTAGCTGGTGATGTTGATCAAAATTAATCAAAATACACAAACACCGCTTCTGATACGCGTGAAAAACCGAAGTGATACCTGGTAATAATCTATCAATCGAATATTCACGCTACCTGGCCGCTTAGAATCAATCGTCCGCGTAGAACAAGCTCTGTTTCCAATGGGAAAAAGCAAGACGTCAATCGGTGAAATATGCCGACAACAAAAAATAACGTCCACAGCGGCTGCTAGCCTTGTTGTCCTCTATCCTCTCTGTGACGGACCGCTATGACCACGATGGCAAGATGAGTAATGGGAACGTGTCTATTTTGTGTTCCTTCTTTCCTGTCCAGTTGTTTGTCACTGAGCGAACTGCAATATCCTCACTTACTGTCTCTCGGTTTGCCTTGGATACCGCTGGACCACTGTTTTGCAAATATCGTTCTCTGTATACAAGAAGATTTATAACGGAAGTCTGATACTTCTAGCAGTATTTTTTTTGCAAAAAAAATCCTATGTCAAGGAAAGAAAAAAAAAACAATTTTGAGAATGTGCTTCGAGCTCCCGTGGTAATCCAGTTGGAGTGCAAGTTTTGATGGTGCGATCGTTAAACGAGCGACTTTGTGACACAAAACTGCCATAAAAACAAGGCATTTGTGTAATATCCACTCAATCGTGCCGCACTCAAGAACTACGAGCGATGTAGGAAACGGGGGGTGCGAGAAAGCAGGGAAATACACCCCAGGTTACTCGATGCGAAACATCTCGGATGTCCGGGTAACACGTCTATCAGTAGCTTCTCGTGCTTGTGTCGCTAGTATAACAACGGGCTGTACGATGGCGGGGGACGGGGTGTGTCAAGGAGAGGCTGCCCGAGCACCAATACTGGTCGACTGCTGGGCGAGTAGTCCCGCTGGGCTCGGCGATGTCAATGGGCCACTTCCGATGTCCTTCTGGCAGCTCCGCGCATAGATGCAGATGGCCAGAAAACACACCGCTAGCAACCTGACAGTCGGGAACCAAGCGGATGCGCACGGATGACGCTTCGACTCCAGAAACAGAAAAGGGGGTGCCAGTCTAGATTGGGGTGGACGAATACCAAGCACCTTGGAGCAGCGAGATGCCGCGCAAAAGAATATGCAGCACACTACCACCAATTCTCCATCGCGGTAACGGCGCGCGGCCGCGAGTTGTGTGTTGCGTGTCCTCTGGTAGCCGGAAATGAGGCCGCCGCGCGCGGTTGCACAAAACGTCATACACACGTGACCACAATATTTGATCGATCCTGTCAGATATTCGCGGCTGTTCACCTGATACAGGTCACCTGCCTCAGACGCACGTGACTGGGGTCTCACTCTCCGTCCAGCGATCAGACAGGGCCAATAGATTACTGTTGGCGAGGGCGCTGTCACAAGCTGGAACCACCAAGCACGAGCAAAAGAGCGAGGACAGAATTCCGATACACACGCAGGCATGGTTTACATGGCGAATAGGCCGTTCCGCGGCAAAAAGGAACAGGAGGCGTACGAGAGGTCGATCCCCGGCCGATACCAGAAATTGTTGCGCAAGAACCACTTTCTATTTTTTGGCCTTCCATTTCTTCTTTCTATAGTAGCTGGGTCATTGTATCTTCAGAAGTTCACTTCCGTAAAGTGGGAGAGATACGATGAGAAACATCGTCAGTTGGAAGAGGATGAAATGCTCAGCATGATAGAAAACAGAAGGCCAGTGAACAAGAGAGACGACTACTACCGTTTGCAAGGGCTTCTCAAAGACCACCAGCAGGAGGTTGCTAACGATGACTATGAGATTGTAAGAGTCAAGAGAAAGAAGGAGGATGAACCAGTTTGGTAGTTATGTCCTTCTTAGACCGGGCTCTGCGTCTTTTGTTACTTTTTTTTGGCTTCTTTTCGATCTCTTCTTTCTGTCACTCAGCAGCAATTCGTTCAGTTTACCACTTCACCGGTTTGAGACGGTTTTAGAGGATAAAATCGAGAGAAGATTTTGTGGCCCCTAACATTGACACTGAACATCATGAGGATCATTAACAGATATTACCGCGCTCATCTCATCAGTACTTTATCAATTTTTTCTATACAGAAAATTTTTTCCTAGTAAACCTGCTATCACTATATCACATATCCTGTTATTCCTGATGGTTTCTTTCAGCTGCGAGGTATGCAACGATACTGTCATCAAGAAGAAGCTTGATCAACATAGGCTGAAATGTCATGGTGCCTATTTTACATGCATTGATTGTTCCACTACATTCCAAGGAACTGACTATCGTCAGCACACCAGCTGCATTACCGAAGCAGAAAAGTACGAGAAGGGTTTGTACAAAGGAAAGAAACAAGCCAACAAGCCCACAGCAAATGGAGCACAGAAGCCGGAGAAAAAGGAGACTGGAAAAAGCAAGGAAGCTAAGGCAGCTCCAAGCAGTACCAAGACCAAAAAGGATTCAAAGGAGACCGACTCCAAGAAGAAGAGCAAGGTTACTAAACCTAGTACTGAATCTAAATTGAATGACAAGTTGGCTGCTTTATTAAAGTCAGAAGAAAATGCAACTTTATATAAGGTTGTGAAAAAGCTTGCTGCTGATAAGAGCAAGAAGGAGATTATGAAAAAGCTCAAAGTGTCGAGGTCTGCAGATGGTTCCTTTGTTCTTGAGTTATAAAATACGAGTTCATGCACATTACTATACTATACCTGTAAATACACTAATGATAATCCGTTTATGGTTTGCACTTGACCAATAAATGTAACATAGCACAACAAGTATGGATTTGCGATTTCTTTTGTCGGAGTATCTTTTCTTTCTGATTGCTTTTATTGTTCATGTAGTCATTCTGTAGAGCTCTTTGATGCTTTGTTGAGCGCTCTGTTCATCTTAGAATAAAACTGCGAAAGCGTATTGTACGGAAATGTAAGACTATCACAGAAATAATCGGGGAGGATCTTGGTCAATATCCTAGCATTTGATCTGGTGCCGTCATCACTCATATTCATACTTTCATCACTAGCCTCATCGAGGGCTTCTAGGAAGGAGGGAATGTAGTTGATCTCTGCGGTTGATGTAAAGTTTTTTCCTATTACCAAACGGTATCCCACAGAAATCTCTGAGTCATCGCCGCTGGTAGATGTCTGTTTTACGTCAAAGTGAAGTTTTGACTTATCTTCTTCGAAGTTAACTATTCGAAGACCCGTGAGCAATTCTAACATATCTAGTGTTACTCCTATTGTCTCTAATTCTTTCGAGAGTTGATCTTGGGATATGAGACTACTGTCCTGTTCTGAAGACTTACGTTTTCGTATGGGGGAGACGTACATCGTCGGATTCTTTTTGTTTTTCAACGGGGTTTCTAAAAAGGCATCACTGCTTGTGTTTGCACTTTTATTTATAATTTCCTGCTTGCGTTCAAGTTCTTTCTCTAAGTCCTTGATGGTTGATTTGTACTGCTCTAGTTTTTTCTCTGCTTCTTTTTTATACGCCTTGAAAAGCTCATCTTGCTTTGTGTTGGTTAATTGTTGTATGATACCAATTAGTTCGTTTCCACTTCTGGCTGTCAAAATGTCCTCTTCAGAAATATTCGTGCCTATATTGACCTTTTTCATCTCAGGTTCTTCACTAGTACTTTTATCAGTCAGATTCCTGCTCTTGGGAGCATGCGCAGATCCTTCTTTGCTTCTTCCACCTGCTTGTTTACGCGTCCGAACCATGGTCTAACTTGTATTCATAAATAAAAATCACCGATTCACGCGATGATACAATAAAATCGCTAAATATGAGACGCAAATGACACTTTCACCAATGCCTTTCTACTGGAAATCAAATTAACTATAATATGATACTACAGAGGAATATCTCGGACACCCAATCTCTATCATTTAACTCTTCTTTACTTTTTTTCCCCCATTGTTGTCCCAGCTTGATTCACAAATCCAATTTCCAATCTCCAATCTTCAGGAACACAGAGCAGGAAAACGGTGTCATAGGACCAAGTTACACACATATCGCTTACTGTAGGTTCACCAGGGCTTCAGTGCTGACACGGATGCCGTAGGTTAAGTCACGAAGTCGAGCTCTCTACACTTTTTTATGATGCATCCTGTCTTACAATAATAAATATAAAAAAGACGTATGCTTCTGTATTGAGCCCGGCAGTGGCCATTTCCATGTTCAACTGCTAATACCTACCAGTAAAAGAAGCTCAGAAGACTACACTATTGTATCAAATTGACTGCTATTATAGTTTGAAATATTAGCAGCATCCAAGTCTTCGGCCAAATGAAGATATTATGCCCTGATTGCAGCAAACAATAGTCACCTATAATCACCAGGAGCGTTAAACCACTTATTTGAATGATGCCATGCTCATTCGCCTTTGATGTCTTGCAAAGAAATTAACGTAGGCCAGCACTCCAGGTAATGAGATATCGTGTAATCCAAATTATAGAAAAATAAAACATCACAAAAAACTAAGTGGAATAACATATCACACCTGAAAATGTCATTCACGCCAGACATCCTTAATAGAAAGTTGGAAGCTCTTCAGGAAACTCAAGATTCGATAGTTACGATATCACAATGGGTGCTTTTTCATCATAGACATAGTAAAGAAATGACCCAAATATGGGCGGATTACATTTTGAAGTTGCCATCAAACAATTCAGCAAAGAAGCTTTCCCTTCTCTATCTTTGCAATGATGTAGTCCAGCAAGCAAGACATAAAAGAAAGATGGATTTCATAGTGGATTTCTCGAAAGTCTTACCCAATGTTTTAAATGTCATATACAACTCACTCGATCCTGTGATAAAAAACAAGGTTAATAGGTTGATAAATGTTTGGTCAGAAAGACAAATCTTTTCCGCTCCTGATATAAAGAACATGCGTTTGGCGATGGAATTATCTACAGGGAACAAGTCTTATGAAGGTCCTTCGAATGAGGTGAAGTCCTCGTTGCAGGGACCACCTAAGGAAACGATAGTGCCCGAGTTGAAGCTTTTAAACAATACCTTTCAGCACATGAATAAGCTTGCTGATGTCAATCAGTCAAACATGAGTCAAATAGGTACCCAGTCCAAGACATATCTTCCTACAGACCCATTATCATCCGATAATTTGCCATCACCCAAAATCTACATATCTAAATTGAACGTATTAGAGAAATTATGTCTAATGACAAATAACAACTTGAATGAGATCAAAAAGGATAGAGCAGAAATATTGAAATTGTTGGACACCATAAGATTGGCTATGACAGAGGGTATGGCTGCTGATGATAACAAAATTAATATAATCAACCAACGTTTGGAAAAACTTAACTCGACGAGACAGGATCTCTCGGAGATGATTGATTCTTCCCAAAGCTCCAAAGGTCAGAATACGCAGGATTCCTCGGTAGATGTGGAAGAACCCTCTCCAGTTTACGATAACGACAGCGAAGACGATATACCTACCTACGAAAACGATAGCGCAGATGAAGATGCTCCATCTCCGAAAAAGATAAAACCCTCGCCCGAAGCAAACACGACAAGCACCAACCGCAAGTCTGTTGCATTTTCCGAAGACATAGAAGTCAACGAGTATGATAGAGAGGAGCAAACTGTCTCAATAAAAATCGTCAAAAGTGATGATAGTGATGAATACGATTATGAGCCTGAGGATGGTGAAGATGTTTCTATGGACTTCGAGAAAAAACATAAGGACGACTTGGAGCTTAAGCATGAGCACGAAAATGGCGGAGAGGGAGTCGCTGACCATCAAAATAATGTACAATCGAGCGAGACGTCTGGTAATCAGTTGGATAACAATGTTTTGTCGCTACTTTCAAAATTAGCTTAGAATCATTATCTTTATTAATATAATTTACGTGAAATATGCTATGTAGACGAAGAATGCTCAACACTCTTCATATAGGGATTAATCTCTTTGAAATGCACTTCCGAACTAAGTTACAAAACCTGTAAGACGCATTCTGATGAAAAAACCTTTCTTGCGATAGCCTATATGCACCGCGAGATCTTAGTCTGCGCAGAATGTCAGATCCTGATGTGATAGCCTGATTTGATGGAAAAGGTCTTTTCAAGTCCCAACACATACTCTCTAGAAGTGTCAGGTTGTTTGAAAGGAGTGACATAAACGCAGGTCTCTTTCGTGAAAAGGAATCGCCTAGTCTCTTAGAATGTTCCAACGCGCATGCAGAAGTTCCAAGATATAAAAGATACTTAGCTCTTGTAGCTGCCACGTAGAACAACCTAAAATCGTTAGATCTCGCATTGTCTTGGAGTAAAATTGGATCCCAGGATGATTTAGGCTGCATCATTTCCGACAAACCGACAATGAATACCACTGGAAATTCCATTCCTTTGGCTGCATGGATGGTTGCAATATTGACCTTATCAAATTCGAAGAGAGGTACTTCGTCATTATAATTACGCAAAAAATATTCTAAAAAGTGTTCCTCTTTGTTAACCTCATGTTTATTATCTTGAAAACATTCGTAAGAGTAACACAAAGAAGTATAAAATGATTTGATGTTATCATGCAAATAAGACGACATATCCACTTCTGAAGAATTACGACTCAATTTTCCGGTATTATGCGTGATATCAGTGTAGTTTAAGTACTCAAGTAGTCCCGAATTCTCCATGATGTGAAGTAATGAGCACATGATATTTTTTGGATGTTCCTGACTTGATTCTGATAGCAAAAATGACCGTTGCTTTCTTATTATAGACACAACCTTGTAAATAGAAAAAAGTGTTTCATGGTTCTTTGCACTTTTGTAAATGCTTTCTAATTTGGTTGCAAAAACTGAATCTTCTGATGAAATTTTCTCCAGACGAGAGAGGGAACTTATCTGTATTAAACTTTCCAAACTATTAGAGCTTTTATCCGAAAAACGACAATCACGATATTCCTGATTCAAATTGAATAACTTAGAAAGTCTAACCGAATTTCCAGCCTTTGTATCAACATGTGAGAGAATGCATAACAATCCAAAATCTGACCCCAAACCCCCATTAACCACCGCTAGTAAATCCAACATCAAATGCACTCTTGAATTCACCCAGGGAAGGGCCAGTGAAAGCTTGTTCACTTTAATGTCATGAAATTTAGATACATGATTACTGAAGGATTCAATCTCCTTGTTAGTTCTCATAAGAACTGAAAAGTCAGAATACTTCAAGACACCTCCCAGTTCCAAAATAAGTCTAGAAATCTCTTGAGCAATGAAGGAGTATTCCTTATGAGCAGATGCACACGAGTAAACAATTGGCATGGGCCCATTTTGTTTGAGTGATTTTACGTCACTTTTTATAACGCCGCTTGGGCTTTGGTCAATAATGCTGTACACCGAGTTTAATATTTCCGGAGTATTTCGAAATGATTCGTTTAGTGTCAAGATTTTGAAAGTAGCGACAGGAAACGTGTTACGAAGTTTCTCCCAGATTTTGGGGTTAGTACCTAGAAAATCATAAATGCTTTGATTTGGATCCCCTGCAACACTGATGTGTTTAATAGAATTATCATTACCGTCAACTGTAGGATATTTAGCAATTGCAGTAACAATATCAAAAAGCTTGGGATATATGTCTTGAAATTCATCAACAACGACCACTTTGTAATTATATAGCTGAGAAATAAGTGTATTTTCACCATTGCTAGCCGCTGATTTAGAATCTTGCATTAGGTTGAGAGCATAATACAACAAGTCATCGTATCTTATCATTCCATTCTGAATGAGGTACGCGCTAAGCTCTTCAATATATTCCTTGTTAACCTTGTAAACCTTGGAAGCCTGCTCCACAGTTAATTTACCAGACCTTACATCAGAAAGCAAAGATTCCAACGAATGTGCCGTTAGCATTCCCTTGATTTTTTTGCCATTCAAGCTCACCGTTTTGCCCAGAAATATCTTTGAAAAACTTCTCCAGCTTAGATCATCCATCAACATCTGTCGCTTGTAAACACTCGAATACTTTAATCCGTATTGATCAATTAAGCTGCCACAGAACGAATGAAATGTCGATATGTTAATCTTTTCACTCAAATCACCATCCTGTAGCATTCTAAGTCTCTCTCTAAGCGTTTTTACCGCCCTGTTCGACATGGACAACACTAGAATCTCATCAGCTTTGTAACCTAAATGCCCCACTAGGAAAGCAATTCGCTTGGCGAGTGTTGATGTTTTCCCGCTCCCTGGACCAGCTCTCACTTCGAGTATCGAGTTCAAGTCAGCCGGGTGTTGGATTATACGCCTTTGATTCTCTGTAGTGTTATCGAATATCCCAGACATGGTACTTAAATCACATCTAATCAATGGCAGAACTCGAAGATACCCTTTAGATCTTTATAGCCATATTATTTCCTCTCCCTAAACTAAAGATGTAAATTTGGCTGCGATGTTTACTAAAATTGTATGGTGGAATAAACGATCTTAAATATTCTCACTATTATATAGGTAAGGTCTGAAGTCATAACTTGAAGGTAAAGTGTACTGTTATTATGGCAGCATTGGGCTCACTCAAAAGGCTTCTACAAGAGAGTAATATTACGTTCAAAGATGAAGATGAGTCTTTTGAAGTCCCTGGTGACTTAAGTCATATTGAAAAGTATTTGAGTAGTGAACGAGAAGGACATTATTTTGAGACGTTTGAAAAGATTAGAGTTGACCATTCACGAGAAGATATTGGTGATCCCGAACTTAAACTACTTACAGATGCAGATATCGATACACTTAATCAAAGATTCGAAACGTATGGTGAGCGAATTAGGGCTCATATCGAGAAGCTAAAGCCTATAGAGAAAGTTATAACGAAGTATGATAAAGAGATTGAATCCCTCTCATCCAGCTTGAATGCCCTTAAAGACGAATCACTGAAATTATCAACAGACTTTAATCTTCAGAGTAAAGCTTCCGAAAGCCTCAATCCCATAATACTTGATTTGATGATCCCACCCGACGTCATTACTTCTGTCAACAACGGCCCCGTCAACGAAAAATGGATAGAGAATATAAAGTTTGTATCAGAGAAGAGACTGTTGATACAAAATGTGGAAAGCAACTGGGAAAAGAACATGATGTTCAAATTGTACAAAGAATCGGTGGCTTTCTCAACATTGAAAACAGGAATTGAATTGCTTGCCTCCAGATGTGTCGAAAGAATAAGAAACTTTCTCATAAGTAATATCAAGTCATTAAGATCTTCTCAAAAACAGTCATCTCAAGTTCTTCAAAACAAGCTTCTTCTGGTAAAGGAAATATATGTGTTCTTGAAATCCGAACATCCAGAATTAGCAGAAGAATTACAGTTGGCGTATATTTACACAATGAAATGGTACTACTACTCTCGATTTGCTAAATACGCATATGCATTGCAGAAGATACGTACCAGGGATATTGATCTGAGCTATGTCTTAGGCTCCGTCAATTCTACGGACGAAAAAAATAGCATTTCCTCTGGCTTAAAGAGTTGGATATACTCGAGCAATACTGATGCTCCACCTTCGACAGCTACTAATAGTCAGAGTACTCATCTGAAGATTTCATATCCTGAGTATCTTCTTTCCGTCGAAAAACGTATTAATGCTCTTCTTAAGAACGATCAAAAAGACGAAAATGGAGCGATTCCCTCTCAAATTGCAGAAACCACCCCTTTTAACTACTGGCTAGAATTCATTTTCAAACAATGGCGTGTTGCAATAGTAGACAACGTTGTTGTGGAATATTTCTTCATGGTTGACTTTTTCTATGAAGGAGATGAAAGGTTCCCAAGTCTTTCGCAGGTCATTAAGAGATGTTCTCAGTCACCAGTAAGAGACCCTGAAGACATAGATTGGCCGAAATTGATGTTTTCTGATGTATTCAATTTAAGCTATGAATTTGTCAACTGGTTGATATCGCATACACCTCTGTCTTCATCATCAATTGCCCGGGCTAATGCAGGTTATGGTTCCTTCAGTAAATCCAGAATGAACTTATCCGCATCGTTCCATGGCACATGTGACTGTTATGCAGTTTTAATGATGATAAGACTAGTACAGAAATATCAGTTCTTATTGCACAATGAAATCAAAGTACCTATTATTGACAATCACTTAAATTCTCTACTTATGTTATTATGGCCTCAATTTACTAGAATTATCGATCTCAATTGTGACTCCATGAAGACACTAGTTTTGCGCCCAGGTTCATTGAAATCGTTTGGGGTTAACTTAGCACCAACTCCTTTGACACAAAATTTTGCACATTTCTTACTGGGATTACTCAAGTTATCGTTTCTGGAACATGCGAATAACGATAACGAAAGTTCTGTTAACAGAGGAGAACCTATATTTACTTCCATAAATCGATTAACAAATGATTTTGAGAACGTGCTCACCAAAATGGGACATCATTATTTTGGCTCTGGTGCAAAGAAAGGCACCGAGAAAGAAATATTCTTATTCAATAACTATTTTCTCATCGTGAACATCTTACGGGACGAAAGTATGGATGCAAACAATAAAAATGAATTCATTAATGAAAATATAGCCCACTTTGAAGCACTATGTAACGCCTATAAAAAAGGGTAATCAAAATCTGTCTATAACTCACATAATTTTGAATACAAGCCGCATAACTGCAAGTAAGTTGAAACACCTTCGAGTATTCTCATATGTGTAAATCCTATCTCTTTTATCATATCCAACCTCTTCTGTTCATTTATTCCGGGAAGAGTTTTTGCGACCTTGAAGGTCAGTGTAACGATATCAATCGCAGAGTACCCTTTGTCCCACAAACTATCCAAAAGCTGCAATGCATTGTCGATTCCCTGTCCATCTTTGGAACAGCAGTAAGAAAGAATTTTTCGAATAATCAAAGGATGGGGTTGATCAACAATCTTGAACACATTAACGTCGTTTACGAATCCAAAACCGGCTACCGTACTTTGCAAGTTATTAATTGCTTGTCTCATATCACCCTCCGCAGTGAAAATGAGGGCCTGCAAGCCTTCTGAGTTATATTTTACGTCCTCCAACTTGGTAATTTCCAACAAACGGTGAAGTACTTGTTCGTCTGAAAGCTTGTTGTAGCGGAGAATAGCACAACGGGATTGTAAGGGTTCTATAATTTTCAGGGACTGGTTACATGCAAAGGCAAATCGCGTGGTATTCGAGTAAATCTCCATAGTTCTTCTCAATGCTTGCTGTGCACCAGGTGTCATGGAGTCTGCTTCATCCAAAATAATGATCTTATGTCTTCCTGCCGGGAGTTGGATCTTTGTCTGAGCAAACTGTTTTATTTTATTCCTCACAACATCTATACCTCTATCGTCAGACGCATTGAGTTCCATAGTGGCTTGTTGATACAACTCTGGTCCTAGTAACTCGTGGGCTAAACAATGAATAGATGTAGTCTTTCCTATACCAGGAAGTCCGGAAAGTATCATATGTGGCATATTTCCATCTAATGCAATCAACTTGAGTCTTTCGACCGTCTCTTCGTTGCCGACGATATCGTCTAACTTCTTAGGTCTATACTTCTCTACCCAAGGTAGTTCAAGATGCTGAGAATAATTGGAAGACATTGCTGCTATTAATTTAGATATTCCTAGTGAAAAATCGATGATTTAATTTAACCGTTGACGCGTTCGCATCGATATTAATTAACAATCTGTAGATAGTAGAACTAGGCTCTTCTTATAAACATATATTAGAGTCTATATATTTCTATGGTACATGCTATCACGTCGTTTTCTTCTGCTTCTTAATTATCGGTGCTGATGTTTGGACCATTTGAATGGAAGGTTTTTCGAAATAAGTATAAGTACTACAATGAGGCTCGAACAAGTAGTCTAACCAGGGCAACTCTAGATCTTCAATCTTGTCCAAAATGTCGTATAATGGCTTAGCATCTTCAATGTTCGGTGTAAGTCCTAAGACGGAACAGTCGTCACACTTTAGAGTTCTCGATAGCGTTGTGACTGAACCTTTGGGGAGTGCGATAAGTTTTACCAAATCGTTCTTTGAGTCGGATGCGGTATACGATAATACTGGAAAACTGCTGCTTAGCACTGAGGACCCCATGTCGGCCTTTGCTACGAAGACAAACCTGATGTTTTTGCGATTGCTATTTTTGCTATTTTGCTTGGGTTTCTTCGTCAGAATATGCCTACGCATCTGTGCTTGGTTCTCTAATGCGTTTGTAGTGGAGTTGAACCCTATGGTCACTTCATGTAATATTTTGGGTGCATTGGTCTTTATTTGGTTTCTCTCTGATTCAGACCTTGCATTTTTTAGTGCTTCATTGTGGTTACCGACTGGCGATAGTACGCTTTCTAGGAGCTCCAAGATAGTACGAGCTGTACTCTGTTCGATGAAGGGCCACTTCTTTGAGACAGTGTATGGATTCTCAAGTATGGGCTTGAAAACCTGCCTCCTTTTAGACTCCGTAGCTTTCAAAGACCCCGAAGTAAGTCCTTTCTGCTTATTTGGCTTCTTCTCATTAGACATGGCTTCATTTAATTTGACATATTTCTTTGATCATTGAATTATTTCTTCCGATGACAAGATAAAGTAGAATTTGACAAAAAAAAATGCCTTCAGCCAGATTCGAACTGACGATCTCCTCATTACTAGTGAGGTGCCTTACCAACTTGGCCATAAAGGCAGTGGAACACGACCTCGGTGAGGATTGAACTCACGATCTTGCGATTAACAGTCGCACGCCTTAACCAGCTTGGCCACGAAGTCTTAATGTTGATTTTTTTGGCAAAGAATACTTTTTATAACTATAGATTTGCACCTGTTATATAATTTTCAGCTGTATTGAGATGGTCTTTATCATTAAAATATGAAATTATTAGGTAAAAGAGCTATAATAACTGGCTCATCCAGAGGCTTAGGAAAAGCACTTGCAGTGAAGCTTGCTCAAGAAGGATGCTCTGTGACGGCTGTTGCTCGGAATCAAGAGTTATTGAAGAATACTGTCGAGCAGTTACCTACATTTGATGATCTCCAGAAGCATAAGTATTTGACACTAGATTTAATGAACTTGATAGAAAAGCCGCGCCAGAAGGAATTGCAATCAGCATTGGAGGAGTGCAATATTCTTGTTAATTGTGCGGGCCAAACAACACATTCACTTTTACCCAGGCTTGATGATCAGAGCATTATTTCAACGATCAACCTCAATCTAACAGTGCCTATAATATTGACAAAGATGTTCTACAAGCTGGTTATAAAGCAACGTAATAAGCGAATAGCTGATGATTTCAAACCCAGCGTATTGAACATTTCTTCGATATTGGCCTCTCTGTCCCATACATATCCTGGGACAAGTGTATATGCTTCTCTGAAAGCTGGTATTGCTCGATTTACTCAATGCTTAGCGGATGAGCTTCAGGGACGGCTCAGAGTTAATGCGATACTACCGGGATTGATCACAGAAACAGATATGGGAGCTAGAGCACTTATTCCCACTCCTCCGACTCCAATGGAACTAATACTTCAAACAGCAATGGATATAATTTTGGACGAAAGTACGAATTCCCAGTGCATTGTCATCGACGAAACACGAAAATATAACTACAAATAGTTGCTGTGATAATCCTAAATATTAGATGAAAATAATAACTTAATGTCTAAATGCTTGATGAATGCTTTGCTATTCTAATGTTTTATGTATAATAATGTCTTTCCGTCGTTTTAAGAATGTCTGATCTTTGTTCTCGGATACAATCTAGCATGCTTCGCTGTCTTTTTGGGCCACTATTTTTAATCAACTCAACTTCAAAAGAAGGATTTTTTCCATAATACTTCCTATGACACTGTTCAGCTATACGAATAGCACTGGAGTTCTGAGTGGATACTAGCCACTTTAGAAAATCGTCAAAAGCTTCGTTTTGGGATCTTTGTGAACAAAAGCAGCTACGGTTTTCACACAACACGGAGTTCTGTATATGAATGAGGCAATTGCTAAGAGACTCAATTGCATTTGGCTCTAGCTCATTAGAGAAACTCAATCTTTGCCCCAAGTAATACCATTTTAAAATCTTGACGGTCATTAAGAAAACTTTAAAGGTTTCTTTGTTTTCATGCAACCTTTTATACCACAACTGTATTCTGTTATGCGTATGAAACAGTTCATTCTTTTGTAGTTGCTCAGAAGTCTGTTTAATCTTAGAGATACAAAAGAACGTCATTCTTGTCAATGCATCGAATAGATCTTCGTTTCCCGGAAGCGAAGAGTTAAATATGGAGCTCTTGTTATTTCCCCGAAAACTTAACCATACGTGAGCTAAATAAGAGAGCCGGTGACGAATTTGCAGATAAACTCTCAATATTTCGCTAATATACTTTGCTTGAAAGAGCTTTGTTTTTGAGTGTACAATTACCTGAGTAGTCAAGTGTATCAATATCTCGTTGTTATTGACATGAGATGAAGTGTCTTCTATAATACAACAAATATCTTTTATAATGAAATCAAACTTGTCAAGGGTATTCTCATTAAAACATAATTTATCATTCTTTGTAAATGTCTCTAACATTAAATTTCCATATATCGAATCCTTATTGCTTGCACCATAGAATAAACAATAGACAAGATTTCTCCAAAATCCTATTCTGAAAAGAAGCCAGAATAACGATTTATTGGAATCTACTTGACATTTACCACCGAAGTAGTTCAAAAGGCACTGGCTTTCCTCAGAGAAATAATCTGAATCCAAATTCCAAAATTCCATGAAAAGAGTATGCATTATAACTTCATATTTCACGTTCCTCGTAGTATCTGCCATCTCTTTTAACCAATGTAAGAATGTTGGAATTATCAAGTAAAGTGTATAGTTCAGATTCAAGACTATGATATGAATGATATAGCCAACGAGTAAATCAAGACGATACTGCAAGCTCATATTTGTAGGTTCTAGTTCTAGCCACGGATCTATATCATCACATAGGTTCTGATAATATCCAGATATTTCAGGTGAGATGTTGCCTATATCGAACAAGAGCGATTGGTTCAACTTATAGTAAGTAGATCTGGCAGACATGGTGATGTCCTTACCCAACTTATGCGAGCAAAGCGTCGTAAGTTTAGGCAACCTTTTTTGGTCCAGACTGAATGCATCAACTAAATTCACCATTAGGTTTTGAAAAATTTGGAAGATATCCACGTAAGACTTGAAAAGGGAATCTGACACAAATGGCTTGAGCGATTTCAATCTAGAAGCAGAATCTACTGGGTTGGTGAAATTGGCTAAAACATTGACAGTTGGCGCATTTCTAGCATGGCTATTTGAATCTGAAAATTTCACTGTTTTTTCATTACCCAAATTTTCTTTGTTGTTAGATGTCTTGTTATCTTGATGCCCACGAAAAGAGCTTTTCAACTTCTTGTCTATATGTTCAAAAGAATCCATTTTATCTTCATTTTTACCCGAGGGGCTTGTATTTCGTCTATATCGTACAATATCATCTCTAGTATTATTCCCATCTTGACAAACCACCTCTAGTTCTTTCTCAGTTAGAGTAAAGTCTAACACATTAGCGTACTTGTTATTCAAATCGTTAAGAGCATGAATTTTAGCCACCAACGGTCTAACAAGTCGTTTGCATTTGGATATGCTTAAACTATCAAAAGCATGATTTTCCAGTTTTCTTTTCATGAATTTCAAAGTTGTTTACCTGAGATCATTAAATGGTGTTGTTTAATTATATAGTATTTCGCATCTGTGTAGTGAATTACTTGATTAACAAGGTTCAACAGACATTAGCTGAATTATGAAAATTATATGCATTGAAGTACTTACAGTCATAACTACACTTCTTCTAGGTTATAGTGAATCAAGTATTTTGGGTGTCCCCCCTGAAAGATTGAAATACTACGAACCTAAGATTGGATCGTCAGGTGAAAAAACATGGGCATGCCTCAACCATCCAGAAATTGTGCTTTCTTACAATCAAATCAATGATGATTACTGTGACTGTCCTGATGGGTCAGATGAGCCAGGTACAAATGCCTGTCCTTATTCTTCCGAATTGAAGTTTTTTTGTCAGAACGAAGGTCACTTTCCGGGGTACTTAGAAAATTACAAGCTTAATGACGGTGTCTGCGACTACGATGTATGCTGTGATGGTACAGATGAATACAAAACAGGACTTTGTCCCAACAAGTGCGCTGAAGTACATCAGCAATATGTTAGCTTTAAAGATAAAGCCATCCACGACAACCAGCTAGCTCTAAATGAGAAGAACAAGTTAATCCAAGAGGCTGAGGACCTAAGGGAGCATATCTCTACTGCCTTGAATTCTTTCAAAATCCAGGAATCTAAGCTAGAGGAGAACATCAAAAGTGCACAAATTGCTTTACAGAATTCCGACCAATCTGTTGCAAACGTAGCTGACAAGTTCAGTGACGATTTAAGAAAGTTAGCAGATGCTATTAATGCAAACCAAAATGCCATCGAGCAAATTAACCAGAGGCAGACATTCCTAGAGAATACCTTGTCACATTTAATGACCAATTATAATCCAAACTTTAACGATGTGGCTGTTAAAGAAGCGATTCAGAAATTTCAAAACTTTGTATCAAACAAGAAAGACATTTCGATTAAAGACGAGAAAAAGACATTTGATGAATTGAAGAAAAAGCTCGAATCGGTCAAGACTTCATCCAATGGGGGTAATGAGGCCATAAAAACCTCAGAAAGTGACCACACTCCCACATTTCAAAACATGGTGCACTACTACTTCACGAAGATAGTTGATCTGTTCTCCAATACAAATGATGCAGTTGAAAACGATGCTGCACTGGTGGATATAAAATCTAACGATCAGATAATTGAAATGAAAAGTCAATTAGATGAATTAAGAAATAAGATACAGATGTTCGACGAGGAGTTGAATAAAGACTATGGAAAATCTGATGTTTTACGCTCATTAAATACCAAAAAAATTGACACCAACTTTGGAGGTTATAGATACATAATTTCCTTTCTTCAATCAGTATATCAGGATCAAAACTTAATTGGCCAATTTGACAAGTTTGAAAATGGAATTTTGTATTATTCAAACGGTGATAAATGTTGGAATGGTCCTCACCGTTCAGCAAAAGTTGTCATGCATTGTGGTGCAGAACATAAACTTGTCTCAGTTGGAGAACCCGAAAAATGTGAGTATGTCTTTGAAGTCTTTTCTCCTACCGTTTGTGAACCAGTAGACGAGAAAGATATCAGATCAAACTTTAAAGTGAATTTTACTCAATTATGAAAAACTATATGTAATGCATCTATATAAGTAAGTAGAATGTAAGAGGTTTAATTAGGTCAACTAAATTTAATTTTCTTTCCTTGAAATTTAGCATTTTTTATTTTCTCTTCTGCTTTCTTTTTCGCTTCCCAAGAAGGATGGTTTATATCGACATGAGTAGAGCTCTCCACTTCCCTACTTGTAGTCGAATTGGAGGCCCCCATGCTGGATTCGTTGTCATTTTCTCTCTGTCTCTTGAGTTGACGTCTTCTTTCTCTTTCCTCGAATTCCATCTGCTTCTTCTCCCTCTCCTGCTGAGCATGCTCAATCTTTTTCTTTATGTGGGCAGCTTCCTTTCCGAATTTCTTGGCCCATAACTTCTGTCTTGCTCTTTGACCTCTTCTATTTTTTCGTTTAGTAGTAGCCTCACGAACGACGTCATCATCATCATCAAAATCAGCAACGTCGTCGTCAGAATCACCAGAAACATAACCTACCGCCAATTCTGGTAACTGGTATGGCTGCACCTTTTTCTTCTCTTTCTTCTCTTTCTTTTCTTTCTTGTCCTTCTTTTTTTCTTTCTTGACATCCGCTGAATCATCTTCTTCATCCAGCGTGTTAAGAGAGTCATCCTCGGACAGATCATCAGAAACCTCCTCATCGGTAACTTCATTGTAATTTATTTCATCGCTTCTACCGTGGTTGCGATCTTCATCATTGTCTTCACTATCTGATCCTTGAACTAAGTTATCGTATTCGGCAAACTGATCTTCTGAGGAATCAGAGTCATCGTCTTGACTATCTTTTGAGGAAGCTGCTATATCCTTAAGCGACTTCTTTGGTTTTTGCTCACCGTCATCCCCAGAATCATTGTCCGAATCATCCTCGGAGTCAAAATCACTATCCGATTCGCTCGACAGGTCACTTTCACCTTTAGCAGCAGAACCATCCAATTCGCTAGTTACTGCCTTCCTAGCATTTTTCTCCTGCTTGGTTATACCACCACGGACCTGTTTGAAAGTCCATTCTATGTCTTCGGTTAATCTTTTGGACGTTTTTGTATTCCAAATGTTCGAAAAATAGTTATTAAGTTCTTTATTAGCTTGGAAATATGACTTGAAAATTGCACTGGGGTGTAACTCATGCTGTTTATTGGTCATTGCTTCTCTTGTGTCAGCTCCAATAAAAGAGGGAGCAGTAAGGTTCCCATCCTTCTTAGTCAAGAATACATTTATCATGCATTTAATGAGTCTCGACTTAATGATCTTGTCGATGACTTCCGGATTGCTTAAGAATGCTGCCACTTCTTTCTCCGTACCACTTCTTTTCCATTTACTCAAATCATTGCTTATTTGATTATTGATATTTCTCTTGAGCTTAGTATGAGCAGAGTGATATTTTTTAGCCAAAACATCCTCCTTCAACTGAAAAATGTACGATTCGATATCGCTCTGAGATTTGGTGATACTGCTAACAATTTTTGGGCATTTCTTTGACGCTAACAATTTCTTTGTTCTGCGTAATCTTGGTGTAGTATGGTAAACATTAGCTTCTAGCAAATCTAGCTTCCATAAGTCGGTGCTAGCCTTTTTAGTCTTCGTCATTTTTATTGATCTTTCGAGGACTTAATGCGATGAGTTCAAATTTATATTATGAAATTTAAAGATGCGAAATAAAGGTATGAAATAATTATACCCTAATGTCGATTGAAAAGGACGGAACAAGTTTCAAGAAACGAAAGGTGAAAGATGAGAACGGTGTTGATGACAGTAAGAAAATAATGAGATGTGAGTTCTTCATAGCGAAGAAAAACCGTAATTGTTCTATGCAGCGTAAGCCCAATCACAGATTCTGTTCAGAGCATATGATGGCAGAAAACTCGACTGAAAGTGAAAGAATCCCATGTCCGCTAGACCCTAAACATACAGTCTGGAGGCATCTGTTGGAAAGTCATATGAAGAAGTGCAACGCAAGGAAGAAAGAAGTACGAGAACCCTGGTATGATGAGGATTTTAATTCGAAGAAATCGCCTTCAATGGAGAATAAAACAAATACCACAGACGAATCCGAAGTATCTACTGAAGATCAGGCTGCATTCGGAAGATGCTTGAGCTTATTAAAACAGTATGGGTCTACGATCAAACCACTTAAGCTAGCTCTGCTGCTGCATAGTGGATTTAATCCTAAATTATCAGAAACCTCAAACAAGAAACATCTTATCCAACAGTCGTCTTTAATAGGAAACATGAAGGCGAAAGGGATGCTTTCACCTGATATATTCTATTTGGAATTCGGCTGCGGTAAAGGTGAATTGTCAAAGTTCGTTAACATATGCATTTTGGATGAAATCAAGGAAGGTAACATACGAACATCTGGTAGCCAGTATGGGTTCGGTTTGATAGATAGAGGCGTCAATAGGAACAAACTGGATTCAAGAATCATAAAGGAATGCTCGGAGCATAAGGACTGTCCTCAACCCCTAGTAAGAAGAACGAGGATCGATATAAAAGATTTAAATCTAGATAAGTTTATTGCTGATGTCAATACTTCGAAAGTAGCAATAATATCAAAACATCTCTGTGGAGCCGCCACAGATTTAACCCTCAACTGTTTATTGAACTCATCACTATTGGACGAGAGAAAAGATACATTTACAGGGTTACTTATTGCAATGTGTTGTCGACATGCTTGTGATTATTATCAATTGTTACCACAGTCGAGGCAATATTTGAACAGAAAGGGCATAGACTCACCATCTTTGTTCAATTGTTTGAAAAAAGTTGTTTCCTGGGCAGTTTCAGGTAATAGAGGTACTTCTGCAGGTCCTCAAAAGGCAGCCGATGTCTCATTAGGTGCAGACTTATCGGGTGGAGAAAAAGAAGAGCTCGGGCTTTTAGCCAGGAGAATGATAGATGAAAGCAGGTTCTACGCCATAAACGAATCGATCAAGGACAGGGGACTCCTGGCAGAAATGTTCTTGTACATAGATGAAAACACTACTCTAGAGAACGTGTGTCTCTGTATCACGCCAGCTAGTTGATAAACCTAAACAATATATTAAATGCTACGCATCATAGTTCAACATACACAAACTGTATAGTCTAGATCTTATCCTCAGAAACACCATCTTTCCAGATGACGACGTAAGGAGTAACACCGTCTTCACGGTAGTTCATCAACACAACCATGGCATCTGGGTCCATGCTTTCACCAACGTAACAGTCCCAGTCATCGAATTTGGAAACAACCTTCTTGGCAAAAGCACCAGCTTTGGTCTCGAAAGCCTTGACTTCTTCCTCGCTTGCGCCAGCTTCGATCTTTCTTTGCTTAAGCTTCTTGAAGTATCCCTTCAAGTGCATAAGGTAGGACTTCTTGTCAAAAGCGGTTTCTTGCAATCTAAAGGAGTAGACAACGTCAATAACAGTTTGGGTGTTGTCATCGGTTTGCTCGTCTTCACCTTCAGCAGATGGGTTAGCACCAATGTCTACATCTTCGTTACCGACCTTGATGTTGTGACAGTCAGCCTCGTACACAACATCGTCAACCAACTTAACATTGTAAGCGTCAGACAACAATTCGTCTCCCGAAACTATATCCTTGTAGATGATCATCTTGCTTTGCTAATGACTTGAAATAGATAACTGTTAGGAAAAATTTTTAGTTTTTTTTTTTTTTGTATGAAATTAACCACCTGCCAGATGAGAGCAATTTACCCGCCTTTAATTTTGAGACATTCTTACGAATATACAATAACTTATATTTAAAGTACAAGAGTCATAAAACTAAAACCTACCATTAAAAGCTTTCTTGAACCAGTCAAGAAGCCTGTCGTAGACGATGTTATTTGCATTATGGAAACTGATTGAATGGTCAGAATCTGGGAAAACCATAAAATCGAAGTTCTCAATATCATGCATATTGAAATCGTCCAAGAGCTTTAAAGAGTTCTGAAAGTGAACATTATCGTCACCAGAGCCATGCATTATGATGAATCTCTTGACAGATTCGAAGCGTGACGCATTGTGAATGGATGCAATCTCATAACCTTGTGGGTTCTGTTGAGGAGTGTCCATATATCTCTCTGTATAGATGGAGTCATAGTACTTCCATTTAGTGACAGGCGCAACTGCAGCCCCGTAGGAAAACACGCGCGAGTCAACGTCTGTTTCTAATGTCTTGAGTGTCAAAAAGCCACCGTAGGACCAACCCCAGATGGCGATATTGTTTTCGTCCACGTATTGTTTTTTGCTCCAGAGTTTCGCTGCCGTTATTTGATCTAATGGCTCATAATAGCCCAACTTGTTCTTGACGGTGAACTTTTGCTTGGGGTCCTTGTACCCTGTGCCTCTTCCGTCTACTGTAACGACAATGGCATTCAATTCGGAAGCAACGACGGCACTGAAGGAAACGTCAAAACGTTTTGTTACCAATTGCGAGCCTGGACCACCGTAGACGTAGAAAAGCACAGGATACTTCTTGCTGGGATCAAAGCCTGGTGGTTTCCTTTCAACGACATTAACCTTGATTTCTTGATCAAGAGTTGGATCGTATCCTAAGGAAACTGTACTGTACTCTATATCGGGTAGAGCATACTTATCAACATTCTGTGCAATGTGATCGTTAGACTCTATTGTTTTTATTTTTTTCATTTCTTTCAAGTCCCATAGCGCTTGATGGGGAACACTAGGTCCATCATAGTTGAGTAATAAGTACCTTGATCCATACGAAAAGCTACCAGAGTACCATCCTTCTTCCGATATATCAGTGATATTTTTTATTGGAATCAGGTATCCATTAGAAGTCAAAGCATCCACCAACGAAACCGAATAAATATGCCTTTCAATAGATGACTTTTGCGTGCTAATATAGTAAATAAGACTATTTTTGTCATCGAAAGACATAACACCATTTACTACATCAAACTCCCCGTGGGTCAATGGGATCCCTTTAGGGTTGCCTGGAGGAGAAAAGTAAAATAAATGAGCATAACCTTGCACATCCACTGTGTCGACATAACCATCTTCAGAGCGTCCCGCGGATTTGTTTTTGGGAATATAAATTGCGTTTCTGGTGATTTCAAACCAAGCATTCTTGTCCTCGTACACTCTAACAAGAGAACTTTTATTATTCGTAGAATCGATAATGAATACCTCCACCCTATCGCCAGACCTATTTGTTATCTTCACAAGCAAGTGAGTTTCAGACACCCAAAATACCAGTGATATAATTTTCTCAGATATAACACTACCTTCAAAGTCCATCAAGACAGGAACGTCCTGTCCTTGGCCGGAATTAGAAGTCTTATCATAAATAAATAAATCAACTGTGGGGTTAGAAAAACCTGCCTTTGGATATTTGATTTCGCGGTATTCGGGATATTCATTGGAATCGTTCTGACTATAGTACGGAATGGACATCGTGGGTACCAAAGTGTCATTCATTCTCAAAAAGGCCACTTTTTTGCTGTCTGGTGACCACCAGGAAACAATATCCGTTTCGAAAACCTCCTCTTCGTAAACCCAATCAGGAATACCATTGAATAAGTTCTCATCACCGTCATAAGTTACTTGAACGATGTTTGGATTGTCATATTTAGAATCTCTGATGTACAAATTATGGTCCTTCACGAAAAGTATGTGCTCAGAATTTGGAGACCAGCTCACAATTGACACCTTCGATGAAGAGTTGTATAAGGGTGTGAATTTGTGATTTTCGATATCAAACAACCAGTACACTGCAAAAGAAGAATGTCTCCAATTCTTCGTGGACTCTGTTTTGAGAAGGGCTTTTTTCAAGTTTGGTGATGCAATTAATTGCTCCACTCTATACTCGTTACCGCCATAAAAGAAAAGAGTGTCGTTGAGTAACGTTTTTTCGAAAGAATCGTCTATAATCGATTTAATCACGTACCTCTCGTACTCATCGCTTTCCCTCAAAACGTAGGTGCCCACATCGTTCTCTTCGGGGCTCGCCTGCCTGATCCACTGTACCTGTTTAACGTTCGGACGAAAGTCCCCTTCTCGGAGACTCGTGAAGTTGAAATGGAGCTTGTTGTCATCGTGAACCTCAAACGTCCTGAGGTACGGCACGGAATGTGGAAAAGAAGCATCTGGCTTGTCAGAAATAAGCGTTTCGCTGACTTGATTGCGACTGAAAGCAGCTTCCTTCAAGCGCGCTATAGCAAGTATCAAAATCGCAGATCCCCATACTATCACTGCAAGCAAGGACCCTCCATATAGAATTTTGCGTAACTTCTGCCTGCTCTTCACATCTCTAAACCTGTCCACATCATCAGTGACTTCCACGTATTCTTTGGTTCCCATATCTTCCACTAATTTATCTGATTAAATTCTAACGCTGTGCAATCTAGGAATCTGATTATATTACGTTCCCTTAGCTCCCTTGGACAGAATATGTTAAATGATCGTAAATAAAATAAAAAGTCGGAGGGAATGAAAGTAAGCAAAGGGCAGCCAAGTATAAATAACAAAAGGGAATGTCTATCAGAAAACTTTCAAAGTTTTTCTTATCCTTTTATAGCTATACAAAATAAAAACCCAAATAGAATTATCATTATAGATGGCTGGACGAAAAGTAGTGCGCAAACACCATTGTAAATAAATGACGGTTGTGTGCACGCCACAATAGTAGTTACGGTGATGCTATTCTTTAAAGAAAGACCCTGACTTTCTTTACTTATATTAGATATAAAATTATGTACTGTTTCATAGACGTTTTATAGGCGTTAATAATAATCATAAGGAGATGAAAAATTATACAGTAAATGCTCTTGGTTCACAGAAGAAGTTTTGTGACCTAGTTTTTATCTTCGGTTTTCTGTGTTTCTGGGGTAGTAACTATTTCATCGCGGTACTGGGGGCAGAATTCGGTGATGATCTTCCTAAGGTTTGTGCGTCTTATTGGTTTTGCCAAGAAGCCAGACATGCCGGCATTCAAACACTCTTTGAAGTTACTTTCATCTGCAAAAGCGGTTAGAGCTATAATGGGGTTTGTGAAATGCAAGTCATTTCTGATCATCTTGGAGGCTAAAAGCCCATCGACCTTGGGCATCTGTATATCCATGAATATAAGATCGTAGGGCTGGGACTCTTCCATTGACTCCTTGACGAAGTCTACCGCTTCGGCACCATTGCAGGCCATGCGGATGCTGCCGAATCCTTCGAGGTTGAGCATACGGCCAACGACTTCCTGGTTGACCAAATTATCTTCTGCTACCAAGATCTTAAGGTGAAATTGTCCCTTGGAAGCCTTACTTTGGGCACCATTGACCTCTGATATCTTTGAGTTTGCTGTACCCGTAGAAGAAGTAGCAAGGAGCCTTGGTTTTTCCAAGTACGTCTTGCTACTAGGATCCTCACTGACTGATGCAGTGTTCTTGGGAGTAGAATTGACAAGAGGACCATCGGCACCTACACTGGTGGTGTCCAGGGTATCGTCTGGTTTTCCTTCGGTGAATATATTCTCTTTAACTGCTTCCTGGCGCTTGTACTCCTCCAGGTTGGATATAGGTAAAGGATGTGCATATGTAGTTGATTTCCCAGGGTAAAAAGTAGGTTTCAGGAAGTTTGAATCGTGAGGCTTCGAGCCAACTTCTAGTATATCTTCATTGAATGTCACCTTTTTGTTACTTGGAGCATTTGGATTGAATATATCATCACAGAAAGAAACCATATTTTCATCCTTAACTTCTATTTCACCACTCTGAGGCAATGGAATGGTCAAAGTAAATGTGGAACCTTCCCCAATTGCAGACTTCAATGTAAGTGTACCTTTCATCATTGTCGCTAATTGACGGCAAATAGACAATCCCAAACCTGTTCCACCATAACTTCTTGACAATGTCTGGTCACCTTGAATGAAAGGATCAAACACCTTTTCTTGTAGTTCGGGTTCAATTCCAGGCCCCGTATCCGTAACCTCGATTTGAATGACCCACTTGCGTGGCTGGTATAGTCTTCTGATTTTATAGACCTTGTCATTCTTAGTTATCTCATTTTTAGATTTCGACGACCCGAAACTAACAATGCTGTCTCTTTTATTTTCTGGTGCTTCTGTTTTAGAAACACTATTGAAATTTCGTTTTTCGGAATTGCCATCTGCTGAGTTGCCAGATGTCTTCTTTTTCAAGCCGTTTGCGTCTGGCAATTCTTCGGCACTATGGAAATTTTTGTAGGAGTTATTAGAATTAGAATATGAATCAGTCTGATCGGCATTCAATGAATTAGGGTTCGATACTTCTCTAATAGCTTTGAATTGTGAATTAAAAATTGTGTTTTCGTACTCGGTCGTAGAAAGAGTCGACACACTACAGCTGTCATTTAGCTGATCAAATGTTATGTCATTAGTTGCATTTTCAGAAGATGAGCCACTGGTATTTGGAATATGTTTTGTTTTAACGGTTTCCTTGCTGCTTAAGAGACCATCGGGAGACTCGTTATGCAAGTTGGACTCATAATTGCTAAGGTGAGGCGAATCTTTTGTCTCTTTTTTCATCTGTTTGACATAAACCTTTTTATATTCGTCTTTCTTGGAAAGTTCCTCATCATATATTCCCAACAACTTAAATGTGACGTCAACAGTCCCATCAACAGGAGTAAACTTTAAACTGTTGGATACCAAATTCATAACTACCTGAATTATTCTATTAGAATCACCAAAGAGAATTAATTTTCTGATTATGTTAGGCTTAAGGGTTATGATCAAATTCACTCGTTGGTCAATAGCAAGTTTGCTGAAAATGGATTGAACCTGGTACACAACATCCAATATCTGAAAGTCCGATTCTTCTAGCTTTGAACGATTAAGCGTATTCTTAGAATAAGTAAGTAATTCTGTTAAAATATGCAACAAGAGTTCACCTGATCTGTATATCAACCGCAATGAATCTTGTATTCTCTTGTTATCCCGTTCATGCATAGCTATAGCTGTCATACCCAATATACCATTCAATGGGGTTCTAAGCTCATGAGATATATTGGCGATAAAGATGGTTTTAGCTTCGTTGGCGGCTTCTGCTTCGATTTTCAGCGCTTCTAACTCTTTTGTTCTGAGTTTTACTCGATCTTCCAAATTGGAATACTGCTTATCTAGTTCTTCTATCATAATATTGAAGGCGTCTGAAAGTTCCGTTAGCTCATCTTTGAAGAATTTTTTTGATGCTGTAATTCTAGATGGAAGCCTAATACCATTCGAAGCCATAGAATTCTTAGAACTGGTCGAGTTCATGCTAATTTTCTTCTCGGAAACAGCTACTCCTTGACTATCAAAAGATGTGTCACCATCTTTAAACGTCTGGTCGTTGGTATCCATATGCTTTTTCTTTTTAGATTTGGTAATGGATTCTGTAGCCTCTTTGAGCTTGGTTATAGGGCTCGTGAATAACACTGCTAGGGGAAAAGTAACTAGACACATGAACGCACCAATACCTATTACGACACCTATTATAATTGAACGGAATTTTTTGAAGGGTGTCAAGAAAACTGATCTATCTTGTTCAACGATTATGTACCAAGACGTATGTGCATCTACGTCAAAGCGATCAAAACCATTGGCAACACTCTTACCCAGTGATGACTTCACGTTTGTAGATGCCCCGGAACTATGCCTGATTGCTTTTTCTACCAGCGAAGACAGGTCTATGGAGTATGTTTGGTTTGTATCTAGTCTGTCTTTAATTGAGGGAAATACCGCCTGGTACCCAACTAAGTTAGCTAGTGAAGTATTTTTATAGTGTGAATCATAGACCGGTTTTATTATTATTACATCGTTATCATACGCGTTGGACCCGGTGTTGATGCTTGTATCATTTAACACTCCTTCCAAGTTTTGGCAACTCGTTATGACCGTCAAATAGCCGGACACAAATGGCTTTGATACTATTATTGATGTATTAGAGTACACCGGTAACGTCACTCCCATGAAGTAGACTGCGTCGGTATTCGAATTATTACCGTAGGGACCAGTGAAAAGCGGGCCATGGCTTGCTATGTCGAGATTCGACCTATTAAGACCTGACCTTTCTAAAGGGTATAGGTCTTCCATAGTGTGATTATTAATTCTTGTTTCATTATTATAGCCCTCGGCCACGACATCTAGCTCTAGATTGTATAGTCTGGCGCTTGCGAAGAACTCGGACGAGGTCAAAAACTGATCCAACGCCTGTTGCGAGGACACAAAGACATCCTGCGAGTTATTACCTGCCCGGTAGGACGAAAGCGGCGTCGTTATACTGTCTTTTGTGCTCAACCAGTACACCTGGTAGTATGTGTAATCTATTGCCTGTTTTACCTGTACCGTTTTTAGCTGGGCTATTACTTGTAACTTTTCCGCTCCCGACTGGCTAAGGTTATGACTGTAATACACACCCGTAACTATAGCGAGAATCAACAACGAAAATAAGGACGAGAATCCCACCAAAATTATGAGTTGTGGTGTAATTCCTATTTTCAATCTCTTCATCTTCTATATGGATATGCGACTCATTAACTCTATTATTTCTTTCTAACTCACTTAACGTTTGTATCTAGCACTTATGTCAATTTAATTTGTTGTTGTGTTCAATCTATAAGCCCCTTGCCTTTCTAACCGCTAGTTATTAGTTATAAATGTATTGTTAAAAATCAAAATATTTGTTCTGTCAATTTTGTTTTTTCTATTGTGAAATCATGTAAATGCGTCTAGACAAAAGTCAAAGCTCTGCGGACTCACGTACCAGCGACAAGCCCATCGACTTGGTCTACACCTCTCTACAGCGGTTGTGTTCCGAGGACTGCTTATGATATCCAGCTCTGTCCCTTGTCTTTGTCTCTCCCTCTAGGTATACATATATCTATTGTTAGAATGGTCCGTTTTTCAAGGGGACCCTTACTGCGTCATTTGGTATTGAAAAGGAGGCTTATGGGACGACTGCATTGCGTGGGATCGAGAGCATAGGCAGATACATATTGTTGAATAACTTATCTCTGTTTCTTTCTTGTGAGTCTAGGTCATGAAGAACAGGTGAAAGCGATAGTGGGTGCAGCATCTGTAGCATCCATGAGTACTTAAATATAGAGTTCTTCCACTTTCTCAAACGTAGACGGAGGGTTGGCCGAGTGGTCTAAGGCGGCAGACTTAAGATCTGCTGGACGATTGTCCGCGCGAGTTCGAACCTCGCATCCTTCACTATGATTTTTTTTCGTACTTTGCGAGCCCTATATAGAGAGCACTCAAGCAAACAGACTAACTTTTTGTCAGTCTTATCTAGCAAGATATTACACCCAGGTCTTAAGGCAGTGCATAGCATAAGGACATATATAGCTGAAATACGCTGGAGGTTGTCAGGAGAATAAGTAACGTCGACGCATGGAATCAAATATCGACCCCTCCATTACGGAACAAGACCTCTTTGGCGAGTCGTCTGGCTTGGGAGTAGGAAATGGTAAGTCGGGAAGCAGTCTTTCAGGGAATAGTGTGGATCAAGATGGAATATCACAGATGTTAAGATTGAACGAGTATGTTGGCGTTAGTGGCAGAAGAAGCTTCCTGTCCACAGATGAGCATTCGACTGCTGCTGCCGCTTTGAACATGATACATTTTAATGAATTTGACGGACATGGCCTACATGCGGGAGAGACACACGGTTCCTATAACAATGACAGAATACTAGCTTTGGGGCAACATGCGACAGATGACGGAGAGCTTGGCGAGACGAGTACAGTGGTCGGTTTGGATCCAGTACGCGTGGTTCCATATAACCCATCGCAAAAGACGCAGAGACTCGGAAGGCCCAGGAGAAACATGAAAAATAACTTGACTACGCCCGAAAACTCGTCATCGCAGAATCTAAACCAGGCAGTCTTGTCGAAGTTCAGATTTGACCGATTACCATTAGAGGGGCCTGGCTCGAGAGGAGGACGCGGTCAAGCACGAAGAACACCAAGAGGAAGGATCACCGACGGCTCTTTCACAAGAAGAAAACAGCAGTCACTACTTGATAGTTTCACCTCGGTGAAAAAACTGGACGATTCTACTTCCAAAATTAAGTCTTCTAAAACGAATTCAAATGAACTTTTCACGAGAATCAAGCCGGATAGTGCACTGAAAAAGGGCGTAAAACCTACTACCGATAATGATATACAAACAAACACACCAGAGAGTTCTGAGACTACTATAAGGCAGACAAGTGACAAGACACCGGGTTTCTCTTCTCAAATAATATCTGACACACCTTCTAAAGATGTACGAAAGCCTAAATCAGCATCAACGAAAAAGAGAAAACCAAATCAATTATTGACAAATACATCTCGTACAACCATACACAGGAACAGACCAAAGACATCTAGAAGGATACCAGATTCTTTGATACCTCTTCATTACGACTTGTATGATGATAATGTAATAGAAGCCAAACAAAATATATCATCAGCTTCAAAAGAAGTTGCATTTGGTTTTCCTATAAAGCTCTCGGTGACTGCAAAAGATATTGTTTTCATAATGTTATTTGTGAGTAAATATCAAAATATTCTTTTTGATAATACTGTCTACTTGGGACCACAAGACATCGAGAAAGGACTCGGACTAAATTCAAATATTACTGAAGAGAAAATGTTGGAGAATACAAGTCAGTCAGGCACTGTCATTTCAGAGGATATGGAAAATCTCTTTTTGAAACTTACTCGCTTAGTACTAAATTGGCAAGAAGACATATCCTCACATCTGTATCTGGTCGCTATGAATGAGCTCAGTACCCTTTCAGAGCAGTTGGGCCTTCCGAAAGAGTGGAGAGATGAGTCTCGAATATTCGACAAAGGTTCCATGACCGAGTCTTCATCTCATGAGATTGTAGATCCAAACAATCCCGAAATGTATGAGGAATATTTCTGTAATTACGGCACTCCGGTTATCGTACGAAATCCGATGTTAGCACCTCTGTTCAAATCGCATGGACTTGCGGGGATACCAAACTCTTTGGATCGATTGATAACAGTAAGGCATTTAATTCAGTGGGTATTGAATAGATCTGATGTGCTCAAAAATGTCATTAACGAAAGCGTACAGAACCAAGATGGTTTAGGAGAACGAGATACATTCTATGCTGTGCGTTCTATAATTAAGGGTATAAAAAATGTCGAAGACCTTCAAAAAGAATCTCAGAGTAAACTTCACAAAAATAGTGACGGATACTCTTCAGGAGAACAAACTATAAGTAAAGCTTCAAATCTCGATACTTCGCTGCCATGCGCTGATCCTCTCAACCATTCTTTAAATTTACGATTAAATCACTTAGTGGTTGGAGATTTAGGTTTTGGTATAGGAAGATTTTACCTTTGCCGAATGGCAGACATTGAAGGAGGTGGTATATCTTCGGTAGAAAACATGAAACAATCTTGGTCAGCTCGCAATGCCAACATAGGACATGCTTCAAAATTCAAGCTATATGTGGAAGACGTTCATTTCATGTTAGCTGATTCTCTCGAAAAGTGGGGTGTAGAGGTCGGGGAAGATGAAGATGAACCTCAGCTTAGTAACAAAAGAGGTGATTCCAATTTCTTTTATGAAGTTGCTTCCAATACTACTGAACTCTCGAGTTTTGTCAACCACTTGTCAAGTAGATTAGGTCTAGATGGTGAAGTTTCTGATGTAACTATTCCGAAAACATCGATGATTTATAAACCAGCACTAAACATGCATAACTATTTAAAATCATTACTCCCTCTTTTGGTCATCCAAGAAAGCACTTTGAATAATGAAAAACGATAGGTGTATGGGACCATAATAAATAGAAATGACATTAACGAGAAAACGGCCATTAAAAATGAATTATATTGCATCTAATAGTAGTAAGCTATAAAGCTTGAAGTATATAACAAATTTTCAAATGTACAATTTAGATTCTATATTATAAACTAGCTATATTTGTGCGCTAAAATCTTCCAGCTCCCAATAACACGTCAATCTTCTCTTTCAATAATTCTTCATTCTCCTTGAAGTAGTCTGCTCTTCTTACAACTTCTTCGTCGTAACCCTCATCGCTCTTTAAAGCTTTAAAAGTCTCCAGCTGAGTCTTAAGCCAATTCTTCATAAACTCCACGGGGTCGTCGCTCAATTCCCTGTAAAAGTTCTCTCTAGCATTCGAATTTTGAAGCGACACTATTCCGAGAGATATTGCGCTATTAAGTTCTTGAATTTTAGCATCTGCACTGCTCAACTTTTCATATGTCTCTTTTGTATTGTCAATGAGCTCTTTCTGTGCTTGAGAAACTGAGAAAGGAAGTTCCACAGGAATATCGATGATTAAATCACCCAAGGTACTACTTCTTTTGGTGTCTATTTCATAGTCAACTATTATAGGATCGCGAGGTTTGAAGTGATGTTGTAAAAGCTTGTACAAGTCATTAAACTTGAAACTGCTAACGCCTAATAGTTCAGTAAGAATTGCATCACAATTAATGATCCTTAAGCTATCTTCGCCCCCTTCCATATCATCTAAACCAGTCCCACTCAATCCTGATACAGCTGGAACATTGCTGAAGGAGTCTGCGTTGAAAAGATCCTTATAAACAACGTACTGCCATATTAAGTAAATTACCTCTTGCTGAGTGGCTTCCTTTTTGCCTACGAAATAGGATAATTGGTCGCTAAGTTTTAATTTCGGTGTAACCTCTTTAATCATTAAGGCAATTTTCAGTTTCAAAGGAAATACACCATTTCTCTTCGTATCAATACCATCAAAATCAGAGTTCTTTGCGGACGCCTGGTACGTGGCGTGTACGTTGTCAATGATAGGGTTTTTCCACTCCACAACATTTGCTGGTGAGTTTTGCATTTCAGGATAGTCATCATTAGGTATAAGGTCAATGGAAATGGCAGATAAAAATGAACTGAACTGAAATCTAGATGCATTCTGTTTCAAGTCAACATTCTTATCGTCAAAGAGAAACCTACCTTCCACTCTTAGGGTCCATGATGGTTCAGCTGCTGGATCTGCAAGTGGCTGATTATTCTCTTGAGCCATCTGTTTTTGCCATGGTTGATTCTCACAAGTATTATAAACAAATACACGTAATATACCTTCCTCTCTTTTCGAACTTAATATCTGGTTTGTCTTAGCGTTTAATGTCTGAAAATGTAACGATTTTCGAGCACTCACAACATCTATCTTTCTCTCGGCTTCCTCGAGTTTTTTATATAAGTCAAGGTTAGGAATCTTTCCATACAATGCAGGTGGAATCTTCGTATCAACTGGCGTGTATGATATCGCTGGTTCGGCACCTTGCTGCAGACGAACCTTCACATCAATCCCCTTATTAGGTACATTCTTATGAACAGCGTCAACAGGTGCTATTGGAGGTACCATGACGGATGATTAAAGTAATGTTTTGATAAGCCAGTGTAAGCTCGATTAAACAACGGGCTTTAATTTTCATACAAATGTCGCGTTATGGTGTCGCGGAGATGTCGTAGGTGTGTCGTGAGGAGAGATGCGCTGTTAAAGCACCAGTAAGTGAAAGATCAGAATAATGTATAACAGTTCAGGATGGACGCCGAAACGAACATAAATTCTGGGCTCCCGTACAACCTAAGAACTAGAAAGCATCGTATAAAATTGAGTAGTAATGGTACAGACTCCTCTGGAGGTTTGAGAAATCAGCTTTTTATTCAGGCATCACATATGAAGAGCAATATCAATCATAGGAAGAAGAGGAATATTATATTTCAGTATAACTATACCAATATTGCTACGGTACTACTTTTGCCTATTTTGACTATCCTATATCTTACTAAATTTTCAACAACCATATTACCTCTGGACCACCGAATATTGGTCTTCACATTCATATACTACAACTTCACTATACTTGCATTCATATCAGGGTATCACAAATGTTATACCCATAACTCTTTCCGTTCAAGATCTGTTCTATTACACTATTACTTTGCGGTTTTTGGAAGCAGCTTAGGATTAGGCTCGATTAAGTGGTGGTCTACATTACATAAGGCGCATCATCAATTCACAGATAACACTGAGAAAGACCCTTATCTGATTAAGAGAGGTTTTTTTTGGGCGCATACTGGATGGTTACTAGCTCGATTTAAACACCATGTCTTAAGTGAGGCTGAGAATAACCATACCGAACGAGTTGCAAAGGAAACTTTGGACGGCGTTAGTAATGAAGCTCTCTTTGAAGATGACGAGTTAGATGACGATAAGGACAGCTTGGATGAGAACTACGATGATTATTGCAAGCAGTTGATGAACTGGCAAGAAAAGTATTACTTATTGCTCTTTATCATCACAACTGTGGCCATTCCTACCGCAGTTACTGTCTATTATCTCAAAGATACATTTTTGAATGGTTTGATATATCCTGGGATACTTCGGATGTTTATGTGTCAGCAGAGTATACTAAGCACGGAATCGATATGTCATATGGGTTACTTCAGTCTTTCGATACCCTCACAACCGTTTAGTGACAAGAACTCATCTCAAAACTGCTCAAATCCCCTTGTTTCTATTCTTACATATGGACAAGCAGAGCAAAACTTCCACCATGAATTCCCTCACGATTACAGAAACTCGCCTTCTTCTTACTCTTTTGATCCCACTAAATGGTTTATATGGGTCTTGCATAAGTTCTCTTTTGTTGATCAGTTATGTGTTACACCAAAGGCTTTAGTAATGCAATTGCAGATACAGCAACAACAAGAAATTATAAATAGAATGAAGAGTCGACTCATATGGGGTACTCCCATCTCAAGGTTACCTCTTATAAAGCCCAGGGATTTCAAAAAGATAATTGCATCGGCATCGCAGACCGGAAGGATCTATATAATAATCCAGAACGTTATCCATGATATAACACCATTCATGGAACAACATCCTGGTGGTGTACAATTGCTCAAAGCTTCTCATGGTAAAGATGCCACTAAGGCCTTCTTCGGTGGAGTTTATGGACACCTGACTGCTGCTACTAATCTCTTGGCAACCA
This sequence comes from Millerozyma farinosa, assembly GCA_002196765.1. Lineage (NCBI taxonomy): Eukaryota > Fungi > Ascomycota > Pichiomycetes > Serinales > Debaryomycetaceae > Millerozyma > Millerozyma farinosa. The sequence continues at coordinate 106,839 of NBND01000011.1, read as the reverse complement.
TGAGAATAGGGCTTCTTGATGTCGGAAATGATGAAGAAGTCTGGCGAAGGATGGTAAAGGAAGAAGGTGATATGGATGATTCTAATTCTAGACGTGAGAATGGTTCTTATAAAACTGCTGAAGCAGCTTAAGTATTTCTCCCGGAAGACATTTATGTCGTGCGAAATCTTTTATATTTTAAATTCTATAATATCGATAGCTTAATACCATATACTAATACATATACATAATATAATAACATGTCCAAAACATATCTTTTTCATACCAGGGACTACCGTGGTGCAACTGTTGAGGATTTAGATATCAAACCTGCTATCTCCATAAACCCCACTACATCGTTGCATGAAGCATTAGAAATCGCGTACGAGTATGAATTCACCTACTTGCCAGTGATAGACGAGCGAAATAAGAAGCTTTTGGGTATCTTGAATGTTGAGGAATTGTCGAATTCAAAGGCACGCGAGGGAAAGACATACCGTGAGCCTATTGTGAAAAACTATATGCTCTGGTTCCATCAATCCACACGAGAACGCTACGAAGAGGATTATAAAAATAAGCTCAAGACCAACAATACGTCAGTCAAGGCGACCATAAAAGGTCTTGGTAATAAGCTGTACACAGTTATCACTCCTTTAACACCTTTGGAAGAACTTGCTGAATTTTTCAATAAGGGTAATTTCTTTGCGATAGTGACAAATGCCGAAGGGTCTTTCGTATACGGTGTGGCAACTCCTGAAGATTTGACTCGTTATGAACAGTCCAGGCCCCGTTTGTGATGTGAATTAATAGCTGTGTGTTTCTGATTACTTGAACAGGATCTGTTTCCCGACCAACTCAAGAAATTTTGGATCGAAGAAATGAATAATATTGACATGACATTCATTATAAATAAAATACATATACATTGATTAACGTAAGAGTACGCAGATTTTCCCGTCACAACCCATATATAGCATGTTACAACAGTACACTTTTATCCCTGTTGAGACATATATTCTAGTGTTAAAGTGTAAGATACTGTAATAAGAGCATCCCTTTACCCAGTAATTACTTTTGCTTTTTGGAGCTCTTCGATTGGGATGATGCAGCGTTGGTAGACGATCTCTTTTGAGGTACCATGTTATTCTTCTTTGCATTCTCGGCCAATAGTCGTTCTGCCTTGTCTCCATGTTTCGCTCTTTTATTAGAGCTCCCGACAAGTTCGTCCTTGTATGCGTACGAAACTGAGATCTTATTATTCGTCAAGATGACACCATTCATCTTTTCTATTGCTAGATCACTAGCAGCGAAGTCATCGTAAGTGACGAAACCATAACCTTTCGAGGCACTTGAGTCGGGGTCTCTTGCGACAACTGGTGGACGAATGATATTACCAAACTTTGAAAACGTATCCCTCAACATTTTCTCATCAACAAGAGGATGTAAGTTCTTTATGAATAACTTAGCACCGACATCAATACCAGACATCGTCGGCGTCTGAGCAACCTGATGGCTCGTTGAAGCAGATGGGTTGGTTTTGAAATGAGGATCAACTTTTTTCAATTTGAGGACTTTACCAAAGAGCCGGATACCTCTTAGTATTTCCAACACATACTCTGCGTCTTTAGCTGTTTTGAACTCTACGAAACCATAGCCTTGATGTGTTTTCAATATTCTATCTTTAGGTAAATTTAATGTTCTGACCGGACCAAACTGAATAAATAGTTCGTAAAGTAAAAGTTCCGTTACCTGATAATCAATATTGCTGAAATACAAGGATGCATTGATATTACGATCTGAGTCGTTGGTGTGTCTTAAAACATTAATCATGCTGTTGTTCCATTTATACTATTTAATGAACCCATCGCATCGCAGTTTTGTGCTTATATATATATATATATGTATAATATTTCTCAACGAAGCCGTATCACTAACAAAACTATTAACTACGCAATAATTAATACAGAATTCTGCTTTAAAGATGAAATATATGCTCTTTTACTATATGAGATATATATTAATGCCAAAATATCATTAGGACCATTAAAAAAATCATTTTGGTTACATTAGAATGTACTAGTATTGTCTCGCAGTCTGACGTGATTTCTATTATATGCAATTAAGGTCATTATAGGACTCGTTTTATGAGGACTAATAAAGTCAATTATCCTCTGTCGGTTCCTTTTCATCGCCTGACAACTCTGCGTCGTTGTCCGATGAATCTGATGACTCAGAATCTGAAGATGAGGTGGACAGGTCATCAGAAGAATCCAGATCACTATCAGAGCTACTGTCGTCGTCACTCGATGTATGATCTACTGAATTTGTTCCACCCAACTCGTATACATCGGCCAGTTTTATAACCTGGTCGCCAAGATCACAGTCCTTGAGAGCGACATGGATTGTGGGATATTCTAGCACGATTTTGTCTTGAAGAGCGTTTGAAAGCAGCATATCTGGATCCAATGTAATTAAATTGGGATGGTTTTTGCGTCTTTCGATGATGTTTACTAAGTAAAACAGAATATCGTTGCTGTCCACCTCAGGAGGAAACTCGGGTGCATTATTTCGTATTATGTTGACTGGCAAAGCCTCGCGTAACTTTAAATGCTCCTTAATCCGGTAGCTGACAAACCTATGTATTTCCTGACCTTCATTTCCGATAATAACCCACTCTACTGTCCAGATGAAAGATGCAGACTTCTTATCATAGCCAGTTTTGTTTCTATTGGCTCTGGTCATTCCGGGAGGCTGGTAAACAATGAGTGTGTTGTTTCTTTTCGTTAAAATTCTCAGCTCACGAGGATAAACCTTATATACTTTCGCCAAGCGCTTATCATCATCATTAGTATCAGTTCTAATTCGTTTCTGTCTCAGATCAAGCCCATTGTATGAGCGCTTGAACACATTTTTTGCCTCGCCTTGAATTTCTTCTCTCTTAACCTCAAGCCTACGCCCAATATTCAAGAGGAAGTTGTAATCTCGATTCAGATAGGTTTGATCCTTTAACAATTCCTTCTTCGGTATAAATTTTGTTTGATCTACTACTCCTGTGCATTCCGTCTGGTTTTTATGTCTATTGACACAGATATTCGAACATGTCCTTACCCCGCATGCTGGGCACCTATACTTCGACTCATTTGCATGGCAAACAAAACAAAGTTTTTCTTCCATCGGGAACACTTCAGATAGAGCCTAGTTTTGGCACCTTGTCTAGTGCAAAATGTGAATAGGCCATCGTACCATAATTTACGAGAGTTCGTGTGAGCGTAAAAATTATACCGGTTTGATCAAAAAATTCACCATGATATAGTATAGTATCAGTATCACTGAATTACAGTAAAAAGCTTGCTACAATCACAATGTTCTCAAACATAGCCAAAAGCAGAGGAGTAAACTTTCCAAGGTGTAACATTGCCAGTCTGATCAGGTTCAAACATGCAAGCTCGAGAAAGATTCAAGTGCAGTTGTTGAAGGATTTTCCAAACGTAGGTGTCAGAGGAGAATTAGTATATGTAAAGCCGGCTTTTATGAGAACATATCTACACATGAATAATGGTGCGTGCTATATTACTGAGAAGCAAGGTCCTCGTATACCTGTTGTCGAAAAGTCTAGAAAAGTCATAAACGAAGAGGAGGTCAAAGCTAAAGAGGAAGAAGTCCCAGAGACAAAGCCAGTGACAGAAGAGGAATCGAACGCCATGAGCTTAGATGAGCTCTCTAGTTTGTTCCAGACCATGAAAAAGTCCAGAGGAAGAAGAAGTGTTGCCAGCAGCACAGATGCCCAAGTCGTATCCGACTCAGTGGAGTCAGGCTATTTGGCTTCCGAATTAGCTGAATTATTGCCAGAGGTATATACCATAAAATTATCAGAGACTACACAAGTACCAATTAGAAAAGATTATTTGTCTAAATCTATTTATGAAATCAGTGGGATCGAAGTCGCAGTGAACCATATCAATATATTCAATAGTGACGGAAGTGCTATTAGCGAGATTCCAAGCACAGGTGACTATTCTTTGTCGGTTAATACCCCTGCTGACAGAGGTGTGGTAAGGAAACACATTAAAGTCCAGTAATGTGGACCAGAAAAGAAGCTTCAATCTCCAGTCTATGAATTATTTCATTTTTTAGCATTTTGCTCTCTGTAAAAAAGTTTAAACCTTTATCAGGTTTTCATATAAGGTTTTCTGTATATATAGCTCGTGACCTTTAAGCTGAATAGAAATCAATATATCATTAAAGATCGTTACTCTATGGTAGTGTTCATATAAAAAAGTACTCACTAAAATTATTAAGATATCGTAATCAAAGTAGTTAGTATATAATATGCCTCCTAATCTTAGATATAGTGCCGCCAAAACTTCAATAGTTAATAAGAGGCCATATACTTCAAACAGCAAGCAAGCTTGGAAACTTAACAGAGGGAATATTTTAAATCAAGGAAAACCTTCAAAACCTACAAAGGCAAATCTTTTTGCATCATCTCCAAAGAGTGACAAAAAAGAGGAATCAAAAAGGCTTGAGATAGAAGACTTTGATGTCCACTTAGATTACCAGATCCTTGGTGACGATGATTTGGTAACAGCGGTGGATAAGATTTTGAAGAATCAGTGGTCCGAATCTAATTCTTTAAAGAATAGATACTTCACAAGAGAAGAGATTGCAAATGCGACTAATGATCAAGATCTACTATTTCAGATAAAAGGTATTGCTTTGAAGACAAAGGCCGATATTGTTAAGTATCGGAGGTCGCATTTGCCGTATGGTATGGTGACGATCAATCAGCTATACTCTATATATGAGCATCAGGGGCAAACATTCGTTGATAAGAACCTCGAGTTGAACATAAGGAAAGGCAAACTCAAGAAATTCATCATTACTAATGCCGCTCCTGTTATACAGCGCTCTCAACAGGTCTTTCAGCATGGAAAAGTGACTTATGGATACGAAAATGTTGAGTTGGTAGTGAAGACAGAAACCTATCTTGATCGCATCAAACATCAGATAGAAACATACAGTGAAGCACTGAAAAGCGAAAGCACTCCCCCCCTGGAAAGAGATATTGCCCTTTCATATACAGAAAGCCTCCAGAAATTTTTGTCTTTTGTCGTAGCGAATCCCACATCACTTTTCATTACCGTGAACGATGTTTTACAACAGAAACACCTATCAGACTTAGTCGCCTTGGGGTACATGACGCTTACATCTAATCACATGAATGAAATAGAATCACAGTATTCGATTTCATTCCCTAACTGCGGGACATACTTGAAACTTATCAACTCTGGGAGAGTGTGGCTCGTGAAGACTTTGAACAAGTCAAAACATAAAGAGTTACTTGAGGACGACCTTTTCAACCGGTGGGAAGGTCAACCAAATTCATTTACAGCGGCACCAAAATATACCAATTTTCGACCTCCTTTCTATGGATATGATCTTATATGGATATTGGCAGACGCTTTGGGAGCGGGTGTTATCGAAGTTTTTAACACACCGGTAGGTAGGGGTTGGCATTTAACGGGAAAAGTATAATACGAGCACGGGTACTATCGATAATGTATACAAGGAATAGGATAGAATTTATATTCAAGTATGTATAATAATTCAAATTGGTTTTTATATTAAAGTATTCATCTGTTAACCAGATACTAACCTCCTTTAACTCTCTGCTTTCTTTGGGTTTTTCTTTGCTTCTTTTCTAACTCCTTCTTTTCGAATTTCAATTGCTCTGCTTTGGACAAAGATCTTATTCTGTCCCTCTCCTGCTTCTTAAGTCTGGCTTTCTCTTCAGCAATCTTCTCTTGCTTCAATTCCTCCTCGGCTTTCATGAGTTTCGAGATTTCATGTTCTCTAGTCTTTACGACTTTTTTCAAAGCCTCTGGCTTGAAAGTGATTTTCTTTGAGGATAAGTCATCGACCAAGGAAAAGACTGCGTCAAGGATGTTATTAAGCGTTTCATACTGATCCTTGTTCGAAGGGAAGTGAGTCGAAATAAAGATTCTACGGTGAGGCTCACATTCCCTAACCTTTTCGGGCCTTTCAATAGGCTGATCAGTAAAAGCAATGTAGCGAATATAAGATGAGGCCTCATTGTTCAAAGCATTGGCAAGCTTATCTGTACAAGTTTTTTCCTGAAACTCGTGACCCTCACTCATGAATACAAATGATTGTGGGAGCTTATCGGAATCCGTTGTCTTTGTCAATGACAAGAAATAATTGTATCTTCTATACGAGTTCATGCCCAACTTAGACACAATTGCGCTAATGAAGTTCTCATAGTCGGCTTCGTAGGATGGAGTAATCGCAAAATCCACTCTGTCCTCAGTTGGTTCAACGGTTTCAGAAAACATCGCAAACAAGTTCTCCATTATCCATATGAAGACATTATGTCTTGGCTGTAATTTGAATGAAATATTCACCTTTGCTATGTTCGCTCTTCCTGAAGCATAGGAGGAGAAATTTACAGAACTATCCTTGATGTACAATTGATCTTTAGACACACCGTAGAGGAAAAAGTTCTTGTTGAAACTTTCGCTCAAAGACTTCACGTAGGTAGAGACTAATCTTTCGTTGTACCAGTCACCGAGTTTGAAAAGGAAAACAAACACGATAGTAAAAGTCAACGTAATGAATTCCAATCTCCAGTCATTGATCTTGATTCGTTCCCAAAGAGTGAAGCTCTTCAACTCCTCAAGGGTATACTCATAGTAACCCTTCACCCTTTAATAGTGTTAGTCATGAAATTGATTCCAGCTTATAATACATTATGTGTAACTTACCCTTCTTTAGTTGGTGTCTTCGAGATAAGAAGCAAAGCTTGTTGAATGATATTACTTCCCATGGTGTTGCTTATGTCCTTGGAAATTGAAATTTTTGTCGAACTTACAATTATCATTAATGCGTTCAGATTTTGTGTAACAAATAATCTGACCATAGTAAAATCTATTAAAATATGTATGTATAGATCATTTGCTGGTGCTAGCAGCACGAGGGTTTCCCCGTGATCCTAGTTGTTTCCTTTTCTTTTCTTCTGTGTCAGCGAAGACTCGTCGGCTGCTTGTGCAGTCTCCTGTCGGTGCTTCTCCATACCCTCATGCACTATGTTCTTGACTAAATCTCTGAGTCCTTCCTCGGGGTTCTCGCTGTTGATTATACTCTCTATTTCCTTTCTTCTTGCTTCTCTATCAAATCCGTCGTCGTCGTTCAGCACATCTTCCAAGGTGTATCTGATATCGTGGCCCTCGAAATTTCCAGCTGGGGGTAAATCTGGCAACGAGTCCTTGTGGTCTGAGTCCGTAGGAGGGTTGTGTGATAAGGACAGTAAGTACGCGGCAAGCTCTGGGAACTCTCCGTCTTCTTCTATATACTGAGCTGCAGTCTGATTCTCAGCGTTTTTGATTTTCCAGTCGGCTTTGAACTCTTCTACTAATATTTTAGCCATGTTTATGTCTTCAACATGATGCAACGGCGTGTCACCTTCTTCGTCTTGGATGTTGATGTCTCCTCCTCTTTCTATAAGTTTCCTGAGAAGATCTATATGACCATACGATGCCGCAGCATGAATCGGGGTGTATCCATTTGGGTCCTTAGAATTAGGGGTAAATTTTCCTGAGTTCAAATACTCCTCCACCAAGCTGATCTGGTTATCGGATGCTGCCACCCATATGTTAGACACCATTCTAAAGGCTTTGTACTACTAATAGTGTATTATCAGTGATTTTTTTTTCTTTTCTTCCCTTTTTGCAGGATTTTCAATGGGGCTAATATTCGAGTAGAAATACACGACGTACTTGACTTCATTAGAATCGACAGTCCAATAGCTCAAATGGAAGGCACAGATAAACGTGAGGCCAGCGGTCAGAATGATCTCTCTACCAATCCAGACTTGTCCGGTCTTGAATGGTGGAAGAGAAATATGAAGTACAGACTAGGCCTTACAACGGATGAAAAAGAGAAACAGCAGTTCGAACATGACTATCGAATTAAACAGCTTCCTAAGCAATGTACGACATGCGAGGAAGGATTGGACTGGATGTTAAAATACTCCCCCTCCGTGATATTTATGATGGACCACGTCAAGAAACAGGGTGGTAATATCAACAGGTCGAATATAAAATGTGACGTATGCGACGATTTGAAAGGCGGAGGATTCAACCCAGACTTGGGTATACTTCTCTGCTCTAACTGGATTAGGGACAAATGGCACTTGGAGGACATTTTAACCCATGAGTTGGTGCATGCCTATGACTACCTCAAGTTCAACGTTGACTACAACAACTTGAAGCACCACGCTTGTACGGAAATAAGAGCGTCCATGCTTAGCGGTGAATGCAGAATCTGGAACGAGATCAAGAAAACAGGCTTCGGAGGTTTTGGCAAAAAGTTCCAGTCTTGCATTAAAAGAAGAGCCATTTTATCGGTTGCGGCCAATCCTCGCTGCTCCGGAGATGAAGAAGCCGAGAAGGTCGTTGATTCGGTATTTCAATCTTGCTTCAACGATACAAGGCCATTTGAGAGGGTTTATCGTTAGAAGGGACATGTTGGTCTATCATTTCCTACATCAAGTCTACGGCGATGGGATTTCGCAAGGTTGCGAGCCTTCTTGCTTGCATCATAGACCCTCCTCTGTGACTTTCATGATCACTAACAGGTCCTCTTAAGAGATATATATTCTTCTTAGGTTACTTGTAAATAGACTTACTGTATATATAGCATTCACCACGAAACTCCAAGCCAATAATGGTCAACTCTTTAATTTCGTAGTGACCGTTTTTAGGTAAGGCATGTGTCGCATATTTCAACTTTGCATTAATCACGATAAACCTTTTATAAAACTCTACAATCATGACACTAGGAAAGAAGTCAAGCTTGAAGACGAAAGTCAAGAGAACATTGAATAAGATGTCGAATGCAAATCCTCTGTCTACGGAAGAGCAGCTTTTGAAGGTTACGGACCTCAATAATACCCGCAGGAGGTCACTAGTTCTAAATGATGATTACGGGGAATATACAAATGATAATCCTGGTGATGAAGATGTCACTAAATTGGTAGAGGACAAGTACAAGGTTAGCTCTGAATCGCCGGAGGAGAAGACGAGGGCAATTAATGAGATTACGAACGAAATAGATGTTGCCAACCAAGAGACCCTTCTTGAGACTTTTAACAAAATGAACCAGACAAACGATATGAGGTTGGTCAAGAGGAGGAAATCGAAGAAAGGATCGAATGACACTAAAAGGACCGACGAACCGGGTGTTCCGACGAGTAATAAGGACAAGAGTAATAAATATAGATCACGGTTCGGAGACATCGATTTTAATGCCGTCACCGAAACCATCTTTGATCTGCCCTCATTGTACAATTCGGACGCATTTGGTATCTATGTGCTTTTCTGGTTGGGAACCGCTTTCTTGATGGTGAATAACTTGGTTCACTTTTACTTTGAGAGTGATGAAATCTTGTTCAACTCCCAAATAGTGCTTATCTTGAGGAAGGACCTATGGAAGATAGCGGCTACAGACCTAGCCATGTATTTCTGTATGTATTTTGCTTACTATCTTCAATACTTGCATTCCAAGAATGTTTTAACGTGGGACAGAAGTGGATGGTTGATTCAGCTGGTATATGATTTTGTATTTATCTTCTTCTGGCTCTACGTGGCATCTGACTGGTGCATGTCATACCCATGGGTGGGAAAAGTCTTTTTGTTGCTACACAACCTTGTGCTAGTCATGAAGATGCATTCCTACGCTTTCTACAATGGATATTTGTGGAGAATACTAGGTGAGCTCAAATTTTCTGAGCTGTTTTTGAGTCGGCTTGAAGACGGTAAGGTTAGCTTGCCAGATAGTTACGATGTTGAAACTACGAAGAAGATCTTGATGGAAAGTATCAACTTTTGCAAATTTGAGCTCGAGTATCAGTCAAGTGCTACATCTTTATCTTCCGAATACGACGTTGGAACATTAGACTTCGACAAAAATCTTAAAACACTCCAGGAGACTGAGGTGATCAAGTTTCCCAAAAACATAAACTTGTTCAACTTCTTCGAATTCACTATGTATCCCACTTTGGTTTACACCTTGAATTTTCCTCGCACAAGACGAATTAGATGGACATACGTGGGTCAAAAAGTATGTGGGATTTTCGGGATCATATTTCTCATGATATTAATTGCCCAAAGCCATATGCTTCCTATAGTTTTAAGAGCAAGGGAATGTAGATCATTGCCTCTCGCCGATAAAGTCAGGAACTATTTCCTCATTTTGCTAGATATGATTCCTCCGTTCTTAATGGAGTATATCTTCACCTTTTTCCTTATATGGGAACTTATCTTGAATGCCATAGCTGAATTATCCCGTTTCGCTGACAGGGACTTCTATGGTGCTTGGTGGTCTTGTACGGATTGGTCAGAATATGCTAGAATATGGAATCGCCCGGTCCACAAGTTTTTGTTGAGACATGTCTACCATTCCACCATCAGTGCTCTCAAAGTAAACAAAATGCAGGCAATCCTATTCACTTTTATCCTTTCGAGCTTAGTACATGAGCTAGTGATGTTTGTAATCTTCGGAACTTTGAGAGGCTATTTATTATTGCTCCAGATGTCGCAGTTACCCTTGATTATGCTCAGTAACACCCCATTTATGAGAGACAAAAAAACATTAGGAAATGTAATTTGCTGGTTCGGTTTCATTTCTGGTCCAAGTATGATATGCACCTTATATCTCATGTTCTAACGTTCTAAAAACTATGCTATGTAATTATGAAATATTTAATTTTGCAGCTTTCATCATGTGAGCACATCTCAAGATTTTTTTTTTAGTCTTATAATACGATAACTACAAAATACTTTCCACAGTAAATTTTCAACAAGTCAAAGTAGAAGCGATTACAAATGTCCAGACCTGAGGAGCTTGCGCCTCCAGAGATTTTCTATAATGATACGGAATCATTCAAGTACACTTCGTCCACCCGTGTGCAGCACATTCAAGCCAGCATGACTTTAAGAGCTTTAGAGCTTTTAAATCTCGATCCTCAACAACCACACTTTATACTTGACCTAGGATGTGGATCTGGTCTTTCTGGAGAAATATTAACACAAGAAGGCTATAAGTGGATAGGTATGGATATCTCACCTAGTATGTTGGCTACAGCTTTGGATCGAGAAGTGGAAGGAGACGTTTTTTTGGGTGACTTGGGAGCAGGAGTTCCCTTTAGATACGGTACATTCGATGCCGCTATATCTATTTCAGCCATTCAGTGGCTCTGTAATGCTGATAGCTCCAATGCGGACCCCAAGAAAAGGTTATTGCGTTTTTTCGACTCCTTATATGCGTCTCTAGTGAAGGGAGGAAAATTCGTTGCGCAGTTCTATCCTAAAGATGATAGCCAGATTAGTGCAATTTTGGAAGCGGCGAAGGTGTCTGGTTTCGGAGGAGGTTTAGTCATAGATGACCCAGAGTCCAAGAGGCATAGAAAGCATTATTTGGTGTTAACGGCTGGTCTGTCAGAGAGGTCTGTGAACTTGTCTGGTGCGGTCATGGATTCTGTTGAAAGCAAGAAGAAACTTAGCAAGAAGGCTTTGAAGAAGTTGGAGTCAAAGAAAGAGTACATCGCCAGGAAGAAGGAGATCATGAGAAACAGAGGGAGGAAAGTTACGGCCGATTCCAAATTCTCTGGTAGAAGAAGAAACCCTCGATTCTAAGTGCATCGTCATCATGAACATGAAAGTGAAGCTTGTAGGAGATATAAGAACTGTATAATAGATACTATAATCTTGTCTGCTTGTAGTCCTCAGTGCCTGTAATACTTCGTGTGTAAATCACATACCAGTTCTTCGTAAAATTCGGTACACGCATCAGTAAAAAGCATTTCCACTCGAAAATTGTTAAGCATAAACCATACCAGTATCATGTTGAGTTTGTCTGTTAAGGGACTTGCCAGGTGTGCGTCACCTGCTAAGCTTTTTTCTCCTTTCCTTGCATTAGGAGTCAGAACATTCATACCCCTTAAAAGTATGTTTTTTTTTAAAAAAAAGGTCAACCATTCCAATACTGTGAGGCCTTTTCGTTGAGAGTGGACAAGCAGTGTTGGAGAATTATTAGACTTTCCGTACTAACAGAACTAGGTAAGCTTCCTACAGTCTATGAACCCTTGCCAAAAAAAACGTAATGGCGAGAATCCAGTATCTTACATACATAGACAGCTTCTTGAAAAATACGACCCAACTGGAAAAAGACGTAGCTTGATAGATCAGAGTAAGGGAATCCGTTCCGGTGATGTTATAAGGGTAACGTATAACGATAGATCCAATGTTGTTGGGCAAGTTATTGCTATCAAAAGATGTGTGAATAGCGTGGGAAGTAATATACTCATCAGAAACAAATTCAACAAGCTTGGTATCGAGGTTAGAATCCCACTTTTCAACCCCAAGTTGAGAAACATAGAGGTCTTACACAAGCCTAAGAAGTACTTGTCTAGAAGAAAGCAATTTTACATAAGAAACTCTAAGCATGATGTTGGTGATGTGGAAGCGACTTTAAGAAGAGAATCGAAAAAATAGGAGATTTCGGCAGCATAACTTGGGCACTTGTATATAATTAGACTACGAAAATATATTATCAGATTCCTTGTCATCTAAACTAGTTAGACCATGGTGTTATTTTTTGTCTTGTAGGCGTTCGAGTTTCGAAGAAATAGCGTCACTGTAATCTTGTTGAAATCCTTTCGAAGTAGCTATCATCAACGACTCAAATGTGTCATAAAATTTCGTATCAGTGTTGCTGGATGATAACTCAAACCACCCACTAGTGGACACAGAGATCTTCATAATATTACCTTCTTTACTTTTCAATTGAATGTGACTTAGGTTTGATGGACCACCTCGCTTCCTTCTCAAAGACTTCATGAAATAGTCGTCGCCAGAAACAGCGGGCACTTGCACAGAACTCTCTTGTTTCACTAGCTTACATTCTTCGAAGAAAGTATGATACTCCAAGTAGATCTGATGTAGATTGTCTTCCAAAACAATTAGTGACATTTTACGATTTTTTCAACGGTTCTCAAGCGCATGCAATAGTTATTATGAAACCTTATTTTACGTATCTTTGTATAACAAAGCTCACGGCTTCCAGTTGAGAGTTGATAGCGTACTTTTACTCTACAAAAGGAACTTGTATTAATTTTATTAGAATGTAGTCACAACTGATTCCCAATATTCCATGGTTATGTCAATATCGGGCGCCCAGTAACGTGCTCCGGTAGGATAATCTACGCAAACTCTCAACAATACCTTCGACCAGCACCTTATTAAACAATTTACCAGCCTTTGATGAAGGAAAAGTTTGCGATTGATGTAAAGAATTAAACGAAAAATGGGCGTACTCTCCGGGCGTTTTTATAGTATCTCTCTAGGTCGGGTAATAACAAGGCAAATCAAATCAGCAGGGAAGACACGATAATGGAAGAGGTTTATTGAAGCCTTTCCACATGAACATGAGTGCTATAGAACCTTCAAAATTTATAGGGACAAAGCTTTTCTTAAAAGTAAAGGATGGCAGAAGCTTGCAGGGCATCTTGACAGTGATTGATCCGTTTGGAAATCTTTTAATGAATAACGTGGTCGAGACTTCTAAAGACAAGCTCAATAATCAAAAAAACCATGAAAGGGAGTTGGGATTGGTTAGTGTTCCCAGAGATGAAATAGTTCAAGTTCTTATGGAAAAGAAGATTTATCTGCAAATAGTATGAGAAAGGGAAGAAAAGACGGGACTACGAATATAGAAATACTAAGGAGGTATTTCGATATTCCAAAATTAAGACATCCAGTATCGCTATTATATTAGACACATCTACGTATTAATACCTCCAAAAACCAAGATCAGTGTATGCATGCAAGAATCAGCTTCAGCTAAACTTCTCTAAAGCTTACTCTGCACGTATCAGTTTTATGTTCCAACCTGTGCGACTGCTTTAGGGTCTTTAGGTTTCCTAACAAGTCTTAAATTTGGAGTACTTGGTACATGAGTCTCCCAAGCTTTCGGAGGCTCTTCCTTCCTTGGTACGTCATTTGCATTTTTCATTGGTTGTCTTTCGATTGGGGCCTCTGCTGATGGTTGTTTGTTCTGTGTAGGCACGTTCTTTGGCCTCCGGATAATGTATACTATACCATTTTCATCTACACTTTTTTCTTCCTCCCACTGGTTGCTGTTCTTTGCATCCGTTTTGTCATTCGGGTAGCCAGGGTCCTTCTCCTTTCTTTCCATGGGGATGGGTTCCTTTCTTCCTGCGTCATTAGGGATTTTGTGAGCGTCGCGATGTTGCTCATCTATATGTGGTTGACGACTCTTGTCGACGATTTGACCACCACGACCTTCATCTCTCTGTGGTGGTTTCGCTGGGTAGGCTGGTCCCAAAGTTGGAGTGCTTGCCTCAGTTGATGCAGGCTTGCTGTGCTCCAAGCACGTTCCCAAGAAATGGTCGCGGGCCGCATCAAAGACACCATAAGGACATATATCCACAAGACATCCTATTAAGACATTCTTTTTTGCACACACGCAAGGAATGTCATCCAACTTATGTAGACATGTTCGTGATACCTCACTTACGCAACTCAAGAAGCATGCTGGAGGTATTGCTGCCACTCTAATGGCTGCCAAAAGTAACAATCCGGCCAAGACCTTAATATACTGCATTTCTTACTTTTCTTTTCCTCCTTTGATCGCAAGTAACACAGTCGGATATCTTTCAGTCTTGTTGCAAAAAGATCGCTATATATCTTGTGTATATTTTAATCTATACCGGTTAACCGTTGGCTTTGATACGCAAGATTTTTAGTACAGATCTATCTTTGTGGAGATCTTGCTGGTGCTCTGTTCAGTAATACCTATATTTGTGAAACAGCCCGGCTGCTCCTGAAAATTGGATCCGTTATTTCTGATTACTGCTCTTTGGGACATATTTGAGAGTTTCTAGTGGCATTGACGTCCTCATCATTGTACTAACCGTGGGTATACAGTGAGTTTGGGTTTTTTTTAAGCCTCAGCTTAAATCAATGAAATTTCCCGTTTTATACATCTGCGAAAAATAAGAGTAACAACTTAACTATCACAAGAGCATGTCTTTCCAAGTCTGTTTGGTGGATATGTTCTACTACCAATAGCTAGCCTTTTTTTTGGCCCGTGGGTCATCCATCGGACACTTATAGCGATTCGGCCATCTATTCTTAGCGTGGCCTGGAAGCTGGGAAAGATACTGTGATCGCTAAACAAATTTCTCGCTAGCAAAAAAAAGGGAAACCTCAATATAATGTGTAAATGGCTACAAACACATTTGATAGAGACATACGGTAGCAGCAAAGGCTCCTATAGGTAGAGTGGTGTGCTGGTAGAGGGCAAGATCTTGAGTAAGCAGCGGATCTGCTGAGTAGTGCGCGATTACATAATCAGGCAAGATAGGCATTGATCGTAGAAATTTAGTTCGTGTTAATGGCAGTGTTGAGGTATCGTTGTCAGGTATTGGAAAAACACACTAGATTAGTTAGCCATCTAGGTCGCACTGGTTGATGCAGGGATCGTACAACAACAAGGGCCTTCCCAGGCCCTATTACATGAAACCGGTACTGAAAAGCTCGATATACAGCAATAAAGCTGCCAAGTCGTTTATAAACTCACCTCGACGCAAGTTGATCGGGTACCTCGTTATGTTGGCGCTTTTTGGAACATGTGTATACTGGATATCACAGGACATCAGACCCAAGCCTGAACCGCAGTATGAGATAGTCGAGCCCGAAACCAGAAAGGCGCCTGGCGTGAATGAGATGATCAATCGAGACAGCGTAGAGAAAGACTCGAAAAACGAGAATTTGGCATACAACATGGCGAAGGGATCGAAGGGCGACGTTGGAAGAGGCGTGGCAGAAGCACCTAAAGGTGGAATGGCCAACGAGGCGCCTCTCGTGGGCAACGAAAAGGTGGCACAAGGCCGTAAGCCAGCGAAGGTTGCTGCCGCAAAAGACAAGCAGGCGGTCTTGGAAAACCTCATTTGAACACGAAGCACATGAGCAAGCAAGCGGTGTCCAATGTCAGTGAACGGTTCCATGGATGAGTACTTAGACCTGCACTCCTCCGGACAACTTATGTATTGTATAGTCCATGTATTCCACACATAACAGCCGGGGTGTCCCGTCCTCTGGCCTTGCATAGTTAATAGTTAATATAACGCTAGATGATGGAAATGCTGCCACTCCGCCAGCTGCCAAGCTGCTCTTCGTGCGTCGAGGAATCTGTAGGTACGCATTTGAGACAGCGTACCGCCACCCGGTTCGAACCCGGGCGTTTTCTTCCTGCCCCCTGACGCACAGGGCCCGCCCACTGCGCCGCAAGCCGAGTCCACACGTCTCCTGATTTTGTATCATGATACTGCACACAACCCACGCCGTTGCAGCTCCCAGTCCCAGCAGCAGCTCACAAGGAAGACCAAGGGCGAACTGCTGCTTTCCCCCATTAGAACCGCAATTGCACGGCGGCCCCATGCCCACGCTACAAAAGGCTCTGGCTCCACCCACCGGCCACGCGAGCCATACACACCAGTGTCGACATGCAGTACACATCGGGTCTGTCTCCCACGCTCGCTGAAACTTTTCTTCTGCTACATGCCAAATACACATGACAGGCCGTGCAGAGAGCATAGTGTCTATGCTGTCTTCGCTCCAACCGCCGCTTCGAGAGCTGTGCACCTGTCTACACCTAACACTGGCACTTCAGCACTCCAACCGCCAGGGTCCTTCTGCGTATATTTCAGAACGTTTTACTTACAATCGGGTACATCGTGCGGAAATATACGCAAGAGTGTCTCATTACACAAAACGGCCGCTGCCTTAGCAGTTACGCTCGGTGTTCAGTAATGCGTGGGCCCAATAAAGAAGCATTTTGTGTAACTTTGTGTTTCTCTTTTTTTTTTTTTTCCTAAAAAATTTTTTTTCGTCTCATCAGTAAATTTTTTCGTCTGAGTGGCCAGGCTAATATATAAGTAAAATTTTCTAATAATTTTTACGCTTTTTTTCCTGTTTTCTTTAAAACACTTCATAGGAAAGGATCAGGAGATATGAGTGCTCAAAGCGAGAGTAAGAACTCGACGGAGGTGCTTTCCGAATTGTTGAGCAAGTTAAAGGTTGCTGATGACAAGGAAGAAGCAGCTGCTAATGTTTCATCATTTTTGAACACATCGATCATTGAGCATGACGTTCCAGTTGAATTCTTCGAACAATTGAAGAAGCAACTTAACAACAAGAAGGACGATGCTGAGGTTACTTCTGCTTTGATTGCCTACAAGCACATTGCTTCCTCTAACGCGTTGGCACCATCTGTTGAGCCATACGTTGTTGAGTTGGCACCACTCGTTGCCGCCAAGGCTGGTGAGAAGTCCAAGGATGTCCAAACTGCTGCATCCGACGCTTTGCTCGCCATTGCCACCGCCATCACCCCAACTGCTATCAAGGCCTTGTTGCCAAGCTTGTTGGAGAACTTGGCTAGCTCCAACAAGTGGACTGAGAAGGTTGCTATCTTGAAGTCCATTGCCCAGTTGGTTGACACCGCCAAGGCCCAGATCGCCTTGAGAATGCCTGAGTTGATCCCAGTCTTGTCTGAGTGTATGTGGGATACCAAGAAGGAGGTCAAGGAGGCTGCTACCCAAACCATGACCAAGGCCACCGAGACTATCGACAACAAGGATATCGAGAAGTTTATTCCAAAGTTGATCGAGTGTATCGCCAAGCCAACCGAGGTCCCAGAGACCGTCCATCTTTTGGGTGCTACCACCTTCGTTTCCGAGGTCACCAGAGCCACTTTGTCCATCATGACCCCATTGTTGTCCAGAGGTTTGGCTGAGCGTGACACCGCCATCAAGCGTAAGGCTGCCGTCATTGTTGACAACATGTGTAAGTTGGTCGACGATCCTCAGATTGTTGCTCCTTTCATGGACAAGTTGCTTCCAGCATTGAACTCTAACTTCTCCACCATGGCCGACCCTGAAGCTCGTGGTGTTACCAACAGAGCTTTGAACACCTTGAGAAGAGTCGGTGATGTCAAGGAGGGTGATGTCATTCCAGAGGTCTCCACCGCTGGTGACATCCCAGTTACCTTGAACGAGTTGAAAACCTTGTTGAAGGACAAGAAGATTGCCCCAAGATTCGACATTGCTCTTAACTACATCGCCGCTATTGCCGGTGACTTGGTTGATGAGAGAGAAATCCAACCAGAAGCCTGGACCAAGAACGTCTTGCCTTTCGCCACTATCTTCTTGCACGAGAAGGAGGCTAAGGAAATCATTGAGGAGTTCAGAAAGAGAGCTATTGACAACATCCCTGAACCACCAGCTTTCGAAGATGAGGAAGATGATGGTGAAGACTTGTGTAACTGTGAGTTCTCTTTGGCTTACGGTGCCAAGATCTTGTTGAACAGAACTCAATTCAGATTGAAGAGAAACAGAAGATACGGTTTGTGCGGTCCAAACGGTGCTGGTAAGTCCACCTTGATGAGAGCCATTGCTAACGGTCAGGTTGAAGGTTTCCCAACTCAAGAGGAATGTAAGACCGTCTACGTCGAGCACGATATCGATGGTACTCACGCCGAGACCTCTGTCGTCGACTTCGTTATCGAGGATGGTGAAGTTGGTTTGACCAGAGACACCGTTGTCGAGAAGTTGAAGGAGTTCGGTTTCTCCGACGAGATGATTGCTATGCCAATTCAATCCTTGTCTGGTGGTTGGAAGATGAAGTTGGCTTTGGCCAGAGCTGTCTTGAAGAACGCCGATATCTTGTTGTTGGATGAGCCAACTAACCATTTGGATACTGTTAACGTCGCTTGGTTGGTCAACTACTTGAACACCTGTGGTATCACTTCCATTATCGTTTCTCACGACTCTGGTTTCTTGGACAAGGTTGTTCAATACATTATCCATTACGAAGGTTTCAAGTTGAGAAAGTACAAGGGTAACTTGTCTGAGTTCGTCAAGAAGTGCCCATCCGCTCAATCCTACTACGAGTTGGGAGCTTCTGACTTGGAGTTTAAGTTCCCAGAACCAGGTTACTTGGAAGGTGTTAAGACCAAGCAAAAGGCTATCGTCAAGGTCTCCAACATGTCCTTCCAATACCCAGGTACTTCTAAGCCCCAAATTTCCGACATTTCTTTCCAATGTTCTTTGTCTTCTAGAATTGCTGTCATTGGTCCAAACGGTGCTGGTAAGTCTACCTTGATTAATGTCTTGACTGGTGAGTTGTTACCAACCACCGGTGAGGTCTACGTTCACGAGAACTGTCGTATCGCTTACATTAAGCAGCACGCTTTTGCTCACATTGATAACCACTTGGACAAGACTCCATCTGAATACATCCAATGGAGATTCCAAACTGGTGAAGATAGAGAAACTATGGATAGAGCCTCTAGACAAATCAACGAGGAGGATGAGAATGCTATGAACAAGATCTTCAAGATCGAGGGTACTCCAAGAAGAATCGCTGGTATCCACGCCAGAAGAAAGTTCAAGAACTCTTACGAGTACGAATGTTCTTGGTTATTGGGTGAGAACATTGGTATGAAGAACGAGAGATGGGTTCCAATGATGTCCGTTGACAACGCTTGGTTGCCAAGAGGTGAACTTATGGCCTCCCACTCCAAGATGGTTGCTGAAGTCGATATGAAGGAGGCTTTGGCTTCCGGTCAATTCAGACCTTTGACCAGAAAGGAGATTGAAGAGCACTGTGCTATGTTGGGTTTGGATGCTGAATTGGTTACACACTCCAGAATCAGAGGTTTGTCTGGTGGTCAAAAGGTCAAGTTGGTCTTGGCTGCTTGTACCTGGCAAAGACCTCACTTGATCGTCTTGGATGAGCCAACTAACTATTTGGACCGTGACTCTTTGGGTGCTTTGTCCAAGGCTTTGAAGGCCTTCGATGGTGGTGTTATCATTATTACTCACTCCGCCGAATTCACCAAGGATTTGACTGAGGAAGTCTGGGCCGTCTTGGACGGTAAGATGACTCCATCTGGTCACAACTGGGTCCAGGGTCAAGGTTCTGGTCCAAGATTGGAAAAGAAGGAAGACGAAGAAGACAAGTTTGATGCTATGGGTAACAAGATTGCCTCTGCTAAGAAGAAGACCAAGCTTTCTTCTGCTGAATTAAGAAAGAAGAAGAAGGAAAGAATGAAGAAGAAGAAGGAGTTGGGTGACGCTTACGTCTCTTCTGATGAAGAGTTCTAAGCTGAGGGTTGAATTTATTTTTGCTTTGATTCTTTTTCATGCTGACTCATTTGTACATTGCCGGGGTCTAGTGGAAAAGAACTAGGAGAACAGCTTAATATTCTATTATATTTCATAAAGTTCTGTTTTTCCTATAGTAATAATTTTTTAATCCTTTCCTTCGTCCTATCAGTTCATATGTAAAACATCCTGATCTGTCTCCTATTGTTTATTATATATTATTTGAATACACATTTATTTATATTTCGTCACAATTTAAAGCCCATGATGTCCTCAAACCTAGTTTATGGATGGATTCAGGTCTAAGCTTCTCTTTGGTATTTGGCTTATCGTACTAACGCAAAGATACGATCAAGCATTTCTCGCAGCCATTTTGATCCACAAAATAAGTAGTTGATACTCTTTACTTTCTTTCCTGGTGGCGGACTACAAAAGGTCCAAGTAGCGCTCATATAACTTGGAACAAATACTAACGATGATTGTCCTTCTATATATGTTGTTTGTTTTGAAAGGTTTCGTTGTTTGTCGCCCTTTGTTATTTGGGCAAGCTCAGAAGTTGCAAATGAAAGGATACACGAGGCGTGAAACCAAAATTGTAAATAGTTTGGACTTGATCCTGCTGGAGAATACGGGTATTTTTGGAAATGATCAATTCTACTGGCGTTCATCGTACGCTCCGTATAAGACTTTGTGCCCTTCCTATAATCTTTTGAGAGCGGCCAAGAACGTAAGTAGTTGATAGAATTCAATTAGAAGCAAGGAAGGAACCTCGATACTAACTTACCAGGATATTTCGAAAGAAGAGAGCAAATACATCGAGCACAGAAGAGACCTAGCAATGGCTGCATTACAAGAACTACTTGAAAGAAATAGGATTCCCGGTTTTGATGCGAATGAGTTCTTGGACAAGTATTCTAAGTATGTGACGATCGCGTTAGCTTTTTCTGGAGGAGGGTATAGATCGATGCTAACTGGAGGGGGAGCTCTTGTGGCATATGATTCAAGAACTCCCGGAGCAGACAGTAAAGGCCAGTTAGGGGGTCTTTTTCAAGCATCGTCATACATTGGAGGAATTTCTGGTGGTTCGTGGCTAGTTATGAGTAACTTGATCAACGACAATAGACCAATTATCGAATTGAAAGATGACCCCAAAGCATGGTCGCTTCAACATAAGCTTCTTGAGGGTGTTCCAAACTTTGATCCAACGTCTATCCAGAAAACACAGTCCGATCAAAGCCCCTTAGTCCCAAGTGACAACGGGTATATATATGATAATCATGACAATGAAACAAAAGAGAAGAATCCATTTGCAGCTTTTTTCTCTAAGATTTTTAACTTTGCAAAGATCTTCCCTTATGAAAAGGAAGATACACATTTGGATCAGAAGGAACAATCAACTTTAACATCATCAGTTTTAGATTTGCTCAAGTCTATTTTATTAAAAAATGACGAAGAAGATCATGATAACAGCACTGAAAAGATACCTGAAAATACCGTATGGAAAAAAGTATTCAGTTACTATAAGGAGTTGAATATTGAAGTACGATCAAAACGAAGTGCTGGTTACTATGTTTCTTTCACCGATTACTGGGGAAGAGCCTTGGCAAGAAGGATCTTTCCTGGAGTAGCAAGAATTCCCGGAGTCACAATCACCGAAAGTACTTCTTTGCCTTCTTTCAAGAATTACGAACAACCGTTTCCCGTAATAGGGACGATTGAAAAGACTCCGTCCAAGAGCTCTTCAAGTGTTGATTCACACTTGTTTGAATTCACTCCTTACGAGTTCGGTTCTTGGGATGATTATCTCGGAGCATTTGTACCGTTGAGATACCTTGGGTCATCACTATATAATGGGGTGCCAATTCAACCTACAAAAATATCAAATGTTTCCATTTGTGTATCGGGGTATGATAACGTTGGATATATGACAGGCGCTTCCTCCTGTTTGTTCAGCCATATCTTCGTGTATATTTATAACTTCCTAGTAGGTTTCAAGCTGGAACTATCGGTGGCTGCGAATTCTCTTTTAACATCATTCGGGTTGAGTGCAGGGACAACCTCCTTAAATAATCCACAATATCATCCAGATTATGCTTTAATATCACCAAATCCTTTCTATGGCTTCAAACCGACCAAAGACACATATAAAGAACTCAGTGAAAGCACCCATATGTATCTTGTCGATGGAGGAGATGATGGTCAAAACATACCTTTTCAACCTTTTATTCAACCTTCTAGAGAGGTTGACATAATATTTGCATTTGACATAACATCAGATCATAATAACTTTCCCAACGGAACTACATTACGCAAGTCGATTGAACGTTATCATTCAAATGCAACAGAATTCTCAGTGCCGTATTTCGAGCATAGCCATCAGGGGAAAGGACAACGTGAGCATATTTTGACAAAAAGATCTGCATTCCCCTCTGTACCCACTCCCGAAGACATAGTGTACTACAATTTGAGTCTGACTCCGATTTTTTTGGGCTGTGATCTCGACGATTTTCCTGCTATCAATGTCACTACGCTTTCATCGGCATCTAGTGGAAATAATTCAGGATATCTTCCACCTTTAATAATCTACACTGCGAATAGTGCTCACACATTTCAATCCAACACATCGACTTTCCAGCTAAGCTATACTCCTTATGAGGTAAATAAAATGATTGAAAACGGATACAGCCTTGCAACTAATGGTAACTCCACATCATATTCAACATGTGTGAGTTGTGCCATCTTGAAGCGACAATTTGACCGTATAGCAGCTTATGGAGACGACTTGAATAATGAGAGCTTCAATGTTCCAAATGCCTGTAAGGCTTGCTTTCAGCAGTTCTGCTGGAAAGGAAAATATTCAAAAGCTAAATCTCATAAGGCTGATTTAAAGTGAGTGCGAAGGTATTTCTCCGGAGATCTAATTCGAAAAAAAAAAAAAAAAATTATATTTCATTCCATTCGTCTTGATAATAGTTAACAGCTTTTCCTAGGTGCTTATAGAACGTTGGCTATCCATTTCAAACTGAGGATATTTATTCATACATATATATAAGTGGATTTCGCATATTATTTAAAGTGTACATCAGTCTGAATTACAAGTGGTTTTGATGTTGAATGAGGAAAGAAGGTTAGAATATGGACATCATGGATGAGACTAGTTTAACAGGCGACCTAGATTTACGACTTTCTGTGAATGCTTTATACATGATCTGCTGTTGCTTTTTGTTGGCCATGATAGTATTGGGAATTTCTTTGTTTTATTCGGGTTTAAGTCAGAAGTCATCGTCCCTAACTATGTTGGCTTTACCTCTATTCGTTACGCCGCTAATAATGATAGATTGGTTTATTTGGGGATACTCTTTATGTTATGCCAGCACGTCTAATAATTTCATCGGAAGTCTCAAGTTCGTGGTGATGAATCACTTACAAGATGATAAGAATAAATTGTATGACACTCCAAGAGGAGATATTTTGTCGATAACTCATTTTATATTTAACGGTTTGATGAAAGTAGTATGTGCAGCATTAACTTTCCCTAGCTGTATCGCTGAAAGAGGTCGGGTGTTGCCTATGATTGTGTTTTTATTCCTTTGGTCAGCAATGATATACAATCCTGTTACTTACTGGTTCTGGAATAAACAAGGGTGGTTATCCGTGGGACTTTATAAATACGGCGCACTAGATTTTGCAGGCGGTAATTGCATACACGTCGTGAGTGGCTTTACGGCGTTGGCGTATTCGTACCTCTTGGGACCACGTAATCCTAAAACTCTATATAACTATCAATATTCGAATGTGGGGTATATCGCTATTGGTACGATCTTCGTCACTGTTGGGTGGTGTGGTTTCGTTGGAGGTTGTGAGTATGACTTTTCCAGCTCATTTTTCATAATAATTGTCCAAATAATATTATGTGCATCAACGAGCACAATAGTATGGGTTCTGATAGACTATTACATATCATCAATTCCTTTAGAAGGACCTTCTGAAGAAAACATGGTTTCAAGTATGGTGCTGGATTCAAACACCTCCGGGCCTTCTTTAGCTCAACACTTCGACATGGATAAATTATTGAATTCAAGACGCCGATTTTCGCTTGTTTCATTCACATCTGGTCTTTTGACAGGTTTAGTGACTATTACACCTGCTGGAGGGTATATATCCAGTACTTCTGAGTTATGGAAAAGCTTTGTATTCGGCGCTGTTGGTGCAGTTATTACAAACTTTTCCACTAGGTTGAAGTATTATTTCAATATAGACGATGCATATGATGTTTTCGCTATTCATGGAATAGCTGGCATTACGGGTTCATTATTGACAGGCATTTTTGCAAACAAGCTGTTTTCATCTGAAGGAGGCTGGACTGAAGGCCACTGGATACAGATCTGTTATCAATTATTGGGATCAACCGTTACATCATTCTATGTCTTCATCTTGTCTTGTGTTTTCTTACTTATAGTAGACCACATACCAGGCCTACACTTGAGAATCGACAAGGATTTCAATAGAAGGCTCAGACAAGAAAAGAAAGAGCAACTATCATTAGAATCAGGATCGCCGCAAGATGACTTTGAAAGGTTTGAAAAGGATCAGCATATAGGTAATGACTTTGAAATGTATGAACTAATAGGTTCTGATCTTTACGAATTCAATGATGAACAACCGGAGAGTTATGCCAAGTATATTGAAATGTATCATGATAAGGTTCCCTTGCCCTACCTGTTGAAAAACCGGCAGCGTAATAACGAATGATCAGATTTCACAGGAACAATGATGATATATCAGACAAGTTCGCTTAGAGTAATGTTTTCATGATTAGTGCATCATACGATGTTCAGTTTAGTTCAATTAAAGGTTTTTAACTGTTTATAATAGTCTATTTATTAGAAAAGTTTCGTTACGATACTCAAAATATTCTATACCTATGTATGATATTGGAAATCAATTCCAATATTCTTCTAGTCGATAAGCCTCATTGTCATTTCAAATGCTGCGAATGTTGCACCATTGGCAGGGGCTGCTCTCAAAATAGTTGGAATGAATCCTTTGTAAAAACCCTTGATTCCACTGGTGATAAAAGTGTCGCGAGCGACAGCCATGATGCCTTTGTACTTAGGAGATGATAAGGAGTCAGCTTGTAATTTAGACTTTATGATATCCATAGGATAAATAGCAGACCAAAGTGTGTAACCAGACAAACCACCATAAAGGCATAATTTTGTATTTGAAATCTCTCTTCTAGAAATGTTATTGAGAGCCTTTTCTCTATTGATAAGAGCCTCGTAAGTTGTGAAATAAATACCGAGTCCAATTGATTCTCTTACTAAAGTTGGAACAAGACCTTTAAAAATACCATTTACTCCATTATTCTGATATATTTTGAAGAAGCAGTCCAAAGGACCAGAAAATGTCTTAGTGCTACCGGTTTGTGTTTGCAACTTGATACGAATGAGCTCGATGGGTGATGCTAATCCACCAATTGCAAAACCAGCAAAAGCTCCACAGCAGAAGAATTGGGAAAGGCTAAGGGGTTGTCCCTTGTTCTGCTCGTCAAAATACCTCTTCATATACTCATTGACAGAGAACTGAATTGAAACGCACGCTCCAACTCCAATCAAAGGTGTTAATGTTCCCTTATAGAAACCTTTAATACCTTCATTGGTAACAAGCTGTTTCATAACATCTAATGCTCCTTTATAAGTCCCTTCTGGTGCAGATTGCAATCGAACCTTCACAGTATCGAACGGCTGACCTACAAGCACCTGAGCGACACCACCAACAGTTCCTCCAAACAAATCCTTGAGGACTTGTGTTTTATCATGCTCCAAGAGAGGCTCTTCTAATTCTATAGTCATGGTTACAAGTGTTAATCACTTAAATTTCTTCATTAAAGGTTTATCTAGAGTTCCCCTTACAAAATTTTTCATGATGACTAACTAATGCGTATTACATAAATTGGAAAAATGATTCGTAGATAAATGCACGGGGAGGTCGAAACTAATTTTCAGAGTCAGAATGATCAACTGCTGACTTTGCCCTTTCGCGGTTAGCCAAGATAAGCCCATCAAAAGGATTTATACCATTCTTTGCAAAATACTGGCCACTTGACTGGGGAGGGGCTGTAACACTCGCCCCATTGTTAAGAATTCCTGGACTAGTAGGAGCGTGGGGGTTTACAGTTGAACTGTAGCCTGGGGTGGGTAGAATTGCTTGAGCAGCAGGACCTAAAGTTGCAACTAACGGAGTCCTTACTGATGTTTGACTCGGCTGGGTGGTAGAAGGAGTCGCGACAGCGGTCTGCGCTAATGGATTAGTCAGTTGAAGGTTCGGGTGCGCTGACATTGGGGTAAAAATATTAGATAAACTGGGGATCGAAGAGATAGGGGGAGCGTGCGAAGAATTGCTCGAATTACTTGAATCCAGTGATATAGATCTGTAAGATGAAGCTTCGAGCATGATAGTCACGTCCTTGGTGGCCTTTGTTAGGGTGGCCATGTGGGATCTCACGTCATTCAAAATTGGCAT
Organism: Millerozyma farinosa; assembly: GCA_002196765.1. Classification (NCBI taxonomy): domain Eukaryota; kingdom Fungi; phylum Ascomycota; class Pichiomycetes; order Serinales; family Debaryomycetaceae; genus Millerozyma; species Millerozyma farinosa. Next base: position 80,072 of record NBND01000011.1, on the reverse strand, counting down.
TCCCTTCATAACGCTTTTAACAGACGAGAAAGTCTGTATAATCGCCTTCAAAAAGGAATTGATATCATCCCAGAAAAGCTTCTTTGTAGTTTGAGACGGATTATTTCTGATGGTAATTAGCTTCGTCTTAAGTCTCTTGGTTATGTCGATCGAAGTCATGCAGACATTTATGAGCTCTCTAATCTTAGTTGTAAGATTGTGATTCATTGGCTGAGTCGAGCTGGTTGTACTATTAGAGGCAGTGGCTAGAGCAGTCTTACTGATTGCCTTGTTCAATTCACTAAACACGGTCTGCGCATTTGAAGTCGCATATTCAATTGATTGGTACAATTTTTCATCAATATCGTCCGTGTTACTTTCAAAATTTGTATTGACTGTAAGCTGCAGTTTACCTCCTGGAAACCTTTCCGGTTGCTGTGTATTCCCTCCTGAGCTGATACTGCCCAAATGCCCTGGTTGCATTTTGTTTGCGTTTTGGGTTATATAAAATGCATTTGAAATCTCGCTGAAAGAACCAAACACGGTAAGATATAGCATCCTTATAAAGCAGATATCAGTTTTCATTACGAATAGTGAAAAATTCTCTAAAAGTAGCGACGTTATTGCTTTGAATGAGGAAATGCATATATGTAATGAATTCACGATTTGGTCTGAATTATTTCCGTTTTCCTCCATGTATTCAAGGTTTTCTACCAACGAATCGATATTCGACTTTGAATTGTATAACAAAGAAACCATCTTAATGGTCACTCGCTTGTCTGCACAGAATCCCGTGAAGCGACGTATTGACGTGTGAAGTTCACTGAAAGCAAAAAGAACCTTTCTAGATACTTTTATCAACGAGACGTTATCAATACGAGCTTTGCGACTTACAAAATCGCCTTGAGTGGGTTGCGCTTTTGGCTGAGTATTCTCATTTTTCGCAAGGTCTGACATCAGACTAGTTAAGGTAGGAACAGAACTAAGGCTGTTCGACCCAACCGGAGTACTGGCACCGCTATATTCTTCTTGATTCGACGTCACGGTCTTAGTTTTGGTAGGTTGCAGTTGACTATTTCCTTTAGTCGATGGAGTCGTTGTAGCAAGGGTAGATGTGGAAGGAAGCAGATTGTTATTGCCGACATTTTTCTCATCTATTGGTAGTTCTTGTAAAGTCGATAATCTTCTAAAATATGCTCCAGACTTATGTTCGATATCGACATTCTCATTTTTCTCAAGTATTCGGTCTAGTTCTTTCAAGGTGTTCGATCTGGACCTAGGCCCCAGTTGTCGACTAGCATTCTGGGATATTGGTGTGTTTGAAGGAGATGCATGTTGGGAGATTGGTCCCTGAATATTGCTATGCAGAGTGTTGTTAATGTTGTTTGTTAAGGGGGGTGTCCTAATGTTGAAACTAGTCTGAGACGCCGATGCTGATAGTGGATGCTGTGGCAAAACCAAATTGAAGGAGTCCTCTGATTGTGTATCTTCCTTATTTTCCGATTCTTCCTTGGACCCCATCATCTCCAGGGGTTTCTTTATTATGAGACCCATTCTTCGAGATGCCTTGGAAGATTTCGATCTAGTCTCCGAGATACTCTTAGATCTTAGGACCGAGGAAGAAGAATCAACTCCCCTATGATCAGCATATCCATGTACGTCCTGCTCCTTCAATTTCTTTTGTAAGTACACACTGTTTGTTACAAGAAATTTTTTGAGTTCCTGAACCCATGCTAAATCTTGATTTTGTTTTTGAAAATTTCTGATCATTTCAGGAGATGGACTAATTAATGGGTTTTCCCCCACTTCTATCAAATTCAAGCTCAGAAGCTCTCCCAAAACGGGGGGTAAATAGCGGAACTTATTCTCTTTTATCGAAATCACCTTTAAGTTTCTTAGCTTGAGCATTGTTTCGGGGTCTAAATCCGCTAACTGGTTACCTGAAAGGTTCAAAATCTCTAATTGGCTTATCTCTCCCAAAACCTCGGGTAACTTGGTTAAATTGTTGTCTTGTAAGTCGAGATATCGTAGGTTGTTGGATATTATCGGAAAATTACTTGGGAGTCCTTCTATTTCATTATGCAGTAAGGAGAGCCGTTCTAGCTCCAAGGCAGGCTGATGTGAGTATATAAATTCATGGACGCACTCTATTACTTCTGATAGTGAGATATCCGGTAACTTTTGACTGATATTGTTAAGTTTTAACGTGTTTTTTTGTTTCACTTGTTCTAGCTGATCATAGATCAAGTCAAGAATAGGGGATTTCAAAGACAAGTACTGTTGTGACATTATGCCTTGGCTCTGTTATCCTCTTCTATATGTCTATCTATGAATCCTCTCAGACTTTTCTTGAATGGAAACTGCTGCTTGTTGCCCCTTGTTGTAAATCTATACCCAATGCTACAGCTATAATAATTTAAAGATCATAGTGAAGTAGTATCATCGTTCCTAAAATTACGGTTGTGGTATATATTTTACGCGACTCACACAAAGTGCTATATCCTAGACTAACTTGATATTTTAAACGGCCAAGCCCTTAGAAAGTACGTCGGCTCTCTCCTGCCAGACAGACTTACCCGAGCAGCTACATACCTCTTTATTGTTCTCCCAAATTCCAGCACTTCTAGCGATCACACCGCACAATGAGTCGCTAGCGGTCTCTTCCTTTAAGCGAGACAAGATCACGCTTCTTCCTATCAACTCATTGATGTTCAAGTTGGCATGCAAAAAGCTCTGACCAGCATAGGAGTCATTGGCGTTCGAGACCTCATCAGAAGCGCCCAAAGAGGGTATTATTGTAGAAGAACTTGACTTGGTATTCACTTCTACTGGGGCCAACTGGTAGAATAATTCTCCGGTCGAAAGAGCACCCTTTGATAAATTGCCCGATTGGCGTATGGATGGGTAGTATGTCCCCTTGGACAAACCATTGACACTCAAATCGATGAACAAGTCATTGTTACCCACACTGACTATTCTTGCCAAGCCCTTGACCGGTTGATGCGAATCCTTGGGATCGAACGATTCAAGAATACAGACCGCCGCAGAGTTGGGCTGGCCCGTACCCCTGATTATAGCATCCTTGCCTGTCGACTGAATAGCACGGACTATCTGTGATGGGGGCAAAGATCCGTTTGTAGTCACAACCTTGTCCTTCAAATTGATATCGAAAGAGTTAAGACCTTGAAGTGGTTTCAAAGCCTTTGTTATCGAATCCACACATGACTGGCACTCCATGGGAACAGCAAACACTATATCGAAAGATCCTGTCATATTGCTACGTAGTGGGTCAATAAATTATGGCTGTTAAAAAAGTTGGATTTTCTCTCTTTAAATAAATTACTAATATAGTCTTAGTAGTTCATTTCTCAATATGAGCATATTAATCCACTTAGTGTGGCTAACCATACCAAGTTCACAATGATAAGGGACTGAAATAGAGGCTACAAGGAGTTAATAAAATTACTCGTCGAGGCAATTAGCGATCTACAAGGTCAGTTTTTCCATTTTGTCGTATTCAAATCTCAACGGACATGACTTATATATCGAGCAATAGACACAACGATACAGCGATCAAATAAAGGACATAAAATCAGTGATGGAATAGAAGATATGTGGACTGATAGGATATTCAGATCTTTAAGGAACTCATACGACGACGAGGCTCGTCCAGCTTGGTACAAACCCAGGTCGATGCATACATATTGATTCTGTCAATTGATTTGTTTTCCTCTCTAACAGCCGCAGCTTGGCAGAGAAAGCCTTCGCTCTCAAACGTCCCTATGTACCAAGGATGGGTTGACGCAGAGCGCAAAAGAACTCTTCCACCGGGCGCAAGACATTTTTTCAAAGCCTGGATTTCTGCAAGAGCATCCTGTCCCTTAGGATCGAACCAATCCATGTGATCCATTATTATAGCGATTGTCAAGGCTTTTGAACTCAAGCGGTTAAACACATCCATTAATGTGTCTGTGTGTAGTCTAATACGGTCTAATGGGAGCTCTTTTGTTGCTTTGCTTTTGCTGGTCATGGCTCCATATCCCTTTTGCGTCAAGTAATCAGGACAATTGTCGTAGCTATATCTACCCGTCAACGTGAGGTAGTAAAAGTAGTTGTCCTTGGATATCAACGACCTATAAATGATAGGCTCTAAAGTGTCAATCACATATTTGAGAACTGAAGTCCCCATTAACGCTGCTTGATTGGCAGGCACACCAAGTGCTTTCCATAAGAAAATAGGGTTCCCTATAAATACTGCGCTGACAAAGCGATTGAATAAAGCAGGCTTTATATGCTTCTCCCATAAGTTCTTTTGTTCTTGCATCGTTTCACATTCACAAAGCTCTTTTACTGCATTGGTAACGCCAAAGAACTTGAAGATGTACTTTGCGAGTCTCAAGGCCCATCTGGTTGACCCTGTATCATATAATCCATTACCATTTGGATTGAATGTTTTTTCACCCTTGGCCATCCAGTATTGGAATGCTTGGGACGACATATGAGGACTTAACTTTGTGATCAAGAGATCTTTGAAATTATCTATTCTTCCCTCTCCGAACATTGACCACATCTGTGGGTAAGTCAAGGAGCGGAATGCCGCTAACTTCAATTCCAATAAATGGTTCTGGCATGGGTTCAAGTCTACTGCGTGAATTCTCTTGGGTGCATCAGGCAAAGTAGCATATGAGAGGATGTTGTCTCCGGCGGAAGTAATAGCCAAGACAGTGTCTTTGGAAGTGAATCTCAAAATGTTATTGTCTTCTCTGGGGTCCTCCCACGTGAATGCATAAATGTACTGATCAGCAAATTGATGATATTGGGGTTGTATTTCATCGTAGTATACTCTCCATACTTCACGCTGGTAATATATGGAAGGATATGGAAGTCTCTTTTGGATGTTGGATAAGGCAGCTTCGTGGCCCTTGCTCAAGGGAATCTTGAATTTTGTCTCGTCGTCAGCGGGTGAAAGGTAAGGTGATTCGGTTGCGAGACTGTTGATTCTATGTATAAGCTCATCGGACTTTCTCTTATCGCATCCGATCCAGATGTAGTAAGGTATCCTTCCGAGCTTGTTGTTGTACATGTTCAATGACTTGATTGTACCAAAGCGGTACTCGAGGTATTGTCTGCGAGAAGGCTCGAGGTGCACTTTGTCGGCCTCAAACCATATTCTCCAGAAGTTACGCAAGAGCCATGGTGTGCAGAGGTTTACATATCCACCGAGAGTGTTCAGTCTTCCAATGATCGTATCGGCACTTTGAACACCAAAGTCCACACATGCGACTACACCTTGGCTGTCAAGTGTTGAGCTTGCGTGGTCGATCGTGGAGTGGTATGTGGGTATCATCGAGAGAGAGTACAGGAAGGTAATGAGATCGGCCTTTGCATCTTTGATCTCGAACGAACATGCATCTGCAAGGATAACATGCACGTTGTTCCACTTCTTAGCAGCAAACCGTTTTCTGGCCACCTCACAGAGACTGGGCGACAAGTCCACCAAGTACACTGCCTTGAAGCTTTTGCTGATGGACTTGATGCGGTCCATGCACTCGATGTTGTACCCGGTTCCACCACCAACATCGACCCACACAATGTCCTTTTTCTTATTCAAGTGAGCCGCTGCCAATTTCAACGCCTCGATCCGGCCTTGTAATAATACTTCACGCGTCTTATCATACACGTGTGCCTGGTTTTTATAAAACTTCTCTAAAACTTGCTGCTGCGAACTGCTTCGCAGCCCAAACTTATCTAATAAAGGCTTCACGAAACAGGCCCATGCAAACACAAGCACCGACCTGACTTCCTCGTTGATCTTGGCCACTACTACTATGGCACAAATCACCGATAAACTCGTAAAAATATACAACTTCGACGTGTCGAATCGTTGTTCAAGAATTATTTCTCCTTCCATTTTTTTGGCTCTTTCTCTTACCACTGAGCAAATCGATAACGCTATGTATTTTTTTTAATCTTCTTTCGAAACACACGAGGAACTCACACAGTTCCTTCTACCTGACTATTCTGCTCTGGTGCTGTGGTTAGCCACTAAAGCAGTGCCCATTTTATACATTCTACTATTTATACTATTTGATTTGGCTGTGAAAATCCGCAGCGCACATGGTTCCAGGAGAACGTGGTGTCAACGTGTGGGTGTGAGTTTCAAGACGGATAAAAAATGTATTGTACGACCACTAATAAGCTCCTATCATACCCGGTCTCGAAGGCATTTTGACCCTTTTCGACGGATTCGTATATTTGGGACCTGCTGATTCCCTGGAAGAGTATATAAGAACGGGTGTTAGAAACTTTGAGCCACTGGACCATATACGTGCACGAGTTGGCGCACGATAAGTCAACAGATAGATATCTTGCATAGAAGAGTGGTAGGACAGCATGGTGTGGGCTTCGTGGCCATTTAGGGCACTTGTGCGTCTGTGGCTAATGAAAAGCGTTTGATAATACGGGGTTGAGGACAGAAGAAGACACCAGCTACATCGGACGACGTTTATTATGCGTAGGCCAAGGCTGACGCAGCTATAAATAAAGCACTATGTAGTGGTGTATTAGTGAAGCCTTGTGTAAAGTATCTATGACAGACGTGGTGCTCTGTGACTGAAGTAGGTCGCATTATTCTGGGTCCTCGAGACGGCGCAAAAGGTACTCTATCTCGACAGTCTTGGTCAAAGGAATCACATAGTCCCTGTATAAACGGGCAATAGACTCCGGCTTTACCTTTGACTGAGGGTTTTGCGAGTATTTGAGCGAAGGATCTGTGCCGTAGCTCTCCGCTTTCGTGACGAGACGCTCCAAGATTTTCTCCTCCACAGCAGAATTGGTGATTGAAGCTTCAATGGCGGCGACATCCTTTGCCTTGATGAGCTCGGTGTAGTACTCTCTGTTCGAGCGGAACTTTGACTCGGCAACAAACTTGCCGAAGTGTATGCGTCGCAGGAGAGCCTGGAGACAAGAAATGTCACAGTCGGCCACCGATCCAATGTTCTCTGGCTGCACCCCGTCCTTGCAGGCGACCACGGGCACTATTTCATTGATGTAGAACTGCTTGATCTTGTCATTTATGTTGATTTCGTCCGCATATGACGCCAAAACCTTCTCGTAGTGAATGTTGGGCAAGAACGAGGGAAGAAGCTTGTCGGGGAAAAATGGCGTTTCATCGGGCGCCTGGTATCTTCTGACCTGCGATTGGATCTTCTCGACCTGCAAAAGGAGCCAATCGAGGAATGACCCATCAAAGTCAGGGATTTTGAAGTGATTTGGTTCATATACTGTCGGTGTCGAGAAAAATTGTGACCGTTCTATGAGATCGAAAACAATCGAGTCTTCCATACGCACAAGCGCTGCTCTTATGTTATTCAAGTCAAGTACTGTCTCGGCCTTGGTGAAGTCCATCTTAACTAATTACTGTAAACTATGTTTCACTATCCCTTGGTAGTTTTTAAGACAGTAAGAAAATTAAGTAGTACTAGTTTATCTTATAAGCGCGTGCGGTGAATCCCACGATTTGGTGATGATTTTTCAAACTGCCATAAGACGGAAGCTAAGAAGCCAAGAAGAGCCCTAGGGAAACCGGTCCTTACATGATATTCTACTCTGACACAGCTGTGACAGTGTGTTTTTTTATGTGGCCGTTTATTGCGGAAAGAAACCAATACTACATCTATACACCTTGAGAGAAGGTATATTCCAGAGTCCGCAGCGGCAGTCCCTCAGAATTTCTCAACTTGCTGCTGAGCATACTTCTGGAGGATCTGCGACTCCTCGCTACGCATGGCGTCCCTGTCAATATCGTTGCGGTCTCGCAATGAGGCTCTTCGATAGAGCAAGAACCGTTTGATCCGCTGAAACCTGGTCAAACCTTCACCATAATTGTTGTAGCTTTGATTCAAGTCCTCTAGAGATTTTAGCGACCGTAGGGAAAGCTCTCGCTCAAACTCCTCAGACCGATAGAGGATCATCATCATCTGTAGGCCAAACGCGACGGTACCCACAAAGAGAACGTAGCCTAGAATCTTATACTTGTTTTTCTCAAGCTCCTCTCGTGTCGGGGGCTGCCGGTTAAACTTCATTTGATAGTAGTCTTCCCAACTGCTAGCCCGCCAAAACTCTTCGTCGTTCTCAAAAGTGTACTTCTTACGGTGGGCATTCGCCATACGGTACTTTTCAAATACGTCTGCGGAGTCCGAGTAATTTTCCCACGATGTATTCTCATACTTCCCATACGCCAACCGCCGTCTCGGGTCTTTCAAAACATCGTACGCTTTCATCATTTGGTCGAACCGATGCCGCATGGCCTCCGGCGTGAGCTTCCGGTCTTTCTTGTCATACACAGACAAGTTCCTTGCTATATCTGGATGATATATCTTCACAAAACTGGAGTACTTTTTCCGCAAAATCTTGTTAAACTCATTGTTAGACAACCTCTGCTCGTGTGGAGCTATGTTGAAGATCTCGAACGGAGTAGGGTTCTTTTTTTCGGGCCATGGATGTAAATCAAATTTGGCATGATAGTCAATTCTATCCCCTGCTGTTGCGTAGTACCTCGCTATCCTGTAAAGTGGAAGCTGGTTTCTAACCACAAAATCCTTCCATTCACAAGCCAAGCAGTGCATGTTTAACTCTTGGACTTGTAGACTGTTCTTTGGTAATTTTAAGTCACTGTCTGTGGTTCTTTATAATAAAGTTCAAAACAGTTGGAGTACTATTGCGAATACGGTAGATCAGGTATTAATCCTGCGAGCAAGATTTTTTACTATATCTACGAGAACACTAACAGACAGAGAAATTATACGGTATCTATCGAGACTTTTATTGAGTACAAATGTAATTCTAAGTACATAAAGTGGTAATTGAACCCTGTACAAAATTAAGACTGAAAAGTTTCGCATAGATAAGAGGGATACCCCAATATGAAAATGCTAAAGATCTGCTAGGACTATTACGGTCTTAAAGAAGAGCTGATAATTTGGAAGGCAGGTTTTCATCGACGGCACTAACACGTCTTCCGAGTTTGTAAACCAGTTTCAAGAATCCCCTATGATCCATCACGACCAAATCAGCATCACATCCGACATTCAAGAAACCCTTCTTGTCTTGAACGTTAATACAGCGAGCTGGGTTATTTGTCACAGTCTTGACTGCTTCTGGCAATGGGATCTCAGCCCATGACATGAGGTTACGCACACCTTGAGGAAGAGTGGTTGCAGCACCGGCTAACGTTTTGGTGCCTTTCAAGTAAAGTCTGCTGCCGGTCTTTGTTATCTGCTGATCACCGAATTTGTAAGTCCCGTCGGGCAAGCCTATCAAATGCATAGCATCAGTGACCAAAACACACTTTTCGGGGTTGTTTCTGTAGGCTAGAGTGACCATGGATGGGTCCACGTGAACACCATCCGAAATTATTCCGTAGTAGGGAGTCTTAGAGGGGATTGGGGTAGAGATGAGACCGACTGTTCCAACATCTCTGTGGTGTGGCTGGGGCATAGCGTTGTACAAATGCGTCAACATGGTGGCACCCTTCTCGACCGCTTTCAAAGCAGTGATGTAGTCAGTACTTGTGTGTCCAATTGAATACACGATGTTCTGTTTAACGAGTTCCGGAATCAGGTCTAACACTCCAGGAATCTCCGGGGCAGCTGTCACGATGGCAACGTAGTCCAGTAAATTCTGCTTGCTGTAAACCTCTTTCATCAGCTCGATACCCTTATCGGCCGCTCTGAGCGTCTCTTCAGGATGGCATCCCTTCTTCTTAGGGCTGATAAAGGGTCCTTCGCAATGAGCACCCATGCAATCAGTCTCAAACTTAGATCTTGTACGCTTGTAGATCTCCAAGACCTTCTCATAGACTTCAGGAAAATTTGATGTGACTGTTGGACACATCGCAGTTACTCCTGTTGCGAGGTACTTAGCCATCACATCTGCGTAGTCCCTTTTGAAATCCTTGATATCCTTATCGGTAGACTTCGAATTGAGTGCCGAAAAATTCAATCCGTACACTCCATTATTCTGTACATCAAGGAACCCAGGTGCTAGGACCAAACCTTGTAAGTCAACCACTTCTACGTCAGATTCATCTTCTGGTTTTTCGATGATCTTCCCTGACTCGTTATCGATATATAAGTCCTTATTATGGTGAAGCTTGCCCTCGTCGCACAAGTCGCAATTAGTAAACCTTGTATATCTCATATTCTAGTGTTTAGGTATAAAATCTACGCTTTTTCACTACATCTGCTAGTCTGCCAATTTTTATAGACATTGTGTGTCTAGGAGCTCATTCATACTAGATGAAACTATCACTCATAACTTTGCTGTGAGGTTGCATTAATTCGTTTTAGGAAGGTGGGTCACATCAGCAGTAACAAAAAAAAAAAAAGGAAAAACGATAAGAACACAAAATCGAAGAATCACGCTGTAACGTTGCAGTCAGCTGCTTGCAAGAGTATAGACATCATGAAATGAGGGATGCTGAAAGTATAAAACAATTAGACTTGGTTGTAGAGGTATGGATTAGCTCTGGCTAGTTGATTCAGAAACTTAAAAACAAAATGGTGTTTAAACAAGCGGTATTTCCAAATTCGAGTGATGCCTCGGAGTACTTAGCTGAGCATATAATAAGAAGGATAAATGAGTTTAAGCCTACAGCACAAAAGCCATTTGTCTTGGGATTGCCCACAGGATCATCACCCATCCAGGTGTACAGCAAGCTCATTGAGGCGTATAAGCAGGGACGAATCAGCTTCAAAAATGTGGTGACTTTTAATATGGATGAGTACTTGGGGTTGAAGCCTACAGACCCGCAGTCATATCATTACTTTATGTTTGACAAGTTCTTCAATCACGTTGATGTGCCTCGTGAGAACATCAATATCTTGAATGGGTTGGCCGAGGACGTGGAGCTTGAATGTCTCCGTTACGAAGCCAAGATTCGCAGCTATGGTAGAATCAATTTCTTCATGGGAGGATTAGGTCCTGAGGGTCATCTTGCCTTTAATGAGGCAGGATCGGCCAGAAACTCGATAACGAGGAAGGTCTCTCTCGTGCAGTCCACCATAGATGCCAATTCCAGGTTCTTTGATAATGATTTATCCAAAGTACCAAAATATGCTTTATCGGTCGGAATATCTACTGTTCTTGACAATTCCGATGAGGTCGCAATTATAGTTTTGGGCAAGAACAAACAATTCGCTTTGGAAAAGACGATCCATGGTAAAAAGAATGATCCTTCATATCCTTCTTCATACTTGCAGGATCATCCTAATGTTTTAATTGTCTGTGACAAAGAAGCAGCAGGATTGAAATCCAAATTATGATCAACGGCCCTCCATGATCGAGTTATATTTGACTGCAAGGTACTAATGTGCTCCATGTTGGGCGTTTATAGACATTTTGCAATTTACTCCACTCTTACATACTGGGAAGTAAGTCCCACATGTTCATGCTAATAAATTTTCATAAGTCTTACACGTAAGATACCGTACTTTAGTATCACTACAATCCTAAATTTCAGTACTAATATAAAAACTTGAAGCCAGACATTCTCTTCATTTTCTTCTAAAAGTCATACAACCATAAATAGAGTCTAGAAGTGCATGTTTATTATTTACACAATTTAAAATCTTATCTATGAAAAGTATGCTGCGCTGATCGCTGTGCCTATGATGGAGCTCTCCACCAAAGACTTGAAACCAACTTTCAATCCCAACAGCTTTACTACACTGTCTTCGTTAACGTATTCTAACACTGTGTTTCTATACTTGTTGAAGTGAGCTAAAACTGAGCCCACATAACCCACCTTAAAAACATCCAGCTTATGATCGTCATTATTTATATGCATCAACTTGATAAATGCAACTATGGTGATTGCCATTAAATATGCAGCTCTTTTGATGACGCAGTCAACTATTAATTTTAAGTTAATAATATCCGTGTCGTCAATATCGTTGGGGTTCCATCCCATGTATTTTGCAATCCTCTTACGGAGGAAAGTTATGTCATCTGACTCTGATATTGAACATACAAGTTCGCCAGATAACCCATCGTAGCGTTTATAAATGACGTGAGATATGCCTAAATGCACCTTCTGAAAAATACTCCCACCCTCAATAAGATCAACCATAATGGACCTCACGAGCTCTACTATGTACCTTCCACTCGTCATCAACTCCAAGGGCTGAAATATTTCCTTCGTTACTGTGTCTAATTCCATATGAGGTTTATATGGAAGTTTAGTGTTGCGATAATCAAAGTGAGAGTCGATCATAGCATCAAATTTATTAGATAAGGAGATCAAATCTCTACCAAAAAAAGATAGTTCACTGTTTAGTAAAACGTAATCCGAATCTAGTCTTTTCTTCTCGTGGATAGAATCGGTCTTTACCAAGCAACAGGCATTCAAGCCCGTGCCTAATACCATTGCCAACTTCATATTTTTATCTAAAAATGCACCTGCTGCATATGTAGCCAATGAATCATTAACAATCGACTTAATATCAATGTGAAGGTTACAGCTTTCGAGGAAGACGGACTCTAATATAGACTTTAGATCCTTGCCATATACTTCTTGCGAAATAGTGTAGCCTTTTCCTGCAAACAATATGTTTCCAGAAGAATGTGAAGTCATTTCAAGGGGGAATGACCATGATATACCGGTGTTTAACTTAGACTTTCCACTCACAAAATCGTGCCTATCAGCAAGCGTCTCCTTGACATTTTTCGCAATCCACCTGAAAAACTTCAAGTCCATCACTTTCAAGGAATTCTCGACAGTCCACTGGCGCTCCAACACCAAATCTATCCTCTTTTCACGGTCATCGTTATTGTCGCTATCACCGGGAGGCTTTATTTCGACTATTGCTACTCGCAACGTCAGTCCACCCACGTCGATCACCAAATACTCGCCCTGCTCATTACCCGTAGGGCAGATCTTTTCGTTGGGAAGCATGGTCATCTCGGAGTTTTTCTCAAGCGCCTCTTTGAAATCCTCACACATCAGATCCGAGTGGTTTGTCAACGCCGCCGGCACCACTCCGTGCTCGAAGCCCCATATGATTTGCTCGATGCTAACAGATCTATCTTTCTGCACCCCTGTAGCGGCTAGCGCAGAACCCAGTCCTAAAGAAAGCGGCTCGGATCCTGCCCCGACCTGCGAGACTGAAACCATGGCCTCTTTCTCCTTGATGAAGTCGACGGCGTTCTCTACGCATACTCCCTTCACGTATCCATTGTTGCCCAAATACATCATGTCGTGCTTAAGCTTCGTGACTCAAAATCTGATCTCAGGTCTCCTACCGCCACGCTAAACAGTACTATGTTGTTCGACGATGATCCTTTCTTTCCTCGAAAAAAATGCGTTTCCTCTATCCGTATATGCTGCCTGATCTACTCTCAGGATCATGTATGTTTTACGATAGGGAACAAAATATCCCGTTATTCTTAACTGTCTTGTGGATAAAACTTCCTCGTTACACGGCACAGTTCTGCCTTTTCTCTTTTGATACTTTCCTATGGTCCTATCTCTTTTCCATCAAACTTCCTCCTTCTATATATATTAAAGTACTCCCAAATGTATCATCAAACCTAATGTAACATTATGTTCTGCCCTCACTTGTCTTGGGGTTGCATTGCCTGGACCGATGACAGTTCTTTTTGTGTAACGTTTTTCTAGGGCGCGCCCTCGCTGTCTGGATAGCGTAGCTTGTGTACCCAGTCACAGTACGCCGCGCATTGACGGGTCGCTACTGGGTACAGGCCCAGGCACCACTTACCAATGGGAGGGGCTCGTAGTGACTTCCAGCGCAACCCTGTCGCTTCGTTCCTGTTCATCGCCAACCCCCTACAGACCTCTAGATAAGCTTTTACAGAAGATATCTGGGCTTTTGGTGTACAGAAATGTCCCCCCGGCACAAACTCGAGCCGCTTGCCGATCAGACGTCGAGTTACGTGCACCGCTTCGCAGCGCTAGTGGGCGTAGTATTACAGGGATATGTAACTGGCAAATAATGTGAACCCTCGAACGATGGTGTGCGCGATGTTACGTAGTACTCCAGAGAAGCAAGTGGACAAAGCGATAGAAAAAGTGGCTAGGCATGTTTGTCTACCCAAACGGTGGAGTGCCCCGATGGCTTAGAGTTGCAGGTTCCCGCGAAAATCTTGTTGTAGTGGTGTGCATGGTGTCGACGAAACCAGGGCGCAGGTAGGTCTCGGAGGGAGGCCCGGGGACGCCAGCGAAGGCGTGCAAAGTCCAGATGGAGAGACTGTGGAGTGATGAGCGGTCGATCTGGTGGTACTTATGAGACGAGGAGAGGTGCTTAATTTTCTTGTCGGGGGATCCGAGGAACGGGAAGCGATGAAGCAGCAGGTGCCCGCCCACGACGTTCGCTGCCATTGCCTCAGAACTATCGTGAGATCCAGGATGCCTCAAGACCGGTTATGTGCACACCTACGCCAGAAAAGAAATTCATGGAACTACAAAAGGAGGCTGGCAGTAGAGCGTGGGTCTGAAGCGGGCGTCTGCCTTCCCGGCGCCCAAGGGCACTGGGTTCGAGCTGCCGCTCCCAGGAGACTAGGCAGAAAAGACATATTTTTGTGGTCGTGTGCGGAATCAAATCTACAGGATGAGTCGTGGCACGCATAGTAAAAGCAACTCGTATTGGGTGTAAATGCAGCTATTTAGTTGATATGTAGTCTCGAATACGGCCTGCTGGTGTTAGTTTTTGTCTTCTGATGCAAGATCGTCTAGCTCTATGTCATCGGAGCGACTTGCGTTTCTTGAGGCTTTTTCTGGGGCTCTGTCGGACATTTTGCCCAAGGTGTTGGCATGTAAGTCGTGTTCATCGATCACGAACTCTTTCAATTTCCTCTTTGCCTGCACGAGGGCCTCGTCGATCATCCTTTGGACGATTAGCGATGTTGGACGCAACAAGTTCATCTGGTACAAGACGTAAAAACCAGCGGCAGAGAGGAGCAAAAGGGAAAAGAAGAAGGGGTTGCGCACGATAGCCATAAACTCGTTCCATCCCAATACAAGTATTATCAAATAGATGTAATAGGGGATCTGCGTGACATGCTGTATGATAGAGCGCTTGGTCTCCACGAATTTCGCGTCCGAATCCTTCTTGAACTTTGTGACAATCTCACTCTTTTCTGACTCGCTTAATATTTCGGCAAAGCATTTTCTTTCGTCATCAGACTCGTCATCAGAGTCATCTTGATCCACGTCTGCTTGCTCCTCATGGGGCGCAATTACAGAAGCGCCTTCAAAGCGCTTTTGGAGCTTCTTATCGAAGATGTCGTAGTCTGGCAAAATTTCCGTGTCGTCACTCAACTTTGCAATGCTGTATATAGGTAAAACCTTCAATGCATTCTCTTTCGCCTTCGCGTAGTTACGCTCTAATTCATGTGTGTCTTGATGCAATCTTGGTAAACCGTTCTCATCGTAGCGAAAAACGTCATCGAATCTGTCCTTCAAGATGTTCAACACGCTGTCTTTCGAAATGTACTTGTGACTTAACTCGTAGAAAATGGACCACATCTTGAACTTTATTTTTTCAACTGCCCTATCATTAACATTGGTGTTGGTGCCTAACTGGAAGTCAAATTTTCCATCAGGAGATTGATATTTGCCAAGGCTCAGTTTCATTAAGTTTTTAAAAGAATCAAAAATAACATCCCAGGTGGTATCCTTAGGGTCGCCAACTGCTTGCAATATCACTTTGCTAAAATTATTACTAAATTTTTTCAATGTCTTTGTTGTTATATTGTCAAGCTCGACGAGTTGTTGATTGGCGAATACCTTGTCTAGTTCATTTTCCAAATTTTCGATGTGGGTCTGGTAGTCAATTGATCCAGAAAGAGATATAAATTCAGCCCTCTTCGTAAAATTATCAATGGTAGCTTTGCGTAAATTAAGGGCTCCTTCGTAGTAGGAATCTGCTGCTAGCTTCTTTCTCCCCGTGATTAACGCTTTAGAAAAGCCAGTAGAGCTCTTTCTTGCTAAGTCTGACAAGTAGAGTCCTACCAATTCGTTCAATTTTTCATTGACTTTACTTGACAAAACGCTTCTTTTCTGCTCATATACAGAGGTATTGTATCTCGATGCCATCATATCATAACGCTCTAAAACTTCCTTTTGGAGCGTACCCAACTCTGTTCCGATTTCTTCATAATTCAAGTTATCGATATCAACTCCTTCTGTGTTCCTTGGTGCTTTGGGAAGTAATTTTTCATTGAATGATACCATAAATTCGTCGTAGATCGAATTTAATATTTCGTCACATTTGAACTTTGCGACTAGAATCTGTTGAGTAGGCAAGTCTAAGTCCTTGTTGTTATCAATCTGATCCCAGCAGTTCCTGGCGTAAATAGTCCAGCCGTCTATTGGAATGTTATGATGATAATTCTTTTTGAACAAGTATTCGTTGTCCGCAGAATCAACGATCTTCCTTCCTAAATCACGAATTCCTTCATTAAACTTGTCTTCCTGAAGCACCTTATGTCCTAATGCATGGAATCCTAGATCGAAGAAATCTCCGAAGCGTAAGTGAGATAATTCCGGTGCCTTGTTCAAGCTTTCCCATAATTTGTTCATATCTTGAGTTAAAGTCTCGGCCAAATTAGCTAAAGGAGTAACACCAACATGGTCTCTTATGACGAAGAGGAGCAAGACCTTATGATCGTTGCTTTCTAATTTAGCTTTTCCAAATAATGATAAATTTACCTCAAATACTGTCTTCAACAAACTCATATTTGCCCCGTGATATAAACCAACTTGAGTTTCCCAGATGTTGACGATCAAGATCTCCGATGTTGACAAAGCAAAGAGCGCTGCTTTTCTTTCAAAATCTTGGTCTTCTCCTCTTTCTCTACCATCGGACCCCTCAACATCAATCACAAATATCTCATCAGCACTTTTGCTCTTCAATCCACTAGGAACAGTCACTAAAGGAGAATGGGCCATCCAGATTCCTTTGGTGGTCTGCTGGCGGTTTGATTCGTCCATTACATCAAACAGAGTATTGAATAAGCGGTTCAATAAAGTAGACTTACCAGTAGATTGCGATCCGAAAACCGAAATTATATGATAATTGTTATTTATACTGGTACTGTTACCGACCTGCTCTATGTACAGAAGAAGGTCCTCGCTGAAGTTCTTATTTTCATCAATTAACTGAATAGCTCTTTCAACGTGCTGATCTATGGGGAAAAAAGAGGATGATGATGATGACGCTTGGGACGAATGGTCCACATCACCACTCTGAGGTATTTTTATCTTCTCTTCGTTATCCATTTTAGTTATGTCTTAAGACTTGCCAACATATACTTTCAGGATTCAGTTGCTTATGACAAGACAATACAAGAGTAACTTGGCGCCTTACACTAAGACATAAATACAATTCTCACGTGAATTACTATGTACAAGACTTCTAGATATTTAATAGGTTAGAGCAGGTTATATCCTTTTGTAATCGCATCTAGCCTGCTTTGCACTACCCTTCTCATGCCCAAATAAATCATATCATAAGTTCCTCTCCCCTGGGTTATTGATCTTAATCTCAGTAAGTAACCAATCATCTCTTTCAATGGTGTTTCAGCTACAATGACTTTATTACTTTTCACATCCACACTGCTAAGGCTATTCTTGTTCAAAGTATAATCAGGAGGCACATACACCTTTTCTGATTCACTTTCAAGAAAACTTGCGGTTTCTATATTTTCATTCGAGTCCTCGATAGAAGTAATGGTTGCCTGGCATCTTTGAGTTAGATCGTGCAGTACTTCACCCAATACGTCAGAGTTCACATAGACTTTTGTAAGCATAACAGGTTCTAAGACACAAAAGGCAGTGCTGTTGTTTTCATGAATCGATGTGATGTCTTTCGATACTGCTTTACGGGCAGCCTCAAGTAACAATGAGGGACTCGTTGTTTTCTCCTCAATGGGAAAGTCCCAAGCTTTAATACGCACAACCGTAGAATGGATAGGGAAACCAAAGAGAGGACCACCAAGTTGTAATGCCGTTATACATCCTTGGATCAATGATTCCTGTAAGTCTTCTAGTGAAGATTCTGACTTCCATCTTCTTTCCTCTAAGGCCGCAAGTATTTTGTTTGATGCAGCAGAAGACTCTAATATGACAATATTGTTCTCCTGCTCCAATACGATGGCACCTTCTTCTTCAGCAAATGGCGAACTCATTGCATCGCCTTCGAAAGAGTCAAGTTCTATGTCGATTGAAACGCTGTTGTTTTCACCCAAAGCATAGGTTTCCCTCTTATAGGTTGGTTTAGCCAATGTTTCCTTATAAGAAACAGCAACTTCTCTAAGCCTGGCATTGGCCTTCATATCTTTCACTAGTCTTTCTTTTATAATTTCCAAGTGTAATTCTCCCATTCCACTCAAAATTGTTTGTCCCATCTCTTCATCGACGGAAACTTTCAATGAAGGATCTTCTCTCATAAGAACTTGAATACAATCATTCATATGTCTCAAGTCACCAGCTGTATAAGGTTCGATACTGGCATTAAAAAGAGGTGGTGGAATTTCGATCGGGAGCATATGGATACTAGATTCCAATGGCGAAAATGACCTACTGCCGGTACCAGACGATACTAGCGTATCACCTGTAATAATCTCATTCTCAGTTCCGGTGATTACCCCAATATTCCCTGCACTGATATAGTTCACGGGTTCGGGGCTTTCGCCATGCATCAACAATAGTTTTTTAACGTTCAACTTTTTGCCTGTCCTAGTGTTAATAGCGGAGGAATTGGACATTAACTTACCACTGTACACCCTAAAATAAGTCATAACTCCCCTATTTTTATGTGTGACCACCTTAAAAGCCAACGCCACTGTCAAATTGGGATCATTGTTAATAACAAGACCTTTCTTAGGGTTCATATCTAGAGATATAGCCTGGTTACTTTTATGCGCCTTACCCTTCTTCTTTTTCATTTTGATTACCCTATTGGAGTCATCTGATCTTATTTCAGGCTTCTCTATTTCAAGAGGAGTAGGCAAATATGAAATGACACCATCCATTAAGGGTTGTACACCTATATTTTTGAAAGAGCTTCCGCAGAATACGGGCGTAATTTCGTTTTTAATTGTTGCACTCCTTATTGCAGCATTGAGGACCTGCGAAGGGATTTTCATGTAGTCTTCGTCATTCTCAAGAAAAGCATCTATAATCGTTTCATCTATCTCACCCATAGTCTCCACCATTGACTCTCTTGATTTAGAGAGCATTTCGAATAACTCGGGATAAGACTCCTTCTCTTCATCTAACGATACCACATCAACCTTGTTGCCAAGAGGATCTGTCTCCAAATCCCACTTGAGCAAAGTTTTGTTGAGCACATCAATCACGCCTTTGAATACGAACTCGTTGTTTGAGACATTTTCAAAGTAGGGCAAGTTACAAAGAACCACTTTTGTTTGTAATTTCTGAATAATTTCTTTAACTGTTCTGCTAAATCCAGCACCGTCACGGTCCATCTTGTTAACATAAGCTATTCTTGGAATTCCTAAGTGACCTGCTTGTTTCCAAACCTTTTCAGTCTGTGCCTCTACACCAGCGACTCCATCTAATATAGTAACACATCCATCCAAAACCCGCAAAGATCGAATTACTTCAAAAGTAAAATCAACGTGACCTGGTGTATCAATGATGTTTATCTTGTTCTGGTCCCATTGGATGGATATAGCAGCCAGTTGAATCGTAATTCCTCTTTCTCTTTCTGAGGGTAAAAAGTCAGTAACTGTGTCTCCTTCATCAACATTCCCTATTCTTTGCGTCTTTCCACTATAGTAGAGCATTCTTTCGGTCGTAGTCGTTTTGCCAGCATCTATATGAGCTATAATACCAATATTATGCGTTCTATTAATCGATATTGAGTTCAAGCTGGTATTATTAAGAACTCTACTATAAGATCCAAAGCACCTTCGAAGGATCCTCGAGTAACCGATAAACCCATATCTAGCTAAACAACGATTCATTGTCGCATGTATAGTAGTTTACTGATTTGATCGTATCCCAACCTACGAAGCCAAACTAGAGCTATGCGAAGCTTGAAAAATTGAAAGAAAATATGTAGTTCATCCATATGATGATACTATTTCCGAAGGAAATCAACGAAACGGGCATGTGGTCTAGTGGTATGATTCTCGCTTAGGGTGCGGGAGGTCCTGGGTTCAATTCCCAGCTTGCCCCCATTTTTTTTTTATTTTTTTTTCCTAGGTCGCACCTCAACACTCTTACTACTACAATACTTTGGCAAGCTTCGCGATTCTTTATCAAAATATAGAGATCCTATAAACCTAGAGTACTTTTTAGCTTTTCTTTTTGTAAACCTTCTTCAGGAGTCATACTCAAATCCTGTTCATAAGACACCTCACCATCTTCGTCAATTGTTTTTATTGGTCCATGGTAGGCTTTATGAGCATATATGAAGTAGTATATTGATGATAAAATCCAGACTCCTGGAGTAATAACACATGTATAATTCATCTCCAGCTTCCCTGGATTTCTATTTGCAGGGAACATAACCATTGTAATAACGAAAGCTGCGAAGGCAACAGCAAACCAATTGATGATAGCAGACCAGAATTTACCTAGATAGAAAGGACCTGGACGAAATTTACTTTTGCCGGTAGTAATTGATAATAAAACTGGCGTCGTCCATGAAAAGTAGTTACCTGCAACTGATAATGAGAAAAGGGCTTCGGCAGCAGTTGTTCCGATTAAACAGAGTAAACCAACTACTATTGCTGTACAACCACCTGTCCAGACAGCATTGATTGGGACTGAAAGCTTTTGATTAACTCTTCTAATCCAGAATGAGAATGGTAACCCATTATCTCTTGAAAAAGCCCAGATCTGTCTCGACATTGCTGTTAAAATAGATGCACCCATCATAAATTGACATGCGCAAATAAGCACCATGAATGCCATAGCCCATTTCTTTCCCAAAGCATCATAGATTACTTGTGCCATAGGTTGGCCAAACTTGGTGCCTATTATGTGTTCACTTATATTATCTGTCTGAATACATGCACAAGTAACGACTAAGATCACAAATCCCAAGATATAACACATTGTTATAGATCCAATAATTCCCACTGGGACAGCTTTTGTTGCGTTGTGAGCCTCTTCTGACATATGTACGCAAGAATCAAACCCACCAATCGTCCAAATGGCCGGCATCCAAGATAAGACAAACTGCCATCCTGTGGGCCAATTGGAAAAATTCTCTATCTTCCCAAATATGGTTGCAGCATCGTTAAATTTTGGAGATGCACCTATTGGTAAAACTATTATGAAAAGGATTATAAGACTTGTGTTGGCAATACTAGACGCCGTCTGAAGCCTGGCACAATCTTTAGAAGCCGCACATGTAAGTAAGATATGGCTAAATACGCACGCAACGAATACACCATACGTCTTTGCTGGTGTGACCTCAAAATCTCCATCCTTCCCGATAACAACGACACTGAGAAGTTCCTGCGAAAACCCATAATCAACAGAACACAATGCACCCACGAGTGCCAAGGTGTTGGTGTTTCCAACTAAAAAAGAAATGAAACTGCGGTACTTTGCAGGAGCATAGTAGTTACTCCAGTAGTACAAACCTCCAGACGTAGGACACGAAGACCCAAGCTGGGACACTGAAATTCCAATCAGTTCAATCCCTACACCGGCTATCACCCAGCCCCAAATTGCTCCTGCAGGTCCAGCTGCCATTGCTGTACTAAGCACCGATGCAATAGACGGTAAAAGTCCCATAATACTGTAGGCGACACCAAACACTTGAAATGTCGAAAAATGCCTGGCAAGCTCTGGTTTGTATCCAATGTCTGCCAAAAGCATATTATCAGAGTGTGACAACACCGGGTCTATCACTTTGTCTTCGTCCTCCGCGGCTCCTTCATAGCTGCGAATAGACAAGACCTGCCCCACTTCTTTTTCATCTGGGGACTTACTTCTCATCTTGCTGATTTCCTCTTTGATTCCTTTTTCAGCAGTCATAGAGTTCTAATGGTGTTTAACCTCTACCTCAGAGCTTTTTCAACTGTGGCTCTCCTCTTAATATAAACTCCGCTAAGTGTAGGCGTTACAAAACGTCCCAGCATTGCCAGTGTCTTATCATATTGATAAGGGTTTATATGCAGACCTATCTCATCCAAAGCTTGGGGATATCTTTATGAAAAGTTTTACCGGCATTGCTATGTCATAATACCTTATGAGTGAATTTTTCAATTTGTCGACATGTGTGTCAGGCATATTTACGAGAGGCAGGAACCTCTCGTGTTGATCTGATTTGAAGATATCCCTATTAAGTTTTGCAGAGACACTCGCTTAATCATGCGAAATCGAGAACCGCTATTTCCCAGAAGTAGTTCGCTGACCGGTTATCAGCTAGCATTGTTCAACTTCTAAATCAAGTAACTTGTTGCAAAGCCATAGCTCTTATCTAATTTTGAGGGGCTTTGATACCTATATATTTTTGAGCTTTGACACATAAGCACCTTTCAATTGAAGGCTTTGAGTCTCCTTTATCTTAATTTTCGACACGTAGTTGTAGTGGCTCGATATCCAATATGCTATCTATTCTTTTTTTTCTCTTTTTGGTCTTTGGTCTATCAGCGTTTGAAACTTTTGCATTGTATCCAGTCCAGTGTGTAACGTCGGAGGATGGGTGTTTCCAAACTAGTAAGTGCGCTAATTCAAACATATATTGAAGAAATATGGACCAGATCTTTTCTTAGATCCTTGCTCTAAAAGGATCTGGTATATACCAATTGTGATATACTATGACAAATCGACAACTTTATAGGACTGTAGGGTCAGTTATGAGTATGACCTGATTCTGCGCTTTCATCCTCGTCTCTTCTAAGCTTGTTAACATCACGCATTCCCTTTTCGGTGTCGCAGAGGAAGTATAAGATAATCGAGGCGACGACTAAGAATAGATTAGGCAAGAAAGGATACCTGTCATTATTAGTCCTATCTTGAATTACAGCGTTGACTAGCGACCCTATCCACCCTGTGGCAACGCCAAGCATAACCTCGAGACCCAAGTATTGTGCTTCTTCTCCTTCGGGCACCATTGTGCTGTAAAGGGCTCTGTTTAAAGATCTGAAGGCTGAACTGGACGAGGAATAGAAGACCTCAAAAAGCCAGAATTCCCACCGGTGCTTGAAACCGACAGCAGTATTGGAGCTGATTCCCAAGCATCCCCAGAAATTTGTAAAAAGAGATATACTCAAGAATATGTAGCCCCATGATTTCATTCTTAAGTTGAAGTAAGGGTACAGAAACATCCACAATAGTGACCCTAGTGAGGCAAGAATATACGACATGAATGAATACACAGTATACTCGGCATCAGAGGAACCAAGGCCTAAGGTTGACCTGAAAAGGAGAAGAAATACACTTGAAAAATTCGAGAAACTGACATTCCAGATTACCCATGCCACACAGTAGAGGAAAGCGTTGGGGTACTGGCGGATGTTTTTGAGAAGCACAATTAGCCTTTTTAACGTCAAAAAGAAAATAAATTCACCTTTAGGCTTTTCCTTACCCTTGACGTTTGGAATGAATGCTGTTGTTGTCAAAGCCATTACTGTTGTTATGCACCCTGCGATGGTAATTGCAAGCAAGTAGTTAGTGTACCCATTTATAAGTGAAGTGTGCTTTCCATAGGTTATGATTATTCCTATAAGAAGAGCTGTGATTCCTCCACAGTTCCCCAAAAACATACCCATTACGCTAACTTTGGACCCTCTTTTGAGCATAACTCCTCTCCGTTCGTCAACCATAGCAGTTCCGTTTTTAATCGCTGCAGCTCTCATGAACAAGGGAATATAGGAGTTCTCCAAGATCTGATATATTGAGCTTGTCACATTCAACAAACAGTAGAGAACAGATAATCCAATGAGAACCAGATATGTTTTGTCGGTTAATCCATAAAATGGGGTGGCTGCTAGTCCATAAAATGCAATAGATCCTATCAAAAACCACTTCCTATAGTTCGAATAATCGGCTATTCCCATAAGAAAAATGGATACTATTCCTTCCATCGAGGTGTAAATCGCTCGCAAGTATAGCACATATGAGGTAAAGTGGACAGTTCCAGCACCAAATTTTACGTAACAGTCATTACCTCGAATGCTGCACCTATGGCCCGACTTTGATTTTCCTAAGATCCTTGCCACCGATTGAATCACTGCTGGAACATATGTTCTCGACATTGACAGCACTGGACCAGTACTATAGCAGAGCAAAAGCCATGCACGATAAAAACCGGTGCTATTCAATTTTGAAAGTGGGTCTATGTCGCCCTCTTGCACATCTGGTGTTCTCTCTTCTGCGCAGTTCTGGTCTATGGAGCTGACAGAGAAGTTCTCCGTATCCTTTGAGTCTTTACTTTGCAGTTTGTCTGCACTGTAGTTTCTGATTTCATCTTTATTAAGCTCAGTGTCTTCAGATGCACTTTTAAAGCCTGACATGGTTCAGGGATGTTGTGGCCTATCTTACGTTTTTTTACCGCCTAAGTCTGTACACTGGTTATTTCTAATTTTTCTTGCCGTGTTATATATACTAGTTACTTTTACCACTCTAAAATCATACTGTAAAAGGGTGTCCCACTAAAGTATGGTAATTTGCTCGTTTTATACATTTGCAGCTTTTTTTTCGAATTACGCATAAAAATCGTATTTTACATAGCTTTACATGAAGTACAACTATGATTCGATGCTGTACATGCCGATTAATGTATTTAGCGCAGACTCTTATAATATACCCGAAGAGAAAGTTTATACAAGAAACAAGAAAAATATCACGCAAGCTCGCTGGAAGTTAATGGTTTTGAAGCTTTTTTTCTTCAAATTGTTTTCTCCATACAGGGCCCCGTATGAGTAAAAGTACAACGATCGCTATTCCTACTATGTCTAGCATAGCTAGGCCTGTAAAACACCATCCAAATGTTTCTTTCTCGATCAACTTGTCTATAACAAGAGAAGAGATTGCAGCAGCGAGATTTCGCATTAAGTTGGCTAGGGCCACATTAGTCGCGGGCTGCCCGCTAGCACACTCTGTCAAGTAGGTGGTAGAGGTAACGAAAACCCAGGTCATTCCAAATCCTGTAAGGAAAGTGAATACAAAGATAGAGACCACATGTACGTGTTTGTGGACACACCAGCCGTAGCCTAAGATTCCGGCCATGGATATGATCAAACCCACGATCTGGATTGAGAACCTATTTTCGGGAATATACTTGGTGGGGTTTTTCTTGATTATGTTTCTTCTTAGCCGGTCTGAAATTCGTCCTCCAATTATTGAGCCACTAACTAGCGACACGCCAGGACAGAGGTAGGAAAGACAAGCTTCGAGAGTATTGAACCCGTAGTCATGCCTCAACACTTGTGTAAATGTAACACTGACACCGTAGAATGTTGCGAAAAGTAAGCCCCCATTAATTGAGCAGAGCATAACAGGCTTGTATTTCATTATCATCCAAAACCCTTTGAGCGATGGTCTAGGAGGCTTAGGAAAGCCTGCCCTATCATCAACTATCTTGCGCTGGTAAAGTCTTGGAATAAGTACATAGGACTTGTCTTTGAAGTACCTCCCATTGCCAACCAAATAGCGTAAGGTTTCGGGCAAAAAAAATAAGATCACAACATATACACAAGCGCTGAAGATTGCAAGGAATCCAAAGATCCATCTCCATTGACCGTTGGCTGCAATCATACTCAAAATCGGACCGAGAACAGGACCTAACTGTGGACCTAACATAAAATATGATATGGCCCTAGCCCTCACCTGCGGCTCGAAAACATCTGCTATAGTCCCAGCCCCAACGGACATAACACTAGATGCGCCAAATGCTTGCACAACCCTTAGAATGAAAAGGGCTACTATGTTAGCCGGGATTGCTGCCAACAAAACGTTTGCAG
Source organism: Millerozyma farinosa (assembly GCA_002196765.1). Lineage (NCBI taxonomy): Eukaryota > Fungi > Ascomycota > Pichiomycetes > Serinales > Debaryomycetaceae > Millerozyma > Millerozyma farinosa. Next base: position 54,122 of record NBND01000011.1, on the reverse strand, counting down.
CAATGAAAAACAAGAGCGATACCAAGTAAAGAGTCTTCCTTCCTCCAAAATCCGCCCATGATGCCCAAAGTAAAGGAGCAAAGGCAAATACGAACATGAAAACCGACACAGTTGCATTAATGCATGTGTTCGATACTCTGAACACATCCTGCAATAAAGGCAAAACAGGAATATAGATATTTCCGGAAACGGGACCTAAGAATCCGGCCACTGTAACTATGACCAATATCATGTACTTCTGTACGGTGGAAAATTCGCTGTATTTAGCGGGAGTAGGCTTCTCACCTTTCGAAAGACTCACATTCTCTGGATCATCGCTCGCGATGCTACTGACATTGAGCTCAGCACTGCTAACGTGGTTAACTTCGTCGATATTGCCACTACCATCTAAATTTGCTGAATCAATTGAATGCTCTTCCTTTGATTCCAGTGTTATGTGACTTTGAGTAGGACTCATCACGTCTTAATTCGCTTTCTGGTTGAGTTTTTGGCCTTATGTGGATGAAATGACATTATTTAACTAATTCGTATTTAGGCAATTTTTCTGCTCAAATAAAGCAGAAAATAATATCTTAGTGTTCTGTTTCATAAACTGGGGCACACCACCGTGAAACAATGTCCGATGACTAGGTACATTAATAGGCAGATTAAAATGCTCAGAGATATACTCACAAGTCCTTTCATGCCGGTCGCGCGTCTACAGTTTTACGATTGGAATACGATTTTAGTATACAATAGTATTAGGGTCTGATCACTTTGCTGAGCCTACATTTATATCCTTAACATATATTTAGGTAATCGGGTAATTAATCCTTGCTGATACTTTCGAACTTTATTTTGAGGCCTAGCGGACTGATGGGGCCTGCAGGAGTAAGTTTCTCGTTCCACAGGGAATCCAAATATATTTTGTAGGTTGAAACTATGGCCAACACAGCTACTCGAGCCTCAAATAGAGCAAATTTTTCACCTAAACAAGCTCTTTTACGGCCATGGAAAGCTACGAACTTACAACTGCTTTTTGCTGTTGAATAGTTCGACATAACTTCCTGGCTTGTTGTTCCCCACCGCAGTGGAAGAAACAGATCAGCGTCTGGTCCCCAGACAGTGCGGTCTCTGCCAGTAGCAAAATTATTATACCCAACATAGACACCTTTGGGGATCTTTATGTGGCCTCCCAAAAGCGTTTCTTCGGTTGTGCATCGGTTGATAATTTGTCCCAATGGTGGAAACATGCGTAAGGTTTCGTATAAAATGGAGTTCAAGATAGGCAAGTCAGTGTCGATATTACCGGCGTTCTTTCTTGCCTCGACCCTTAGCTGCTCCTGTATATCGGGATACTTAGCCAAGATATACAAAAGAGAAGTGAGGAACAATTGGGGATTCTCATGTCCCGCAATCATGATGATCATCATGTTGTCAGTGAACTGTTTTTCAGTAATGTAACCACTTCTGCGAGCTTTTTCTAGCATGCGTCCTGCTGAATTTGTAGCTGATGCATCGGCGTCGGCATGAGAGCTTTTGACCAAGAGTGCCATATAACTCCTGAAATCTGTGACTGCCTGTCTTGCCCTGATCCTACTTGGTATAGGGAGCTTATCAAGAAATGGGAAGTTTAAATAGAGTGGTTTAAAAATCTGCCGCTTAACATATTTGAGCTTTGCGTGCAAGTTATACTGGTCGCGGTCGAGAGTTTTGAAATCTGTTCCTAACATACACTGTCCTATGTTAGCCAAAGACCACTTTTGGATTATATCAGAAACGGATATAGTACCAGTGTTATTTTTCATCTCTTCCTTGAGTATTGCCAAGAACTTCTCCGTGTTACGATGTACATGGCTGGAGTCCGGAAACTGTATACCCTGGGTGATCACTTCTCTGTACTTTTTCCAGTTGTACCCATGAGCACTAATTACATTGTCACCTGTGTATTCTGAAAGTACAGCATAAGGCGCTTTTATTTGGTTTCCACTTTTGGCATATACGTCCTCGTATCTGAAGACTTCTGCCAAGTATTTAGGCTTTGTCACTAGTATATTCCACCTTGATGCAAAATATATTTTCACTGCTCCGTATTTCTCAAGTTTAGCCCTCAAATAACGGTTATATATTTGCTCTTGATCTAGATCCGTGTATGCTCCTAGAAATGAAACATAAAACGGAATAGTTGGTATATTCCGTGGAAAATTTAAGGGAGGAAAAACTATAGTCGATATCTTTATTATTATTGCCGCGACTAAGAAAAAAGCAAAAATGTATAGCATTTGTTCTTGTTGCAACTTGCTCGATACGGACTCTAACATAGCGAAGACTTTTATATCACACTCAATAAATCAAAGGGCTCTGTTACCTTTGATATAACTGCGTATTTATGCGACTTTGTTTCTGCGATACCATCAATCACAATAAGTATGCTTGTATGAAATATATAACCCCATAGAAGATTTTGAGCATTTTTTCATGCTACTTTATCAAGAATAATGCACCTTGCAAAAGTTTTATGCGAGTTTAACACCTGAGTTAACAAAAAGGATCTGTAATGTCAACTAATGTTTCCTTTAATATTCACAAGCCTGACTAGAAGGTGGACTTACATCTGGTGGTATCTCGTCGACTTGAAGTCGTAAACGAGATTCTCGTGATACCAGTCTCAAGAGTTTCTAAAATGGATATAAACGGCAAAAAATTCCAGAAAAGGATACAAAGGTATAACCACTTCTTAAAAATCAGACAAGTAAGCACTACTTTTAAAGACTTATATTGCAACTTTAGCGTTGATTCCTTTTGTTGTTTCTCTTTTGAAGTATCTTTTCTACGATTTTGCAGAGGATCATCGTGATCCAGCACGTTGTACATAGTAAACTTCAAAATATAAATAGGTTAATGGAGCTTTGATCTACCAGGTCATCTCTGTGCTTGATCACTCTAATCACTAATAGTACTATATTGCAAGAAAAGATGACACCAACTAACATAGACACTCAAAGAGCTGTTGAACTTTCTTTAGGTAACATCAGTCTATCATCGGAGAAACCAAAGACTATATATGAGAAAATTATTGCTATATATAGCTATGATGAAGACTATAACTTCAATAGCTATACAACTTTGAGTCCATTCTCTATTGAAGATGGCAAGGAACCTTTAAAATTTTTGAAATCTATTAAAGGCGAACTAACAAAAAAAAGTATTCTTAAAAAAGAGTTTACGAAGAATGGGCAAAGTTTAGCTCTCTGGGAGAAAAAGAGAAAAGATGATGAAATTGTGGGAATCGTCACTGAGGATTTTGAGTCGGATGAATTCGAGGAATGGTTTCTTGATCTACTCTTGTCAACTTCAAGAGTTGACTATGGTCCTCCTAACAAGCTGGATTTTTCTCACTATACAAATGAAGTGACAAAAGAATTTGTCCATACGCTCAAGAACACAGCTATGACCGACAAGTGGAATTTGGGAGGAGAAGAGTTTTTCAAAAGCAAGGTTGACTTTTTTACATCCAGAGGAATTACAATCGAGGCCGTGTTACCAGCTTTTCCTTGTAAGTCTTCTAACTTCAATAAGGTAGCTACCTGGAAACCCGATAAAGGTGAAGAATTGGCACTTAGCAGACTTATTTTCTTTGCAAAACAAGTAAAAAAGATATATCCACCTGGGATTATAGTCTATATTGTCAGCGATGGTCATGTTTTCAGTGATTGCAGTATGTATTTTTTTTTATGCTTATCTTTTATGCTAAATTTTTTAGAAATTTTTACTAACCAAGCAGTTGGAGTTAATGATGACATCGTGGATGAGTATTCCAAGGAACTCCAAAACCTATACAAAAAGCTCAATCCTAAAGGAGACGAATTAATTAGGTTTCGTTCCTTGAAGGATATTTTCTCTCTTGACAAGTATCCTTTAGACCCAAGTGTTGTTGAAAATGTTCCACTCAACCATTATTTAGGCACACAAATTGAAGAAGCTTCCGACCTCTGCAGGAAACTTTTGGTGCATAGCTGTGATACTGATTCAGGTGAATTGAGAAAAAATGTGACAACAGAAGGTCATCCTAGGTTGTATTTGTACAGGGGCTTTTCAAGGTTTATGGAAGAGGATCTTGTCGATCATCCTTTTACCAAGGATTTGTCAAGAAAAGGGTACAAAAAAACCATTTCAAAAATCGCTTTCGAAATGATCAAGGTATGTTATTCAATTCTTTTATCACATATATCTTTTTACACGATTACTAACAACAACCTAGCGGAACGATGCCTATTCTAATTTAGTGGAAGTGGTGTTCCCTTTCCATTTGCGGTTTTCGATTCACGCTCATAATAATGGAGGTCCAAAATTTGGTATTCGCTTGCTTGCTTCAAGTAAGTGCAAGGTTATTAAGTCTCTCCAGGATAGTTTTCTGCCTATTTTTGATGATTTACTTCATATTCCTACTCCATGGCATAACTGCATCTTGAAACTCGATACCGAGGACTATTTCTTTGTCTGCAAATCGGAAGTAGTGAAGAAAGCCTTGGCACAGGGAAGCCACCTCGGAGAATGGAGCAAACAGGATGGATGCTTCATCGTCACCTCTAAAAATAGGTAAATCGTAAATAGTGTTCTGTTGTATTTCTCTTCCCTGTTTTGTTAGCAGTAAATGTATAATTGCAAAATCTCATTTCCATTTTAGGTAACTGTTGCAACCTTATTGATTGACATCTATACTTCAGCTCTCTGCCGCTAGTATCGTAATACCAGGCATGCAAAAAGTCTAGGGCTGCTACCTGGCTCTACATATGATGTATCTCGTCTTACACGAATAGGTAAGGGTGAGACCTTGTATTTCTGATTTCATCCAAAATTGCGAAAATTTGCGTTGTTCTACAATTCTGAAAGTGTCGATGAATTGTCAGAATGATTAGTTCATAATTATTTATCCCTTCAGCTTTTAGACGATACAACCAGATAAGATACATTAGCTGAGCTCTGTGTACAAACTCTGGTCATTACAATTAATATGGTGCCAAAAAAAGAAAAATTTAGAATTGGCATATAAATAGGAATGTATATGAAGCGTTATATAGAGACCAGAATGTTGAAAAGTATCAAAGATCCAAAAGTCAAATACCACTAATCAGTTATCGTACCTTTTCTCTGCTTCTTTCCAGTTGATTACATGCCAGATAGCCTTGAAATAATCAGCTTTGACATTCTGGTACTGAAGATAGTAGGCATGCTCCCAAGCATCAATCGCAATCAATGGAACAAAAGGAGAAGTCACTGTGTCCTGGTTAGGGGTAGTAACAACCTCTATCACATTTCCGGCTTCAACATTCTTGACTATAAATGCCCACCCGGAGCCTTGAATGCCTGCTAACTTAGCATTTGTAATTCCTATCAACTTATCAATTGATCCATATTGCGCCTTTATTTGTTTTCCGAGAGAAGAGTTCTCGCTTGGTGGTTGACCTCCTCCCTGAGAGACAGGAAGAAGACTTTTCCAGAAGAGTACATGGTTGACATGACCACCACCATGGAATTTGATGTTTTGTTGAGTCTCAATGGTTTTCTTGATATCGTCATTAGCTTTGGCAGAAAGAAGCTGTTCAATAGCTGCATTGTAGCCATTAACGTACGTTAAATGATGTTTTTGGTGATGGATTTCATTGATTTTTCCAGAAATATAAGGCTCTAAGGCATTGTATTCCCAATCAAGCTGTGGTAAGGTAACTTTTGTTCCTAATTGATCAATCAAGTGTGCCATGTTGTTAGTGTGTTAACGGTTATCTGAAGTTAATAGTTGAGCACCGGATTAGAGAACCAACTACGATATCTTATTCCAGCTATTAATTCAGAAGAATTTTCAGAGGCAATGGTAGAATTACATGGAAGGAATTGACTATTTATATTGTTAGAGAAAGGAATAATAATTTGCTCATATAACCATTATGGTTTTTGCTCGTTTCGAGTCAAAATACAAAAGGCATATATATAACATAGTGTCACTATATATGCTAAGCAAGCAGACATCAGCTGTAAAATCCAGGGGAAATACCAAATGTCATCTATAGTACTTGCTGCCATAGTTTTATGATCCATGCTGGGTGTGGTTTTCAATCACAGTTTTACATGAAGACAAATACATCAAAAATTTGCTCATATTCTTATATGTAAGCTCATTGGATCATCAGAGAAAGGAATTGACCTGAGTTTTATGGTAATGTGTAGTAGAAGTGCCTATAGTTAATCTAATAGGTAAGGAAATCACAGGCGTCGTATGTGTGTGAAGATGACGTTAAATTGGTATATATGAAAGAGACATCAGTCTGACCAGCATAACACATTTTCATAGCCAAGATCTCATCGAATGTTAGTCAAATATTAGGATCCTGCAATAGGTATCTGTTAACTCTTCGAAACCATCTGTAACGCAAATAGTCCAATTATCAAGACGAGTGCAATAACACATGTACCTTCCTTTGGAACCAGAAGACTGCCGTAAATCGCTGGGTGTAGTATTTTCTAAATTCAAAGAGGTTTAAATCAATAGTTCGACATTGGACGCAGACGAAGCTTTGCTGACACATATTACAAGTACTGACTCTAACACTTATATTGAGTGAGGATGCCGTATAATAATTTAATATCCAAGCAACTAACAGTAGAGCTTCACTCATTTTACAATATCAGGCTAATAGAGACCCTACATCTTGATGAATATGTGATGATATTTTAGAAGTATAATCTTTTCTTCAGCAATGAATATATTCACAGTTATTCTTCCTTGACTATTTTAAAAAAAGATAATTGAAGGATATTTGAAAGAAATAGGCAAATAGATGCTTCATAATGCGGTTTCAAAACTACTTATATGAGTTTCATAAGCCATTATTTATTCCGTAATCTCGAGCTCACTGGTAGTCAAGGTTCCACCATCCAGGCGAAATTAGATCTTTATCAGACGCAACGTACACGTGACACATTTTCAATTTCACGCAAGTTGCAGCAATGTGGACTGTGGATCAGAAAGTAGCAAAAACGGAATTACTGTGGAATATGAGACATAGGGAATTTACAAGATCCTCAAGCCATAGTTTAAAGTAAAATAATAGCCCATGTCTATTGCTTAAGCAATGATATTAAAAGGTGTATTCCGAAGTGTTATTTCTTAATGAAAAAAGACAGGCAAAGTGAATTGGCAATCTCTTCTGACAATCTCAAAATGACACAACAGGAACTTCAGGTAGAGAAAATAGATAAGAAGTATAATGTTAGAGCGTTTGAAGAAGCAGCGCCTACAAAGGAAAAGTTGGATGTCTTAGAATTGGATGCGATAGATCTCTCACTTTTCAAGGAAGGCCCAGAGAATTATGAATCTCGTAAAAAGTTAGCCGACAAGTTAGAGAAGTCTATATCTACATTTGGCTTTTTCTCTGTTGTGAACCATGGAATTAGCAAAGAGAATTTCGCTCGTTTGCGCTCGATATCTCAGTCTGTACTCGAGTTGCCTGAATATGTGAAACGCCAATATCTCGCTGGAGCATTGCGTTCGGACGAAGAAGACCGCAACAGATCTCTAGGAGGTGAAAGGGGAGCTGGATTCAAGCCAAAGGGGTACTGGCTGATGAAGAACGGCGTTCATGACACAATCGAGCATTACAATTTTAGAGACATGCAGCAGCCTATATTTTATAATAAGGATAGAAAGTATCCCGAGCTTGTTCGAGCACACTTAGACGACTTTGGAAATTACTTTAAGCATTTGCATCAGGTAGTTTTAAGAAAATTAACTATATTATGCGATATCATATTAGAATTACCTGAAGGGTTCCTATATGAGAACTATTACAAGGTCATAGAAAATGACTACGTCAATTCTGGCCATGGATTCGGTAGACTTATGCACTATCTAAATATGGACCCGGAAGATGAAGCCAAAGTGGACAAGAATTGGCTACGCGGCCATTCAGATGGAACAGCTTTTACGTTTATTACTTCGCAGCCAATACTTTCTTTGCAAATAAGAGACTATTACACCGGCAAGTGGAGGTATGTGGGCCATACACCGGATGGCTTGATTGTTAATATTGGTGATGCCATGGAGTTTATCACAGGAGGTTACTTCAAATCATCAATTCACAGAGTTGTTTCTCCTCCTGAAGACCAAAAGAAGTATCGTAGATTGGTACTCATATACTTTTGTGACCCTAAATATCCCGCAGTTCTCGACCCAGAACCTTTGAATTCACCCAAGCTCAAACGTTTAGGTATCGGAAAGCCCAAGGAATGGGACAAGATAACCTTTTCCGAATGGGACGATGAAAAGGGGAGACTTTTCGGGAAAAAAGAAGTCAATGACTCTAAAGGAGATGAACCAAACTTAGTCTTATTGTACGGCCGTTTCCACGAGAGATGGCATCAGGCAGAAAGAAGTTTTTCAATTGAAGAAGCAAAGAAAAAATTTAAAGTCATAGAGCTTTAATCATATCTGAAGTGTACCCCAAGCTTCTCGAAGCTCTGCTCTGGAACGTTTTTTTTTTTTTTTTTTTCTAATATTTTCAAAAGGCTTCAGTATTCAGCCCGTTATTCATATAGTTCTATATACTGATTAATACTATTTTTTGATCTTCAGTATTCGTATATATAACTTGTAGGTACATGTGGCTGTAGAGCACCATCAAGGGAATTCTTATCTAAAAAATAATTAGATCATGACAAGGGTATCTCGTGATATCTCGTATTTTGAAAATCAAAAGCTTGTGGACTGAATCCACAGTATGAAATACAAAATTTTCCTCGATCTTGACCCGGGAGTTATTCAGATAGTCATATCTACTATATTATAGACATTTTTAGACGGAAGCACAGATAGTGGATACAGTACTTCATAGAATTTGAAATCAGTAAGATAATGACTAAGCTTGATGTCCAATCAGTAGCTGTTATTGGGGCAGGACCAGGAGGTCTCTCAGCTTTGTATGAACTATCACACACTAATGCAGATGGAACCACTACTGTGGGACGAGAAAAGGCGCCCAACCCTCAATTCAAAAAGATCGTTGCCTTTGAACAGAAAAGTAAGTGGGGTGGCATCTGGGCACCAGAAGGGTTCAAGACGGGGCTGAAGTTTCCTCCCCAGGAAGTTTTGGATACGAACAGATACAATATGCCTGATGTGATTTATCCAAGCAAACAAGTCCCTGAAGGGTTAGAGAAAACATCTAGGCATTCTCCTTTGCACATAAAAAAGAGCAAAGCCGAGACAGAATTAGACTGGAACAAGAGTGGTATATTTCCCGAACTCTTCACTAATGTACCTTCTAGATATATGCGGTTTTCCTACATCCCTCACGAAGAGAAGTATACAGATAAAACCAGGGTTATTTATCCGTTTTTAACCCTTAACGAATTTTCTGATAGACTATATTCTTTCGTTGAGCGTGAAAAACTAGATAAATATATCCGAGTCAACTCTACTGTTGAAAAAGTCTTCAAAAGTGACACCGGTAAATGGATTGTCGTTGTGAGAGAAACCTCAGATGATTGGAGTACCGTAAAATGGTATCAAGAGGAGTTTGATGCAATTATAAGTGCTGTCGGTCATTATTCAATTCCTCACATACCGTGTATCCCTGGACTTAGTGAATACAACAAACTCCATGGAGAGACATTGATACATGCCAAGTCCTTCAGGAATAGGGAGATTTTCAGAAACAAAAAGGTCATTGTTATTGGGAGTAATTTGAGCAGTACCAACTTATTGCAATATGTTGTACCTCTCGCATCCGGTGCATATATTTCGAAAAGAAGTGAGAATAAAAACTTCCCCTGGATAGACAGGGCCGTCGAGCATGGTGGAATAATTTGTAAGCCTTCAATAGAAAAATTCATTCCTGAGACCAAGGAAGTGTTGTTTACTGATGGATCTGTTGAGAAGGATTTTGATTTGATAATTTTCGCCACAGGCTACCACTTTCATTTTCCATTTCTCGAACAGAACTTCAAAGTTATCAGGCCTTCCAATACAAGCAGAGTTAAAGGCTTGTATTACAATACATTCTCTATCAATGACCCCACATTGGCTGCCATCGGTGTCACTACAAGTCCCATCACTTTCCATACCCTAGAGGCTGCAGCTGCAGCAATTGCAGGTGTCTGGTCGAATGCTAAAGCATTACCTTCGAAGGAAGATCAAATCGCCTGGGAGAAAAGGCGTGTGGAAGAGACGGGAGAAAACGTGGCTTTCCATTACTATAAACCCAAAGAAATAAAGGAAAAGTTCTTCGATGAAATACAGGAGTACTTTGCACTCAACAGACACAATCCTTTCGAGGAAGATTCAAAGTACTTGCACGAAATTGATGAAGGGCTAGTAACTATTGAACAATTATTCTATAATTTGAAGGACAGCAAATTGCTGGTCGAAGAGACAAGCACATTTTAGCAATGGAATACCAATACCACTGGCCATATTCGATGGGGCGGTATGTGGGCCTCATTGATAGTAAGTTCAGTGTACTTTTTCTCGTTAGCAGCTCTTTTTACTTACTAGTATTAAGTACCTTATAAGGAGCAAAAAAAAAAAAAAAAAAAAAAAAAAAAACCAATATTATTCTTCTACACGGCTATTCGTTTAAGCGGTTTAAGCATATTAAATTATATGACCCAAGTAGTAATGGCTTCCTAGAGTTAGTGCGCATGAGCTAATGAGGACCCTGGAACGTATTTTATATTTATGTCTCTCTAATAATAGAAAATTTCACTTACCAGGGTATATGTAGGCATGGCGAGTAGAATCTCCCAATCAGCAGAAACTGATGTGAGGGATGCAATTGATTAGAATAGACAGGCTTTTGACAGGTTTTCGAGCTTGACAGGAGGATTACATCATGTGACTATCGAGTAGCTTCTATATTTTTCAAACCAAAGTATTAAATATTAGACGATTGACTTCAATTCTTTCCTCTATTGAATCTTTTGGTGTGACATATTACTGCTAGAGGGTAGAAGTACTCAAAATTGTATTTCATTAGTTAACAAATTGGATACAACGAGGTCGCTCCAGTATGTCAGTTTTAGGTGGGATATGGGATAAGATAAAGTTCATTTCTGAGGAGATTGGGCTCGTCACGTTGCTCACGAGTAGCAGAGATGCACACTTGATAATTTTACTTAGGATGATCCGATTAATCGGATTTGGTGGTACATCAGTTATATTGGTTCTCTATCTAAGAGAGGCCAAGTTCGATGAGCAACTCATCGGGCTCTTTATGACCCTCACGTTTATTGGTGACTTGGTGACAAGCTTCGTCTTATCGTTAAGTGCAGATAAATGCGGCAGAAAATTGGTATTAATCTTTAGTTCTGCTGTGATGCTTTTGACTGGAGCATGTTTTGTCTTTTTCGAAAACCATGCGTTGTTGACTGCAGTAGCCGTTGTGGGTATACTTACTCCCAGTGGAGGAGAAGTCGGTCCCTTCAGATCCATTGAACAGAGTTCTATTGCGTCCTTAGCAGAATCTGGACAAAGGTCGGACTTGTATGCTTGGTATCAATTCTTGGGATCTTTTTCTGCTGCTTTGGGAGCGATGATGTGGGGCCAGATCGTTGATTATGCCAACTACAAGCTTAAATACTCGCTCTTAGATAGCTATAAAGTGGCATTTCTAGCATATTGTGGAATTGCTTTGATAACGTTGATCATGTCCTTCTGCTTCTCAGAAAGAATCGAATGGTCGAACGAAGTTGCTAAGGCAGCGACAGATAATGGAGAGAACAGGCCTACGGAGACACAACCCTTGTTGGCGGAGCAAGGCAACAAAGACGTGGTTAGTCCGGACTCTACAGGAACTTCAACACCAGCAAGTAATTCTGAGACTCAGCCGCTGACTTTGGAACAGGAGAAGAAGTCTCTCATTCATCGCTTATTCCCAACTTTACATCCTTCAACGTACACACTCGTTCTCAAACTTTCCATGCTTTTTGCCTTGGACGCTTTTGGATCGTCTCTTGTATCAAATTCATGGCAATCCTACTATATCAAGCAAAAATTCCACATTTCGCCAACATCTTTGGGAAGCGTTTTCTTCATAACTGGTATAGTTAGCAGTATTACGTCACTTCTCAGCACTTCGTTGACCAAAAGATTGGGTCCTATTGTGACAATGGTGGCTACTCACTTGCCAGCTTCTCTCATGATTGCGTTGATTCCAGCTGCTAAAAGTATGACACTTACAATGTCTATCTTGGTTTTCCGTGCTTCCACCCAATCAATGGATGTTGCACCTAAACACGTCTTCCTTGCGTCTCTCGTTCCTTCAGAGACTAGGACCGCAGTTTTCGGCTGGGTTAACGTGGTGAAAACTGCTGCTCAAGCTGTCGGTCCTACCTTGGTCGGATATCTTACACATGCTCGCATGCAATGGCTTGCGTTCGTGATTGGTGGTGCTTTGAAGAGTGTTTATGACTTGGGTATTTTGGCCTACTTTTTAGCATTTAACAGAACCTAATAATCCCTAATAATCAACTATTTCAAGATGCCTGATAGCTACTTTGTCAAGGTGAGATGACTATAGGTCATCAATAGCTCTGGCTTTACCATCTTGATGGTTTCATAGTAAGCTAAATTGCCTTAGAATACATTAGATTTATTTCAAGCTCAACTTAGCCCGTATAGTAATATTGAATATGATAGAATAAAAGCTTCTCTAATAGCTGGTTATTATGCCAATAGTAGTTGCTTAACCTAGAGGAAGTTTATATAGCTTTCACGTAATTTTTATGAGGTCGCAAAATACTCTGCGATTGTTATATATCATATAATATGTAAACAGAGTAACCCGACTGTTTGTAGCAAGATATAAACTGTGGTTCTCAATACTAATCTAAACCATAAATTGTTCAATTAAAGCTCAGGCTCAGTCTAGCAGATATTCTAAAGGCTGTTAGGACGGGGATATTAGTATCAATAGCTTACGAAGAGCTCAGATTAAGAGCATTTTAGAATTTTGCAACACTATTATGACTACATCTAGAGGGTCAAATCAAGTAAAACGGAGAGTGAAAACAGGATGCTTGAATTGTAGGAAGCGACACAAGAAATGTGATGAATCGAAGCCTAGGTGTGGGTTGTGTATTAAGCGAAAGACTGATTGCATCTGGCCGACATATGATAGCAGATTTATTGATAAATCACATTCTGAAGAGGCGAGCGATCTTAGATCTTTAAAGCCGGAAAGAGTTACATTTGATACACATATAAGTGGGTTTCCTTCTACTGACCCTGATCCCAAGAGAATGCCACATATTTTGAAAGAAAAACCCTTACCTCATCTGGTGGCAGAAGCATATGAAATAATAGAAGCCGAACAGCTAGCGGAAGACACATGTAGTCTATCTGAGCACGAATTCAATCCACTGCTATCCCAGATTACGCCATGCCCACCAAATCCCGTCCCTATAATACAGGATGACAAGAAAACTTGGGTCGATCGCTCGAAGGTATGCGATCGAAATGATTTGCAAACTTTATATTCGCGTTGTGCTTTCGAGTCGTTTACGAAATTTCCCCAGATCAATTTCACTTATCGAGATTATGTATTCACTAATATATCGATTTGTGCCATAAATGATGAGATAAGAGAAGATGCACACGGAAACCATTTGGATTCGAGTACGAATTGTGGGAAGCCGATGGAATATGGACAGCCACCGAAAAATGCAAGTCTGAATCGAGACACAGAAATCGTCATGGAGAACTATGACAAGATATTGAACTGTGTCACGGACGAAGAGAAGTTCGATCTTTTCAAAACATACTTATTTGAAATAGCAAGATGGCTTGATATTTTCGACGGTGATAGACAGTTCGGAATAACTATCCCTCAGCTAGCGCAGAACGATAGAGCACTAATGTGCTCTATTTACGCCATAGCTTCTAAAACGAAATCAAAATCCATAAATCAGGCTGATATCACTAGAGGATTTAGCGACACATCTCTACAATGCTTATACTCTCTGGTTTCAAGAAGGCCAAGTTCAGCTAATTTAGCAACTTGCCTAAATTTGTGTCTCATAGAAATGATGTCATCTAGTCCTCGAAAATGGCGTAACAGTCTAGAAGGGTGTTCTGCTCTTTTAATAAGTCAAGGAATAAATGGGTTTTCAGGTAATATACAGCAGGCTATTTTTTGGCTTCATGCTAGGTTGGATGTATTAGCTGCTGTCATTAGCGAAGAGCCTACCCTAATCCCACCCAAACAATGGCTACCTTATATCGATAATACTCATGGCACGAAAGAGCTCTTTGTTAAGTCGAATTACACCGCGTATGATTATGCAAATTACGTGGTGTACTTATGCGCAAAGATTATGTGCCTAATAACGCAAGCCTATAGTGACTATTCCAGAGAATGGGAGACCCTATGGTGTGACTTAACTGACTGGTACAGCGAAAGACCAGTGATATTTAAAACTATATCCTCCATTGATAGGAATCCCTTCCCTTGTATTCTTTATGTCAACGATTCTATTAGTTTTACGATGCAGTTTTTTCATATGGGTGCAATATTATTGATTCAAAATAAGCCGAGACTACACAAAATGCAACATGGACCCATAGAGACCTCTCTTATATGGCATGCAAAACAGATATGTGCAATAGCTGCTAATAATTATGAATGCATTAACTTTATTAGTGCACTTCAGCCTTTATGGCTTACAAGAGATTTACTTAGTAGCCGGGAAGAACAAGAGTATATCATGAATATTTTGAAGAAAACTGAAACTCATACAGGCTGGTCAAGACTCACAAGAGATTAATTTTAGTTCATGCGATCTCGCAGAGCACCAATTCTCCAGACAGGGAATCTGCTTGTACATGTATGGTTGACTTTTTGGAAAAGATATCGTATAGGACAATATAGATTACGTTGAAATCTTTGTCGACTACAGTCTACTTAGAAGCCAAATGTATAATAATAGTTATCGTATATTCCTTCATTTTTTACAAAAAGTGGTACAGAGTAAAGTTTTTGAGTTTTAGTATAGAAATGAAAGTAAAATAATGCAGTTCAGATTCATTGATCTGTTTGATGTTTCGTCTATATTTGAGCCACGATATTGAATCTAACTGAAGAACTGTTCCGAAGTGTGGTAATTTGTTGTTCAAGAACTTAAAACGAATGTATAAAACACAAAAGAATAATTAGCCATCTAATCTGTTTTTAAGCGTTGAATAATTGAGCGATTGGAATTTGTTTAATATGATAAGGAATAACCTGGAAGCCCATTCCAGAGACCTCTTTTACTTGTGGAGTTGGAAGAACTGCTGTCCAAGCCTTCACCATTTGGTCCAATGTTTCCTCCGATCGAGGCTATGAATGCCGATTTGAAGAAACTGTATAACGAGTAATCTGAGCCAGGATACATAAGGTTGTTTGGTCTATCAGTCCTCTTGCAACCTTTCACTGGTGCTTCACCATTAAAGATTTTTTCAACCCAGGCGAAAGACGCGGGACTTCCTAAAACAATTTCCGATAAGTGTCCAGCTGACTCGTCTACTGCAAATTCAAATGACTCTATACCCCAATCACACCAATGGTTGTACATTTTTTCAACATTAGGAAATGGAGAAAGTGTATCTTTAAGACCATGGTAAACAAAGATAGGAATTTCAGGTACTTGATCTTTCTTCTCACCTAAAGTATTTTGGTAGATTGCGTCACTTACTACCGTACCATGGAAGATTCCCCAACCATCTTTGATGTACCTGTTAGGGCCTTCAAACATACTCTGGTTTTTGAAGTGAGCATATGCATCTAACAAGCAGAGTTCATATGCAGCTTTAAAGGAAGTGTCGTTATGTAATATCTGGCCATCCATGTAAGCTTCGACTTTTGGATACTCCTTCATGAGACCAACAATAGCCATTGCTGTTAATCCGACAAATTCTGTTTTGTCGATTGACACTGCGATTTGGGTGATATTGGGTACCATTCCTCCTAAGGTAGCACCGGCTAAATATGGCTTTAAGTCCTTAGCATAAGTAGGCTGAATAGCGGCTGCCCATCCTCCAGCGTAACTTCCACCAGAGTATCCATAGATGACGATTCTAACGTCATCGCTTATACCTGTCTCGTTTCTGCTGTTAAGGGTTCCTCTTATGGCATCAAGGGTTGTATGGCCAGATAGAATACCAGCAGTAAATGCAGCATTTGGACCTTCGTAGTCTGGAGTCATGACATACCAACCACGCTCCAACATTGTTCTGATATATGCCATTTCAATTTGTGTGGACTTAGTCGCATTCGAAGAACCAGACAAAAACGCATAGGATGGAGCACAGTTGACGCAAGAGGAGTCCTCAGCAGTCAAGTGGGCCACTAACTTGGAAGGATCAGCGTTGTAAGGCTCCATGATTGTAGCCACCACTGTGGTAGGGTTGCCAAATGTGTCAGAAGACCTGACCATAATCTGCCAGGATCCCTTTATGTTGACGGGAAAGTAAACACTTCTAAGTTTGTGTGGTGTTCTTCTCATACGGAGCACAGTCCCCAACGTAGCGTTCTCATATCCCTGTGGTGCCCTGTAAAAAGGGTCTTCGCTGGGCTTCAAGGTGGGCGTCACACCAGCCGATGCCCTCTCTATCGTGAACAAATACACGAATAGGAAGAAAAGAAAGTTGAAGTTCATCTTAGCGAAAGACTATCGTGTTTTAACGAGTGACTATTTTAGGGGACAGA
This sequence comes from Millerozyma farinosa, assembly GCA_002196765.1. Lineage (NCBI taxonomy): Eukaryota > Fungi > Ascomycota > Pichiomycetes > Serinales > Debaryomycetaceae > Millerozyma > Millerozyma farinosa. Next base: position 37,404 of record NBND01000011.1, on the reverse strand, counting down.
AATCTTTCAACTCGGATTACTTCTTCAATCTACAATGAGAAGACGCACTTATATATATATATTTTGGAACATGCAGCTTCGATCTTCCTTCTTCATATTATTCTGCCTTCTACCACTCTGATCGCATCATTATTTAGCAAGCTGTCTTATTCAGGAAAGGTTCAGCCTGAATGCCCCTGCAAATTTTTCGGTAATTCTCCGCTCTTCGTGCTTGAACAAAACACTGTTACTAAATCGATAGAGATATGCGCCAGATCTCCACCCGATCTCTTCCCGTTCTGGCCGTTTGCTGGACAGCTGGCTTGACAGATGTTTTTTTCAGAGTCCCATACAATAGAAAGTGCTGCGACCACCTTCCTATTTAAGTAACCGGCTGCACGCTACCAGATGATAAACAAAACGACGCGCTCGTCTATGAAAACATACGTCCAGCAGTACCAAGGCGCTTGTTACTTGAACAGTTAGGGAAGTCGACAGAAGAAGACGTGTGAAAAAATGTCATAATGGCTTGCCTCAAGCCAGTTGCGTACAGACTTTGGGGTAGGCACCAGGAACCCCATGTGTCACAGCTCGTGTCGTCGCAGCGCAGTTGGCTAGGTGAATATTCGGCTCCACAGTGCCAAAGGCGTTGGCTGGACAAAAGACTCAAATGTGGCAAAGCTCGCTTAGTCGTAAAGATCGCTCAGAGGTAAATGACGACGGCTCAGCTTGTTTACCATTATTTGGTGTTGTTTACCTGAAGGTATTTATTTACGACTCTACGTGGATGTGTCCTTATTCAGTCGAACCGAGGATGACTGAGTAAGGTACACCTCTGCACTCACTGCCTGAACCCGGGGAGTCGGAGTGCCCCGAGCGTGCGATGACCAATAAGATTTTGTACCACCACACATCTTCAGTTGAGGCGACGCACGTGCCGAGCCGCTTCACCAGCCAGAATACGCCCGCTCACGCCTGGTAACTGGAGGAGGTGAGTGGACATGAAGGCTGTGATATTTTGTAGGAGAACGCAGCTGCTACTGGCTCATACTGCTGTTTATGTTTGTCAGATCAAAGACAAAGACAAAGTCACGTAGTTGCACTGTAGTGACTTTCCTAGCAGAGGTGCGTTGATCCAGCTTTTTTCTTTTCACATGAACGGCTGGTCAAAGAAGCACTATTGGATGTCTCAGTCCGCTTAATCTTTCGCAAGCGTGCAAGAGAAGTAGGCCATACAATTTTTCAACTTCGCGTACATTGAGAATGGAAGCAATCTATTATGCTGCAGAGCAACCATAGCTTCGCAACATGAAAATTCCTTCCAAGATGGCGGAATGTTTCTAGTTCGTAACAGTTCCTCGAATCGAAGCTTAACAAAGAGATGTCACCTCAAGCGAAAAAGTTGAAAACGGAGCAGTTGGCTCCCTTCTCCAGCAAATACTATTCCAAGCCTCTTAAAGTGAAAAGTGTACTCTCTCGGTATGTCAGAAGACAAGACTTGAAACCGCTTCAGGCATTGCAGAACCAGCTAGACAAAACCGAAAAGGAAAGGAAGGGGATTAAGCATGGAGGTGCAGTTGTACATTTGTTCAACAGAGACTTGAGAGTTGCAGACAATAACGCGCTTTCGGAAGCAAGTTCGCTTGCAAGCTCGGCCAAGTTGCCGCTTATTGGCCTTTACATCGTCTGCGACGAGGAGCTTTTTGCGCACAATGTTAGCCCCTTCCAGCTAGAGTATCGGATCAGGTCGCTTAAGGCTTTGAAGAAGAGTTTATCGGAGATTCACGTTCCATTGGCCTTTCTCAGAGTTGAAAAACTGCTGGATCTTGTCAACAGAGTCACTTCTTTCTGTGAAGAACACAATGCCTCGCATCTATTCAGCAATATAGAATATGAGGTTGACGAGCTTCGGTTTTTCCAATCGTTGGTAACTGGGCTTCTTGGCAAGCAGATTGCTTTCTTTCCCTATCACAATACTTGCGTGGTTACTCCAGGAGTCTTGACTTCCAAATCAAAAGGAACTCAATACTCCGTTTTTTCGCCATGGTATAGGGCTTGGTGTGAATACATCAAGAAGAACGGAGATGTTCTTGAGACTGCCAAAGTGGTTGCTGCTAATAAGGAAGATACGCTTTCAGAAAATGTCAAAAGTCTTTTTGAAAGTGAGATTCCATCTATTCCCACAGAGAAGAAGCTATCCACAGAAAAGTCAGCAACCTTCGACGAGTTGTATAAATGCGGTGAGCACGAAGCCAAGAAACACTTTGAGGAGTATATCCATTCAGATGATGCAAAAGAGTACGCAGAACAGAGAAACAGCATCGATGCAAATATTCTGTCTCACTTGAGTGTTCATATCTCATCCGGAACTATTTCTACGCGGTCAATAATTCGGTATATGATAGAAAGCAAGCTAGTGAAACATGTGGACCTGGGTGATAAAGGCTTGACAGAATGGATTAGACAGATAGCGTGGAGGGACTTTTACAAACATATCTTGTGTAACTGGCCTCACGTGTGTATGTTCAAACCCTTCCTTTTGGAATATGAAGACTTGGAATGGGAGTACAACCAGGAACATTTTTCACGGTGGTGTAATGGCCAGACTGGTTATCCTATTGTTGATGCTGCCATGCGGGAGCTCAATGCCACGGGGTTTTTGCCCAATCGCTGCCGCATGATTGTTGCAAGTTTCCTATCAAAACATCTTCTTATAGATTGGAGATATGGCGAATATTATTTTGCTGACAACTTGATAGACACTGACTTTGCGTCGAATAACGGCGGATGGGGATTCAGTGCAAGTGTTGGTGTGGATCCACAGCCGTACTTTAGAATTTTCAATCCATGGCTCCAATCAGAGAAGTTTGACAGCGAAGGGTCCTACATTCGGAAATGGATACCTGAATTGAAGCAAATCACCGATAATAAAGCCGTACATAATCCGTATGAGAGGGGATTTGCAAAAGAAGCAGAAAATAATGGATATCCAAAGCCCATGATCGATCATGCATTTGCAAGAGAACGGGCCCTTAGTAGGTTCAAAGAAGCTAGAGGCTGACTCACGTACTTGACTAACGGTTGCTTCAGAATACCGTTAAACGATAAGCTTATTTCAATAAATACTCCACATGTACTGTCGATAATAGGATTGTCCACTTCTATATTAAGACCTCGTAGGCATCTTTACGCACGCTCTTAGTAAGCTACTCTTCGTTATTAGTGTGCGTATCGCTCTAGAAGCAGTCGTGGCACTACGTTTATGAATCATCAAAACTGTAATATATAAGACCTGCTGTAGTTAAACGGCTGCGATCTTATGAATTGATGAGGTGTTAAAGTTAGTATAATGTACGCTAGTTCGCTCATTCAGATTCCCAAACCATCTTTTCATATTTTCGCTGATACAGGGTTACACGAGTTATGGGTATGAAATTTCACCTACCCGAAGATTACTGCACTGCAGCGCCGCTATGTCACAATTACATCTAAGACGATACGACTACGCACCATGAGACATCAGGTGCTCTTTTGAAAGCACTGTGACACAGCAGCAAAGGCTTTCTCGAGATAGTATAGCATGAAAATTTCTCTGTAACAGCAGCTAGCTTTTGCTTTTACAAATTAGCAATTTGGAGCAAACATTCGAAATTGCCAGAATACAGGCTTACAACAGCAGAGATTAAAAGCTTGAGAGCAGCAGACTTGTGTGTCTTATATGAACCCATCCAGCCATTGGGTATATGGTCTTATGTGCAGATAAGCGATTTACCATATATCTCGCACTTTCATTTACCGCAGATAAAGGAATATTCATTTTGCACTGTTCCAGGATGCCACGTGAAATTAGGGAGACTAAACTACATCTAGGTTGCAACGACTGATAGTATAGACAAGAAAAATATAGGAAAGGGCGGTGTTGATAGTCAGGTTCTTGTAGACTGCTACCGCATGATTAGGGTTTACGAGCAGTTCTGGATTGCCGAAGGCTAGCCTAATTTAGTCCGGGGAAAAATTGTGGCCTCATCATAACGGTGATTGCTGCTGAAAGTGTGAAGACAAGCTGAAAGAAGATTATTAGGTGCCTGACATTTATCAGTAACTCTTATCACCAGTATATTTTTGTTTGTTCAAAAAAGAAAAAAAAAAAAAAGACAAAACGCCGTAGCAAAGGTCGCAGATATTGAAGCAGCGAGAGTTACATTCTCACGTTGGTCGAGCAACACAGATGGGCGACACAGGGTATCGCACAGTAAGATCGAGACTTACCTTGTTTGTAACCATCTTATTCATGTATTCAGTATAGCAGCGATATACAATAGAATTGACGAGAAGCGAGTCAAAATAACATACTTAACGAAGAACTCATTGAGCAATAAAGTCCAGTCTTTCGGGAAGATGAATTTACTCATAATTAGTGAAGGAAGAGTCAGAACGTCGCAAGGCTAGATGTCGTTCAACCTTGGTTGATTTCCCAACAGAGTTGTTAATCTATTTTTCCTATCATATTTTTTTCACTTGAACTTAGAGTGGTCCAGCTTATCTTCAGTCCCAATCACAGCAGCAGATACTTGCATGTGGATTTAGTTCAACGTGAACTATGGCAAACTAGCTTCGAGGAGAGCGTACTTCGGGTCATCGTTCAGCAATGGGCGAGATAGCATTGGACTATTGCATTATGGAGTATCGTAAAACAACCCGTACAGTACTTTTACGAGACTGCCACGAAAAAGAAAGCGTAATTTGGTACGACATTGATAAGGCTCCACGAGACTAATCCGGGCGAACTTTTTACAGGGCGGAAGCAGTGGTCACATGTTTGCTGATAAGAATCAGGAAGTCCTTATCTTAGCATAGAGCCTTATGAAACGCCTAACGAGATGCCTTATGGGCACTCAGCGAAGCGGAGAGAACACATATATTAAGTGGTGAAATTTCGAGAGTTAGAGTAAGAGTAGACGAAACACAGTAGTAGAGACAAAAAGATGCCAGAAAAGGAGCTTTCATATGTTTCTTCTTTGAAACAAAGCGGTGGTGTCAATGTCGACGTCGTCGACTATGACGAGGAAAAACAATTGTCAGTATGGGGCAAGTTCAAGGATTCTTTTAAAAGATATGATGACAAGGACCTTGACATCGACCCTAACATGACCGATATGGAGAAGATGGCAGTCAAGACTGCCAACTCTCCTTTGGCCAGAACCTTGAAAAGTAGACACTTGCAAATGATTGCCATTGGAGGTGCCATTGGTACTGGTTTGTTCGTCGGTTCAGGTACAAAATTGTGGACCGGTGGTCCTGCTGGTGTTTTGATTGGTTATGGTATCATTGGTACTATGATTTATGTTATGTGTCAAGCTATGGGTGAGTTGTCTGTGACTTTCCCCGTCTCTGGTGCTTTCGTTACATACAATAACAGATTCTTGGACCCCTCCTGGGGTTTTGCCATGTCCTGGAACTACGCTATGAATTGGCTTGTCGTTCTTCCGCTTGAATTGGTTGCGGCTTCCATTACAGTTGAATACTGGAATAATTCGATAAATCCGGCTGCATTGGTGGTTATCTTCTACGTCGTTGTTATAGTCATTAATCTCTTTGGTGCCAAAGGGTACGGTGAAGCTGAATTTGTATTTTCCATCATCAAGGTTCTTGCTGTTGTTGGTTTTATTTTATTCGGTATTATTGTTAACTGCGGAGGTGGTCCCAAGGGTGGCTACATCGGAGCAAAGTATTACTACCATCCAGGTGCATTCCATAATGGTTTTAAAGGTGTTTGTTCCGTCTTCGTTGCTGCCGCTTTCGCTTTCTCCGGTACAGAGTTGGCTGGTTTGGCTGCTGCCGAAACTGCTAACCCAAGAAAGTCGTTACCCAGAGCTACGAAGCAGGTTTTCTGGAGAATTACACTTTTCTATATCGTTAGTTTGTTGCTTGTTGGTTTGTTGGTTCCTTACGATGACCCTCGTTTGAGAAGCGGTAGTTCTTCCGTCGACGCCAGAGCCTCACCCTTCGTGTTGGCCATCGTTGATGCAGGTGTTGGAGGATTGCCATCTGTGATGAACGTTGTCATTTTGATTTCCGTCTTGTCTGTTGGTAACTCTAGTGTCTACGGTGCTTCAAGAACATTAGCTGCCCTCGCAGCCAGTGGACAAGCACCCAAAATCTTCAACTACATCGATAAGGCAGGACGTCCTATTTTCGGAATCATGGTGTCCTGTCTCTTGGGTGCTTTGTGCTTCTTGGTGGCTTCAAACAAGGAAGACACAATTTTCACATGGCTTCAGGCCTTGAGTGGTCTTTCCTCACTCTTCACCTGGGGCTCTATCTGTCTCTGCCACATCAGATTCAGATATGTGTTGAGAAAGAACGGCAGAGACACCTCCGAGCTTGGCTACACTGCTCAGACTGGTGTCATTGGATCCTACTACGGATTTATCCTCATTATCCTCATTATAATTGCCCAATTCTGGATTGCCTTGTGGCCTATCGGAGGAAGCCCCAACGCTTCAGACTTCTTTCAGAACTACTTGAGTGTCCCTGTCATTATCTTCTTCTACATCTGCCACAAGATTTACACTAAAAACTGGAAACTTTACATCAAGTGGCAAGATGTTGACATCGACACCGGAAGAAGAGAGTTGAACCTCGAGCTTTTCAAGCAAGAGATCGCCGAGGAGAAGGCTGAGATTGCATCCAAACCATTCTACTATAGAGCTTACAGGTTCTGGTGCTAACTGACCCGGTTCCTTTCGCCTGCTTTATTCTTCACTTCTTTTACATGCGACCTGATGCGGTTCGAATACGGCCCTAGTATATATTCTTCCCGTATTCCACCCAGGCTCATTTTATAATAATAACAGTATTTACTTGGTAAATAAATTTATCATTCGGTTTTACACTTCCCTGCGCTTGCACGGGTCCTATCTGTACATGTCTAAGCCTGGATTTGGACCGTGCCCTTCTCTACAATATTAGCTCGTAATGGAAAGAGAAAATTTTTTCTTCTGGTCACGGCCTGACCAGCGGAACTTCCTTTCTCTACACTACAATCAATACTCAGCACCGCCCATAGAATAGCCAGCACCTGACGCCGTCTCCAATAATAGCATGAAACTGACGTTCTCAAGCGGCGCCGTCTTAGTATATGCTGAGCGATTTATTCTGAGAGATTTTTCGTCCTCGAAAATGATTTTTGGTTGGTCGCAGTTCAGAGAGAGTTAGTGAAGCTACCAAATTGCACCAAATTAAGGCTAAGAGTTGTGCACCAAAAACTAACATGAATAGAATGAGGAAAAACTGAGGGAAGGTTCTGCCTGTTCCTAGGTAGGTGAATCATAATTGGAGACTAAGATTAGCCTTGTGTAGTGACAGTTTCCAGATAAATTTTTTTGAGGCATTTTGGAGAGAAAAAGTAACAAAGTTATTGGCTCCAGAAGGTGTGTGGGAGCTTCAAGTTAGCTATAATTGATTTGCAGCTAATACGAAAAAGCTTTATGGTGGGCCGTAGGGACGAAAGCAGAATGTGTAGGAGGGCGGACACACGAACGTTCGCTGATGACCGCTTAGCAAAACAATATAAAAGGCCAGGACGGAGGCTTTTTCGTAGTAGTAGCTGATATTGTTTACGTAGCTGATTGAAGTCTATTGTGTTCAAGATTTTGGGCTATCACTCGTCTCAGATCAGGCGAAGCGTACGAGGTTAGGTATCGCTGGAGTTTCACCAGAAGTACAGAGGGTCAGTATGGATTCCAGAGCAAGTTTTGAAGAGAAAAACCTCAAGGACTCTGATTTGGAGTCGGCAGCTGTGTTCGAAAACAGCATTCGTTTTGAAGGGCTTGACGAAGAAAAACGGGGGCGCAGACGCGGAAGACCCGATCGCAAGCCTGCCGACCGCTCGAGGTCCCGTTCGTTGTCGGTTCGCAGAAGAATCTCGGCTGATGTGGCGCTTCCACCAGCCTTCAAGACCATCTCCCACAGGATTGACGACTACGAAGAGCACGAGAAGGCCCGCAAAAGCTCAGATAAAAAGACTAGCTTGGATGAGTTTGTTGGTACCACTTGGCATACCGACACTGTTGAAGATGTGATCAAAAGCCTTGAATCTGATGCTGCCATCGGTTTGACTAAGTCCCAGATCGAAGCCAAAACAAAAATGTACGGCCTCAATGTGCAGAGTAAGCCGCCATCTAGGTTGTTGTACAAGATCTTCATGTACTTTTTCGGTGGTTTTGGACCATTGCTTATGATTGGTGGTATCTTATGCTGCATCGCTTGGAAACCCTTGGGTAACCCACCAGCTACTGCCAATGTCGTTCTTGGTGTTGTCCTTTTGATAGTCTTTGTTACACTGGCCGCTTTCAACTTCTGGCAGGATTATTCATCTTCAAGAGTTATGGATTCCATTCATAATATGATTCCAGACGACTCAGTGACCATCCGTGATGGTGATGTCGTGATTATTTCGTCAAAGGACTTGCTCCCAGGAGATATAATCAACTTCAGTGCAGGTACCAAGATCCCTGCTGATATGAGGATCATTAGTAACTCTCCTGATTTGGCATTTGATAGGTCGGTTCTCACTGGTGAATCGAAGGCTATTCCTGCTTCATCAAAACCTGAAGCACCCTTCTCGAATTATTTGGAGAGTTCATGTATAGCTATGCAAGGTACGTTTTGCTCCACAGGGTCCGGTACTGGTATTGTTGTTAGTACGGGAGACAATACAATCTTCGGTAAGGTAGCAAAGATGACAGCTGAACCTAAGAGAGGTATGACGCCTTTGCAAAAAGAGATTTTGAGATTTGTCATTTTCACAAGTATTGTGATCTTGTCTATGATCATTTTAATCATAATTCTTTGGGCAGCTTGGTTACATCGTGATTATCCAGACTGGATTAATGGTCCAACTCTTATCGTGGATATAGTATCTATTGGTGTCGCTTTCATGCCTGAAGGGTTGCCTATCGCCTTGACTACTTGTTTGATAATCACTGCCGGAGTAATGAGAAAAAAGAAGGTATTATGTAAATCACTTTCTGTCGTCGAAACACTTGGGTCTGTTAGTGTGTTATGCCTGGATAAAACTGGTACCCTTACAAAGAACATAATGACAGTTTCTGACGTGACTATTGGATCTGACGAAATTGAAGATGAATTTAGGGAAAACGAAATGTTCAATTCACTGTTTTTTCTGAAAATTTCAACTATTTCGGCCCTTTGTAATGCTGCGTATTTTGATCCTCTGACGTTAGGTTTGGATTTACACGAGAGAAAGATCATCGGGAATGCAACTGATAGCGCAGTCTTGAAGTTCGCCGCAGAGAAGATCCTGTTGGAAAAAATCCAACAATCATGGAAGGAAATGTCACACTTATCTTTCAGCTCGAAGAAAAAGTTCATGGCCAAGATGCATTCTCCATTAGATAAAGAATCGGAAAATGCCTTCAGAACGCTTTTTAGCAACACCAATTCCAACGACAAAAACAAGCCCTATCTTCTCCTTACAGTTAAAGGTGCTCCCGATGTACTTTACAGTAAATGTACTCACGTATTAAATGAAAATGGTATGGTGAGTGACCTAAATGATGAAGAAATGGCAAAAATTAAAGCAATCCAACTTAAGTGGGCAAGTTCAGGCAAAAGAGTTATTCTTTTAGCCATGAAAGTGATTCCAAATGAACAACGAATTATGGAGTCTTTGAAAGATAATTCTGCCGCCAATGATCTAATGGAAGAGTTTTCTGACAGAGGTCTCACATTAGTTGGTTTGATGGGGATATCCGACCCTCTTAAAGATGATATACCCTATGTCATCAGAGTCTTAAAAGATGCTGGTATCCGTCCTGTTATGGTTACAGGTGATTATGAATACACTGGTTTAGCTATCGCAAGGAAAGGAGGTATGATCACCAAAGCAGACGTTAGGTCATTCAAGGACTTGGATCCTAACTTTCCTGTTATAGACGAGAAAGTCAAATTATGCGATAGGCCCGAAATTGACGAAGCTATTGTCATGACAGGAACTAACATCAACGAGTTAAATGAAAACCAATGGGAGCATTTATCGCAATTTAAAGAAATTGTTTTTGCAAGAACTACTCCAGAGCAAAAGTTGCGTATTGTTGAAGAGTTCCAGAAAAGAAAGAACGTAGTGGGAATGACCGGCGACGGTGTAAATGATGCGCCCTCCTTAAAGCAAGCAGATGTAGGAATAGCTATGGTGGAAGGTTCAGATATCGCTAAGGAGGCTGCTGACTTGGTATTATTGGAATCATTTTCGCTGATTATTGTTGCGTTGAAGTATGGAAGACTTGTTTTTGAAAACTTGAAGAAAACAATCACATATCTTTTACCAGCAGGAACGTACGCTGAATTGTGGCCGGTCCTTTTGAATGTCATATTTGGTTTGCCTCAAGCCTTGTCATCTTTCTATATGATTATAATCTGTTGCTTGACCGATTGTGCAGGTGCAATCACTTTAGCATATGAGGCACCAGAACGAAACTTACTTGAAAAGAAACCAAGAAGTATTTCCGGAGAGAGATTAGTAAATGCCCAGCTCTTTTTGCACTCATACTTCACTATAGGGACATACTATACTTTTACATCAATGCTCATGGCTTTTATTTGTTTTCAAAGAATGGGAGTACCTTTCAAAGAGTTGACTTTGGCTTATGGTAATTACAGCATTGATTCAAATAAGGTGACTTCAGTTGGAGATGTTGCATCCTCCGTTTACTTTATTAATCTCGTAATCATGCAACTTTTCAACTTGTTGGCGGTGAGGACTAGACATTTGAGTATTTTTCAACATCCACCGATAAGAAATCCCCATACGAGAAATTATATTCTTTTCGTGGCCGCCGTTTTTGCAATTGGTGTTACTTTCTTATTCAATTACATCCCATGGTTCCGCAATAACATTGGAACTGCAAGGCCCCACGTAGAATATTATTTCATTGCTGTGGGATTCGGACTCATGGTTTTAACATACGATGAGACTAGAAAATTCTTCGTGAGAAAGTACCCAAAATCAGTTCTCGCCAAAATAGCATGGTAGCCAAGAAATTCTTCTATAGATTATTTTGTTTCAATAAATTGGTTACAGACATAGAACTGCTTGAGACTAATTAGTGACAAGTCCATCATGTATTCAAGATGTGGGAATTGGGAACCGTGTAGCAAACGTATGCCATAAAAGTCAATTCCGCATAACAATCAACGTAGATCAGATGTAAGCAAAGTAAATATGGGGCACGAGCTGTGCTCCATCTCTGTGGTGACTGATTGTGAAAGAAGTTGATTCAGATATCGAAGTACAAATTTAATCTTTCAAATATATGTATTTAGATCCTGTATACAGATAGCTAGCTTTAGTTGATAGTTTGACTAAAGCCGAAAGTTGCTATAGCATTCTCCTGGGCACAAATGTCTGTATAAGCTACTAGGCACGATTTTACATCTAATTGTTTAGGCGGATTTGATTACTCTAGTTTTTCTTTGTAGTTTTCACATATTGGTATTAAGTACGAAAAATTTAACCCATGGGTAGACTCAAAAACCGCATAGCTTTCTTCAAAGACAAATATACCAATAAAATCATTATTGGGATACTTCTTTTTTCTACTATCGCTTTACGAAGAGCTACCTCTGAAACATTTTGCAACATATATGGTTTATTCCATTCATATCTTTGTGTAAATGTGGACTTATATGCATACCAATATAGGATTAAGTAGCCTGATATTTTTGCAGATCTCGGTGACCTCTATCCCACTATTTAAACTATGGCGCTAATTATCCATAGATGTTGAAAACTACTACGAGAAGCTTGAATATGATGTCCTACTCTATTAACTCAACCGCAATTGTGGTTGGATGCGGTCTTGCGGGGCTATCAGTTGCCCTTGAGCTATTGCGGAATAATATACCAGTTACCATCCTAGAAAAGGGAGACAATTGGGGAGGAAATTCCATAAAAGCGTCATCGGGTATTAATGGCGCAGTTACAAAGCAACAGTTTAAGAATAATATTACTAACGACTCTGTAGAACAATTCTACAACGATTCTTTCTTGTCAGGAAAAGGGCAATCAGACAAGAAGCTACTTTCTGTTTTGACTAAAAATTCGGCTGCTGCTATTGAATGGCTCACCGACGAAGATTTGAACATAGACTTACTGCTCGTTTCTAAGTTGGGTGGTCATACAGTTGCCAGGACCCATAGAGGTTCGGGAAAAATACCCCCTGGGTATGCAATCATTTCAGCTATAAGTGCAAAACTTCAACAATTCACAGAAAATACAAATGGTCCTACATTGAATGTGTTGAAAAATGCTACTCTTAAGAAATTAATAACCTCTGATACCAATTCTGTTGTCGGGATAGAGTACGAAAAAGGCGGAGTTCGGGATGTGTTGCATGGGTCTCATGTTATCTTGGCTACGGGTGGATACTCTGCTGACTCACATTCTGCTAATTCTTTAATAAAAACCTATCGGCCAGATTTATTAGACTATCCACTGACTAATAGCATTTTGACTGAAGGTGACGGTCAGAAAGTGGCTGCTGCAGATGTAAATGCTGAACTATTGAATATGGACGATATCCAAATACATCCCACTGGCTTTATTGATTGCTTAACATCCACGGCTTCCACGGAAGATATCAATGGTAAATGGAAGTTTTTATGTGGAGAGGTATTGCGAGGAGTGGGTGGGATCCTTCTATCACCCGTTGGTAATCGGTTTGTAAACGAGCTCACCACAAGAGATAAAATCACAGAAGCGGTCAATGCTTCGTGTGCCATAAGTCCAACCAATAAATACGGTATCAAGGGATCTAGCAAAGTTTCAATGATAGTCTTGAACTCCAAAGACTATTTAAAGACACAAAATCATATTGATTTTTATGTCTTCAAAGGTTTAATGCAAAAAGTAAGAATAAACGAGCTTATCACTATTTTGAGTAACCTTTCGGGACAAAGCGAAAGCGAAATTGAATGTAATGCCCAAAAAACCTTTGAAAGATTAAATCAAGCAGTGCATGGGGATACGCCAGATGAACACGGAAGATCAAGCTTCGGAACAGAGTTTCCTGTTCTGAAAGATAGCGATTATTATGTTGGTTTAGTGACCCCTGTGGTTCATTTTTGCATGGGTGGAATAAAAATAAACGAGAATGCTCAAGTGATCGATAGAGCGGGAAATATTGTACCTAATCTATACGCTGTAGGTGAGATCACTGCTGGTGTTCATGGTAAAAACAGGCTAGGAGGTAACTCATTATTGGAATGTGTGGTATTTGCAAGACAAGCCGCCTCCCATATCTCCGAAAACTAACCTTTATCGGGCTCGTCTTGGAACTAGGATACTAAAGCCATACTGTTGGAATATATTTTTTGTAAATAATAGAACATTATGATTCTTTTCTATGGTCAATATTTTATCTGCGCGATTACGAAATTGGAAGGTTGCGACTATATTGAATTGAACCATTAATGCTAAGTCGAACGATGGCGAAACAGGATGATAAATGAAGCCTAGAATCTAACAAATAATCACTTTTCATGTATATCTGTATTGTAGGCCTAGCGATAATGTTATGATAACTGATTTGTATTCATAGTTCAATTCGTACACTTATTGTAACGTTTGCTATTCCGGTAGCAGCATACTTGTCCATATGCTTCGTAAACTATGAAATATTAGGTTTTATTTTAAGCTAAATACAGCTAAATGTTCGAATCGTATTCCTGGCTTGGTAATTCATGGCAAAATAAGGTTTTAGAGGAAACTACATAAATTGAAAATCGCTTCGCTATTTTTTTTATCGATAGAGAAGAATTCATGAGCACAACTAAGAATTCAATACACCTCAAGCATTTCAATTGGTTTGTATTGTTTCTATGACTCAGTTGGCTGAAGATGCCTTCTGGATATATCTTGTGAAGTGAACGAAAAAGCACGAGTGCTTTGCGAAGTTCCCCGCATATGGATAACTATCGGGTAAAAAGTCTTTGGCATAAATTTCAACTGAAACCCGATCCAAAGCCATTGAACAGTCCTACTCCTTAATAACTATCTTATACAACAAAGGCACAACATATCCAAATGTCCTTGAAAAAAGTTAATGGTGTTAGTTACCTGGTTGGTGTTATGTTCAATCATATGAAAAAGAAGCACACGCTTTCAACCTTCCCTTATCCTACGAAAAACGAAGAACAAGAATACTACGATAATCAGGTGAAGGACATAGAAAAATGGTGGAATTCTGAAAGATTCAAAGGTATAAAAAGACCATATTCAGCCCATGAAGTGGTCAAGCATAAGGGCACACTTCCTATCAGTTATCCTTCCTCAGTGCAGGCTGAAAAATTGCACTCACTCTTGAGAAAGCGTTTTGACGAGAAAAAGCCGGTGCATACTTTGGGGAGCATTGATCCCGTACAGGCTAGCCAGACAGCCTTGAATCAGGAAGTCTTATATGTCTCTGGCTGGGCTTGTTCGAGTGTTTTGACTACAACTAATGAAGTATCACCAGATTTCGGTGATTATCCGTACGATACAGTTCCAAATCAGGTGGATAGACTATTTAGAGCGCAGTTGTTTCATGACAAGAAATCATGGCATGAATGGATCTCGTTATCTGAGGATGAAAGAACCAAGAGGATATCAGAGGGTCGTGGTCGTCTTGATTACTTACGGCCTATAATCAGTGATGCCGATACAGGACATGGTGGAACTGGGTCCGTTATGAAATTAGCCAAGCTTTTCGCTGAACGAGGATCTGCTGCAATCCACATTGAGGATCAGTTGCATGGTGGTAAGAGATGTGGACATTTGGCAGGAAAAGTAATTGTCCCTACATCTACACATATTTCACGTTTAGTTGCAACAAGACTACAATGGGATATTATGGACTGCTCTAATCTAGTGATAGCTAGAACAGATTCTGAATCTGCTACTTTATTGAGCTCTTCCATTGACCCAGCCGACCATGAATTTATCTTAGGGACTACTAATGAGAATGTGAGACCATTGGTAGAAGTCTTATCTGAAGCCAAGGAACAAGGAAGTAGCTCTACTGAACTTCTTAAGTTAGAAAAGGAATGGTTAGAGAGTAACGAATTGTTCACTTTTGATGAAGCGGTCAAGAATTCATGTGATGCTCTAGGCAAGCCAAATCTTTTTGAAAGCTACAAGCTGAAAAGTAAAGGAAAATCTAATCATGATGCACGCAAGGTTGCTAAGGAGGTTCTCGGACAAGATGTGTTTTTTGACTGGGACGCTCCAAGAACCGTCGAAGGCTATTACATGGTTAAAAATGGCATAGACGTGGCGGTGAAGAGGGCCCTTGCATTTGCGCCATATGCTGATCTTCTTTGGGTCGAAACAAAATCTCCCAATGTTGAGTATGCGAGGGATTTCGCAGCTAGAATTCATGAAAAATTTCCAGATATGATGTTGGTATACAATCTTAGTCCAAGCTTTAATTGGTCTGCTCATGGTTTCACAGAGGAGGATTTGCAAAATTTCATTTGGGATTTGGCAAAGCATGGTTTTGTGTTGCAATTGATCTCCTTAGCTGGTCTTCACCAGAACGCTGTGGGTATGTGGGACTTGTCACAGAGTTTCAAAGAAAAAGGCATGAAAGCTTACGTAGACTTAGTGCAAAAGAAAGAGAAGGAATTGGGCTGTGATGTCTTGACTCATCAAAAATGGTCAGGTGCAAACTACGCAGACAGTTTGTTTGGTATAATCCAAACCGGCTCTCAAACTTCTTCCACAGGAGCAGATTCAACCGAGCATTCTTTCTGAATACTTCCTACATAGCTGGGTATGCTTCTTTAATATGACTATCTTCTGTACATCAAAAATAAATATGCAACCAATGCACTATTCTTTTAGTAAAACAATCTAAATAATATGAACAGATATCTAACTTTTAACATATAAAGAGACATAGTCATCAATGTCCAATGAGTCCAAGTCGGAGCTTGTACTAGCCTTAATGATACGGTCACTTGCATCACCCTCACCGAAATGCTCAGTTACATGACGCTTAAACTTCTCCAAAAGCACAGGGGTTCCTTCCTCACGACGTTTCCTGTGGCCTATAGGGTATTCAACTTCAACCTCGTCAAGTGAGGAACCATCATTGAACTCAATTTTAATAGCATTACCGATATATCTCTTAGATGGTTCATGGTAATCAATTGTATATTGCTTCTCCTCGACACATTGCATCTTAGAACGGAGGTTATCGATCTCGGGGTTACTTGCCACATTATCGCCGTAGTCATCAGCAGTAAGACGACCATAAATAAGTGGTATCGCAACCATATACTGAATACAGTGATCTCTATCAGCGTAGTTGTAAAGAGGACCCTTCTTATCAATAATTCTCATTGCAGCATCTTGAGTTCTGATAGTGATCTTTTTGATATCTTTAACATCTTTGCCCGATTCTTTCAATTTACTATGAAGTGTCATAGCGGCCTCAACAGCAGTTTGAGCGTGGAACTCAGCCGGGAAAGAGATTTTGAAGAGCACATTCTCCATAACATAGCTTCCGTAGCCTCTTTGGAATTTGAACTCCTCGCCTTTAAATAAGACATCGTAAAAACCCCAAGTTTTAGCGGTCAATGCAGAGGGCATTCCCCCTTCTCCATTCTTGACATGATAAGCCAAGTTTACTGCTCTGTAACAAGCATCTCCCGCGGCCCATGACTTTCTTGACATAGTATTTGGTGCATGCCTATAGGTTCTCAATGACTGGCCGTCAATGAAGGCGTGAGACAAGGCATCAATAGTTTGATCCTCGCTCAACCCAAGCATCTTTGAA
Organism: Millerozyma farinosa; assembly: GCA_002196765.1. Lineage (NCBI taxonomy): Eukaryota > Fungi > Ascomycota > Pichiomycetes > Serinales > Debaryomycetaceae > Millerozyma > Millerozyma farinosa. The sequence continues at coordinate 20,584 of NBND01000011.1, read as the reverse complement.
ACTACGGCTGTTGTTGCTACCTTGACAAGAAGCACATGGTCTAATCCAACCTTGTTAAACGAATTTTCAAGAGCAAGCACACCCTGGATTTCGTGTGCCTTGATCATACCTTCCAAAACGTCTCTGACCTTGAAAATCTTCCCTTCTTTTCCGTCAGTGGCCTTGTGCAACCTGGTTAAATAATCAGCAACAGCCAAGATACCACCCAAGTTATCACTGGGGTGGCCCCATTCTGCGGCTAACCAGCAATCGTTATAGTCTAACCAACGAATGATCGTACCAATGCCAAATGCTCCCCTAATGGGATCAAGCACAATATCTGTTCCCGGAACCCGGGTACCATTAGGCACAATTGTCCCTGGGACGGTTGGCTGAATAAGTTTCCGGGGCTGCTCGTACTTAAGTGCTGCTAATCCACATCCTAAAGTGTCCAACAAACAGAGTCTTGCGGTGTCAAATGCCAATTGTGAGTTGACATCGTGCTTGTGAATATATTCAGCTATATCCTTGAGAACCTTGTCAGGTTCTGGTCTAGCATTGTCCGTTACGATAGGAGCTCCTGCCATCCTTGAACAACTGCTCACAAATGTTCTAACTTGCCTTGAGATCAATCTATTTCTGCTGAAATTGAGCATGAAGATAGTTTTTTATTCCTTTGAAGAAAAAAAATTATGGGGACACACTAGAATTATTCAATTAAATATAATTAAAATCCTAGCTAGATGTAAGTTGCATGTCACAAGAATTCCGATCCATGGGTATCTACCGGGTAGTTAAGTTTCATGGGCGTGATTCTCTCTCTTTTCTCATTGTGATTGCTTGGCCAGAACTTCATGTGTCAGAAAAATGTGGGGTACGATAATTCCGAACTTTTTCCTGAACTTGGAGTTACGCCATATTATAGTAGGTCTCACAGAATCCCCTATGACACTTACTCCTCCATATTAACATGAGTATATATAGATGAATATATACTGCTCTCTAATGTAAGAGTAAGGGTAATTACACTTTAAATTGTGTTGCCACTAGTAAAGCAAAAGAAAAGACCACACGTTCATAGCCTTCTAGCATGTTATCTAGGAACAACATAGGAACAGTTAGGATATCGTCCTTGCGGGATATTGCCGTAAACCCCCTGAAATCCTTTTCCACTACGAGACGGGTAAGAAAGGATTTGAAGAGCACATTGAAGGAGGCTATTCCGGAAAAAGTTGAAGCGTTTAAGTACGTTAAGCTGAATCTTGGTGATAAGTCTTTCGGGGATCTTAAGGTCAGTACTATTCTCGGAGGAATGAGAGGAAACAGGTCTATGCTCTGGGAGGCATCGACTTTGGACCCCAACGAAGGCATTCGTTTCCACGGACTTACCATAAAAGACTGCCAAAAAAAATTGCAAAAATCACAAGCTGAAGCAGACTCACCATTGTCTGAAATGCTTCCTGAGTCTATGTTCTGGTTCTTGCTCACAGGAAAGCTCCCACTGCAGGAACAAATCAACGATTTTACCGCACAGTTAGCCGAGAATGCTGAACTTCCTGGCTACTTGCATACTCTATTAGACTCGTTGCCTAGCACTCTACACCCCATGACACAGATGTCAATTGCTATCTCAGCATTAAACCATGATTCTTTATTTGCAAAGGCCTATGAAAGGGGTATACCTAAGACTGAGATGTGGGAATATGTATTTGACGATGTCATAAATTTGGTTGCGAAATTGCCCGCTATCGCAGGAAAAATCTATCAAAACACATTTTATGAGGGCTACATGAGAAGTAAGTCGTTGCAGACTTTGGGAGAAATTAACAAGAAAAAGGATATCAGTTACAACCTTGCCTCTTTGCTTGGAATGACGAAGAACGACTCCGTTAACTTGAAGGGCCTTTCGGAGACAGACTCATCTGACTTCGTTAATTTGATAAGATTGTACTGCGCATTACATGCAGACCACGAAGGTGGTAATGTATCTGCTCATGCAACTCACTTGGTGGGGTCTGCTCTTAGCGATCCTTACCTTTCATACTCTGCGGGTATTCAAGGATTGGCGGGACCGTTACATGGTTTAGCAGCTCAGGAAGTTCTCAGGTTCATTGTGGGAATGAAGGAGTCACTTGTTAAGGGCCTGGAAATGCCATCAGACGAGCAGATCTCTGCTTATTTGTGGGACATATTGAACTCCGGTAGAGTTATCCCTGGTTATGGTCACGCTGTCTTGAGAAGACCAGATCCAAGATTTGAAGCAATGATTGATTTTGGCTTGGCAAGACCTTCAATTTCTGAGTCTGACGTTCATTTCAAGTTAGTTCACCAACTTTCCAAGGTTGCCCCAGGAGTGCTCAAAGAACACGGTAAAACTCAAAACCCTTACCCTAACGTTGATTCATCTTCCGGTGTCTTATTCTATCATTATGGTATCACTCAAACAATGTACTTCACTGTTATCTTCGGTGTGTCCAGAGCATTAGGTCCACTTGCCCAGTTAGTATGGGATAGAATCTTAGGTCTTCCAATCGAGAGACCTAAGAGTGTCAATTTGCAAACTATTACCAATGCTTTCGGGAAATAGTCCCAAATTTACTTAAATTAAAGCTGCCAAGCAGATCACTATATACTTTTAGAATATAACATTTTTACGTAAAATCTATTTTGTACCCTGTTAGAGCAATTAGTAGACTTCAATTACGAATTTTTCAATAATAAGTCTTTTTGATGTCCTCAAAACAGTACATATCCTATTTATGTATTCCCTGGCTCTTTCTTACTTGACAAAAAGTCACTTTTTATACCTCTAAATATCTTCGCAATTGTATGTCTTCCATCAACTAGAGGATACACACCTATGACCAATAATGCAGCATACAACCATATGAACGAAACTGTAATGTAACCCTTAAAATATGTTTTTGACCATATCCAATCTCTGTACAAAGGTAACGGCCATAATACCCATGTTATTAGTAAAAACGCAAAAAATGAAATAGAAGCAGCTAAGCTGTATTTGTCAAGAAGTTTCTTGCTGTCAGGACTTTGAGCCTCCTCTTTGAAATTAGAAGACAGGTCATTTTCTGTTGAATTATGAATACTATTTCTTCTGTCGGTTATGGCATTATTCTCAACGACGTAATCCCCCTTTTTCTCATTGATAGCTAATTTCTCAGAGGTATTTGTTTCTCCATTTTCCAAAGTGCCTGAATTTTCCGTGTCTGAAGCTTCCTGACTAGAGGCGTCTTGCTTGACCTCCAATGCAGCAGTTTTGAGATTTTCCCAATCGAACTTGTACGGCTTAATGGTTAAGCTTATAATTATAGTCAAAACTCCTGGCAAAAATAAAGCTGTCAATGCACCAAACATGCAAGGTAGCTGTGCACCTAGACTTGCAACGGTGACTTCGTGTTCATAATGATTTGCAGTAGTTATCCAGACAACAATGCCCGCAATGAGACCAATGACAGGCGAAGCAAACGCAGCCAATCTGGTTTGCCTGTCCCAGAGAATAGTGAATACTAAAGGAATAACACCTGCTATGTTAGTAAAATGCTGCTAAAAGATGCAAAAAATACTCGAAAAAGAGAGAAAAAAAATTAACGTACCTGGACAAATAATCATTGATAAGAAATAACCCAACCATGTCATATCAACGCCGATGTAGTGTAGCATCACTGAAAATCCTGCCGAGAAAAGCCCGAAAAATACAACCCCAAGGTGACTTACCTTGATCAAAGTGCTATTTTGTGCCTTAGGGTTAACGTATTTACGATAGATATCGAAAGACACAATGCTGCTTACGGAAATCATCTGTGCGCTAACAGTTGATGTAACAGCCAAGTAAATGATCAAAAGAATTGCTCCTACTCCACCATTCCCAAGGAGAGCTTTCACGGTGTAGGGCAAAACAAAGCCGCTTCCGACCTCTGATTTTGTCATCTCCCTTGGATAAGTTGGGAAAATAGGGTCATGCTCAAGTACGACACTTGATAAGCCCACCAAGGCCCCTAAGCCCCAGACATTGGCGAATATAAATATTCCTGCTAACAAGTATCCAGGAAAACTTGCTCTGATGTTAGCACTGAAACTTTTTTGCCAGAAGGATGAGTCCATAACTGTCAATCCAAAATTTCCAATTGTCAATATTATACCAAAGAAAATTGCGCCTTTTGACTTGCCGGTCATGTAAGACCCTTCGTAATTTCCCTCTATGTAACGACTGCTGGTTTTCTCTATTACTAAATCGTAAAGATTCCCAAGTCCCCCTATTTTATCTGATGATATGATGGAGGTATTGATGTAACATAAAATAATAAGAAGAATGAAAGAATGTACGAAATCAGTGAGAAATGTAGCCTTCAATCCTCCAACAGTCGTATACAACAAGACACCGAATGGAATCAACATGGTGCTAGCAACAATATGTAGGTTTCCAGCGATGATAGATATTGCACCTGATGCGCCCACGATCATACTACAACAGGAAAGCAAATTATTGGCCAAACATAAGAACATGTAAAGTAAATGACATGCTTTGCCATACCGCAAACCGACAATTTCAAGAGATGTGTGACTGGCAGGTATTTTTTTCTTTGCTTCGATCCCAAGTAATGCCATCAACGATATCTGAATCGCGAGGCCTGCAGCATACCAATATGAGGCCATTATTCCATAATTGTAGACCATGGTGCAAACCCATAAAAGCTCAGTAGCCCAAGTCCAACTCAGGTATACAGAACTTGCAAGCAAAGGTGTTCCAACAGTACGGTTAGCCACCATGAAAACTTCAGTGGAGTTGGAATCTTCTCTCATATACTTCTCCAAAAGTTTAGTGGTGAGAATCATGCCTATCGCGAATAAAGCACCTACTCCAACCAAAATCCCATAGCCACTGGCTTGGTTAAGTAGAAGAACAGGTTGAGCATCCGACATACTCTATGCTCAAATTATCGTAATATCTTAGGCCGCTAATTTTTATCAGATTTCTTCGCTTGTTATATCTTCCAGAAAGCATGGTTATCAGCCACAGATTTTGGTCCATCCTTCCAAAAGAATCACAATTTTGGACAATAGCCTATTAACGATATAAATGGACAAAGAAAACGTTAATGGCCGCAGTGGCTGCATAAGTACTCTAATTGCTATCTGAAAGACTTTATTCGACCAAACAAAATTCATGGTAATGTTAAACAGCATGGAAATGGGTCTTAGTGTGGCATTTTTTTGCAATCAAAAACCCTGTGCCACTATGACTTATCGCAAGATTGCGCGTGAATTCTACAAGTACCACTTGCCTAGTGGTCTCAAAAGGTCGTTTCTCTTTTTGAGTCTGAATATTCTTCGAGAAATTCCTCAAACACCATTATCTTTGCATGTTAATAGCCTCGACTGGAAGTGTACGATGGGTTAAAATTTAAATACGAAGTCGTTGCATGAAAAACGAGACTAGCATATCGACGTAACTGTTTATCATGACTTATGACCAGTCCCACCCTATTTCGGATCTATGTGCAACAACGAAATAGCATATCCTTACTGTTTGAGTTTTTTATAGTAGAACGGTTTTTTGCTATTCTGTTTAAATTACATTAAGGCGAAGTGAAGTCAACCGTTGGGGTTTTCCTTGTTAAGGATGCATACATTTGCGAAAAACCGTTAAATCTTGCAAAAGCGACAAGACCATGTCCTCGACACTTACATCAGAACCACATTCAAAAATACATTTCATCACCGCCAGCCCGCTCCTTACTATGCTATCACATAGTTTGCTAGTGTCCGTGATAGTGACAGATTTTATTATACCAGGGCGTGTTTAAGCGAACCGGAAGATCTAATGTGCGACTCCAATAGTTCCAAGTTTGGAACATTTCATTAACTTCAACTAACGACGTACTACACAGCACTCCCCGAAACCTCAAACATCTCCACGTCTACAGCTTGTTATCGTCTAACCAGCGATGTATTACAAAGACCGCACTAAACCTAATATCGTAAAGCCGTTATCGTATCTTAGATCTGCCCCAAAAGTGAAGGTAAAAGTTGAGGCAGCAAGAAATATCGGGCAAACCAACGGTGCCCTAGCAAGGCGGCCTCATACTAATGACAGCAATCGTTTATTTCAATATTTACAATACAGGCGGGAAATTTCTGGAAATTTCCCGCCGTCACGAAATGCGAGCGAGTAGTCGCATCTATCGATTCTGGAATACAAATTTCCTTTACATAGTCTCACTCAGAGCAAAAAAGTAGAACCATTATGATGATTTCGGTAAAGGTGATTGCACATCCCGCCCCTGTAGGAGTTATATAAAAGCTTTATGAAATACAGCCTTGTAGTATAGGTTTAAAATTAAGATTCATATAACACCAGGTTCTCAGATTATTGGAACATAACGTCTGTTCTAATATGTGACGAATACTTGTACTTCGGAATACCGGTCATAATGAACTTTTGAGATTTCAGATCTTGTGGGTCATAACAAGATGGTTCAAAATTCGACCTACTATGATGTCTAACAAAAGGGCCTAAGGTAATCTAACAGTTTTATGTTAATCCACATGAATGATGTATTGCTCAAGTATGGTATGATACATAAATAAGAAGGCAAAAAAATCTATTTGTACTCGTTTATCAATTTGAAAGACGTGTGCCAAATACTGATGAATCAAAAAGACAGAGGAATATCTAATGTCCTGGTTTAGAGTATGCAACTTAGTAACAATTCCTTCTCGCTTCAAGCAAAGGAAAAGGTCTTATGGTTGGTATTATACCTTAATGACTCGTCGTGAGAAAAAAGGTTCTTCAGAAGATCCATTGGAGTGCTTTTCTCCACCATGGCGTTTCGCCGATATTCTTACCTTCCGCTTCTAACTCGGCGTAGTATTCATATTCATGGTCTTCGATTTCTTTCAAACCAGTTGTGAGGTCTGCTTCTTCAGCCTTAACAAACTTAGTTCTTTTGACCAACTTCCAAGTCAAGAAAATAGCAATGTTGACGAAAACCATGACATAAGAGAACAAGAATGTGGTGATTTTCCAGTGGCCTGGGATGAAGACGTAGTATCCTTGGATACCAACCATAATCCAGAGAAGTGTTGCCGAAATATAAATGGAGTAAGGTTGAAACCACGATCTGTAAGGGAAAGATCTTCTGTCGAGCTTCTGAGCTTTGCAAGCTCTGAAAAATCCAAGATATGTAACTGTCATGAAAGCATAGTTAATGATTTGGGCACCAGTGACCAAACTAACCATATAAGTTAATGCCGTGGCACTTGAAGAACCAAGCTGCATCAAACTCAACATCGAGAAACAAATAGCAGCAAAGACAGCATAAATTGGAACACCCTGTTTGGTACATTTTCTGAAAAATTTGGGAGCAAATCCTCTGTTAGCCAAGGAGTACAAAGTTCTGGTGGAACAGTACATATAGGAGTTACCAGCAGAAAAGGCTGCTGACAAGACCAATGCGTTCACGATGTGAGGCAATACTTGGATATGCAAATTTTGCATTGCGACCACATAAGGCGATGAAGCTGCGTTCGAAGTGTCGGCAGACAACTTGACAAAAGTTGGATCGTTGTAAGCGATCAAGATAGACACCGAGAGAGCACCACCGACGTAGAAGAATGCCAATCTGTACAAGACAGTTTTAAAAGCAATAGGCATAACCTTTCTTGGGTTTCTTGCCTCGGCAGCCACCATGGACATATACTCTGGACCACAGACAGTGAAGAGAGCTTGAAGCAATGCATTCAAGAAACCCTCGAACTTACCTAATGCACCCGTGGTGATGTATTCTCCGACGGGGCCTCCAGCAACATTCCAGTTCCTAAAACCGAAAACATCGTGTTGAGGGTTTCCTCCAACCATGGCAATGAATGTGAAAACCAACAATCCAAGGCAAAGGATCAACTTACCGAGAGAGAGCCAGAATTCGGACTCTCCGTAAACTCTCACTGCAAACAAATTTATCATACTGTAAATGAAAATCTGGAGACAAACAGTAATGGCTGGAGAGTAGTCGTCTCTCCAGAAATGAATCATACCGTTGACGGCCGTTATTTCGAAAGGTATGTAAAGGGCCTCCATCAAGTAGAAATTCCACCCTACACAACACTCGAAGGCTTCGTCAACACATCTACCTGCCAACTCCACAAAAGGGGCGGCGATAGGCAAATAACACACCATCTCACCTACAGCGGTGGTCAACAACAAAATGTTGCATGTCCAGAACGTGTAGGCGAGAAACAAACCCAAGGGACCTCCCTTGACGAGACCCTGGCCAATGGTCACGAACAAACCTGTACCAATCGACCCTCCAATAGCGATCAACTGCACATGTCTGTTTTCTAACTTTCTGTGGATCTTCTGCTTGTCTTCGACGGAGGCCTTTTCGTAACTGAGCGTGGTGCTCAAGTGGTCCTCCAAGATATCAGATGGCTTCTCGAGCTTGCTGCTAGGCTTGCTGTTCAGCTTGCTAAAACTTCCAAACGCCATTTTATCTATTGAACTGCTCTACTCTAATTCCAACTCTTGTGTTGTGAAACAGTGTTTATTTCTAGTTTCCTGACTCTGCGGTATTAACGACTCCAGCCTTTGGCTTTGGGGTCTTTTGGATCGAATGCTGCGGGTACCGGAGCTTCGAATCGCAAAACAGAAAAAATAATTCCCACCTTCTATGTCTTAATACTTCGTGTTTCAGATATCAACCGCTATACGATAGTCCTGAACCGGATATTTGAAGCTTTCTATTATGAATTTTTATTAACCAGTCTGCTCTTGATGCGAGAATACAAATTTTTGAGAAAAGAGCACCACTGATTATCTTATATCTACATGACTGGCATTTCTGGATTCTTAGTTGGAAGACAGAAACGCTGCATAAAAAGAAAAGCTAAGGAAAAAAAAAAAAAGCATTTAAAAAAAAAAAACCAGGAAAGCGGAAAGGATGACTAGTTACAGGAAATCACTCGAGACCTATTATTATATGGACCGTATGAACGACATGGGATGCAGGCGTATCAACTAGGCCAAAGTGTGTTACGGTGTAGATATTCAGGGAGAGTAGTAGTAGATACTGAAAAAGGCGTGTAGACCCGTAGCGAGCGTCAAAGAGACAATATCTAGGAGCATGCCAACGCAGGCACTAGATAATGAAGTTCGCCCTAGGCTAAGTCGAACTCAAATTGTAGCAAGAAGGAAGACCAGTCCCTCACAGTGGTCCTGCGCAACCTTGAGGTGTGGCGGGGGCACTGGGAGACCAGGTAGGAATGGAAAGTCTTGCCCTATCGAGCCAAGGCTTCCAGGGGGGGGACGTGATCTGTTTTGTGTCACTGGGGAGGAAATAGTGATAGTTATCTCTGTTATCGGGCGGCTGTCACCAACAGACAGCTGGGCTTAGTGCTGAGTATGCGAGGTTGTTGCTGTTCCCCTCCTTTGTCGACCAGAAACAGGCTGATGATGATCTCCTCACCGCCATGTTATGAGATCAGGCCGTTACCCCAGGCCGCTGTACGGCGAGATGGGTGACCGGCGAAGAATGCCAGCTACTGAACAATGCGGCCGGAAGCGACCTCAAAGTGTCGTGGCCAGAGGACATGGCCGCGGAAAAGTCTATTGGCCCATTGCATCATGGAACATGGTCGTGCATGCACGGTGTTTCTCGGCATATGGCCATTTCCTGGCATCTGGTCGTGTGCGTGACGCGGAAAGCGCTGTTCGCGTGACACATTGCACTGAGAAGCGGTAGTGCACAGGCTATTTGTCGGGATTCAGCAGGAAGTCTTCCCAGAATAGGGCGAATCTATGCGAACTCAAGAATATAGTACCGACCAACGCTGCCATGCGACAGCGCCTGTGTGCACGCCCACAGAGACGAAATGTCGGCCGCGAGTCGCGCAAGGCGCGACTCGCGGCGCATGGGTAGTTTGCAGCACGTGATATGTGGCGAGTGCATGTCTTACGTCAGCCCGAGAAGCGCATCGACTCGGTGTTTCTTCTGAGCAGCAGTGGGCTCCAGTCGGTATGCCAACTAAGATACATGCGAAACTCGGTCGCGTCGAGCGAGCGATATCCGTACAAGGCCGGACTGCGCTGCGTTACATCGAGTAAGAGAGATGCGTTCCTCGCGTTGCAGCGTCTCGAGGTAGATATCCTCGGGTAGGCCATTCTACGCTAGCTGTATGTCTCACTCGCCATGTCTGGCGCCTTTTGCATAGGGGTCTATATAGTATACATAATGTGTCTGATTTTACCACGCAGCAGCCTGGCTGCGGCGTTAAAAAAAATTCTCAAAGTTGCATTCTCTGTCCAAGAGAGACATCCACTCCGGAGGGAACGAATCGCTGTTGTAGATGAAATTCGGTGCTGCTTCGTGGTGTGATTCGAAATCTGCTTCGCTGAGGCTGCTGAACAATTGATCCTCAAGCTGCACACTTTCCTTTGGTCCTTCCGTGCTAGTACCTGACACCACTGGAAAACGAATGTCTTTGAATGAATCCTCAACTTTTCCTGAATCAAAAATTTTGGATAATGCCTCCGTTATGCTCAGGTCTCGAATGTCATTTTCTGGCTCAAGAGATATTTCTGCGGAACCGTTTTTGAGATCCTCTGTCCCAGTGGTTGTCTCAAAATTCGCTTTCATTGTAGCCAATGCATTTACTACCAAATCATTCACAGATTTTATTTCTTCATCCGTCATCTTGATGTAGTCTTGTTGCACTTCATTTATTTCCTTATAAAGACTCTGGTCTCCTAGTACCTTCAAATGTATATTTTGAAGTTTACCTATTTTCCACGCATAGAAGTAATGTTTTCCAAGTTTCTCGAATGGTTTAGCATTAGCTTCCTTCAACTTTTTCAAATTCAAGACAAGAGTGATCAATAGTCTTAATGTCTTGGGTGTTTTCAGAATTGTAACATCATGGTCCTTGTCTACCTGTAATAACGAATAAATGTGAGACACTATTCGCATATAGAAAAAAGATAAAATCTTTGAGATGCGGTGCAACGCTTGTAGTATCGTTGGATTCATAATTAACTGGAGACCGAAAAACTGCTTGTAGAAATCTCTTTGAAGCTCACAAACTAAAGCAAAGTAATCTTCTAGCATTTCCAGCATTATCTTGTAAAGATAAAAGTAGGCAGTTGTATGTTTCTGAGCTCTTTCATAATGCAAAAATACCCTTAAATATACATTTAGAGAAAACCTTTTTAACCTCAAATAGTCTGAAATACTGTTAGCTATTACTGACTGTAGACCTAGATTTAGGTTCTTGAAATCTGGAAGAATTGAGCGACACAGTAAATATATTGATTCGACCTGGTTATCAAATTTTGCAGCAAGACTCAAAAAATCGTTCAAATCTATTCCCGGAACAATTGAAGATATCTGATTAAGAAGTCGATCTAAAATACGTTTTATGGGCTTTATTGTCTTGAAATATGATGAACAGTGTCTTTCAGTTTCATCATTTTCAACACTTTGTAAGTTCATGTAAGATTCAGATGGGTCCTTTATATCAAAATGGGACAAGCTGACAAAAAAAGGATGACCAACTGATGTAGTTTCTAATGTTTCCATCATAATAAGTTTGTACCATAACTTTCGCTTCAAATGTAAAGTTTCATCAAACCCTTCGACTTTGGAAGAGATATCTCTATTCAAACCAATGGAAAACGCCATTCTCATGAGCATGCTATTATAGACCTGCATTTCTCCATAATCTGTCAAATCACAGTCCTCAGGTGCAATATTTTCATACACTTTCATAAAGAAAAAGGCCTGGAAAATGTTCAAATTTCGAAGCTTAAACAAATGGAATTGATGCAAACAGATTTTTGCTAATCGTACGATAACAAACCTCACTTTATGTATTTGAGTCTCATCATACGAATTAGACCTCAGAATGCTGTCAGACACAGCCCCCAAAAAGCTTATCCTTAATATGATTAAGAGGATACAGAGATTTGCTAAATCAGTTAGTGATTTAACGTTTAATTTTTTGTCAGTCTTGAGCAATCCTGTAACAGCTAGTCTGAAATCATTCTCATTTATGTAAGGAAAAAATGGATATACTTCATTAAAAAAGTAATCAATATATTGCCAGATAATATTCAATGGCGGAAGTTCTTCGATGATTCTATTGAATAACTCGTCTTTATCTTTGTCGCTGTCTTTAATAGAAAGACTTGCATTATTAGCATCAAGCTTCGAATACTTGTATTTGTCCATTTTGAAAACATCGAAATCCCTTGTGGACTCATCAAGAACCTCAGAAGATGTGGATATGAGCATATTGCGATATAGCCCTTCACGGCAATGCTTGTCTGATATTGCATTTCTTGCAATGTAGTGCTTAAAATTTTTGCCTCCCGTAACTATCTGAAGCTTTTTCATGAGAATTACCAATGCCTTATCTTGGTTGAAAAGTGAATTCCACGTTAACGGCCCTCTAGGCTTTTCATCGCTAAAACTAGTATAATCACTTTCGAAGAAGCTAAATGGTGAATTCGTTTCTATGAATATATTAGTGTGCTTAGCCACCCAATTTCTCCTGACGTCAGAACATAAGGCTTTTGTAACTTCCATATCACTGATGAATTCCATAACATCAGGACTAAAAGCATCATTTTGGTATGCCTCTGGCAGCCCTGAAACCCCTCTTTTCTGATCAAGTTTATTACTGGCATCTTGGCTTTCAAGAAGTTGTTCAATTTGCTTGATTTTCTTCTTGAAAAACTGTGTTACTAAACACACAGCAGCTTGCGAATTCATCTCATGTATGTTAGCTGACATAAAGGGGTCATCTTCCGTAGACGACTGCAGTGAAGCCACTTGACTAGGCTCTAAATTTAATAGACTGTACACCTGGGATGTCTTCTTGCGTGAGCCAGCAGCCCCATCGGATGCTGACTTCCACCCCACCTCGATTTTTTCATAACTACAATCTTCAGCTACCCCATGTTTTACACATGACAAACATGGCAAACCTTGGTCACATTTGACTTTCCTTTTCCTGCAAAGTGTACAAGATGTTGCATCTCGTCTTCTTTTATTTGAGTGTCCATTCATTCCACCTCAATAGGTTAGCTGTATACGAGCATACCGTTGATAAGATATATTCTCACAAAATCCATAGTGCATACTTTACTTTTTGGAACACAAAAAATATTGTTACGTATTATTCAGCATATTTCCAAGCGGAGTCAATACTTAACAGTGGAGTATGCCTTACTATACATCACGTTCGACTGGTTAGCTAAAATAATGTTTTCTACAATTTATAATGTAATAGGCAGCTGCTAAGATAAGCACCATGATTTTACAATACGTCCCCAGATAGATCTGGTAATTTATGTGAATTCATGTCCAATTTCGAGCAGTAAGATTGAAAGGAACGCCATTTGACTGATTGATACTCTTCATTTTAACCTTGGTAACACTTTAGCATCTTTACCTAACAGAACATGTAATTGACAGTACATGAACATTATGAAGTCTTCACTATTAAGTATGGCGCGAACTGAAGAATTGTATTGGCGCCTATACATCACCTAAATGAATATAGGTGTAAAATCTATAAGAATACGAGTTTAATAATTATGTGCTTATTAATTTATAGTTCCATTTCATTAGTGATAGGAGTCCTATAAACCTTAATTTCAATAAAATTGAAAAAAATTATAATGACCCCTATAAATGGGACTAAAGTGGAAAGATGATAATATCCACGAATAAGATAATTGATACAGTACGTGTTGGAAAATACTCTTTTTAACAGAAACTAATATTAATATGAACATTCGGGTATAAGTACACCATAGACCAAGTATTTTTTAAAATTTCTAGGATCTAGGTTAGAGAAACTGACATAGGTCGTCTATTTAAAACTGTTGCTTGTATAGGTGTTCGGTACAGGCTGAACAATTAATCATGTTTCACGAAATTAAACATGAAAGAGAACCCGGCTTCTTTGAAAAATACTATTTATGTCGTAGTGCTGAAAAGTATACAACCAATGTCAGCGTGATAGCGAGATACAATAGACATATTGACAAGGTGGTGCTTTCAAATGCATTGAGATCGTTGATAGTCAAGAACCCGGAATTTTGTTGCAACTTTTTTTCAGATGAGCCCTACGAAAAGATTAAAAAACAAAATGGAAATCCGTATAGATTAAAGCCCTTGAAAAAAATTACTTTTGAAGATGTGGTTTTCTATGAACAGATCGAAAAAGATTTAGATGATGAAATTCTCGACAGACTTGACACAGAATATTCAGGAATTAATATCAATAAACCTTTGTGGAAGCTTATAATTTTTGAGAATACGGCATCACAATATCTTACTTTTCTGTATGATCATACATTATGGGACGGGAAATCAGGACAATTTTTTCATGAAGAATTGCTTTCAGAGCTAGAACATTTCTCCAGATCTGAAGATATCAGTTTTCAGGACAATTTATTCGATTACGATAAGGATAAGTCAATCTTGCCTGTACTACCAAAAAGTTCTGATAAATTGTTCGATCTATATGACATGGATATGTGGTATACATTTAAGCATATTTTAAAGTTAATTATTCCTACAGGAATCACAAACTATCTCACCTCCAATTCACTCGTGAAACCCTATACTTTGATTAGCTACCCCTTCCCAAAAGAAGATAACCTGTCAAATTTAACTAGTACAAAGCTCAGGCTAGTACATGTTGATGCTTCTAGTCTAAACAACATAATGAAAAAGTGCAAAGAAAATGGTGTAACATTGACGTCTTATTTGACGGCATTGATGACTTACTGTTTAAAGGAATCTGTGCTTTCTGACGTGGGGGATAATAAAGTAGCTAGCATTCTGATTCCGATGAGTGGAAGAAGGTATTATCCAGACAAAGCTCAAGAAACCAAATTCGGATTATACGTAGGTTCTATGAACTATAATATTAATATTGATACTGTGACCGAAGGAAATTTGAAAAATTTATCACAATCTTTACTTAAGGATATGCGTATCGCACTAGAGACACGAGAACCCTTTAAATTCTGTTCTTTGTTAAAGTTGGTAAACATATGGGATTTCCTTGGAGCAAAAGTTAAGAAGAATGACAGAGGCACAATTGCATTCTCAAATTTAGGAATGGCAAACGCAGAAAAAGGAGATTGGAAATTAATAGAACTCATTTTCAGCCAATCTAATGGAATCTATACTAATTATAGTATGTCTGCTATCAGCACCCCTGATGCCGGGCTAAACATAACATTCGGTTATTCAAAATATTTAGAAAACTTTATTGAACGAACTACTTTTGATTCGTTTCTATCTCTTTTCAAAGAAAAATTAATCCATTAATATACCTAATACATAGATGATTCACGATATCAAAATAGAGGACCTTACAATCCTTTTCTTTTTTTTATAAAAAGTCTTTATCTGCATTATAATATCACTATAAGAAATTGCGAAAGGGTACGTAGTGCATAAGCCAACCCTGATATGAAACACTTCATCTTTGATGCTCAAAATTACTACGAAATCTTTCGATACTTTGGCATTCTATATTGTCAAGCGGCTATCATCTTATGGTGCTCGTTATATCATGGCGCCTATTATGTCGTGATGCAAAAACTCTTATAGCGGTTAGCAGTTAGCGGTTAGCGCTTCGCATCTTATGGCGCTTGTTGAATCATGTCGCCTATTATGTCGTAGCGGATAATATCTTATATTGGCTGGCGGTTGGTGGTTAGCGATTAGCGGTTAACACTTGGCGGTTAACAATTAGCGCTTAGCAGCTTATGGCGCTTGAAACATCAAGCGCGAATTATGTCGTTGCAGCTAATGCCTTGTTAGCGGTTAGGCGCTAGCATCTTGCAGTTCTGTGATCATGGCGGTTACTATGCGACAAAGGCTAATGACGGCTAGTGATCAGGGCGCCTTGCAAAATAGATATAATAATGACCAGCAAATTATCATACCTGATGTTGTAGTGATGGAAAGCGTCCTCGGAGGCTTGGTTGGTAAGCACGAATTAACGATCTGTCGAATAACGAACTCTTGACATCTTGATGCCGCACACTCGTGCAGTCTGCACTGAGTTTGACGTTAATAGCAGCTCGCTCGGTGTCCGAAATGATGCGCGGAGATAAATCCATCGAAGAGGTAATATAAAATCAGATATGAAGCATAATGCTTTGGAGGACATACCCTTGAGAACACTCAAAGAATGAGTAGAGATTCACAAAGACAGAGGAGCTTTTTCAGTTTCTTATTGTCAAGAAAGATTCCCCCAATACCATTGGAAGAAGAAAGGCGATATTACCCCGAATCTACGACTAACATATTTTCTCGAATATTTTTTTGGTGGCTTCTTCCTATTTTGAAGACAGGATATAAGAGAACTTTAGATTACAAAGATTTGTATTTGCTAACAGAAGAACTTCAGGTTGACTATGCTGCAAAAAAGTTCTGGAACATTTATAACCTGAATTTGGCCAGAAGGCATTCAAAGGATAAAAATTTCAATGGCATGAAAAAAATATGGAGAGCTATTCTCCCAGGAGATGCAATTTGCATCCTCAGTTTGTTCCAGCTATATAGTATTCATATTACGCTTTCTGTTTCTTTGGTCGCATTATCTTATACTTGCACTTCATTGAATACCTTGCTATCTCGAGAATTAATTAGATCTGTTGAGAATAGGGGAATGGAGGTAAGTATTGGGCGTGGAATAGGATTTTCTTTTGGAACTGCTATTTTGTCTTTCTTGGCTGGGGTACTTCAGAACCACGGCATGCATCAAGGAATGATGACAGGTGCAAGATGCAAGGCCTTGCTTACTAGAGCTATAGTCGACAAAGCATTGAGGTTGAGCTTGAAATCACAAAGGATTTATCCTTCGGGAAATATCGTTTCTATGATAGGTGCTGACTTATCGAGAATTGATAAAGCATTCGGATTTTTTCCTGTCGCAGCATCATTTCTTGTGCCTCTAGTTATATCCATTGTCGTGCTTCTAGTCAACATTGGGGTCGCATCTCTCGTATCAATTGCTCTTCTTTTTATATTCTTATTTGTCTTGGTATTCGCAACATCTAAAATGGTCACTTTGAGAAGATCAGTAAACAAATACACAGATAAAAGATTGAAACTCATACAAGAAGTTATAAATAACCTCAAAATGATAAAGCTTTATTCGTGGGAAATTCCCTATTATGAACAGATTGCACGAGTTAGAAAGAGTGAAATGTTTATTACTTTGAAAGTCCAAACTTTACTTAACACTATCATGGCTTTATCTATGTCCTTTGGTACAGTGATTTCCACAGTTGCCTTTCTTGTTCTCTATGGCATCAAAAAAAATGATAGAAGTGCTGCTAACATATTTTCATCTCTATCTTTATTCAACATGTTATCACAGATAGTGTATATGCTTCCACAAGCAATGAATGCATGTGGTGATGCATACGTCGGATTGAAAAGGGTTGACAAATTCATGCAGTGTGAAGAAATAGAAAGCGAAACTGTAGAAAACGAGACCTCTAGCGAGAGTTCTAGTGAAAAACGAAACAAAGGCTTCTCAATAATTATAGAGAATGCGATTTTTTCGTACGGTACCAGTGATGGCTGCGAAAAAAATGAGAACAATGAAGATAAGACTTCTTCTCAGCGAGAATCAAAAAATAAGGATTTAAGAATTACCCATCTAAAAATCCATGAAGGATCATTTATAGCCGTTGTTGGACCAACGGGAAGTGGTAAAACATCTCTTTTAAATGCTATAACTGGCTTTATGCCCTGTGTATCAGGATCGAGACAAGTACTAGGTAGTATTTCATACTGCTGTGAACCATGGATCCAAAATGCTACTGTACGTGAAAATATTCTTTTTGGGAGAAAGCTACATCGAGATAAATATAATGATGTCGTTACGTGCTGTTCATTATGGAAGGATTTCGACGAAATGGAACACTCGGATTTTACGGAAGTTGGAGAAAGAGGAATAACTCTTTCAGGGGGACAAAAGGCTAGAGTAAGCCTTGCACGCGCCCTTTATACTGATAGAGATATATTTCTCTTGGATGATGTGTTGAGTGCAGTTGATGCAAAGGTGGGAAATGATATAATGAAAAATTGCTTCTTAGACTATTTGAAATACAAAACTAGAATAATGGCTACTAATCACACAAATATGTTGAAGTACGCTGACACTGTTATTTTCATGAATTCGGATGGAACGACAGACTCGGGCAGTGTAGAATTCTTGAATGACAATAATAAGGAATTTCGAGATTTCATCTCTCTCCTGACCACAGAAGGACATGAGAAGATGGAAGAAGGAGAAGAACAAGGGGAAGGACAAGAAGAGTATGAGAGCATTGAAGTTGAGGAAAGAGAAAAAAAAGAGATACATATGACTCTCAGTAAAAATGACGCACGTACAAAAGCTTTAAATGAATATGTAGCTTCTAAGTCAACGGGTGAAAATAAACTCATAAAAACTGAAAATACCTCCGCTAGTCGCTTGGGTATCAAGGTATACAGTGGATATGCGAAATTTGGCTCTGGAAAACTCACTCTTCCTGGATGGTGTTTATTTTTCTTTACAAGTACCATTCTTGCTACATTTTCACAGTTGTTTGTTAACGTATGGCTTTCGTTCTGGGTAAGGCAAAAATTTCTGATCTCCGTTGGCGAGTACATTGGTATTTATGTGATGTTTACTTTCTTGACTGTTATTTTCCTTGTCCTTGAATTATTGTCATTGGTATATTTAAGCAATACTGCATCATTAAACTTACATATCAAAGGATTCAAAAATATTCTCTTTACACCCATGTCATTTCTAGATACCACACCTGTCGGAAGAATCCTTAATAGATTTTCACGAGATACCGAAGTCTTGGACAATGAAATAGGGAACTTTATGAGACTATTTACATACTCATTTTCACAAATAATTGGCATAATCATTCTTTGTATCATTTACATGCCCTGGTTCGCTATAGCTGTTCCCATTCTACTTGTTTTATTCCTAGTGATTGTAAGTTTCTACCAAGCCTCATCTAGAGAGGTAAAAAGAATAGAATCGGTTCAAAGATCCTTCATCTATTCCAAGTTTACTGAAATATTAAATGGCATGCAAACTTTGAAAATATACGATCGAGAAGATTTCTTCTGTAATCAGCTCAATATTCTGATAGATAGAACTAATGAAGCTTATTTCATATCAATTGCAAATCAGAGATGGATAGGGGTGCATATTACATCTATTGGGTCTATCTTCGTCCTATTGATCGCTTTGTTATGTGTTAATTCTATTTTCGATATTGATGCCGCTTCAACAGGAGTTGTTTTATCATACGTCATACAGATGGTCCTGCTGTTAGTCATACTAGTGCGGTCCGGTACTCAGTTTGAAAATAACATGAACTCTGCAGAGAGACTTCAAGAATATGCTGAAGAATTACCTGAAGAGGCTCCATATGTATTGACAGAAATAAATGTACCTCCATCGTGGCCAACTAGTGGCTCGATAAAGTTCGAAGATGTGAGTATGAGATACAGACCAGGCCTACCTTTAGTTTTGAAAAACGTTTCCCTCTCGGTGACTCACACCGAAAAAGTGGGTGTGTGTGGACGAACAGGAGCTGGTAAGTCATCCATCATAAGTTGCCTCTTCAGACTCTCTGAATTAGCTAATGGAAGGATTTTGATAGACGGAGTCGACATATCTACTGTTGGTCTTCATAAACTACGATCCCAGATGTCAATCATTCCTCAAGATCCTATGCTCTTCGAGGGAGACATTAGAAGAAATCTTGATCCTTTCGCCACATGCGAAGATATAACTCTCATAGAAGCACTTGAAAAGGTAGGGTTAATTTCGGAAAACGATGCATCAATGATGAAGAAGGATATTCAAGTACCCAGTAAATTTGCTTTAAATCAAGAAGTTAAAGAAGGAGGACAAAATTTCTCCCTTGGAGAAAAACAGTTAATATCATTCGCGAGAGCTCTAGTTAAGGAAAGCAAAGTACTTATTCTTGACGAGGCTACTTCTTCAGTCGACTATCATGCTGATGCTAGGATCCAAAACAGCTTAAAAAACGATTTCAATCATTGCACAGTAATCTGTATCGCACACCGTTTGAAATCAATTATAAATTACGACAAGATCTTAGTCCTAGAAAACGGACATGTGTGTGAGTTCGATTCTCCCTTAAACCTTTATAAGGAAGGTGGAATGTTTCGAGACATGTGTGAAAAGTCACAATATACTGGAAAGTGACTTTATTGAACCATAGTAGCACCAGTTATACGGTAATTTGAAAATACACAACACAAACTATAATAATACTACTCTTGAAGTGCTATGATTGCGTCTTACCACGGAATTCAGAGAAGCGTATCACATACGGTTGCTTTCGTTAAATTTAATCTGAGCTGGTTTTCTGGACCATTTATTTTGCCAAGCCGCTTAATCTATCTATCAATTCGCTTCTACTGGATACCACACAATTATCTCCTTCTTTAGCCGTTCGTCCAACGGACGCTTCAGTTCAAACGGTTGGCGATCCTTATGAACCTTAGTAAAGAAA